>CM053791.1:20817560-21465869 GCA_028749045.1 Cupressus sempervirens | reverse complement strand
CTTTCTCCTATCCCATTATCCTTACTCTATCTTATGTTTCTCTCTTTCTCCTATCCGCTGATCCTTTCTTTTTATCATATCTCCTGATCCTTTATCTTTATCCTATCCCCTAATCTCTCTCTCTCTTTCTTCCATCCTCTTCTTTCTCTCTCTTTCTCCTATCCTCTTCTCTCTTTCTCACCCCCATTCACTCTCCCTCTCTCTTATAACCTCTCCATTTTCCTATCCCCTTCTATCTCTTTATCCTAGCCTCACCCTCTCTCTCTCTCTCTCTCTCTCTCTCTCTCTCTCTCTCTCTCTCTCTCTCTCTCTCTCTCTCTCTCTCTCTCTCTCTCTCTCTATCTATCTCATTCTCTCCATCACACCCTCCCTCCTTCAATCTACCTTTGTGTAGTAGTAATACTGAACCTGATTGGGTTGTACAAAACCCAATCGAGTTATTTGTCCATATGGGCAATGCAGTTACAACTTAATAACCTAATCGAGTTATACAAAACCTTATCAGGTTATTGAAAACTCTTCATAAAACATCATGTCAATAGTTATTATATTGTTTTAGTGTAGTCTCCTAGATTCTATTGTTGTTTCACATGTATTTTTACACTAGGTATGCAGTGTAAGATTATTTGTGCTTGGAAATGCTAAATTTTATATTTTCATGTGCCGACATCTTATTTTATGTTAGTATCTTATTATTGAGCATAAAATAATCATGAAAATTTGTTTAGTATTTTATTTCATTATCTATTTTATTCATGTTATTATTTGTAGGGTAATTTGCATTGATAATCATGGGAAAGAACAACAGAAGAACGATTGAAAAATGAGAGACAATAAAGGAAAGAATAACGGAGTGTATGAGGAGATTACATAAGGTACATCATCAAATGCCTCCAATGTAAGTGATGAAAATATAGCTATTGATATTGTTATCGCAAATGCACCTAATTTGAGGAATGAAAATGTTTAACATACCCTAAGTGGAGTGATTATGAAAAATACAATTACATCATATGATGCCCCTAATGTGACATCTCAAGTTGAAATGATGAATGCACATGATGTAAGTAATGAAAATATAAAGCATTCATGTACATCAACATCTCCTAGAATAATTTGTAAAAAACTAAAGTGCCTAAATGGCATTGATGAAAATATTTTGAAGCCAATGCATGATAAAATTTCATAAAGAAATTGTAGTAGAATTGTTCAAAAGATTTGGAAAAACTATTTCAAAAATTGAAATCAAAGTGGAAGATGCCAACTTATTTTTGAAATGGTTAAAAATCTGAAATTTAGAGAGAGAAAGAGAATTTTGGGATTAAGAACATCTGAAAATAATAGTGAAAGAAGCATTGTTAGAAATCTCTTTGATGCATACCAATCCATTAGTTCAAAAGCATATACTAAAAATGCTAATACAAGTCGGTGGGTCTTCAAATAAACCATAATGGGAAAGGAAAAGGTAAAAAATTGTATGGTAAGACAAAAGAGTAAATCATTAAGGATAAGTAGAAAAATGTTGCTCAAAGCCTAAGTAAGGCAAGAGAAAATTGACAATTCTAATGAGACTAATTTTTGGTAATTCCAAGGTAGACTCCCACGTAAGGATAAAGTTATTGTTGATGCACTAAGAACATTAATAGAAAACTTTTGGTGTGACAACACAAGGGCTTCACCAAACCAAAAAAATGTTATTAAAAGATGAATTGGAAAAACAAACCATGAGCCACATGTAAAACATTTTTTGGATATGACTCAAACACAATTTTATGAAATGTTTCTTCAAAGATTCCCACAAATTAAAATTAGCCAAAGGTTTTTTGTGATGAGAAAACCATTCTGTGTTAAGATAAATCATACACACACTACATGTTGTTCTAGGGTTCATGTTGAGTTTTCTATGCATATGATGTTTGTTGTTATATATGTTTTACTCTTCATACTAACGAAAATATGCAGGAATGTGGTCTACAATTACCTCCTAATTGATTGAAAGAATTTATTGGAAGTGTACTAATTAAATGAGATGATGGGTGCATTTATTATAAGACCATGTGTTTAAAAGGTTTTTGCCCTCAATGTGGTGGTTTGCAAAAGTTGCATAGATGCCTACATCTAGATAGCACACATGAAATTGGCAAGACACTAGTTTCTCTTCGAAAGTACAAGTTAGTTATATATGGAGTTAAAGATGGAAAAGAATTAAAGAGGTGTGAATTAGTGAAAAGTAATGTATGTGTAGCTGATTTTATGAAATTAATTCAAGAGAAACTATTTTATGACTACATAGGTCATACACATAGAGCTAGATGGTTAGATGAGCAATTCAAGTTGTTTAAGGACACTTTTTCCTTGGGTGCAATTGTGTCGGTTGTTGGCTCCGCTAAAAATTATACACTAAAACCTCATAATGAAGTGCAACCTGTATGCAACCTAAAATGGTCGCCTAGATTATGGGCCTCCATTATTCAATTTATCAATTTATCAAATTTCCTAAATCAATGGTTTGCAATATTTTATTAAATCAATTTAAATCAATTTCCTTGATCAAATTAAATTATTTATTTTTCTAACGTTGATCATTTTATCCTAAGTCTTGTTTGATTAAAATAAAATCTCCCTTTTAATTAAATAAAATAAGTCCCCATTTAATTAAAAGAAAACCTCCCTTTTAATTAAATTCATCCACATTTAATTAATTAAGAGAAAAACCCCTCTTTTAATTTAATTAAATATTTCCTATTTAATTAAAAGAACTTTCTCCCTTTTAATTAAATAAATCCCATGTGAAAAAGGAAATGAAATAAATAAAAATTAAATAAATTCCTTTTTCCTTTCCTCATTTAATTCTTCTCCTCTTTTAACATGGAAAGGTGGAGCATGCTGGTGCTAGAGCATGTGTAAAAAGAGCCTTTACTGGAGATGAATTAAAGTATGACGGTAGTGCAATATTACAAAATGTTGAAACAATTGTCCAATGGTGCAATTCTATAATGGGACTAGGTAATGTTGGAAATCTGATTGAAAAGATCATTGATGAAGAAGATTGATTGAAAGATGGAGTTTATTGTTAAAAGAATGTTTTCAATCATTGTTTTTTCATTGATGTCAAACCTACTATTTGTAGGAATGGAAATTTCTTACAAGATCCAAGTACTATCACTTAGTTGATTGATGAAGAGGATTTGATCAACAAGATGTAACAAGAGCACCTAAGGGAAATGTAGAGTTATCATATTGTAATGAAGTGCAAGGATTAGTTAAGACAATGGGTAGATGATGTATTGATAACATACTTGAAGATACAAAGGTTGGCTACACTTTGAAACATTGGAGGAATAAGTTGTAACAAGGTTAACTACAAAGCTTAAACTAAGTTCATTAGAGGGTGTTGAGCAAGTTTTTAGTTGGAGCTGAGTAACTGAAAAATCTAGTGTGTGCCGAGTGAAGATCAAGTGCTAAGTGAAGTTCAAGTGCCAAGCAACAGAAAATCTTAATAGTTGCTGAGTGAACTTTAGGTGTCAAGTATCAGTAAAAACACATTTGATGCTAAGTAACACAATATGTGTCGAGCACCAGTATTTCGATAGTGTCAAGCTACTGCATTATTGAAAATGTTAAAGATTCGCTAAATCTGAGCCGACATAGTTGTTAACTTTAATTTTGTGAACTATTTGGAGGATAAGGATGATGAGTTGGTGGTACATAATTCTATATAAAGTATTTTTGGGTGAATTCAAAGGATTATTTAAGGAGTTTCTAGAGGAAACAAAATATGGATTAGAGACAATGAATCCTACCTAATCTATGCAAATTGAAATCAAAGGAAGGAAGAATCAAGCAAGAAAAGAGAATTCTAGACTTCTATTCAAGAATTCATAGACCAAGAAACAAATGTTGTTACTGGAGTGCCAAATTGTGAAGTGGTTAGAAGGGTGTCAAGGAGAAGACATTTGGAAGAAGGAAGAATAGAGCACAGAGACTCTACTTCTATAAGTGGTCAAGAAAAGATGATTGCACTAGTACATTGAGAATGGAGACTCAAGGAGATAAACCTTGAAAGGAAAACAAGCTATCAAGAGTTGTAGAGACTGAAGACCAAGCAATGTTATGAGCTGAAGAGTGATCTAAGATTTGCATGTTAAGTTGTATGTTGTAATCAAGTCAAAGAATTTCTAATACTCTCTAGCAATTGTATTAGATATGAAAATCCTATGGACTTAGTTTGGTTTAATAGCCATTTGTAAATCCTTTAATAGGGTGGCATTCCAGGTGAATGTTCTAAAGTTCTCTAACTAGGCCCACTTCTAATAGGGTGGTTAAATCCTATAACAAGGTCACATTTAATAGTGTGTTGTAAGCATTTAATAGGGTAGGCCTTTCATAGGGCATCACTTCAGAAGAGTGAGAATGGAGTAGCATGTTACTAGTGGTTTTTCCCAAATTGGGTTTCCACATAAATCACTGTGTTATGCTTGTATGTTGATTTATAGTAACTTGCTGAATAGGAAAGTTAAAGCTTAGATGAATGAATGGTTGAATGGGCTCACTACACTTAGTGAAAAAGTTTGAATAGGACATTTGGACCTTGAATAACTGATTCACACCCCCCCACTCTCAATTATTCTAAAGCATTTCTAATAGGTAATACAAGTAAGTTTATGGTTTCTAGATGTTTTTGGTTGATAAATCAACCTAACATTGAGAATTTGTAAGATTGTTGTACACTTACAGGATAAAGTGAGATGCATTCATTTTGAAGTTCAAATGCAGCGTCAATAGCTATTCATACTAGAAAGCTTCCATGCTTTTTCTCTTCATTTTTGCATCATTCATGGGATAAATGTGAATCAAAAGAGTGGGTTGACCATTTGCAGTGTAGACCTTTGCATCCAATTAATTCATATCAACTTCCTATAGCACTACAACTCAACCAAGTTGAAGCATCAACAAATTTTCAGCATGTATCTAACCTAGTTGAACCAGGTACTAAGTTATCAATTTAATACTTAGTTAAAATAGATTACTTTTAATTTTTCCATTAACTTCTCCTTCTATATAATGCAAGTCATGTATATGCAGTTACTACATATGAGAATAATGATGAAGGAATGGATTACTTTCTATGTCAATGTATTGAGCCCAAAAAGAAACTAATGGCAACATTCATTGATAGTGAGGATAATGAGTACCCAATAGGATTTTTCATTGTGATTGGCACATAGCTTATAATGTTGTATATTTTTTTCCCCTGCCATGAATATCTCTTTAAGTCAATTTTTGATGCATAATGTATCAATTTTGACTTTAAATTGTCTTTACAATTAAATGTAGATAACCTATCAACAATTCTACCACATGGATATTTGAGGATTTTTAGACACACAGACATGTTCTTCATTACTCTAACCTTATTGTTGCAACAAATATTCAATTGATATTGTATCACGATAGGCTTCTTAACAAGAAGTTGTGGAAAGTATGTGAATCTGATCACAGGGAAATACTTGATAGATTAAGGGTTAGAGTTGATCTAGAACATTCCTTCATTGACTGTGTGTTATATAGTTGAATTATTCTACATATGGTAGAATAATTTTGAAAATTTTGTATATATGTTATGCAAAATATTGCAACTTCATAGTTATGTGCATATGTAGATGCCAAATTTTGTATATAAATCTAATAAGAGATGCAACATATGCATATTTAAAAGCCATAACTTGTATAAAAATCTGATAAGAGTTGGCACCAATGCATATATAGATGTCAATTTTTTTATATAAAAAAGAAGAGACATGTAACATGTGTATATTTATATGCCATATTTTGTATAAAAAATTGACAAGAGATGTTGAACATGTGCATATTTAGATACTAGATTTGGTACATAAAACAAATAAGAGATAAATATTGTACATTATTGTTATAATTTTGTTGTAAATTTGTATCTTGAACTCTTTTTGGTGTGTTTGATGATATCCTTAAAAATATTCAATTATCTTCAACTTATATGGATTTGTCTCTTGAATATGGATTTTTTGGAAATATTATGGAAAGCTAAGTTAATGAGAGGGGAGGGGTGAATCAGTAACTTATAAAACTTTTATCCCAATTAGCAATTAATCCTTTATATGAATTCTAATCTAACTTCATGCATGAGAAACTGAAAAATATGAAAGCATACACAACACTTTAGTACAAGATTTGGTGACCCAGAAACCTTCCAAATAGAAAGTAAAACTAAGGATGATACCCACAAGCTTTAGTACTATAGTATAAATTTGGCCTATTAAGGCTTACATTGATCACTTCTGATGATCTGCCCTGTTAGTACAAATAAGGACTGCTAGATTCACCTTGCAAAAGGATTTACAAACATACAATGAAGTATGCACTTGGTCAAGAGATTTACATAAGACTGTTAGGTCTACCTTGTTAAAGGATTTGACTGATCCACCTATTAGGATGAAATAGTAGTTGACCTCTGATCTATAACTTGGTTTGCTGAAGGAGATTCCTATGAGTGTACAAATCACCTTACTGTGATAGATGAATCTTTACTGCTCCTTATACTATTGTAGCCTTTGTAATTCACTCTTCTACTCTTCCTTGATGATTACATCACTTCCTTACATGTATTTGGATGTGATACAATACATTACATATGTATCAATCCAATTACATAATTATAAAATTGGCCACAATACAAGTTTACACAAATATTACAAACTCAGCCAAAGTTTAGAAAATTAGGCTCTAAAGACTGAGTCAATGAGGTTCTAATACTCAACATCCATAGTCACTACTCATCATCATCATGCACTTGGTATACATAGAAGCTTGATCCATACTAATCACTTCCAAGTAGTCTTGAACTTGATCTGCACTGGTGATTGGATGAATATTGTGAAACTCAGCATATAAACTATATCACTTGATTCACACTACATAGCTTGGTAAACACTATCACGTTGAGCTTGGTATAAGCAGAGTCTCTTGGTTAACACTAAGTAGCTTGGTCAACACTAGACTCACATCATAGCAATTGCAAACTCGGTAAACACTGTACAACTCAATTTACACTAGTAAACTTGGCATACAATGTAATGCTCAATTTATACTATTGATCTTCAACTCTGTAGTAACTACTTGGTTCAAACTGAAATCTTTCCATAGGACTCGATAGTAACTGAAGGACTCATTAGCAACTAAGATGATTGGTTAACACTATTAACTATACAATATGCTCAATATGAACTCATAATCTGAATAAGTGTATGTCACTAATAACAAATGTGACTAGAATGTCAACAATCTCCCCCTTTGGTATTAGTGACAAAAACACTTATCAGTCAAAACTGAATTATCCATCACCTTATATCTCCAACTCAATAGAGCATACTATTTTTGAGATTTTTCAAAATTTCTTTTGTAAAGGATACATTTATGTACATGGTAATGCTTCCTCCAAAGATAATATATAGTATACTATATATACAATATATATTTCTTTACACTTTTCTTACAATTTTCTCCACCTATCTTTTTACATCTTTCTCCTCTTTATGACTTCTATAAATTTTCTTCTTTATATCATCTTATATCTTCTCCAATATTTTCTCCCCCTTTTTGAAATTAATGCCAAAGAGTTATACTATATGTATTTACATAGTAATGCCAAAATGAGACAAGAAATCTAAATGTACCTATAGTATGATTGCCAAAGTCTAGCCCCAATTCTCTTGCAAGACCCTACATGTGTGCAATACCACCTGCACTTCTACTAAAAGTTTAATCACATGGTCTTAAATAGAGAAATAATTATTATGGATGAGATTTTTTGAATAAGAAATATGCTTCTATAGTGCATCTATGTTATAGACTATCATATTATAAATATCTACCAATGTAGATTTGATTCTAGCTTCTTCTTTGAGCAATTCTGCTTGAATATCTATCAAAAACTTGATCTTATTAAAATGTGTAGAGCTTGAACTCAGGTCAAGCTGCAATTGCTAAGTACTCTCCTTATTTCCTCTATAAAACTTGAAATATCACATAATTTACCAAAAGGTAAAGTTACATTTGTACAAGAAGTTTAAAGAGAACTCAAAATAGTAGATAACTCTACTTGGTAAATCAAAATATTTTGAGAAATAAGTTCTAAGACCTTATTCTCAAACTTCTTCTCTACTTTTTGTAATATCTTGTCTTGTCCATCTAGATCTTCATTATACTTCTCGACTGCTTCTGCCAACTGATATAAAACTAGCTGAGAAGAATCAATCTCTATACCTATAGCCTCTGCCAAAATATTCTTGGCATCCTCAATGATTTTAAATTCTTTATATCTTTCTTCTGTTAGTCTATACTAATTGGATTTCTTTTGGAGTAATTCTCCAAAGGTTTCCATTTGATCAAAATTGAGTTTTGAAATATCCCAATTAGGAGTCACAATTTCCTAATCAAGATCAACATCCTCCTCCTTTTGTTTACCTTTACTCAAAAAATTTGTGCTCGATTGAGGCTTGGTCTCAACTTTCCTTGCACTTATTACTTGTGAACTTGGAATGGAAACAATAATAGAAATAGTGGGGCTTGCTACAAAAATTAATACTGCACTTATTGTAGAAATACTAGTGGAAGTACCTATTAAAGCCAAAATTGATGTATCCAAAACTATTTAAGAGGGAAGAGTCTATAGCTCAGTAGATTAAGTAGTTGACAATTCAGTCAATGATGTGCTGAGCTAAACTAGTGCAAAGATTGATTGGATAGTTGTGCTTGGAGTGTTGGACACAATCAATCTTGCAGAGGTTGTCTTCGGGCTTGATTTTGTCACTATTTTTCTTGGAGAGTGAGGAAGTGAGGCAATAACTACTATAGCAATATTGATTGGGTTAGTTTCCTCAACTTCTCATGCATCTTCCTTGATAGCCTCTTTCTCTTATTCCTCTTCATCATCAATGTTATGAAAATGTGTTACCTCTACATCATCTTTCTCTTCATCCTTTTTTAGATCATCTTCATCTTTGTCACCTATGCTGACTAGAAAATCACTTGGTTTATGAAGAAGCTATACATTCTTCCATGTATTTTCTATATTTTCTACAACATGCTCTAATTAATTTAACAAAATAAGACAAGTGTTGAATCTTAAAGTCAATTTTTCTTTAAAGATTTCTTGACTTCCTTATCAGTTGGATTTGGCATCAGTTGCCTTAGGGTTTTCTCATGAATTTCCTTTGCAATTTGCATTGCATGTTCCCATCTTGGCCTAATTTTATTCATTAAAGGTTCTAGAATTTGTTGAGTGAGCTGGTTAGGAGAGTATTTCCATTTGCCCATTTTAGATATCAGAATATCCTCAATCTACATTTTCTCATTAGCTGTTCTAGTCTCATATTTTAATGCTTTGAAATTTGTTATCCCAGAACATGATTACAATTCCTTCATCCTGTCTTCAAATCTAGGTGGAGACCTCTTGAAAATTGTGTCTCCCCATTCTTTGTCTGCCTTCTTCCTAGAGGATTTCCTGGTGAATACTATAGTGGATGTCTTGGAAAACTTGGTAATGATTACCTTGCCCTTTTTCTTTAGTGGTTCATCTTCCTCTAATTCTTCATCCTCTACTTCTTCATCTTCACCTTTTCCCTTGGTTAACAAAAGAGTAAAACTTGTTTTTAGCTTGGCAATCCTTTTCTTGCCTTTTCTAACTACTTGAGGGAGCTTGATCTCTAGTTCAATCCAAGCCTTAGCCTCATCACATTACCAAAATATGCAGCCTTGGGGTCAACTGGTTCATTAATCAATGCCTCAACTATATCCTTAGTTTCATCAATATTTACCTCATATCCTAGAGGTTTCACCCATGTAATTCTAGGATAACTACCTGAATGTATACCTTATCACTATCCACCATGAAACATACATCATCCTTATAATCTTCAACTAGTTTCTTGGGGATTTGGTATCTTTGATTCATTTTCTCCTTGAATGCATCAAAATAGTCATCCATAATACTAGTGTAATTTTCTCCCCATCTCAACAATATATTCATTTATCTAATAGAGTACTAGCACATCTTTCCTCCAAACAATAGTGCCTTTTGATGGAAAGAATTTTTGAACATAAAAGAATAAAAATTTCAATAGAGAGACAAACTTACATGGATTATTCTTTGATGTTCTAAAGTTTCCCATGTTCTTGTTCAATTGACTCAACCGTAGCTCAGCAAGGTCAAGAGAAAGGTTATTCTTGACAACTTTGTATGCCAGGTCAACTGCTTCACACAACACATTGTTCAACCTACTTAAACTATAGATCTTGTGTGCAATGAAATGAATGCAAAAATTTGATTCTATGTCAGTGATACTACTAATTTTTATCCCCCTACCATCCCACTCAACTAGGGTTTTCTTCTTCAGGTTGACCTAACCTAGGTTTTTGTCATTTTATCTTTAGCTAGCATAGGGAGGCCAATGAACCTATGAATCATCTTCTTTGTAATCAAAATAGGTTGTTCCAACAACAACTGACCATTGTGCACATGGCTAGGAATATACCTAATCCATTTGACCTAGAAATCATGGAGCATGTGAGGAATATGGGTTAAAACATTGGCTTCAAGATGTTGGTGCTCAGGATTCAAAATTCCATGAACACATAACACTTTTAAACATTCATCCATTTCAAGTGTAGCAATATCTTGAATCGCACATTTAAAATGAGAATGGATATCATTGATTAATAGTACCTTGGAAAGGATTTGTGACTATGCTCCACTCGGGTCTAGGGTTGCAAATATTATAGGAGTGAGCTTGAAGTCTAGTGCCTTCCATTCTACACCACAAACTAACATGTTTGACCCTCACTTTTCTTTACTACTGGTAGCTGCCATCTTCACTTTGTAGGGTTTGAGAGAATTCAAAAATTTTGACAACAATTTTCTCAAACTACTTGAATGCTCTCGAAGATCGCTCTATGCAATTTTCTCTCAAAAATTCATAGTGAAAATGACTTTGATTTCATTCCTTTTATCAAATTTTGCCATAAATGCCTGGTACAAAAGTTAGATGTATTTGATAGATTGAAATCCACTTTTCATGCATTGATTACTTGGTAAAGTCCCTCATCATTTGCTAACCACATAAGATTTAGTTACTCTCGACATCACTCGATAGAGTCTGTGACCCGACCTCACTCGATAAGGAACGTAACTTGGTAGTAACTGGTACCTTCTACTTGGTGATCCCTTTGTATCTTGAATACTGATATAGATCTATTATCCTATCAAATAGAACTTATTTAAATGTCTTCTTTGGTAGCTTAGCTACAATTCTCCTTCTCAGAAATCAAGTTGAAGTGGTGGAGTCACCCAATCCTTGAGTGACTTGATTATCATTGCTCAGGCTTGCATTCTCGATAGACTTTGGAACCCATTGTTGTATCATTTTTTTCTGATGGTATTAGCTTTTGCCTTCTTTTCATCTTCTATTCTTTGAGTGTTCATACAGTTCTTGTCAAGATGACCAAGTTCTATACAAATGAAATATCTCTTGGTAGTATCTCTTTTCCTCATGTGATGTTTTACACAATTCATTCCAATGTGTCCAAATTCTCCATAATAATGACATCTACACCAGGTGTTATATTCCCAACAAAATATAGCTTTCATAATTTGTTCTACTAGATTAAATATCTTAGTTTTTCATTCTAATGACTTATGCCCATGCTTCTTACATTTGTGATATTTACCTTCAAATTTTGGCTTTTCTTTGCATTCATTTTCTCTATGAACATGTTGATTACAATTGTAGCATTTTCCATTGATTTTTTCCTTCTCATTGCTCCAACATTTGTTTGAAGTATGACCTATCTTACCACAGTGATTGCAAGTAGGTTTTTGATTCCTTTGAGCTCCTTGCTTGGATGATTCTCCTTCTTTTGTATATCCAATTCTTTCTTTTCCTTTTTGTTTTAAGTGACTTTTTTCATTCAACTGAGTCATGTCAGCTTGGGATTTCAACATTCTTTCATTGGTTTGTCTTTCAATATTTAGATCATTCTATAATATTTCATTCTCTAATCTTAGGTTCATGATTTCTTCATTTGCATTGGTGAGCTGATCAATGAAGTATACTTGCTGAAGGGATAGGTGTTGGATTTCATTTTTCTCTCCTTCTATATCTTCTCTTATCTTATTTTTATCTTCCATGGCTTCACACAATCTTATAGACTAAATTTCTTGCTCTCTTCTTAGTTTTGTTACTTCTTCTTGAAGAGTTTTATTCTTTTCTAGTAGTTTTTTTATTGCTTCAATAGGTTCATCTGAATTACTTGGAATGATGTCTTCAATTATTTCTTCAATGTAGAGTGAATCATTCATCTAGATTGCAAGATCTTTTCTTCTTTTCAAGGATTGGGAGAGTCGCTCTTTTTCTTTCTTAAGTTCTCTAATGGCCAATTACAAAGCTAGCTTTTCATTGTTAATACCTTTGTCAAGTCTAAATACCTCCATTTCCTTTGATCTTTGCTCAAGCTGTTAAACTTGTCACTAAGAACCACAATGCTCTAATACCAATTGCTAGAAGTATTATGACAAGCTAAGTTACTAAGAGAGGAGGGGTGAATCAATAACATATAAAACTTTTATCACAATTAGCAATTAGTCCTTTATATGAATTCTGATCTAACTTCATACATGAGAAAATAAAAAAACATTAAAGCATACACAACACTTTAACACAAGATTTGATGACCTAGAAACCTTCCAAATAGAAAGTAAAACTAGGGTGAGGATGATACCCACAAGCTTTAGTACTATGTTATAAAGTTGGCTTATTAAGTCTTACATTGATCACTTCTGATGATCTACCCTATTAGGAAGAATAAGGACTGCTAGGTCCACCTTGAAAAAGGATTTACAAACATACAATGAAGTATGCACTCGATAAAGAGATTTACGTAAGACTATTAAGTCTACCTTGTTAAAGGATTTGACTGATCCACCTATTCGGATGAAATAGTAGCTAATGTCTGATCTACAACTTGGTTTGTTAAATGAGATTCCTATGTGTGTACAAATCACCATCTTGTCATAGATGAATCTTTATTTCTCTTTATACTATTATAGCTTTTGTAATTCACTCTTCTGCTCTTCTCTGATGATTACATTACTGACATGTCTTTGGATGTGATATAATACATTACATATATATCAATCCAATTACATAATTACAAAGTTGGCCACAATACAAGTTTACACAAATATTACAAAGTTGTCCAGAGTGTAGAAACTCAAGCTCTAAAGACTGACTCGGTGATATTCTGATACTTGACATCCACTATCATTGCTTGGCATCATCATGCACTTGGTAGACATAGAAGCTCGATCCATACTAATCACTTTCAAGTAGTCTTGAACTCGGTTTGCACTAGTGACTTGGTGAATATTGTGAAACTTGGCATATAAGTTGAATCACTTCATTCACACTGCATAGCTCGGTAAACACTCTCACCTCGAGCTTGGTATAAACTGAGTCTCTTGGTTAACACTGAGTAGCTTGGTCAACACTAGACTCGCATCACATCAACTGCAAACTTGGTAAACACTGTACAACTTGGCATACACTGTAATGCTCAATTTACACTGGTTATCTTCAACTCTGTAGTAACTACTTAGTTCAAATTGAAATCTGTCCTATTGGGACTCAAAATCAAAGCCCTAATTTTGAGTACCATGGAAAAAATAAGGCCTCTAAACGCTTTTAAGTGCACATGTACCCGATTTCCCATTTGAAGCATAAGAGGTGTTTAATGTTTCTAACACCTTGCATTCAGTACATCTATGTGTCCCATGATGATAAATTTTTATTCTGAATCATTCTATGAAGTCCTATTTTGAGCATTTTCCATATCTACATTTTTGCTTAAGTGTCAAACAATGATAGGAGGCTATGTTTGCAATTAAATATCTCACACCCAATAATGTTTCATGAATCACTACTTTGGGAATATCTAGTGTCCACACCAGAGAGCCTATGCTTCAGATTTTGAGTCTGTTTGACTAGGTTTTGAATCCCTCAAAGTTGGTCATTTATTATTGTCATGCTTATGTGAATTGTTTTGAATTTTGGGAAGCCTTGTTTGAGTTGTTATAATTTTGACCCAGTTGACCAAAATGATGAAATTCCTTTTGTGTTGCATTTTAGAGGTCAGAGAATTGCTATGTTTCAATTTTGAGCTTATGAAGAATCTATTTCATCAGTTTTCAAACACAACTCCAAATGTAATTTGTAACTTTTTACTAGTGTCAAGAAGTGTAGATTGGTCAAAACCCCTATTTGTGACATCATATCTCAAAATCTATGATAGGTGAGATTGAATGGATTGTACCACTTTGTTCTCCTCCAAAAATTCTTCAAGTGTGCAAATTTTCAAGTCTTTATGAATCTATCTACAAACTTTTCTAGGTCAACTCCATTTGTAAAAAATGTTTTTTTGTTAGTGTTTCCAGTCTGAAACTTTGAGTAGCCTACTTTGACCATTCACCAAATACGTCCTATTATTTTTCATGAGCCAAAATCATAGATTTATACTCTCCTCATGATAGTGAACCAATGCCCTAGTTTTCATTTTTCCAAGTGTCAATTTGCTTGGTTTTCAGAGCCAAATCTAAATGTAATTTATTGTTTTCTAACATGTTTTCTTGTAGGCAATTCTGAAAGGGAAACTTCAACGGTCAATATCTTTTGACTGAGAATTCATCATGAGATGAGATTTGGTAGGATGCAGGTTTTTGGAACAAAGAATCAGTTTACCAAGTTTCAAAGCCTAATTAGGTGTTTGTTTCAGTTTTTAAGGCCAATCAAAGGACCTCTTGGCATGAAGTTGGCATTTTGTAGGAAAGGTTGAATATCAGTTTTAAGTTATACAACAATGATTTGATTTTGATCAAATCAATTTTAGATGTTCATTGGATTAGTTTAAATGATCAGGTGTTTGAAAACAAAATTTTTTTTAGCCAGGCTCACTTTGGGGCCCAACTATTTTCACCTCATTGATAAGGCATTGCAATATAAAAGATGTTCTTTAAAGAGGAAATTCATAATGGTTTAAATCATTGTAGATTTTTCAGTATACATATAACAATTGGATTCAATTAACATGAGGGATTGGTCACACATTTGGGTATAAAGGGAAATGTTACGAAAAATCCTTATGGTGTAAACCATTGTGCTCTAACTAATGTTTGATATGTGTTTGACAATGAAGTCTGAACATTAGACATAACTTCTTGATTACTTGGCTAGTAAGAATTGTGTGGGTGACACGATACATCTCCATTGCCCACGACATCTACTTAGGCCACACTTTGCAATATCTAGAAAATATGTTGACAACTTCAATCCTCTTTTGCGTAAAAGGACATGCAACAATAGGCTAAATTGTTGTCACTATTGTCAAAGTACCTACCACTACGGGAATCATCCAAAATGTACAGAACTTCTACAATTTGTATTTAGTGTTTTTGGACATGAAATAACAAAGTAGTGTTTAGAGGATGGAGAAATGAGATTATGTCAGGAGAACCTAATTTATAAATTTGATTCATGCAGACACAAAAAGCTTGTTAAGTGTTGGGAGAAAACAAGGAAAGAGCTAAAATGTAATGAAACTTGTGGTAGTGTTTTAAAATGTGGTCATCCTTGCATGCTGAAATGCTTTGAAAACTGAAAGAAAAACCTTATTCCACCTACGCTGAAATACAAAGAACAAAAGCAGAAAAGAAAAAAATCACATTTGTTTTTAAGGAGAGAAGATCGATTGTTTTGTAAAAACTCTTGCAAATGTTGTTGGAAGTGAAGAAGAGACCAACGATTGAGCATGGTAGATTATTTCATGATACCTAACTAATGACATCAACTTCTCTACAAATAAATCAAGAGGACATGTGAAAGGATTGGAGTATGCAAGAACTAATAGGGAGAGTAGAGCCTAGTTTAGACTTCAGAAGAGATCAGAGATCTGGCCTCAGCCCAACTATACAGAAAGTGGTTATCTTGAAGAAAAGAATAAGATGAATTGTCTATGGGTGAAATTGAAACTAATTGGTGTTAAATTGAGCCCATCACATGGAGAAAACCAAGGGCGTTGCTTTCCAACTTTCTCAAATGTCAATTTTCATATTTGAAAATGATGACCTATTTTCTGAAATTAATGGTTCTCCATGGACAAGAGGGATGGACATTCATATTAATAGTTCCTCCACATGCATAATTCAAGATAAAAAGGGATCTAAAATCTAATTTGCAAACATTAAAGACCTGTAAGTAATAACACATGCAGAGGGAAGAGCATCAAAAAAGTGGAAGCCACAAACAAAGGTAGAGGAACCCATTTAAAAGCAAGGAGTTGATCCAGTAGTTAAAAGGGAAAGGCGTCTGTGTATAGAAAGTCAGAGTAGACATGTACAAAATGGGGGGTGTCCATGCTATGAAAAGAGAAGGCCACACCCCAAAAAAGAGAACATGCATCAAAGGGATGAACTATGAACAAAAAACATGTAATGGTGATGGGTTGAAGAGGAGTATATAAGATACTTAATCATAGTTTATATATAGTTATAATGAGACATGTACATAGATGTGAATGGTGGAGTGAAATTTCAATTCTTACTTCCATACTTGTAGCCAGAGTGCTTGAGTTGAAACTTCCAACACTTTGTGATGGTGAGTGTGGCCTCTGGATTAAATGCCTTTTGAGACTCACTGAGCTTGATTAGAGTTCAAAGACAGGATGGATTTCTTGCCACTTCATGAGCTATAGCACGTAGTTCATGTAAAGTAGTAGACGAGTTCTCCAATTAAAAGGGCAGCCCACATGATTGCACTTGAAGAGGAGATCCATGTATCAAACAAAGTAGTTGCAACTAAGATGACATCTGCAAAGATAGAAGATGGGCAGTATTACAAAGTTTAAAGTTTGTAAGAACTTCTTCAATAGCATAAGCAAGGAAGCCGTGAGAAGAGAATTTAAAGGCAAGGCACGTTGTGAGTTGCACAACCCATGTTTTAGCAAGAAGCCCACACACACCAAGAAAGGATTAGGAAGTAGCACCATGGAAGAAGACATAGTCAAAGAAGAGAGCCAATCAAAAATGGAATATAGACCATGCAAGAACCACACCTAGCCCAAGAAATATTTGAAAAACTCGATGAGAACAGAGGAAGGTTTTCAAAAATTGTCCCACATTGATCACAATTTAGGATGTTATTTTGTTTAAATACAATAGCACTCACCCACTAAGTTGTCTTAAAGACAATGGCTTTTATAAGTCGCAGGCATGTGGTGGGGCCTATTGATGGCAAATTGGAGGCAATAAATGCATATTTCTCAGCAAAGATGCTCATATGATGATGTGGCGGGCTCAAATGTAGGAGGCACAAGATTGCACCACATTACAAAAATGCTCGATAGTTAAGGAATGTGAGAATGTGCCCGGGCACAACGTGGCAGTGGGCTCGGGGTGCATGGTGATATGGATGGCCAGTCAACAAGGTGACATGGAGGTCATATGGAAATCCAAGGGAAAATAAAGAGGTGACATGTGGAAACTACATTTCAGCTTGTCATAAGATGACAAGTGGCACTGGTGGATGGTGACGTGGTAGGCATCAGCCAATGGTGTGCTACCACGTGGCAAAAAGTCAAACCATGGGTTGACCCAAGTGCATAGGTAGGGCCAAAAATTGAAAATGATATAAAAAAATAATTTTCAATTTTATATTTTCAAAAGTGCTCACATACAAAATTTTTTTAATGCAAAAATGGTTTATTCCAAAGTTTGAACTTTAGAAGTTTTTAAATTTTTGAAAATTCAAATTGCAAGCTAGAGCCATGTAGGGGTGTAGATTTTCAAATTCACTTTCAGGGGGTTTTCAAGAGGAAAAAATAGGGATATTATATATCACTAAAACCAGGAGAAGATGAACTTTGTGATTATGAGGCTAGTTTTAACACAGGAATTCACTAGTTCAAGTTATAGGAAGAAATGTAAAATTTGGGCCTTCTTAGTGAAATGAGTGAAAATTGGAAATGCAATTACAAGCTTGGTAAAAATACTTGGTAAAAGGTCTATTGGATTAATTTTGAGGATATTATGCCATTTTGGTATAATTTGGCTTCAACTTTTAGTTAGAAAGCAAAAAAATGATTAAGGATTTGATTTATTAGTTGCAGAGAGAGATTAGAGAGATTCTTTTCACTGCAAAGGAGGGAATTTCAAGAGGACAAATGTCATCTTTAAATTAGATCTGAGAATTCACTTCTTGTTTATATCATTCTTTTTCTTTCTCATTGTGTGGTTTCAAGTTTTTTGAGAAAAGCTTCTCACTATTGAGACACCATTCTTTCAACAATTTCTCTTGTATAAACAGTAGTAGTGAAGAGAATAGATAAAGTTTAGATCTATTAGGTGTTTTCATGTATTTGAATGTATTTTTTCAAAGAAATGAATACAAATGAGAAAGAATTCCATTAGTTTCATTATAATTTGTGTCTCCTATCTCACTAATCTATAATCTTACATGGTCTAGGAACAAAGAGCTAAGATCCATTTGCATCCCTTTAAGGTTGTATGTCAAATATATTTTGCTATTGGAACAAAGGACTAAGTAAATGTTTGATGTGTTTGACAGGGTTGCTAGTCATTTGAGAAGGATATTTCATGAGAATGAGACCATAATGAACATTGATGTCTGATTCACAAAGTGATAGGATAGATCTGATGTCTAGGTGTATGAAATATGTCCTTGATATCGTAGATGTATGCATTTGATTCATGGAATTTCCCAATAGATAAGGCATGGATCTACTATAGGATCATTAGTTCTTACTGCTGCATATTTTAGGTTTTGTTGAATTCAACATTATTAATCAAATGCTTTTCCCTTTCATGTTGAAGAGCTGAAAAGGATGCCCTTACTCATCTTTTGAATATAATAGAATTGCAATTTTCTACTGTAGATCTGTGTTATTGCATAAGTATTAGGAGATATAAGGGTTAAATTTTCTTAATAGATTCAGGAATATGTTTTTGCACTCGTACCATATAGATTGAATCTGAGGTCCACCTACCTAGGTTTTGCAGAGCCTAAAGTAAAAGAAGGGTCAAGCCTTATAGTTTGCCTAGTGTCTGAAATGATATGTCAAAGATGGGATTTAGCTGCCCCTAGATGTACCATATTCTCATCAGGGTAATTTGAAACTTGTAACATTTCAAAACACCAACATGTCCATAGGACTCGATAGCAACTGTAGGACTCTGTAGCAACTAAGATGCTTGATTAACACTGTTAACTATATAATTTGCTCAGTATGAACTCACAATCTAAATAAGTGTATGTCACTAATAAGAAACATGATTTAAATGTCAATAGGATTAACTTCAAAATATTCAATTTTCTTCAACTAACTTGACCAAATTGGTGAAAATTTGCAAAGCATTGAAGAGGAGTCCTAAAGGGTAGTTACAACCTTCTAACCTTCCAAAATATGTTCCCCATACTCATATGCCCAACCTATTAGGTAACATAATACCTTAGTTGCCCAGACCTAAAAAATTTTAACCTATTGAGAAACTTTTGGCTCATTGAGCAACTCTTAACCAAATTAGGACCTAATGAGCATTTTTGGATTTTCCTAGCAATCTACGACTACTTTGTTATCTTTGGTTGCTCAAGTTTTGGCTAGAACCAACCTTATTTTGGCCAAAACATCCCTTTGACGATATCAACCACACTAAACAAAAGTTTCCCTAAGGGTCTCTATGCACCATTGAGCTATGATATTTGATCATGCATTTCTCTAAGCTCATGCAAGATATTGAGCTATAGAATTATGTTATCTAGGCCTACAACAACCTATATCATTTTTTAGAGATTTGAATTTGTTTGGATTTAACATTCGTATCTTGCCTATTACAAAAATTTGTAATGTTGCTTAGTTAAAATGACCAAGGTTGTGTATATTTCAAACCATTGTTCCTAGGATCGAATTGTCTTCTCTGTTAGCTCTGGTTGGTCAAGTTTAGGCTAGGATCAACCTTGATTTAGGTATAATGTCCCTTCAATGGTATCGATCAAACAAAATGAAAGTGTTCCTAAGGGTCTCTAAGCACCATCAGGCTGCAATATTTGATCATGCATTTCTCTAACCTCATGCAAGATATTGAAAAACTATCAAGTGCTATAGGATTGCATTATCTAGGCCTACAAAAAATTATCTCATTTTTTAGAGATTCAACTTTTTTTGGATTTGGCATCTATATCTTGCCTATTGCCAAAATTTGCAATGTTTCTTACGTAAAATGATCAAGGTTGTGTATATTTAAAACCATTGATCCTAGGATTGAATCATCTACTCCGTTAGCTTTGGTTAGTTGGGTTTAGCCTAAGAACAACCTTGTTTTAGCCACAACATCCCTTTGATGATATTGACCACATTGAATGGAAGCATCCCTAAGGGACTCTAAGCACAATTAGCTTGTGATATTTGATCATGCATTTCTTTGAACTCGTGCAAGATATTGACAAAATGTTAGGTGCTACAGGATCATGTTATCTAAGCCTACAAAAACTTATCTCAGTTTTTAGAGATTCTACTTTGTTTGGATTTGCCATTTGTATCTCACCTATTGCCAAAAGTTACAATGTTGCTTAGTTAAAATGATCAAGGTTGTGTATATTTCTTGAACTATTGGTCCTAGGATCAAATCATTTTCTCTATTAGCTCAGGTTAGATAGGTTTTGCCTAGGACTAACCTCATCTCAGCCACACCATCCGTTTGATGGTATCAACCACACTAAACGAAAGTTTCCCTAAGGGTCTTTAAGCACCATCAGGCTATGATATTTGATCATCCATTTATATGAGCTCTTGTGAGATATTGACAAACTATTAGATACTATAGGATTGTTTTATCTAGGTCTACAAAACCTACCTCATTTTTTAGAGATTCAACTCTATTTGGATTTGGCATCAGTATCTCACCTATTTTCAAAAGTTGCAATGTTGCTTAGTTAAAATGATCAAGGTTGTGTATATTTCAAACCATTCATCCTAGGATCCAATTGTGTACTCTGTAAGCTCTGATTGGTCAAGTTTAGCCTAGGACCAACCTCATTCTAGCCACAACCTCCCTCCAACAATATCGAGCACACTAAACGGAAGCATCCCTAAGGGTCTCAAAACACCATCGGGATGTGATATTTGATTGTACATTTTTATGAGCTCATGCAAGATATCTAAAAAATATTAGGTGCTACAAGATAACATTATCTACGCCTACAAAAACCTACTTGGCTTTTATAGATTCAACTTTGTTTGGATTTGGTATATGTATCTCACCTATTGCCAATTGCAATGTTGCTTAGTTAAAATGATCAAGGTTGTGTATATTTCAAATTGTTGGTCCTAGAATCAAATCATTTTCTCTATTGGCTCTGGTTAGTCAAGTTTAGCCTAGGAATAACCTCATTTTAGCCAAAACATCCCTCTGATGGTATTGACCACATTGAATGGAAGTGTCCCTAAGGGTCTCTAAGTACTATCAAGCTGCGATCTTTGACACAAATACAAAAATCATGACATATTTTTACTTTTCATGTCTTCTTACGTCAAAATAAGTGACATATGATTGCATTTTATAATGAATTTGATAAACATGTTACATTTTTTGTATAAAATAATGAATGTTCGCGTGTTTGGTTAATTGCAAGAAAGTAAGCTAAAATAAAAGTTTCTATGGAAATAAAAGTTTAATGTATATCATAATGCACTATATATTATGTTATATCAATAATATAGTTACAAAATTATATTATGTCTCATCTATACAATAAAAAAGATGAATACCCAACAAATTTTAAATGTGTACAATAGAAATGTCGAATGTGCACAATACAAATCTTGAATACATACAATAAAAAGGTCAAATATATGTCAATGTCATGTGATGACCAAAACTACATATATATATCACTAACAATATCTATGATTGTGCATGATAATCAAAATTGAACCTCTTTCATATAGTTTGTGGCTTTCTAGGTGTCTACAAAAGAAAAATTAAAATACACTATCAAATATATTATCTATAAGTAATATGAAGATTACTAGAAATTGGGTTCTAAATTATGGATAGTTGAGTTGTTCATTACCTCATCCCTTTGTCCCATAGTTGGACTAATTGATAATGATAATGGGCTCCATCATCAATGGGTAGGAATCCTAACAAAATGATGAGGTGGAGTGACAATGGGAGACACAACTATCGATGAATCAATGCTCACAGGAGGCACAACCACCAATGAATTAGTTTTGGTATGAGGCATAACCTGTATGGTAAATGATAAAATGTTGGCATTATATAGTGGCATTCAAGATTCCAAATAGAAAAAAAAATTTAAAAATGAACTACATCCTAAGCTAGATCTCCTATGGTAGCATGAGGTACAACCACTGATGGAGCAGTGTTGGTATGAGGCACAACCTGTATGGTAAGTGATAAAATGTTAGCATTATAGAGTGGAATTAGGGATTACAAATAGAGTAAATAAATAAAAAACATAATAAAGTAAATTTAAAAAAAAACATACTACACCTTAAGTTGAATATCTCATGCTAGCAAGAGGTATAGCCATTGATGAAGTAGTGCTGGTATGAGGCACAACCTATATGGTAAGTGATTGAGGCAGGGGACTCCCCTTTATACCATAAACTCATTATAGAAACAGAGAAACAACAACAGATACGAGAATAGAATATGAACTTCTTATTATTGCCGCAAATGTAGAATTATAGAATTCTCAATTACAATATGCTAACACAAATGGGCGCCTGCAAGATAGTGTTGTGAACTATCACGTGGAGCTATCTTAGACAATGTTTGAGCCTTTCTTAAATAGGAAGTTTTATGTCACCCGAGAAGGTTCTAGATGCTCAAACTTAATATCTAGGGCCGACAAATCCTAACAATACAGATAGATTTGGCCAAATACATCTTTGACAAATTATTTTAGAAATTTTGGTAGCCCAACTTCCAAAGACCATAACTCACAAACCATTGCTCTGATTGGCTATTATAACCACTTTTTAGAATTGTCACCTCCTGATCTACAAGCGTCGAGTTTTCAGACCTCATTCAAGCACTCTAAGGTGTCCAATGATGAGCCTAAAGATTTTTTTGCAAATTTTTCCACCAAAAATCCACAATAAATTCTTTGATACTAATTCTTGACCAAGGAGATTTTTATGGCAGGCTTACAACTCTAAAATGAACCTTTGTATAGAAAATGAGAACCTTCTGATCTCGTATGAAAAACTTACTAAAAATAGTAAGTTCCCATAAATAGTAACCACGCTGCCTACTAGTCCTTATTAAAATAGAAAAGATTGAAATGAAAAATATTTTTGGAGGATACAAGATTGCTCTTACACCCAAGATGCTCCTACATCAAACACTTGGGGTAATTTGAGAAGTGACCCCATCACGTCTTAGGTGTTTAGAGTAAAACCAAGATGGTTGACCTCCTCCTTTGCTAGCCATGATGAATCCTCAACAAGTCTTCCTTTCCATTTGACTAGATACTCTTCATAACTTTTGTTTCTATTACTTTTTCCAACATGATTATCTGGTCTCTCCTCACTCCTTGGTAGCCGAACTAGCTATTGGAATGCTCTACTACACTTTTGCTACTTCATCTCCATCACCACCTTCATAACACTCTATCAAATCTAAAATATTAAATACTGGTGAACTATTCAATTCAGGAGGCAACTCCACTTCATACACATTTCTAGAATCATGCCTCTTCACTATCTTTCACTGTCCAAACTTCTTCATCTTCAGCTTATTATATGTACATACTAGAAAATGCTCCTTGCTCAAATGAACCACGACTTCATTTACAATCTGAAATTCCTTGTATCTCCTTTTCGAATATGTCTTAGCCTTATACTATGTATTCATCTTTATGATGTGCTTCCTCACCTCCTAATGGATGTTCTTCAAATGTTTAGCAAAATCTTTTGCTTCAACACTACTTATCTCTCCCTTATCCAACTTTATCAATTTTGAAGCATTTTTGGGACTGCTCCCATATAAAATCTAGAATGGTGATTTACCAGTACTCTTATTGACAGAATTATTATATGAAAATTCTACCTATGGTAAAATTATATCCCATCCTTTTGGTTTATCCCTAACCAAGCATCTCAGCAAGTTTCCCAAACTATGATTCACAACTTTTTTCTATCCATCAGTCTATGGATGATTTGATGAACTAAACTTTAAATTTGTCTTCAACTTCTTCCATAATGTATGCTAGAAAAACCCAACAAATTTGGTATCTCTATCTAAAACTATACTCTTTGGTAGACCATGTAATCTCCCTACTTCTCTGAAAAATAACTCTGCTACATGAACAACATCACTAGTCTTCTTGCAAGGAATAAAATGTGCCATCTTTGAAAACCTGTCAACCACCAAAAAAATAGAATCATGTCCACATTGTGTCCTCAATAATCCAAGAACAAAATCAATGCTAACATCCTCCCACAGCTTCTCTGGTACAGGTAATGACTAATACAACCCTATATTCTGTGTCACTCCTTTTGCCATCTAACATATTTTGCAACTCTATATAAACTTCTTCACATCTTACTGCAATTGTGGCCAGTAATAATTATCAGCAACCAAAGCTATGGTTTTATCTCTGCCAAAATGTCCAGCCAATCCTCCACTATGCTTGTCCTTGATGAGGTTCTCTCTCATTAAAATTATTGGAATGCACAACTAGCTTCCTTTGAACAACATATCATCTTGGATCATAAAATCCAACCACTTTGTCCTATCAAGTGTAATAGGTTCTATACAAGCCTTCCACAGTTCACCAAAATTAGGATCATCTAGATACAATGTACTAAGTTCCTTAAACCCAACAACCTCTATCTACATTTCTATCATCAAAAGTTGTCTTCTACTAAGAGCATCTGTAACCTTGTTAGACTTTCCACTCCTGTGTTTCAAAATAAATGTATAACTCTGCATAAACTCAACCCACTTTAAATGCCTTTGGTTTAGTTTTCCTTGACTATTTAAATATTGCAAAGCTTGAACTATAGTGTCTCCACTTCTTCAATGCTTGAACTATAGCATAAAATTCCTAATCATAAACATAATATTTTCTTTTTGCATTATTCAGCTTCTCACTAAATAAGCAACTAGTCTACCTTCCTGGCTCAAAATAGCTCCTATTGTATTACCACTAGCATCACAGTCTACTTGATACACCTTGTTAAAATCAGGAAGTGCTAAAACAAGTTGCTCAATAACTTTCTATTTCAACATATCAAAACTCTTATCTACTCCTATATTCCACTTAAACTATTTCCTATCCCCTCATTGTTTCATTCAAGGGTCCACAAATACTGCTAAAACTTCTTATGAACTTTCTATAAAATATAGTTAGTTTATGAAAAGATGTTACCTCTATCGCACTCCTCGGAGTAGGTCATTCAAGGATAGCCTTCACTTTCTCTGGGTCCATTTTCAAACCTTCTCCTAAGACTACAAATCCTAGGTACACCAACTCCTTCTTTACAAAACTACACTTCTTCAGGTTTATTAACAACTTTTCTTCCCTCAACTTATCAAACACCTTGAATATGAATCAAATACTCCTCTAATGTCTTACTAAAGATCAATATATCATCTAGGTAAATAATGACAAACTTATGTAGAAACTCCTTTAGCACCTCATTCATAAGCCTCATGAAAGTGCTTGGTGCATTGGTTAGCCCAAAAGGTAGGACTAACCACTCATAGAGTCCTTCCCTTATCTTGAAAGTAGTTTTCCACTCATCACCTTCTTTGATACAAATCTAATGGTACCCACTCTTTAGATCTATCATTGTGAAATATTAAGCTCCACTCAAACAGTCCATAATATCATCCATCCTTGCCAATAGAAATCTATATTTTTTTTTATCTTGTTGATAGCATGAGAATCTATGCACATCCTCCATTCTCTATTCTTCTTTGGTGCTAATACTTCTAGTAAAACACATGGACGTAAACTCTCTCGAATCAACCCCTTCTGTAACAACTCGTGAACTTGTCTATTTAACTCTTCACTTTCTATTAGTTTCATTCTATGCATTGCTTTATTTGGCAAACTAGCTCCTGGAACCAAATACATCTGTTGACTGATCTTCCTCACTGGGGGTAATCCATGAGGTACATTATCTAATACAATATTAGAAAACTCTTCCAACATATCTACAAGTTCTATAGTTACCTCCTCTACTTCTTCTTTACTCTCTTTAGGAATTATAAAAAATCACGTATGCTCATGCTTCATACCTTTAAGAAACTCCTTTCCATCAACAAAACATATTCTGGCAACACTACATGCCTTTTCTTCTTTATCCTTCAATGGCTTTAACTTATATTTCACTCCATCCTTAGAGTGTATGTATTTTCTTTCCCATCATGTGTAGCATGCCTATTAAACTACCATAGCCTACCCAATAATATATGACATATGTCCATAGGTATGATATCACATAGTACCTCATCCTAGTAGCTTCCAATTTTAAACTTCACTAAGCATTGCTTATTGATCGTAACCTTACGGTTAGCTTGCACCCAAGAAATACATTATGGATGTGGGTGTTTCTACCTCTTTAGCTTCAACTTGGTGGCCATCAATTTTGACACTAGATTTTTAGTACTTCCACCAAAAATAATCACATCATAACACTTAATTTCACATCTACACCTTGTGCAAAAAAAACTCCTTCTTTGATCAAGTTCATTCTCACCACTTAGTAGGACTCTTCTATTAACTAGGACTTCTCCTATTTTAGCATCTTTAGAATGTGAGGATCTAGCATCTTCATCATCTTGTGCAACTCTAGTCAGGCATTCAGTTCTTCAATATGTGCTTCCTTGGCACTACATATATTCAAATGCTCTATACCCTTCTTCTTCACAATGAAAACATTTCCCACAAAAGTATCCTCTTCCAGATCCTTATCCTCTACTTCTTCCTCTCTAATCTCTATTGTTCTGATCATGGAATTGATTGTAATTGTTTCCCCTTTGGTTCTAGTTGCTACTTCTAGCCTCATCCTTGTTCTTCTAATCATTATTATAGCCTCCATAACATCATCTGCTAGATCTTCCACCATGACCTCTTCCACTATTCTTACTATCATACTTCTTGCTCAATTTCCCCTCAACTCTTAGGGAAAACTGGTATGCCTCTTCAATACTACTCGAACTAGACTCAACTAATCTTGAATGCTTGGCCTTAACCCATTAAGATAATAGGTGACTTTCTCCTTATCAGCTTCCACATGGTCAGTTTTAATGAGAACACTATAGAACTCTTCGGTATACTCTTGAATAGATTTTCCCACTTGCTTCATTCCTTGCATCTTCTTCAACAGATCAAGCTTATAATCCATAGGAATAAATTATCGCTTCATTTTAGCTATCATCCTATCCCATCTAGTGATTTTGTCCTTTCCCTTTCTATTTCTCTCCAATTGAACCTCCTACCACTAGATCTTTGCATGTCCCTTCAGTTTTGCCTTTGCAAACTTGACCCTATTAGGATCTTCAGTATCTTCATAATCAAAGTACTCCTATGGTTCATTGATCCAATTGATCAGTTCCTCTAGTTTAAGATTTCCCAAAAACGTGGGAACCTTAAAATTAGGTCTTTTTCCAATCTTGTACATGGCCCTAAAAAGCCTCTCTTCCTCTAGATTTAGAACTACCTCTACTTTGACATTTTCTTCTACTTCATCCTCATCCTCATTTTCATCTCTTATAGGAAGATTTATTCCTCTTCACATTTGTTCTTAAAATGCTTGCATTTTCCTTTGGAGGGCTTAGAAACCCTCAGGTGTAAGACCTATAGCTCTTCCACTATGCTCTCTTTATGGAGGCATTTTTGTGCTTCCTCTAAAACCCTAGTGTAAAATACCTCACAATCAGTGATCTATCTACTCAGCCAAAACCACAATCCTAGTGCAAACTGCCTCATAATCAGCAATCTATTAACACATTCAAGAACTCTAGATCTGATACAACTTCATGTAGGGGACTCCCCTTAATACCATAAACTCATAATAGAAACAAAGAAACAATAGCAAATGTGAGAAAAAAATATGAACTTCTTATTATTGCCACAAATGTGGAATTATGGAATTCTCAATTACAATATGCTAACCCAAATGGGCACCTTCAAGACAATGCGGCAAACTATTACCCAGAGCTATCTTTGACAATGTTCAGGTCTTTCTTAAATGGGAAGTTTTATGCCACCTGAGAAGGTTCTAGATGCTCAAACTTAATACCTAGGGCCAACAGACCCTAACAATACACATAGATTTAGCCAAATACATCTTTGACAAATTATTTTAGAAATTTTGGTAGCCCAATTTTCGGAGACCATTGCTCACAAATTGTTGCTCTGATTGGCTATTATAACCACTTTTTGGAAATGCCATCTCCTGATTTACATGCTTAGAATGGTGCTAGCACCCTTTTGTCAAATTTTTAGACCTCATCCAGGCACTCTAAGGCCTCCAACAGTGAGCCTAAAGATTTTTCTACAAATTTTACCACCAATAGTCTGTAATTACTTTTCTAATCCTAATGCTTGAGCAATGAGATTTTTTATGGTAGGCTTACAACTCTAAAATGAACCTTCCTGTAGAAAATGAGAACATTCTAAGCTCGTATGACAAACTTACTAAAAATAGTAAGTTCCCATAAATAGTAACCACCCTCCCTACTAGTCCTTATTAAAATAGAAAAGACTGAAATGAAAACTATTTTTGGGTGATGCAAGATTGCTCTTACACCTAGGATGCTCCTGCATCAATGATAAAATGCTAGCATTATAGAGTGGCATTATGGATTCCAAATAGAGTAAAAAAATGAAAAACATATTGTAGCCTGAGTTGGATATCCCATACTAGCAAGCGGCACAACATGTATGGTAAGCGATTAAATGTTAGCATTATAGAGTGACATTAGGGATTCCAAATAGAGTAGAATAACAAAAAACATATTGTAGCTTGAGTTGGATATATCGTGCTTGCAAGAGGCACAACCATTGATGAATCAATGCTAGTATGAGGCACAACCTATATGGTAAGCGTTAAAATATTAGAATTTTAGAGTAGGCATTAGGAATTTTTATCACACACACAAGCAATCTAAGTTGAGATCACAAGATGGCTTCAACTAAGACTCTACATACATACCTCTAGCCTCTATTGTGTTAGACCCTATCTTTGATGCTCACGATTCCTAAAAAAATGAAATGGGAAAGAATTTGCATGAAGTATCAATGAGTTTTGTAATAGGTAAAAGATAAATATCACATGTTAATAAGACAAATTTTTGATAGTTACTATAAAATTGAAGAAAAAACATGTACTCATTTTTAAATACAATTGTTTAATATAAATAGAACAAATGCATACTATAACCTAAAATTTATGAGAATAAATATATAAGATTTTACCTCTTCCATTACCTCAACATCAATACTCTCGAGTGCATTCATCAATTCTACAAAAATAAATTATTTCTAGATATATACAAAAAACAAGTCAACATGTATTCATCAATATTGAGTACATTAATATACATTCATTCATAATAAATTTCAAAATATAAAGTTGACTTGTATTTAATACCTTTTTTTGTTTTGGTGTTCTTGCTAATTTAGTTCACTTTCCTCCATACCTCAAGCTATGTGGAGTACCCTAAGGAAGAAACACATATAACACAAGAGGAATCAATAGGGCATGTTATTTTTTCAACTCAAATCATAAACTTAATAGGTGTGCAAACTATGATTCAGCATAGCTCTCAAGGCCAAAGTTAATGGTACAATGTGTGGTATCATCAATTTGAGAAATTTCAGCCCATGACAAGCCCTATAAAATAGTAACGAGTATTACTATAAATATGAGATAATGTTGTAAATGGAAACAAGGCACAATAACAATAAGAAGATCATAGGAGGGCAAGAAGACATAAGAAGGACTTGAATGATGATATTGGAAATGTATTATTTCATAGCCAATGTATTATCATAATTCTAAGAATATTTTAAAAACTTTACCTAAAGTGTTCTTTCTCCTAGCCTCACACCTCTAACAGAATAAGTACTATGTGGTATTCTTGTACTGCTTGTTACACCCTGCATTGCATATTGTTTGAACTTATCAATCTAAAGTGCTCTATAAAAATTTTTAAAATTTTCTTTTACAATATCTAGGTGATCAAGTAATATCATGTCAAAATTCATGAGGTTCATTAGATGGGGTTTGGATAGAACTAGGAGAAAGAGATGTGAATGGGAATTGGATGGATTTGATGAATGGGAGGATTTCAACATTGATAGGATATTGAAGAGGATCTATAAGCGAGTTCTTAGTGTCATATTGATTAAGAAACAATAGTTTAAAGCTAATGTATTATTGTACTTTTAAGAATATTTAAAAAACTTTACCTTAGGTGTTCTTGCTCTTACCCTCTCACCTCTAGAAAAATGAGTACTTTGTGGTGTTCTTGAATTACTTGTTGCATCCTGCATTTCTTATTGTTTATATATCAATATAGACTGATCTATAAAAAAAATTACTTTTACAATATTTAGGTGATTTAATAATATCATGTCAAAACTCAAACAAACAAACCTGTGTATCCTAGCCATCAAAGACCATCACCATAAAATCACCTGTGAGTGTGAAATCCCCACCTCCATATTACTAACAATTGTGCCCACAATGTACACATTGATGAGATGACACGCTGCCCTCAGATGCCTCCATATCTATCCCATCACACATGTACTGATAGCTAAAAACAAAAATTTTGATTGGGCTCCGAACACTATAATGTTGCATGTGATGATGATGCAAGTGGCACAAGTAAGGATGACATTGTTGGTGTAGGTGACACAAGTGAACATGACACTAGTGGTGTAGGTGACACAAGTAGAGATGACACTAGCGGTGCACATGATGCTAATGGACCTGTCATAGGCTGTGATGACCAAGGTGCCATAGGTAATAATGATGGAGTTATCACATGATGTGATGACCCTAGTGCTATAAGTGATGGTGATGGAGTTTTCAAATGTTTGGATGACCCTAAAGGTGTATTTGATGATGGTCACGATGTCATAGGTGAAGGGAAACCACCTATGAGCCATGTTGAATGATAACATCTATTAATGATATAGCCATATGAAGAGTCTTTAATTCAATAGACTCCTTTACAATTGATGGGAGCACAACATGAGGCATCATTTTCTGTGTTGTATGTATCCTTTAATTTTGTGGTACCACCCTATGATGCCTAGGTCTATCCTACACAGAACCTCTCCCTCTACCTTGTAACTAATGGATGTCAAAGTAATTTGGCTTCTCACCAAGGATGAACTCACAATATAGCTTTCTCAAAAAATATAGAGGCACCTCATAATTATTACACAGTGATAGATCAAATACCATATACCACCTATCCAAAAAAATGATCTCATCCTACCATGAGTGCACTAATGAATAGGAAAAGTTTTGGTTGTGTGTAATAGGGAGTTGCCAAACATAAGATCGGTGAAAAGAGAACATATAGTGCCTTTCTTTAAGTCTTTATCTTTCACTTGCTAATATGATAACCCATTGGAATAAAATACATGACACCTATCCCTCTATGTACTCCATTTCATAACCTCCCTAGACACCTCATTTTCATTTTGGGACATTTGTTCAAGTGTATTTGCTAGGGTTGAGGGGTGAGAAAGTGAAGATGGCCAAAACCTATTGACCATTTGGGTATTGTTAGCACTATTTTGTGAGAGGTAGTTTATGAGGTCCTCTTGTGTAGTACTTAAATGTTGTAATTTTATGTGTAGAGGGTTTATAGGAGGTGGTGGTTGTTGAACAAGAACATTGAGTGGACGGTTTTGTAGTTGTAAGGGTGCAGGGTTTTTTGGTTGTATGGGTGCAGTATTTTGTGGTTGTGTCATGATGGGTGGAGGGTTTGATTGTATAGGAGGGTCCCTTGTTTTCTTGGATTCTTTGGTACATCTATATTTTAAAAAATTAAAATAATTATAAAAAATATAAATTACAAAACCACATTAGAATATTTGATACAAAAAATGCATAAATGATGAATACAATAAAGACTTACCTCATTTGTGGGGCACCATGGATGGAGATGCGATCAAAATTTGTTTTTATGCTAAACCAGATTAGCTTTTAGTGTTCTCCTCTATAATCGATGTTATTGTTGCTATTTGAGGGTTCAAAAAGTACCCTAAATTTTGGGCAATAGTCAAATTGTATATTTACAAAACCCGATCAGGTTTTCAAAAGTATAATGGTCAGGCTTGGATACCAGGCCTAGTCGACATTTTAGTTTTAAATAACTCAATAAAGTTATTCAAAACCCAATTAGGTGTGCACCAAGTTGGTGTGCAAAATTTTCAATAACCTAATTGGGTTTTGAATAACTTTGATTGAGTTATTTAAAACTAAAATGTACACCAACTTGGTGCACACTTAGTTTTAAATAACTCAATCGACTTTTTTGAGTTTTAAATAACTCAATCAACTTTTTTGTACACAAACTTGGTGCACACACCCCATGATAAGGATGAATCTTTAACAATTCCTCCTTCACAAGTTGATAAGTTCTCTGATGTGTGAGAACATCAAAATCTTCATAGTGATCCTTATATTGAGAGCATGAAGAAGTTTTTAAGTAATGATAAAAAAATATCTATTGTATTTGGTATATCTTACGTTATCAATATGCATGCTAATCCTTTTATGGACTATGATTGAGAGTTAAGATATCATCCTCTTTCCACAACCGTTAAATCCTTTATTTTGATTTCCACTGTAGTTACTCTTTCTAGAATTCTTGTGTATGCTCCACCTATTATGAAAAATTCTACACAATTCTTCACTCATATAAGTGTCATTCTTCCTAAGCTTTCACTTCCCATGAGTGTTCCTCCTATTTATGTAAATTCTTCTTTACCTTCAAATAATGTAGTTCCTTTCACATATTCCCATCCTTTACCTATTTCTTCAAATCCAATACTAACATTTATGTACCTTCTTTCTAATTCCTACACTTTTCCTAACATAGATCTATGCCCACTATTGCATCTTCTAATCCTACCATTAGTAGATTGATTCAAATTGTCACTATGTTTCAACAACAAGTGGCTTGGTTCACTCAACTTAAGTAAAACATTCCTATATGTCACATTGCTAATCCCTTTCCTTAGATATCCTTCATTTTGTAACACCATTACATGTTGAAGTACCTTGTATTGAGACTTACAATGATAAGGGTGCTCATGTGATTCATGTTAAGACTTTCTAGACTATATGTAGTGATTTTCCTCATGACTACAGACATATGGCTATTTTTTTCTTGTGCACTTTTATGGATAGACCCTTGCCATGGTAATACATCTTATTCTATTGATTCTTTTCAAATAATTTCTAATTCTTTCACTCAATAATTTCAATATAATAATAGTCCACAAATTTCTTTGCCTAATTTAATGCATTGCAAATAAAATATTAAGGAAAATTTTACTAATTTTATTAGTAGATTTAAACACTTGTATACTCAAATATCTTATCTTGTCTTATCATGTTATTCAATATATATTTATTTATAATTTACATTTAAAAAAATTAGAGATACGATTCTCTTTACTAAGTATACCTCCTTCTTACAACTTTGTGCAACGCTTCACCATTACTAGTTACAGTGAGTCAACTTGAGAGCTCTACTCTGATGGTTCTTATTATTAGTGTTAAGAGTGATGTCATTAGTAATAAAAATAAGTTTCCTAAACCTAATAACTTCAATACAATAAATTCATCCAACATAGTTATTGGTTAAGTGCCTACTAAATCTTAAGGTACAACTAGTTTTTCATCCATGTTTCATCCTAATTGTGAGTACACTCAATTATCTAAACCTTTACACAAGATGATGACTAAATTGATTCATGTTGGAATTCTTAATCTTATGTTAGACACAACTGATTTTGATGAGAAAAAGGTCAAAACTGAGCTATGAAGTGTATCTTGAAGAGTTAGATCACTTTTTATGTTGTCATTGATGTCAAACTCAATGACAATACAAATTCATGAAAGTTTCAAATCATTTGAAGGATGCGGTAATGAATAGAGGATGAATTGTTAAAATATAATATCAGATGTATAATTTATTTTAAGAAAGTGAACTTAATTAGGAAACTAATGAGTTGGTGTCTAGTGGGATAATATTGGTTTCATTGTTTTACAATATTTCATGAAGTGTTGAGATCATGCACAAGAAAGTTATTTTGGTCAATAAGAAAATGTGCCATCCTAAATTGGAACCACTCAAGTTTAATGAATTTTTAGCACCTATTTAATTGAAGATCATCAACTTCCCTCTTTCTTTCATCTCTTCTTCTCTTTTTTTCCCTTTCTCCTAGGTGGAATTTGGTAAAACTTAACATATCATCTTTAAAGCTCCTATTTTTGTGGTGTTAAGCTCAAGGTAGGATTTATTTCCCCTATGTCCTTCCTTTTCATCCATATTTTTACTTGAAACCTTCTTTTGGCATTGAAATAGGGTTTCCTCATAATCAAGACATGATTATTGGATTTTGGGACCTAGTTTGGGGTCTCAAGATTGTCCTTGAGGTTTGTGTACCTAATAATTAGAGGTTCAATGCACCCCTAATGCTTCAAGGGAATATTTTACCCTTGAAGGGATAATCAAGGGCACAATCTACCCCTGGTGAGGCCCTATTTTGGCCTCTTTTTTTGGGACCCATGTTACAATATGTTTAAGTGTTAACTTATAGGATAGTTGACCTTTGGGAGCCAGTTGATTCCAAGGTCTATATAATCTCTTCAATTTTATCTATTTCTCATCCATCAAGTTTACAATCCAATCACTCACACTCAAGCTCTCAAATTTTGAAGAATTATTCAAGTATTCAAGGCATTCAAGCTATCTCTCCATTGAAGATGAAGGATTTATGTATTCAAGTTATTGAAGGAGTTTATGCAAGATCTATCATTACAACATTCAATATATCTTCCTTCATACATTCAAGATCATTTGTTTCATATTCTACATCCATCCTCTCAATATCTACACTCATCTATGTGCATTCCTAACATGGATCTCAAGTGCATTCATTTATGAAGGTTTTGATATCACTTTAATTTCCTTTCTAGAGTTTAGAAGTTAAGTCAAAGCTATTACATCTACATACTTTATCACATTCCAAATTCAAGGGCATTCTCATAGATTTAAATTTTATATATATATATATATATATATATATATATATATATATATATATATATATATATATATATATATATATATATATATATATATATATCACTACTACTTGCTAGCATTCTATTTCAATTGAAGGTTAATTCCTAAACTAGGGTTTGACTAAGGAACCCCCACCCTCCCCCCCCCAAATAACAAACAAATGAACTCTTGTTTTGTTGCTTTGAAGTGTTGGATCAGAGAATAGATTGTATATTTGGATACCATTTTTGTGGTTTAATAAAATTTTAAGATCAAAATTAACATTGCACACATTCCATCAAGGTTGCACTGCATTCCTGATCATTAGAGTTGCACTATACCCTTGATACTCCATTTGTTCCCTGATGATCTAGGTCACCCCTAAAAACTCTCCAAGAAATTTATGAGTTTTGTCTGTAGTACAATTTTCAATCCACAATGCAAGATTCAACCCTTTCAAAGGTCATTTGGCAACCCATTTTTAGGTTTGTATTTCACAAAGTGTTTCATCTTCCTCTCTTTTATTTCTATATGCTTTATTATTTTAACATATATTTACATCTCAGCTCTATATTTTATATCTTCTTTCTTAAACCCTCCTAAAGTGGAGATGAGAAGGAAATAAATCCAAGTTATTTGACCTTTTTTCCATTAGGTTTTCATTTATACCTCCTCTTGTATCAATCTAACCTAATGCAAGGGTGCATCTCAATCTTCCCCCTTCAAAATGTGTTAGGGTGATTGATCTAATTTTACCCTTGCACACTTTGGTGAACCTTATTACATCAAATCTTTGATTTACGATGTTAGATTTGTATCCTTTGTTCAAATTTGTAGTTAGATTTTATTTTGGTTTATCTAGATCTACTTCTAGCATTAGTGGTCTTTAGATCTCCTTTTTCATTATTTACAAATAGATTACATTTTATATATTTGCATTTTCATAATAATAAAAAATTACATCTATTTTATTTTAGACTATATCTCATTTCATTTGTATTTTTATCTTTGCTCTCAAGTTTCATTCACGATATTCAAGATCTTACATTTCATGCATATGATGAAAACCTATTTTTTCCTCTCATTGATTCTCATTCCCCTTCAAATGGTAATATTTTTTAATATAATTTTGATCAACCTTTAGTGATTTATGATGTCCCTATATTTTATGGTGATACTATTTGGCATGAGCCCTTTGATAGGAATGTTTATTATTCTCTCCTTCTTGAAACTTATTTTCTTAATGATAATTCATTCTCTAATATATGTTTTCTTCTCACTATGGATAATTCTACTATTTGAGATGACGTCTTAGATAAAGATATGGATTACTCTCTTCCTTTTGAGACACCTTTGGATGACTTTATGGTTTTTTCTCCTACTTATCAACCTCTTTCTCTACATTTCATTGATATTCCTTCTATAGAGGAGGCCTTGATGAGATTGGTTTTTCCTTCTCCTATGAATGCCTTAGTCATAGAATATCGCACCCTTGATTCTCCTTAACACCTTTGGGTGACTTCATGGTTTTTTCTCCTACTTATCAACCTCTTTCTCTACATTTCATTGATATTCCTTCTATAGAGGAGGCCTTGATGAGATTGGTTTTTCCTTCTCCTATGAATGCCTTAGTCATGGAATACTGCACCCTTGATTCTCCTTCTTCTTTCTTTCAAGTAATATCTCAATTCAAATTAGATCCTATTGAGAATGATGATCATTATGACCTTTTTAGAAAATATATCATTAGATTCTAAGGATCCCACACATAATGATCTCTTCTCTTTACATTTCCATTTAGTTATATATAAGAGATATTTTTCTATGCTTTATTATTATTATCAATAAATTATTATGTTATGTTTTGATATGAATTTCAATGGTGAATGATATCTCTTTCATGATCACTTTACTTGACACTTATATCCCTATTATGTTGCTCCTAGGTTCATGACATTGTTAGCTCTTCCTTTGGGGGGCCACTGTGCTACCTTGTGGGTAACATAATAGTCATTACCTTGTCTTGTCACTTGGGGGTGCAAGGGCCCTATTTCCTCATCTTATCATTGGATCCATTATCTCCATTTTTTGAATTTTTTGGGAAGCATAATGTATGGACTTCTCCCTCTCTTCAATGCATCTAATATTCTTTATTAATTTGCATTCATTTTGTTGATTATATCTTACATGCATCATTTAGGGATTCAATTGGATTTTCTTTCTCTTCTCTCTCTAGGATATTCTATTCCTTTGTTGCTAATTTCATGATGACTATGTAGGAATATTGTGGTATCCCTTCATCTCTACCTCATTTCTGTATAGCTTTCTATTTTTCTATTGTACATTCTTGTATATAGTATGCATTTCTTTGTTACATGCATGGTTGCAGTTTTTGCCTGTGTCTTGCCATACATTAGAATTTAATGATCATATTTATTCTAATTCATATGTGATATTATTTTATATCTCCTTGCATTTTTTTTAATTGATTTTCCTATGGTGTTTCTTTCTTTTATCCCCTCTATGGTGTAGCATTATATCCTTCTTATTATATATTGAGTGCTTTTCTTTTGTGCATGCTTATGACCCATCCTTATATTTTGAAAGATTTTTTAATATAATCCACCATAGATATGTGGAACTTTCTTTAAGTTTATGTGGAACTTTTTATTATGTGACATTGTTATTTCTTTATCAACACTTGTGTCTTGACTATGGATTCTCTCTTCAAAAATAGAGTTGAATTTCCTTGGTCATCACCCCTTCTTTATCAAGTAAAGCAATGTCTATTATATACAATTTCCCTTCCTTGGAGATTATTATCCTTCATCCAAGGATCCCTGTGCCACCTATACAGGGGGTCAAATAGGTGTATTATTGTTCTTCTTCCCTTCTTCTCAAAGACATTATATTAATCAAGAACTCCTCTTAGGTGGATGTCTTTTTATTAATATTCATCCCTTTTGAGGATCCTTTTTGATAATCGATATATCTTTTTCACAATTTTCTATATTCTTAGATTGTAAGAGTAACTACTCTTCTCTATGAGCATAATCTTCATTTTTATTAAATGGATATCTCCTTGTTGTGTATGTAGTTATATTTGGATAATGCATAGCAATTTGCTAAGTCCCAATATAGGTAATGCATTGAAACATGACATTCTAAGTCTCATACATGGGTAACACATCCTTTACATAGAACCTTTCCATGGTGATATGATGGATATTGATTGATGGATGGAAATTGTGTAGGTTGCCTAGCAAGTTACCACCCTATTAGGCTATTTCAATGCCATCTTTTACAATAGAACCCTTGGTGATTTACAATGTGGTGGGTCCTCTACTAGGCAAGGTTATCATTTTATCTCCCTTCTCTCTCTTTTTCTTTCATGATAGTAGAGATAGATCTTGAAGCTATGTTATTAATGATGTTTCCCTTTCATTTCTTATGCCATCACTTGTGCTCTTGTAATGGCTTTCCAAATTTGATTTTAGTGGGAGAGATGTTTCTGTACCTAAGATTTATCTCACTAATTGATTTGGGATTGTTTTCATCCTTTGGTTTTGTCTTTTCACCCTCATGCATGTATATGGAGTTAGAACCCTTGGTTTAGGGATTTGTACTCTTCTACTAATTGATTTTTTATCTCATCATGATTTATTGGATTCTTCTTCTCTTTGTCTCTCTAATTTACCACAAGTGTGGGTTGATCCACACTTTTTCTAAAGTGGGGGCTAAACGTACCAACTTAAATTGGAAGCACTCCAATTTAATAAAGGTTTAGAACCTAGTTAATGTGAGATAATAAATATCCCTCTCTCTTTCATCTCTTCTTCCCTTTTCCATCCTTTCTCCTAGGTGGAATTGGGATAAAACCTAACATATCCTCTTTGAAGCTCTTATTTTCAAGTTTTTAAGCTTGAGGTAGGATATATTTCCACCACGTCCTTCCTTTTTTCCATCTTTCTACATGGAATCTTTTCCTAGCACTAAAATAGGGTTTCCTCAAAATTTGGACATGATTTCTAGATTAAGGAACTTGTTTTGGGCTCCCAAGATTGTCATGAGGGTTTGTGCACCTGATAATCAAGGGTGTACTAAAAAGGTGTACTACACCCCTGATGGATCAATTAGGAGTACAATGTGGCCTTAATAAGGTTACTTGTCTCATCCCTAGAGGTCCCATATTCTAGGATGTTCGGGTGTTAATTTCTAGGATACTTAGCCCATTCGGGTTAGTCAATTTTGAACTCTATATAAGATCTTTCATTTGCTCCATTTCTCATCCATCAATTTTTCAATCCATGCACTCACACTCAATCTTTCAAATTCTTAAGAATTCTTTGATAATTCAAGGCATTCAAGATCAAGGATTCATGTATTGTTGAAGTTTATCCAAGATCTATCATTACAACATTCAAGATCTCCTTTCATACATTCAAGATCCTTTGTTGCATCTTCTACATCCATTCTCTTAAGATCTACATTTATCTACATGCATTCCTAAGGAATATTTCAAGAACATTCATTCATGAATTTTTTGATGTCACTTTGATTTATTTTCTAGGGTTTTAAAATTGAATCAAAGTTGTTAGATCTAAATACTTGATTATAATGCAAATTCAAGAACATATTCATAGATTTGCATTATTTTTATGGTAGAACTATCACTACTAATTTCTAGCATTCTATTAATATTATTTCAACTCAAGCTTAATTTATAATATGGGGTTTGACTAAGGCAAGCTACTCTCCCCCATACACCCCAAACAAAATAATACACAATCTCTTTTTTTTAGGTTTCAAATCTCAACTTAGAGAACAAGTTGCAGATATAGATACCATTTTTGTCTATTAACAAAACTACAAAATCATAATCATCACCACACACATTTTATTTGGGTCACACTACACCCCTAATCATTGGGGTTTTATTGCACCCTTGATACTTCATTTCTCTCTTGATGATCTAGGTTTTCCCTAACAATTTGCCGAATGATTTATGGGTTTTGTCCATAGTGTAATTTTTAATCTAGTCAGCAAGAATCGATCCTTTCAAACGTCATTTTCCAACCAGTTCTCAAGTTTTTATTTCAAAATGAATTATTTTTTCCTCCCTATCATTTTCATATACTTTACCATTTTGTCACATCTTTATATCTCATCTCTATATTGCATATCTTCTTGCTTAAACTCTCTTGAGGTAGACAGGTGAGAAGGAAATAAATATGAGTTATTTAGTATTTTGTCCATTAGGTTTGAATTAATAATTACTCTTATTTCTATCTAGCCAAATCAAATGGATGGATCTCGGTCTTCCTATTTTAAATGTGTAAGGGTGATTGATACCATTTTACCCTTCCATAGGAAAGAGCAAACTTGGAAAGTGAAAAGATAAGGAATCATTAAGTTGCACAGAGCTAGAAATGATAGATTATAATGAAGAGGAAGGAAGGTTAAGAAATCCAAGTATTACCAATTAAGATGCTATACCTAAGCGAGAAAAATTTTAACCAAGTAATGGAGGTGTTTGGTGAAGGAAGAAAATAGTTCAATAAAGAACAACAGTTTATGTAAGATTGAGTAAAGAACAACATCAAGAAAATATCTGGACTATTCAAGAAGATTCCAAGATAAGGATGCAATCAAAGAAAAAGATCAATAGATGTAATTAAATAGGTAAGATCTTATGGTAAAGATTTAAGAAATATTTTGAGATCCAAGAGAACTTCAATTTTCAAGGTGGAGATACAACTGGCAAGATTCAAAAAATATTTTACCTAGTGTCTGATACAATGAATCTAAGTTGGTTATTAGTCATGTGGATAAGGAATGAGATAAGTGGGAAAAAATATCTATATAAGAGACAAGAGGGAAAACATTGGAAAAGTTGTTGAAGGAGTTGATTCCTAGAATATTTGAAGTGATAATTGAGTTGGAATGAAGATTTGGTGTGATGGTTAGTCAGTAAGGAAAGATATGAATGACCAAGAAAAGGTAGTTGCATATTTATTAGATCATCTCATTATTACTCTCTTACAATTGTAGAAAAAATATCTTAATATTTATATTTGTAAATCCTTTTGTAAGGTGACATTCCATTGAATGTTTGTAAGCCCTTTAGATAGACCACTCACTCATTGAAGGGTGACAAGTTCTAGATGATATTTGGTGAAAATTCCCTACTAGGGTCACATCTAGAAAATATGTATATAACCTTTAACAAGGTTGGATCTTAACCAAGCTCACTTCAAAAGAGTGAAATATTTTTTTGTGAAAATTCCCAAGTGGTTTTTACCCTAATTAGGCTTACATGTTAAAAATAATAGTGTGAATGTGTTATTTAATTCTTGCAAGATATTTAATGTTTATCATATGCATATTCTTATTCATTTGTGATACTCAGTACAAAGTTTAAATATGTTTGAAAACTTAAGGTTAATTAAGGATCATATGTTTACTAAGTTGATTTATTGATAAGTTTAAGTTCATAAAAGATGGTAAATTGTTTAGAAGGGCTTTAGGATAACTAATTCAACACCCCCCTCTCCCCCACCCCTATTCCTCTCTCATTTATATAACAATTGGTATTAGAGAGAAGGTTATTGGAGGAATAATTTTCAAAGAATCAAGCAATTAAGATAAAGATTTGAAGATGTATAAGAGAGAGATACTAAATTTGAACACAAAAAACTTTCCATCATGGAAAAGTAGGATGAGGTTGCATCTATATGAAATTTGAGACTCTTTATTATACTGCCTGGATAATCAATACAGACTGCCACCCCCTGAACCTATGATAGTTGTACAAATGACATAAAAATAACAATATGATGTTAGATAATTTGGGGGTGGGGGAGGGTTGAATTATTTATAACTAGTTATCCTACAGGCCTTTATAACACTTTTGTACCAATTCAAACTCCTTAAACTTTTAGTTTAATATCTCACTAATCAAATCTATCATCACAATTCAAACTTATAAAAATTTGCATCAAATTATCATCTTATTATTCCTTATTATACCAAGTATTAGAGTAATCATCTAAATTATATTTATGTGTATCAAAAAAAAGAAAACATGAAACAAACTTGCAAGACGATAACCATTCACACAGTTGACACAAGTATTTAACATGGGAACCCTATAAAGAGAAAAACTACCTAGGAACTAGCAACCCAAATATGTTTACTCTTCTGAAGTGAGCTATGTTAGGAGCCAGCCTTGTTAAAGGTTACATACATATTTTGAATATGATCCTTTTAGAGGGTTTTTACCAAAGATCACCTAAACCTTATTAATCCTTGGCATTTCTAAAGAGTGACTTGTTCTAAAGGAATTGCAATTATTACTATTGAATGTTACCATATAGGATTTCAAATACTTGTTAGGTCCACTCAATTAAGATATTTTGCTACTACAATGTTTAAAAAGTAACAATGAAATGATTTGTTAGATTTTAGCACTATCTTTCTTGTTTAGACCCATGCTTCACTCAATCTCTTTCTTTTGGTCCCTTTCTACCTAATTCTCACACTTCACACTTCCACTTATCACTTCCTCTGCTTGATCTTCTCAATATTTTTTTGCTCAATTCACCTTCTTTCTTCTTCTTCCACTTCAACAATATTTGCATCAGCAAAAATAGCAACAAAAATATCTTTTTGATCCCTTTAAGTAGAAAATTTATGTCATTCTAGAATCTTCTAGACTTTTCCTCTAAATCATGATCATAGATCTAAATCAACTTCAAATTCATTGAATCTAGACATTAAATTCTAGACTTCCACCTTGCACTTTGTGCTTCATTTCAAATTGATAATTCTCCTTCATCAAGTCTTCGTTGAATTTATTCAGTCATTGATCTCATAACTAACTTCATCCTTATCTTTGACACTTCTTTAACATTCTTAATTTTCACCAATTATTAGCCTCAGATTAAATATTTTCAAAAAACAATCTTCATGTTCATGCTCAGTGAAAAAAATAACTTTCTCGATCAATACTTGACTTAGTTAACACTAAAATTCTTCACTTATTTCTCAGGTGCTCACTAAAAATTGTAGTAGCTTAGTTAATAGTGTATTTATTTTCTTCACAGTGTTTGGTTGGTGTAACTTGACTAGCATGGTACAATGTAACTTCAACCTACATGATCCTAACACTTAATCAAACTATTTGAAATAATTAAGCCAACATTAAATTGTAAGAATCTAAATCATTCAAGTGCTCATTCAATACCATACACTTATCAACACTTACATTGACACACTTTCTTCAAATCCTCTTCATTAATCAAATGATGTGGTAGTTTATTGAATTAACATAATGTTTAACCAATTAAGGCTTGACATCAATGATAACATAACAATTGATATGGCTCTTTTCTATACATTAATAACATTATTAGTTAGGGCTAACAATATCCCCCTTTGGCATTGATGGAAACATATAACATAAGATTTTACATTACATAGCATTACATCATAAGATAATCAAATGCATGTGTTGAAAAAAACACATATATTCCATCTCTCTGACATCATTCAAGTTCTTTGCAATAGGTTCAATATTATGTGCTTCAACTTATTATACTCACTTGCTTTGCAACTTCAACTTCTTTAATTTGACAAAGTCTCCCCCTTTGGCTGTACTTCACTTTTTTAGCAATATCTCCACCAATTTGTAGAACCCTCCCTTAGGATATCATTTATCTTATCATACTTCTTCCTCTTATTACATTTTATCCCTTATTACTTATCTCCCCCTTTGATAACAATGACAAATGTAATGCATAAGTTCCAATGAGAAACTTATAAAACCTTGTAGCAATACTGTGTACCTTGCATGTACTTATTACATTAGTTTAATTACAGTCACTCTCACAACTTCAAGAAATAGTCCCTAAAGAGTGAACTCTTGCATCAAGTCCAGAAAAAATATACAAGATTATCCTTGAATTGATGCAAAATGCATCCTTTCTTAGTGAATCTTGAATAGGGGAAAGACTCCTAACTTACCTCTTATATGTGTAAATTTGGTTGGACACAAACTTCAACATAGTCATTATATGCTAGATTATCCATGAATGAATGAATATCATTCATCATGCAAAATCTAGACATGTTGACATGTTTCCTTCTATATAGTAAGAGTTTAAATGCTCGCAAAACCAAGGCATTCAATAACTAGAGACTGTACTAGAATGAAGGATTTAAGAGCATGAAAGCATCTATATTTTCTAATAGTATATGCAGTAAGAATGAAACTAGTATAGATGATATTAAAAATAAGTATTGATCTAGATAAGTAAATAGAATACTAGTTGAGAAAGAATGCAAGTAAAAGCTAAAATGAGAGAAAAGAAAATAACAATCTAAGAAATCTTATGCATAATACTCTAGCATGAATTTAGGAGAATCCCTTTACTTTAAATTATACACACCAAATGAGAGGTAGAAAACTTCCTTTTATAAAAATCTAGATAAATCAATGGTCAAGATTAATTTGAATGAAAGCCTAAGGTTTATTTGGATTTGACATCATAGAGAAAGTTTCTATCAAAGAGGGATTTTTTGAGAGTTTTGAGTAGTTAACTACTCATTTGAGAATTGGTTAAGTAGCTTATTTCCTTCTTTGTTTCAAGTTAACTCATTATTTCCATTTTCTAACTTAAGAGGAGATTTTGGAAATATTAATTAAATATTTGTCTCATGTTTGAATATTTAAATTCAAATAATTAGATATGCTAAGACATTTGATTCAAATAAATAATAAATTCCTTTTTCATGTATTTATTGGAGAAAAAAGGGGATTAATTTAATTAAAAGTGTTAGAACTTTAAATTAAATTAATTAAATGAAGGGTTTAATAGACAATGTTAATTTAATATTTAGGAATTTATCAATGTTTAAATATTATTTCACATTAATGGTTTTATGCAATTGATACTCTGATTAAATAGAGAAATGGGACTAGAAATGTATATTGAGTTAGGACTTTAATGATTTTTAATTGATATTTGAAATTAGGAGAAATTGGTTTATTAGACCAATTTTTGGGTACACCTCTTATATATTTAAAAGCATCCTAAGGAAATCATTCTGTGAATAGTTCTTTTGATTATTCCTTAAATTTGACATACTCCAACCTCACTTGCTTCTATTGTACTTGCTACCTTAAGTAGAGATACTTGTTGATGTATGCTTGGTTTTTGTATGCATCACAAGATTATTGGATATGTTTATTGCACTTGTGTTATCACAAAAAAAATTAATAGACTCAGTTACTTCCTCTTGCATTCCTTTCAATACTTGCTTAGTCCAAACAATATTTGAACAACTAATAGCAACAACAACATACTCAGCTTCAGATGTATATTGTGATATGTAAATTTATTTTTTACTCAAATATGTAATCATTATTTATCCTAAAAATAAAGATCCACCACTTGTACCTTTCCTATCATTAACACTTTTATTCCAATCAGCATGAGTGTAGACTATAAGTTCAAAATCACCTTCATGTTTGTACCATAATCCATAGTCTTATTGGTGCAAGAGCACCTAGGGTTTTAAGTTAAACCCTAAGAAAATGTTGTCTTATAGTGACCTTAGCAAAGTCACTAGAGAATAATTAATATAAAAGAGTCCCATGTAATTTTGAGAGTCCCAAGGTATGAGTCAATGTGTGGGAAAAAAGTTTTCCAAGGCATGCAAAAGAGCTACCATAAATTGTGAAGATAGTGCAACTTTGGCAAAAAGTAAAATAAAGTCAAAATAACCTAAAATTTTCATGGATTTTAGTGGAAAGGAATTAAATAAGCTTCAATATTCTTAATAATTTATTCCACACTCATTTGAGGGGTTCCTGAGTGTTAGAAGAGTAAAATTATAAAAATTACAAAAGGTGTTGTCATGACAACATTTCAAAAGCATGTGCAAAGAAGGTAAGAAGAAGTTGTGGGTTGGTTTGAGCACTTGAGGAAAAAGTAAAGGAGTTATCTAATACCATCTAAGGTCTATTATCAAGGTTAAAAAAATTTAAATATCAAGTTGAGTAATAAAATCTAACATTTTTCATGCATATTCAATCACAATCACTTTGCAACTCGAGCATCCACATGTTAATAGATTTAATTGAGGTATTTCTTTTAATGGTTAGATAGATAATTTAATATACTCACTTTAAATTTATTTTGAGGTTTATATTTTTTTTATAGGTGTAATAAAAATCTTTCCTCTATGACTAGTTCACTAGTCAATACAGAGCTAGAAGACTTCAAATGGCCCTAGAATGAATTCCAATGGTAGGAATTGTAGGACCTTTTGTAATATCAAGGAACTATATATACTTTTTACATGTGGGGTTTGGAGTCATTATTTGTAGGTTTTCTACTATAACACCAATCCCTAAGTGAGACAAGGTGTATTCGGATAGGAGTCTTGGAAGTTGCAAAGAAATGATGGAAGGCCTAATGAATTGGTAGGATCAATCTAAGTTTTAGAAGTATAGAGGGATTCATAGAGGACCTATGTGGAATAGGAAAAGGCATATTGAGTCTATTTGTCTGGTGTTTAGGACCCTTGACTTCAATATAGCACAAACAAGTTTGAAACCCTTAAATTTAGGCCTATTTCTAGGAAGGAGTTGTATGGATAGTTTGGAACCCTAGAACCCTAAAAATATTTGAATTATCTCAAAATGGTATAAAGAATAATGATTTATTTGGGGCCCTATTTTTCAAGTTCCATAAATATTGCTCAAAAACTCAATCAGGAAGCCTAATTAGACTTAGAAGGCTTCTAGCCCTAATTCCAAGGATTTTAAGAGATTGGTAAGGAAACAATCAAAGGTAGGAAAAAATTGACATCAAACCTAATTTAATGTTTAGTTTAGAAGCCTTCCCAACCAAATTTTTGAGAAGAATGGCCACGGTCTATTGATTGTGGGACCCAGTTAGTTGAGTCCTAAGGAGGAGAGTGATCAAGTTAGAATATCTCCTTGGTAGAGAGATCTATAGGGAAATATAATATGGAGTAAGAGTTCCTCTAGTGTAGGGTATTATAAATAACCCTATAAATGTCAAGATAAGGACTTTCTTGGAGTCCTCAAGAGAGTAGAGTTCAAGTGGAAAGATCTCCCTATCAAATTGGTATTAGAGTCTAAAAGATTTGAGCTATGTATATGTGAGATTTTGGTAGTGAACTAGTGGGAGTTAGCCAAGGAAATGATAAAGAAAAATAAGGAGAATAAGCTCCTAAAGGAATCCCTAGAGGCTATGAAAAATAGACTATATGAAGTGGCAGAGAACACTGATATGTTCAAAGAGAAACTGAAGGATAGTGAAGATAAAGGTAAGGCAATAGATGAAGAGGATAATATCGCTAAACCTAACCCACCTCTACATGAGGAACTATTCCTTAAGGCCATCAAAGAATTGGGTGGAAATTCTTTTGAAGGGATACCCTTGTTTAGTGGCAAGAGAGATCCTAAGGTGGTGATGAAATGGTAGAAGGCATGGAAATCAACTTTGAGTGTGAAGAGATTGTTGAGGCCTAGAAGGTAAAATTAGCCAATTCTAGATTGAGGAGACTATCCCTAACTTGGTAGAAGTTTCTTCAACAAGAAAGAGGAAAGGAGGGAAAGAAACAATAGCTAACTAGAAGGATATGGTGGTTAAGATAAAGGAGAACTATTTACCAGAGGATTATGAGATATAATTGCATAAAGAGATAAAAAAAATCTCAAATAGAGAGATATGGATGTTTATGCTTATATAGAGGATTTCTAAAAAGTATGTCTTACATCCAAATTTAAAGAAGAGGATAGCATCAAGGTGACTAGATATTTGATTGGACTCAAATAGAGTATCCAAGAGGGAAACAATCTCTTAAACCCTACTACTTTCCAAAAGTGTTATCAATTATCCCTTAAGGTGGAAGAGAGGAGAAAAAATAAACAAGACACTAGGTTAAGGTGTAGAGGAAGAGTAAAAGACTCTACAGGGAGTCATAGAGGTGGATTTGGTGGCATAAGAAATGAAAACAAGAACAAATCTGAATCTAAGTTGACTGGACAAAGCAATGATATAAGTAACATAGGTAGTTCTAGCTAAGGAAGAGGCCTTAACAATGGTGGAAGTGGTAGATTTGGAGGATTTAGAAGATATTCTCACTTTACAAATATGAAGTGCTATAATTATGGTCAATTAGGTCACCCTGCATACAAGGTGTCCTAATAAGGAATCATCTTCACAAGGGGAGAAGAAGGTTGCATATGCTCAAGAAGAGGATAGTATTGAAAGGACTCTTGAAGTAAATATTGATTCAAAAAGTGGTGAAAACCTAATGTTTAGGAGAGTTTTGATCAAAGAACCTATTAACGAGGAACCCAAATAAATAAGGGCATTATTCAGAGTGAAGTGTAAGATTATTGGTAAGGTCTGTATGGTCATCACAGATCTAGGCACAATAGATAACATCATATCAAAGGATGCAACTCAAAAGTTGAATCTCATCAAGATACCCCATACCCATCCAAACAAGGTCACTTGGTTGAACAAAGGGGAGAATGTCCTAGTGAATGAGGAAATGTAGGTTGGGTTTTCTATAGGAGAATACCAAAACAAGATTTTTTGTGATGTCTTTCCCATGGATGTTTTCCATCTACTATTAGGTAGACCATGAAAATATGAGAAAGATGCATTCCATCATCAAAATAAGAATATGTACACTTTCAAGAAGAGTGGGGTCACTTATCAAATCCATTCATTGGTTAAAGAAGGAGCAGATGCCTTAGTAGACTCTAATGTACTCCTAATGAGTGGTAAAGAGTTCTTGCATGATCTCAAATAGCAAGAAGCATTTGGGTTTGCAATTGTAGTAAAGAAAAAATAAGAGGACAAACCAAAGCCAACATTGTTTACAAAGGTAAAGCAACTATTGGATCAATTTAGTGACATCATAATTAATGGGACACTAGAAACCTTATCTCCTCAAAGGGTCATTACTCATTAGATAGACTTCATATGAGGGACATCTTTTCCTAACAAAACTGCATACATCTTTTCCTAACAAATTGCTTACAAGATTACACCAAACCAAAACAAATAAATAGTAAGACAAGTACAAGAGTTGCTTGATAGAGCATTAATCAAGAAGAGTATAAGCCTATGTGTAGCTCTAGTTGTCTTGGCACCAAAGAAGGGAGGTAAGTGGAGATTATGTAGTAATTCTAGGATAATTAATAGGATAACTATAAGATATAGTTTTCCTATTCCTAGAATAGAAGAATTGATGGATTGCCTAGGAGGAGCTAAGTACTTTACTAAAATTGACCTTAAGAGTGGATATCATAAAATTATGATGAAAGAGGGGATTAATGGATGGCAACCTTAAAAACTATAGAAGGGCTTTATGAGTGGTTAGTTATGTCATTTGGTCTAACAAATGTACCTAGCACATTTATGAGGTTAATGAATGTGGTGTTTAAGGATTACATAGGCAGGTTTGTGGTAGTTTACCTTGATGATATCCTCATTTTTAACAAGAAAAAACAAGAACACATGAAGCACCTAGAGATTGTGTTAAGGAGATAACATGAAGATAATCTAGACATTAATGTAGAAAAGAGTGAGTTCTTAAAATAAGAGCTTGTGTTCTTAGGTTTTTTAATCTCTCAAGGTGACTTGAAAATGGACCCAAGTAAGGTAGAATCCATCCTTAACTAGTCCACTCAAAAAATAGGGACTCATAGGAGGATTTTCCATGGATTGGCTCAATTTTATAGAAAGTTTATTAGAGGATTTAGTGATATATGTGCACCTATACAAGACACTATCAAAGGTGGAATTGAGACCAAGATTAAGTGGACAAAGGAGGCTAATGAAGGATTTGAAGAGTTGAAACAAACATTGGCTATACAACATATCTTAGTGTTACAAGGCTTTCAAGAACTATTCATATGGAATGTGATGCAAGCAATGTAGTTGTGGGAGAAGTCCTAAGACAAGAGGGGAGATATGTAGCATTTTTTAATGAGAAGTTGAATGTGAAAAATTCAAGGTACTCATATTATGTTCTACAGCTTTATGCATTGGTTCCAGCTCTTATGAGTGGGCACACTACCTTTATCCCAAGGAATTTGTAGTCTACACTAATAATCAAGCTCTAAGCTTAATAAATACACAAGTGAAGATGAGTCATATACATATCAAATGGATGGAGTTCCTTCAATCATATACATTCACTATAAAACATAAGAAGGGTCAAAATAACAAGGTGGTAGATGCACTCCATAGAAGGTTGCTCACTATTCAAGAAATCTAGCTCCAAAGAATTGGTATTGAAGGATTTAATGACCTATCTAAGGGAGATCAAGACTTCTTAGAAACCTACAAGGTATGTTTTGATTACAATAATCATTTTCATAGTTAGTTTGTCGACTATACTTTGAAGAATAGATTTTTGTTTAAAGGAAACTAGTTATGTGTACCTAAGGGGTCTACAAGGGAAAACCTCATCCAAGAGAAGCATAATGGGAGTCTTAGTGGCCATTTTGGCTTGAACAAGGCATTATACCTAGTCAAAGGCCCTATTACTAGCCAAAATTTCAAAGAGATGTAAAGAGGTATGTTGAGTAGTGTAAATTTTGTCAAAAATCAAAAGGAACATCTTCCATTGCATGGTTATACCAAACTTTTCCTACTCTTGGTAAACCATGAGAGTGCCTTAGTATGGATTTTAGAGTAGGTTTACCAAGAACAAATACTAGTTTTCATAGTGCCTTTGTAGTAGTCAATAGATTTAGAAAAATGAGTCATTTTATACCTTGTAAAATAATTCATGATGCTAGCTATATTGATAACCAATTTTTCTAGGAGATAGCGAGGATTCATGGATTTCCAATTAGTATAGTCTCAAATAGAGATGTGAAATTCAAGGGGTATTTCTAGAAAAAATTTGTGGAAAAGACTAGGCACAAAGTGGCATTTGGTTCAGCATACCATCCTGAAGAGATGGTCTGACAGAAGTGATAAATATAGCACTTGAAAACCTTCTTAGGTGCTTGATTAAAGACTATTTCCAAATTTGAGAACAAGTGATTCCTCAAGCTAAGTTTTCCTATAATGATAGTGTAAAGAGATATACCAAAAAAATTCCATTTGAGGTGGTCCATGGCATCCATCCAAGGGGAGTATGTGAAATTAGAGAGTTGAGGAGTCATGATTAGAGAAGTGGACAAGTTGAAGAATTTTCTTAGTCAATGAAATAAATTCATGAATAGGTGAGAAGGACTTTGATAGAAGAAAACCAAAAAATCAAGTCTAAGGTGAATGAAAAAAAGAAGGATTTGCAATTTGAGGTAGGAGATTTGGTGAAGGTACATGTCAACAAATATAGGCTTCAAAAAGGAATCGTAGTAAGTTACAAATGAGGAGAGTAGGACCATGCAAAGTCCTAGCAAAATATGGGGAAAATGCATGTTAAATAGACCTTCCTAAGGAACTGTCTATCTCCCCCATATTCAATGTGCAAGATCTAGTCAATAAAAAAGGTTCTTATGTAGCAAATAAATAATATAGTATAGATTTTTGTAGTGATGTAAAGCAGCTCCAAATACCTATCCAAGTAAAGTCACAAGCTTAGAAGATCCTAGATTCAAGGGTTAAGAAGAAGATAATAAATTACATCTGGATGGAGCATCTTATTAAATGGAGACACCAACCTAAATCAAAGGCTACTTGGTTAGAAGATAGTTACTTAAAGAAAATTTATATCAATATCGAACTCATATCTCTAGGGGTAACTTGATCTCTTTGTTACAAGGGGAGAATAGTGCAAGAGCACCTAGGGTTTAAGGCTAAACCCTAAACAAATTTTGGCATGTAGTGACCTTAGCCAAGTCACTACAAAAAAAGGACTATAAAAGAGTCCCATTTGGATTTGATAGTCTTTTTGGAAATATAGATGGAGTAACTAAGAGCGGGGTGAATCAGTTACCACAAAAAAAAATCCATAGATCCTATAGATGTCTTATAAAACTAGTTATTGCTGTCACTCATTAACTACGAAGAAAAATGTTGTAACTCAGTAGATGTAGAATGTTAACTTATTACCAATCTTTAAGCATTCACAGAAATTTAACATGCATGTATAAAAGAAATAACATCAACACAAGAGACACTAGATTTAATGTGGAAACTCAATATGGGAAACACCACCAAGTAACTAGCTACTAATTTTCACTCTTCTGAAATGAGCCCTATTAGGAGCCAGCCCTGCTAAAGGTTACAAAACAAACTATTAGGTGTGATCTTGTTAGAGGATTTATTCACTCTACTAGGAGTGGCCTTGCTAGAGGACTTTAGAATAATTCAATGGAACTGTCCACCTTGTTAGAGGATTTACAAAATGGCTATTAAACCAACTCTATTAGGAGATTTAGAAATCACTACTACAATTGTGAGAAAGTAACAATGAGTGAACTAAATGAGATGCAATTGATCTTTGTTGATACAGATCTCTATTCTACTTTAGTAGATCCTCTCTAATTGAATACACCTTTTTTACTCCTCAAGGATATCAGATCCTTCTTCAAAATTTGCTCACACTTTCCTTTTCACAATTAATTAACTTGCATGCTCACTCATTCATACACATATTTAGAATTAACAACTTGACCTTTTATTTATACCATACAAATTGTCACGTCAGCTCATTTACAAGTTACATTTACCAATAATCATTACATCAGTCAACTACAAACATTACATGAAACAATTAAACTTTATTTCCCAAAACAATAAAATCCTTTGTTGGTCGACCTTTCTTATTAAACACTACTACAAAAATGATTTCCAGTGTTAACCAACTACAGCTCGATAAAAACTATGAACTCTACAAAATCCTTTGCAGACCGAGAAAACTCGATAGATGCTAACTTTCCTTTGCTGACATTGTGAGCTTGGTAGAAACTAACTTCTACCACAGAATCCCTCGATGCCTGAGTGCGCTCAGTAGACTCTGTCTTCTATCATAGAATCCTTCAATGTTCGAGTGAGCTTGGTAGACTTTGTAATTCACTTTGCTAACCATATGAGCTCGGTAGACTCTATTTGATAACTAATATGACATTTGTGTAATATCAAAGACAACACACAATTGAACAATTGTATCCAACAATCTCCCTCTTTGGTATTGATGGCAACACAACATGTCATAGAAAAATGAAATTTGAGAAAAAATTTTCTTCTAAAAAAACATTTCTCCCTCTTAGATTGTATGCCATAAACTTCTCGAAATAGCTTCTTTTCAAATAGCAAACTCTCCACAATCAAATTCAAATTTCAGAAAGATATGACAGTATAATCTTAGTGTTTGAAAACACGTTCCAAAGACAACACAAACCAAATGAATAACAATGTACCTTATGTATTGATTCATACGCAATGTTTCCATTACTATACTACATCAACTGAAGGATCTTCAACTTGGTACCTATGGATGCATCATTAAAACTTCATTTTAGTGAGGTTCAGATAGGGGAATGACACCTAGCTTATGTCTTAGATACAAGAATGCATCCTTAGGTAATAGCTTTGTGAATATGTCAGCAATTTGTTCCCTTGTATGGACATATTCCAATTTGATCTCCTTATCCTGCACCAATTCTTTGACAAAATGATATTTTATTGCAATGTGCTTGGTTTTTTAATGCATCACTAAATTTTTAGATATGTTGATTACACTTGTATTGTCACAAAACATAGCAATAGGTTCTTTGATTTCCATCTTCATGCCTTCCAATAACTGCTTGAACCAAACAATATTAGAATAGTTCACTACTGCTGCAACATACTCTACTTCAGATATAGATTGGGATGTACAATTTTTCTTTTTACTTGTCCAAGAAACCAACCTCTTTCCAAGAAAGAATGCTTCTCCACTTGTACTCTTTCTGTCATCAATGTTTCCTACCCAATCTGCATTAGTAAACACTTTCAAATCTAGATTACCTCCAAATTTGTACCACAATCCATATTCTTCAATGCATTTCAAGTATCTCATGATCCCTTTGATTTCCATCATGTGATTTTCTCTTGGTTTTACCCAAAATCTTACTACAATACCAACTACAAGAGCAATATCTGGCCTTGTATGAACTACATACTAAAGCTTTCCAATAATTGATCTATATAATGTTTGATCTACCTCTTTTGATTCATCATCCTTGGTAAGTTTTAGTCTAGAACACATAGGAGTTCCTACTAGTTTACAATCCTCCATACCAAATTTTTTGAGTATCTTCTTGATGTATTTAGACTAAGTGATGTAGATACCATTCTTACTCTACTAAATTTGAAGACCAAAAAAGAATTTTATTTCACCAAACATAGACATCTCAAATTCCTTGTTCATTTATTTTGAAAATTCTTTGCACAAATCATCATTTACTATAAACAAAGTATCATCCACAATATTTCTACCAAAACAATTTTTTTATCTAGTCCTTCCTTGATATACAAGCTACTATTATCATTAATTCTTTGAAAACCAATTTGAATAAGATAGTTACACAATCTTTCATACCATGCTCTAGGGGCTTGGTTTAGACCATGCAATGCTTTGTGTAACTTGCAAACCATGTCCTTCTTATCTGGATCAACAAAACCTTCAAGCCGCTCAATATAGACTTCTTCATCCAATATACCATTGAGAAATGCTGACTTGACATCCATCTAATAAACCGTAAATCCTTTGTATGGAACATATGCAAGTAAGGTCTTGACACCTTCCAATCTTGCAACAGGAGCAAAAGTCTCTCCATAGTCTATTCCTTCTTCCTGAGAGTATCCTTTACATACCAGTCTAGCTTTGTTTCTTGATACCTTACCATCTTCATTGAACTTATTTTTGAATACCCACTTAGTTCCAATTACATTTTTATCTTTAGGCCTGGGTACAAAAGTCCATGTTTTTTTCTTCTCTATTTGTTCTATCTCCTCATTCATAGCTTCAATCCAACTTTTATTTTCTAATCCATCTTTGACATTTCTAGATTCAAAATCAGCAAGTAAATAAGTACCTTTTAGCTTACTTTTTGTCATAGTACCTTCAAATTTGTCTCCAATAATCTAATCTAGTGCATGATGTCTCTTGACATACTTGGTTAATACATGTTCCTTGCCTTTTTAAAGAATTGCATTTTCATCCTCTTGCACTTCAAAATTAGCTTCTAGCTATTATGTCTATTGCTTGGGTCCTTTAAACTCGGTAGGCATTGGCTTGGTAGCATCTAACTATGACTCGAGTTCCTTTAGGTCAGTTTGAACTTCTTGGGACTTAGTTACTAAAGACTAAGGAGTAGAGGATTTCTAATTGAAAAATGTATCTAGCAATATATCAAGTTCAATGAAAACAAATCTCTTGTAGTCTTCTAGTTCCTTTTTGCAAACTCATCAACTTTCACATGTATACTTTCTACGACTTTGTGAGTAGACAAATTCAAACATCTATATGCTTTACTCTTGCAAGAATATCCCAAAAATATGCCTTCATCACCCTTCACATCAAATTTACCTTTCCTAGATTCTTTCAAAATGTAACATTTTCTTCCAAATACTTTTAGATAACTTACATTGGTTTTATAGCCATACCATAACTCATAGGGGGTTTTGAATGAGTCCTTCTTTAGTTGTACTCAGTTCAAGGTATGAACTGCAGTGCTGATAGCTTCCTTCTAGTATTTGATAGCAATGTTCTTCACAATCATTAAAGTTCTTGCACAGTCCATGATAGATATGTTCCTCTTTTTAGCTATTCCATTTTGCTCGGGAGTTCCAAGTGTTGATACTTGTCTTTTGATTCCCCTTTCAATGCAAAAGTTATTGAACTCATGGGAGATGAATTCACCATCTCTTTCTGACCTCAAGAATTTCAATCTTTTGTCTATTTCTTTTTCTACTCTAGCCAAATACCATTTGAACTTCTCAAATGCTTCTGATTTCTCTCTCAGATACATGACAGTCATCATTTTTTAGTAATCGTCAACAAAAAGAATGAAGAACTTTTCTCCAGTATAGCTCTCAATTCCAATAGGTCCACACAAATTAGTGTGCACAATTTCCAAAACTTCTTCAGACTGATAGTTCTTATTTTTAAAGCTAGTTTTTCCCATCTTACCAATCTAACAATTCTTTCATAGACCAACATCAGGTTTCTTTATACTGGGAATGCCTCTTACTTTTCTAAATTTTCTTATTTTCACTAGGTTATCAAAATTCACATGACATAATGTTATGTGCCATAACCAACTTTCTTCAACTTAAGCAATAAAACATGAACATTCACCAAGTTTAAGATAGAACAAGTTATCTTTTGTTTGTATGCCAAATCCAATCAGCTTTCCTTTGTCATCTAGTAGTCTAGCTTTTCCATGCATGAATTCCACTTTGAATCCAATATTGACTAGTAATTCCACACTCAATAGATTGTTCTTTTGTCCTTCAACCCAATAGGCATTATCACATACAAGCTCTTTGGTTAGTAAGATTCTTCCTCTTCCTTTTATACAACAAGGTTCATTATTATCAAAACTCACACTACCACCATCATAGCCTTCAAAATGTACAAACTTTGTTTTATCACCAGTCATATGATGAGAACAACTACTACCTATGATCCATGTATCATTTTTACTCACATGAGAGATAAGTGCCATTTCCTCATCATTGTCAAATTCATCTTTCACAGCAATGTAAATAATTTCATCTTCTTCATCATCAAAATCATTAGAATCCTTAGCCATGAAACATCTTGCCTTTGTCCTTGAATGATCTAAAAAATTTCTTACCATTGCACTTGTGACCTTTCTTCTCATCCTTATTTTGTTTGTTTGGGCACCTAGCAGCAATATGACCACTTTCCTCACATGAAAAATAGATTAGAGGAACCTTACATTTGTATTTTCCTATGCCTCTAGAATATTTCGTTGCTAGCAGAGCTTCAACCACCTAAAGATCATTGTTAGAAATATGTTCTGATTCTGATTCACTTTCTGACTGAGAATATTTCATATTCTTTCCCTTCTCTTCGAGTGAAAGCTTGGCTTCAAATGCTGATTCAATGTTCTTGGAAGCTGGAACATAGTTATCATAGTTATCTAGCTCAAATTTAGTCAATCTTCCTACTATGGCCTCTAAATTTATCTTATGATTTACTTCACATCTTTTTTCTTGAATTGTAGAAACTCTAACTGCATAAATGGGAAGTAATGTTCTAAGAACTTTACTTACAACTGTTTGCTTCTCCATGTCTCCTCCAGAAGCTTTGATTGCACTGACAACTACTTTGACTCTTTCAACATATTTGGCAATGTTTTCATCCTCTCTCATCCTCATCTGATCAAATTGTCCTCTAAGACTTTCTACTTTCGCTCTTCTCACATTATCATCACCTTCATAGGTATCTTTTAGCTTGTTTCACATTTCAAAGTCAGTTTTGCAGTCCTTGACATCATCAAATTCTTCATTGCTTAGCGTAGATGCAATGTCTATCATCATGGTGTTATGAGTCTTCTTCTTCACAATGTCATTAACTAATAGTGTACCTAAAGGAGTTACATATGCTTCATCAAGATATTTCAATCTTGTATCTCCAATGGAAGCCAGATGGAGTCTCAAGAGACCTTGCCATGCTAAAAATTTATGCCTGTTAAGCCTTGGAATTTCCCTCTTGTCCTGCAAGCACCAAAAGCTCTGATACCAATTGTTGGAAATATAGATGGACAAACTGAGAGGGGGGGTTGAATTAGTTACCACAAAAACAAATCCATAGATACCTTAGATGTCTTATAAAACTAGTTACTGTTGTCACTTGGTTACTACACTGAAAAATGATATAACTCGGTAGATGTAGAATGTAAACTTATTATTGATCTTTAAGAATTCACAAAAATTTAACATGCATGCATAAAAGAAATAACATCAACACAAGAGACACCAGATTTAATGTGGAAACCCAATATGGAAATACCACCAAGTAATTAGCTACTGATTTTCGCTCTTCTAAAGTGAACCCTATTAGGAGCCAACCCTATTAAAGGTTACAAAACACACTATTAGGTGTGACCATGTTAGAGGATTTATTCGCCCTAGTAGGAGTGGCCTTGCTAGAGGACTTTAGAACAATTCAATGGAATTGTCTGCCTTGTTAGAGGATTTACAATATGGCTATTAAACCAACTCTATTAGGAGATATAGAAATCATTGCTACAATTTTGAGAAAGTAACAATGAGTGACTTGAATGAGATGCAACTGATATTTGCTAATACAGATCTCTATTCTACTTCACTAGATCCTCTCTGATCAAATACACCTTTTCTACTCCTCAAGGATATCAGATCCTTCTTCAAAATTTGCTCACACTTTCCTCTTCACAATTAATTCACTTGCATGCTCACTCATTCATACACATATTTAAAATTCACAACTTGACCTTTTATTTATACCATACAAATTATCAAGTCAGCTCATTTACAAGTTACATTTACCAATAATCATTACATGAAACAATTAAACTTTATTTCCCAAAACAAAGAAATCCTTCATTGGCCGACCCTGCTCAGTAAACATTGCGAACTCTACAAAATCCTTTGGAGACTGAGTGAATTTGGTAGACACTAACTTTCCTTTTCTAACCTTGTGAGCTTGGTAGAAATTAACTTTTTCCACAAAATCCTTTGATGCTCATGTGAGCTCGGTAGACTCTGTCTTCTGTCACAAAATCCTTCAATGCCTGAGTGAGCTTGGTAGACTCTGTAATTCACTTTGCTGGCCATCTAAGCTCGGTAGACTCTATCTAATAACTGATATGACATTTTTGTAACATTAAAGACAACACACAGTTGAACAATTGTATCAAACAAGTCCTACATGATCAAGTAGTTTTTTGGCAAAAAAATTTACAAGGTATGCTAAAAAGCTACCATAAGTTGTCAAGATAATGCAACTTTGGTAAAAAGTCAAACTAACCTCAAAATTGCATGGATTTGAGTGGAAATAAATTAACTAAGATTCAATATGCTTATTAATTTATTCCATGCTCATTTGAGGTATTCATGAGTGTTAGAAAAGTAAATTTGCAAAATTTGCAAAAGTTATCAATAATAACATTGCAACTTTGCAATGTTATCATGAGAGCATTTCACAAGAATTTTTAAAGGTAAGAAGTGATTGTGGGTTAGGTTGAAAAATTGAGACATGATCCAAGAAGATACATAATACCATCTAAGGTCTAAGAACATGGTTGGAAGTTTGTAAATATCAAGTTGAGTAATAAAAGCTAACAATTTTATGGCATATTCAGTCACAATCACTTTGCAGCTTGAGCATCCACATGATAATGGATTGACTAGAGATACTTATTTTCATTGTTAGATAAAGAACTAAATATAATAACTTTTTGTGCATTTTTTGTTTGTATCTTTTTTTTTTTTAGGTGTAATAAAAATATTTCCGCTATGACTAGTTCACAAATTAATACAAAGCTAGAAGACTTCAAATGGCCCTAGAATGCATTCCAATGGTAAGAACTCTATGAGCTCTTTGAATATACTAGGACACTATATATACTTTTTACATATGGATTTTTTAGTAATAAATTGTAGGTTTTCTATTTTTAACACTAGGCCCTAGGTTAGATAAGGTGTACCCAACTAGGATTCTTGGAAGTTGCAAAGCAAGGATGGAAGGCTTAATGGATTGGTAGGACCAATATAATTTTTGTAATTATAGAGGGATGTGTAGATAAACTTCTTGCAATAGGAAAAATAACAAGTAGTCCATTTGTGGGATGTTTAGGACCCTTAAGTTCAATATAGCACAAACAAGTTTGAAACCCTTAAATTTAGGCATATGTCTAGGAAGGAAGTGTATGGACATATTGGAACCCTAGAACCCTAAAAATATTTGATTTATTTGAAAATAATATCAAGAATGGTTACTTTTTTGAGGCCTTTTTTGGAAATTTCTCAAAAACTCAATCAACAAGCCTAATTAGACCAATAAGGCTACTAGTCCTAATTCAAAGGGTTTCAAGAGATCGAAAAGGAAACCATGAAAGGTAGAAACAAATTGACATCAAACCTAGTTGAATGTGTATTTTAGAAGCCTACCCAACCAAATTTATTATAATCATGTCCATGGTGTGTTGATTGTGGGACTTTGTGAGTTAAGTCCAAAGGAGGAGAGTGAATGAGTTAGAGTATCTACTTGGTAGAGAGATCTTTAGGGAAAGAGGAGTTGGAGAAGAGTTCTTGTAGTGTAGGGTGTTAGAGAGAACCCTAGAAAGGTCAAGATAAGCACCTTATGGGATTCCTCAAGAGAGTAGGGCTCAACTAGAAATATCTTCCTATCACTTATGTTCTTTTAGGTATTTGAATATCATTTTAACAACAAGCATGTGTGTTTCCTTAGGGTTAGTGGAAAACCTTGCAACTATACCAACTACATGTGAAATATTAGGTTTATTATGCACAAAATATTGTTACTACCCAATCATTGATCTATATAGTGTTTCATTCGCTTTAGTAGTAGTATCCTCCTTAGGTACTTTGCATCTAGTTACCATTGGTGTATCAACTAGCCTTGACTCATCCATGCTAAATATCTTCAAAATATCCTTGATGTATTTAGATTGAGTCACATATATACCATATTCTTTCATTATTCAATTCATAAATGTAGACTTAACATCCATTTGATATACCTTGAATTTCTTATAAGTTGCATATGATAGAAAAGTTTTGACTCCTTCAAATATTGCAACAGGTCCACAGGTCTCACCATAATTAATTCCTTCCTCTTGGACATAACCTTTAGAGACTAATCAAGCTTGTTCTCTCACAAATTTTCCATTCTCATTAAAAAAAATTGTGAAAATCTACTTGATTCAATTACATTCTTGTTTTCAAGTCTCAACACCATTGTCCATGTATTGTTCTTATCAATCTGATCTATCTCTCCATTTATATAATTTATCCAATCTTTATTTTAAAGTGCATCTTTCACAATTCTTGACTCAAATACAACAATCAAACATGTGCTATCCTTCAACTTACTTTTTGTCATCACTCCAGCACTTTTGTATCCAATTATTTTTTAAGGTGAATGGTTGCTTCTCACATACTTTTCTAGGACATGTTCTTCTATGTGATCTTGAGCAACATATTCACTTTGTTAGGGCTCAACATCTTGCTTGGGTTATTCTATTTGTGGCTTGGGTAATACATGTTGTTGCATGGTAGCCTTATTCTATTACTCATGTACTACACCAGGTGTATCTTCATATACATAAAAAAACCTTTTTATAATCATCAATTTCCTTTTTTCTCTCCCCCATCATTCTTATCTGTAAACTCATCAATTCTAACATTGGTACTTTTAATGATTTTGTCAATTACTTTTTTCAAACATTTGTGAGCCTTTCTATGAGTAGATTACCCTAAGAATATACCTTGATTGCCTTTAGAATCAAGTTTCCCATTCCTTTCATCTTTATGAATATAAAACCTACTTCTAATTATTTTGAAATCATTTACATTCAGTGCATGGCCATACAAGAGCTCATATGGTGTCTTGTTGGTTCCTTTCTTCAACTAAACTTGGTTGAGAGTAAATACTACAGTACTTATGGATTCTCGCCACAACATTTCTACAACTTCCTTTTTAATTAGCAATGTGCTAGCACAATAAACAATTGACATGCTTCTTCCCTTAGTAATCCTATTATATTGTGGTGTCCTCAACATAGATAATTATCTCGTATTTCCATTGTCAATACAAAATTTGGTGAATCTAACAAACATTAACTCACCATCTCTAAAAGATCTCAAATATTTTAGTTGTTTGCCACTTTCATTTTCAACTCTATTTTTATGCCATTTGAACATATCAAATACATGTGACTTCAACTTAATTAACATACCAATCATCATCCTAGAATAATCATCATCAAATAGTATGAAATATCTATCTCCATAATAGCTTTAAAATCTCATTGGTCCACACAAATTAGTATAAACTAATTCTATAATATCATTAGAAGTATGAATCTTGCTCAAAAAACTAGAGTTGGTCATCTTACCAAGTTGACATTATTTACACAAAGTATTCTTAGATTTATGTAGTTTTGGGAAGTCTCTCACTCTTTTCTTTCTACTTATCTTGAGCATATTCTCAAAGTTAACACGACACAGTCTCTTATGTCACAACCATATATCTTCTAATTTTGTAAATAGACATGTATCAATTGTAGGATCTAGGTAATATAGATTACCTTTTATTTGCTCTCCAGTACCAATAAGATCTTCATCATCATCATAGATCTTTACTTTTCTATTCTAAAATTCCAAATTATGAACTCTAATATTAAATTAAGCAACACTCAATAGACTACACTTTAGTCCTTGAACCCAATATGCATCTTCACATCTAATTTTATCATTCAACACTAATGAACATTTACCTTTCACAGGACATGGAACATAATTTCCAAGTTTAGCGGTTCCACCACCATATTCCTCAAGTTTATCAAACTTACTAATATCACTAGTAATGTGATATGAACATCCACTATCAATAATCCATGCATCATTTTCACTAACATTAGAAATAAGAGCTTGTCCTTCCTTGTACCTTTCTGCTTTAGTGTCTTCTTTAATTACAATAGATACCACTTCTACTACTTTTGCATAATCAATGCTTGACTTAGTGTGCTCCTCCTCAATAATGTAGCATGATTTATTTCCTTTCTCATTGTAGTCCTTTTTCTTTTTGTATTTGTGCTCCTTTTTGTCATTTTTGTCACTCCTATTCTTGTTAGGGCATCTAGCAACAATATTACAAATCTCATTGCATTTAAAACATATAAGAGGTAGTTTACCTTTGAATTTACCTTTACCTATTGGGAACCTACTTGCAAGCAATGCTTCTATTTAATCTATATCATCCTCTAAATCTAAATCGCTTTCATCCTTACTGACATTTTCTTTCTTTAAACTAACAATGGCTAGTCAAGTATTGAAAACATTCCCAATTATAGGCACACTATTATCAAAGATACTTAATTCAAATATAGTCAAATGACCAACTAAACCATCAAGACTAAGATCACTAGTAGGCATAGCTTGAATTCTTGAATTGCAAACATTCTTATAACATAAATAGGCAAGAGAGTCATGAGGACTTTACTTGCAAATTCTTCATTATTGGTGACTCCTCTAGCATATTTGATAGCACTCACAATTTCTTTGATGTGGTTCACATACTAAACTATGTTTCTCCTTCTTTCATCCTCATGTCATCATATTTGCCTCTCAAACTTTTAGCTTTAGCTCTCAATATATTTTGATCTCCACCATGAACAAGTACCATCTTGTCCCACATTTCTTTAGTAGTAGCACATTTTTTGACATCATCAAATTCAACATAATTGAATGTAGAAGAAATGTCAATCATCAATCTATTATGTTATTTCTAGTGGTTGTACACATAATATATGGAATTGTCTCCAATCCTAGATAAATGTAGCCTCATCTTGTTATTCCATGAAGATAAATTCTCCTTATTTGGATTTGGTACCTCTCTCTTAAGAATTTTTGGATCTTTAGCTCAAGTCCCTTCAAACTTCTTCCTTTAAGCACTCAACTCTTATACCAATTGTTAGATAACTGAGAGGGGAGGGTAAATCAATTATAACCAATTATCCTACATGCCCTAAAACACTCTTGTACCAATTCAATATCCTTAAACTTTTAGATTAATAACTCGATCATTAGATAAATCATCACAATTCAAACTTTTAAAACTTTGCATTGAATTGTCATCTTATTGTTTCTTACTATATTGAGTATCATAGGAATCATCTATCTTATACCAAGTTTGAATTTTTTGACCATTGATCTCATAAATAACTTTTTCCTTATCTTTGAAACTAAAAATATTTTTAATTTTCACCAAATGTCAGCCTTGGATTAAATCATATCTATTTATCCTACAAGCTTTAAAACACTTTAGTACTAATTCAAACTTCATATATTTTCATATCTATAACTCGGTACTCACATCCAACATCTCAAATCAATCTTGTAGCACTATACTTCTAAATTTTATCCCATTGTTCCATAATATACCAAATTATTCTTGGAATATACCATGTTGCAACATTAAGTAACTATCATGAAAATAAACTTGCAATACAATAGCATTCACACATTTGGCAGAGATACTTAATGTGGAAAACTTGTAAAGAGAAAAAAAACCTAGGAACTGACAACCCAAATAATTTCACTCTTCTAAAGTGAGCTCTATTAGGAGCCAACCTTATTAAAGGTTACATGAAAATTTTTAGTGTGCCCTCATTAGAGGGTTTTCACCAAAGATCATCAAGACCTTATCACTCCTTAAAATTTATAAAGAGTGGCTTTCTCTAAAGGACTTTGAAAACATCACTATTGGATGCTACCATATAAGATTTCAAAGACTTGTTAGGTCCACTCAGTTAAGAGATTTTATCTACTACAATGGTAATAAAGTAGCAGTCAAGTTATCTATTAGGTTTTAGCACTACCTTGCTTGTTCAAATTTTTACTTTTCTCTATCTCTTCTTTCTGATCTCTTTCTAGATAATTCACACACTATCTCTTTCACTTAACACTTCTTTTTGCTTGATCTTCTCAATTCTTATCTACTTAGTTCACCTTCTATCTTCTTCAATCCATGTCAAAAACAATTCTCCAATGATCAGCACACGATGAGAAACAAAAAGAATCTAGATCATCCCCTTAAATAGCTAACTTCTACCTTTCTAGAATCTTCCATTTTTTTTGTTTAACCATGATCATAGTTCTCATATTCATTGCATTTAATCACTCAGACAATAGAGTTCCTTCTTGAAATTTGTTCTCTATTTTAGATTGGTAATTCCCTTTCATTATATCTCCTTTGAATTATTCCAAATGTTGATCTCATAAAAAAAAAATTTCCTTATCTTTTTTCCTTCTCAAACATTCTTGATTTTCAAAAAATGTCAACCTCATATTTAATCATTTCTTAACTTGTTCTTCTTGTTCAGGCTCAGTAAACACTACAACTTTACTCAAGAAATACATCAATTGGTTAACACTAAACTTCAACACTTCTTTTCCATGCACTCAGTGATAACTACAGTACCTCACTTAATACAATGTTTCTTCATTCACTATGTAGTTCAATTGGTGTAACTTGAACATTAATTATATTTAATACTTTCTTACAAAAATTATAAGATTTTAAAATAATTAAATTGATATTAAACTATCAAGATCCAACTCATTCAAGTTCCCATTGAATACCATACTTATCATCCCTCTAACTTATCATACTTTCGTCAAATACTCTTCATCAATTAAATGATATAGAACTCTATTGAATTGGCATAATGTATTACTAGTTAAGGTTTGACATCAATGACAAGATAACAACTAATATGAAACTTTTACAAATATTAACATTATCAGTTAGAGCTAACATCCTATTCAAGCTCAGTGAACAAAACAACTTTCTTGTTCAATGCTTGACATGATTAGCACTAAAATTACTTGGTTAACAGTAATCTTATTCACTTCTCTATCAGGTGTTTGGTGACAATTGTAGTATCTTGGTTAATATTGTATTCCTTTGATTCACCATGTTTGGTCAGTGTAACTTGACTAGCTTGGTATAACATAACTTGAACATACATGATTCCAACACTTGATCAAATCATGTAAAAAAATTCAACCAACATTAAACTATTAGTATCAAACTCATTCAACTTCCCATTGGTTATTATATACTTATATCAACATACTTTCTTTGAATCCTCTTCATCAATAAAATGATATGACACTTTACTAAATTCGCATAATATCTAACCAATTAAGGCTTTACATCAATGACAACATAAAAACTTATATGACTCTTTCACATACATTAACAACATTATCAGTTGGGTCTAATACACAACTCCCTAATGATAGAAATAACTTCTTCCTTGACTAGAGTTGAATTTGATGGTATCAAAGATTGTGCTACTACAAAGGAAATGTGGGACAAACTTAAACTTGTTCATGGAGGAGATTAGAATGTGCTAAGGGAAAAACAAAAATTATTAGAGGAAAATTTAGTGACATGAGAATGAAAGAAGGTGAGAATATTGTAGAATATAGTAACAGAATCAAGGAAGTGGTTAATGATATCAAAGGCATTGATGGAGTCATCAGTGAAGAAGTTGTGGCAAGTTCTTATAGCTCTATTACATATATGTGTACCTTTTAGAGTTTATGTTTTTAAGGAGTTGAAATCTATACATGGAAATAATATTACTCTTGATGCTTTGGTCAGTAGGCTGACTACTTTTTAGGTTAATAATCTTGGTAATTTTTTACCTAAGATTGAAACTCTTACAAGTCATCTCTAACTATTTGAAGTTTGAGGAAATGAAAGAGCACTCATTATAGTTAGAATGATAGTGACTATGAATTAGAGGACAAAGATCAAGAAGAGCTTGAAGCACTACTAGAAAAGAGGATACCAAGAGCAAAGGGAAAGTAAAAAGGTAAACTAACTTTGATTTATTTTAAATGTAACAAGGTTGGTCATATTTCATATAGATATCATAATAGGAATAGGTTTGAAAGGAATGAGAAAAGGGAGAATAGATACCAGAAAAAATAGAGACTACAGAGACAAAGGAAAGAAGGCTTGAAGGCTCGTTACCTAGTAGAGGAAGATGAAACTGAGTATGAAACTAATCATCGAGAAGAAAGTGAGGAAGTTTTCTTATGTTGTAATGAAGGATGAATCTAGTGGAGAGTAAAGGTATGAAGAAGAAAAAATCTCATTTGTCAAGTTAGTAAAAATGATAGATTGATTATTGATAGTAGTTATTCACATCAGATGACTGGTGATATTGGAAAGTTTGATAATATAGAACATTATGATGGAGGATTTCTTCAACTTGGAAAGTATACCCCATGTTCTGTGAAAGGAAAAGGATCTATTATGTTAAATGATAAGATTATATGTGATAATTCATACTAGATACAAGGACTAAAATACAATTTATTGAGTGTGGATAACAGAATAACATAGGTCACTGACTAGAGTTTCAAGTTGGAAGGTGAAGATCTATGATGATGTTGGGAATTTGATCAGTACTAGAGAAAAAAAAGAAGAAACCTATTCTATATGGATTCTACTAAGAATATATGTTTGATTGAAAGGACTTAAGATGTTTAGTTATGGCACAAAAGGTTATGTCATATAAATTTTGATAACATAATCAAGGTTAGTAGAAAGAGAAGAGTGAGCAGTTTATCGAGCTTATGAAAACTTAATAAAGTTATGTATAAGAAACATAAGATTGGGAAAATGACTAAAGAAAAGCTTAATTTTCTAATGATTTATTAGAATTGGTTCATACTAATATATGCAGTCCTATGAAAGTACAAATTTATTATGCTGATGAATACTTCATTTTATTTAATGATGATTTCTTAATAATGGTGTCTATGATGTTATTGAAAGAAAAATATGATGCATTTCAAATGTTCAAATGGTATAAGACAAGAGTTGATAAAAAAATAGGTAAGATATTAAAGCATTTAAGGTCTAATAGAGAAGGTGAATTCATTTCTAATGAGTTTATTATCTTTCACAAAGAGAATGGAATCAAGAGACAACTCTCTACACCAAGGATACCATAATAGAATGACATTGTTGAAAGAAGAAACAAATAAATTGTTGATTAATCTAGAACACTATTGATTGAAAATGAGGTTGCATAGATATACTAGAGAGAGCATATCAACACTACTATCTATACCCTTAACTAAGTATAATTGAAGAAAGGTACAAAAAAAATACCTTATGAACTTTGGTATGGGCATACACCAAATGTTAGCTACTCTAAAATATTAGGAAGTGGATGTTATATTCTAAAAAATGATAATAATATAAAATTTTATTATAAAGGTGATGAAGGTATATTCATAAATTATTCCACTATCAAGGCTTATAAATGTTTGAACAAGGTTACTAAACAAATGGTGGAAGTGCAAATGCAAGAGTTGAAGAGTTTGCATACAAGAAAAATGAAGAAAGTAAGAGAGAGCTTGAGACTATCAAAGATTTATCTATGTATAAGAAGGAGCACCAAGTTAAATACCTAAAATTCATTGAGCACCACCAACCTAAAATTGAGCAACCTATTAAGCCCCCACCAAGTGGAGAAAATGTGATGAAGCGTGCTCCCCTTAATACAACAAACACATAAAAAAAAACAAAGAAATAACAATAATTTGCAAGAACATAATATGAGCTTCTTATTGTCATTGCAAATGTAGAATTATAGAATTTTGAAATACAATATGAAAACCCACAGTCATTCCTTCCTTACAATAATTTGCAACACATAGTTGTGAACTATCACCAAAAGTTGTCCTAGACAAGTCATAGGCATTTCTTAAATAGGAATTTTTCCACTACCCAAGAAGTTTTCAGACATCAAACCCTAACCCTTGAGATTAATTAACTGTAAAATTATATATAAATTCAGCCCGATACACCTTTGAAACTTATTTTAGAAATATTGGTTGGTTCAACTTTGGAAGACCATAACTTTCGAAATGTTGCTCTAATTGGTTATTACAACCACATTTTAGAAACCTTGGTTTCTGATCTACAAAGCTTGACTTGCATAAGCTCTTGTCAACACCATTTTGGAGCTAATCCATGGCCTCTAAGATGTTCAACGATGATCCTAAAGTTTTTATACAAAAATGGTACACCAAAAATCTGTAATAAATCCATGAATACTTGTGATATAGCAATGAGCCTCAACTAGTAGGTTGATATATCCAAGATGAACATCCACCTTTGAAATTAGGATATTTCAAGATTTTATGGCTGACTTAATAAGTAGCAAGCCTCTAGAAAAAACCACTATGCACTGAGTAAACCCTTATTCAAGAAATAAAAAGGAAATATTTTATAGTGATATAAGATTGCTCTTACACCCACGATACTCCTGTTGGAAATATTCAAGACTATGCTAAGTTACTGAGAGGGGAGGGGTGAATCAATAACTTCTAAAGCTTTAGCAATTTCAATTCTTAATCCAATAATCCAATTAGCACTTAATTCATCACATCTGATCTAATTGCATGCATGAGAAACTGAAAACAAGAAAGCATCCATAACACATTGATATGAAGATTTGATGACACATAAACCTTCCAAATAGAAAGTAAAACTAGGGTGGGGATGATACCCACAAACTTTAGTACTACAACATAAAGTTGGCCTATTAAGGCTTACATTGATCACTTTTCATGATCTTCCATGTTAGGAGCAATCAAGACTGCTAGGTCCACCTTGTGAGAGGATTTACAAACATACAATGAAGTATGCACTCAGTAAAGAAATTTATGAAAGAGTTTTAGGTCTACCTTATTAAAGAATTTTGATTGGTTCACTTGTTAGAATGAAGTAGTAGTAGATCTTTGATGTGCAACTAGTTTTGGTAAAAGAGATTCCTTTATGTATTGATCACTTTTCTATGATAGATATGTCTCTGTTGGCCATTATGCTATTATGGCCTTTACAATTTGCTCTTTTCTGTTGCATTCATAACTTCAACTTTCACATTGACATTCATATTACATCTATACATACACAATGATATGGTACAAATCATTACATATATATCCCAATCCAAATTAAATAATTACAAAGTTGGCCATGGTACAAGTTAACACAAATATTACAAAGTTGGCCCACATGAAGACACTCAAGTTTTGAAGACTAACTCGATGAGGTTCTGATACTCAGCATCCACTATCAATACTTAGCATCATCATGCACTCGGTAGATGTAGAAGCTCGGTCCATACTGATCACTTTCAAGTAGTCTTGAACTCAGTCTACACTAGTGACTCAGTGGATATTGTGCAACTCAGCAAACACTAAAACCCTTGGTTAGCATAGAGTAGCTCATTTAATGCTAGCTTCGCATCACATGAACTGTGAACTTGGTAGATATTGCAATGCTCAGTAACCACTAATAAACTTAGCATATATTGAAATGCACAGTTTAAACTATTGGACTTCACACTAACTAAATCTAATCAGCAACCACTAGGATTTGTCTAAAGGGCTCAGTAGAAACTATAGAACTTAGTGGCTACTAAATTACATGGGAACCACTATAAGATGAACAATAAGCTCGATAGCTATACACAATTTAAATAAGTGTGTGTCACTAATAACAAACTTGACTAATATGTCAAAAATCTCCCCCTTTGGCATTAGTGACAAAAACACTTATTATCCAAAATTGAATACCTTGTATTCATCACCACGTGATACTAGCTTGGTATAGTATACTATATTTTTTTTGATATTTTTCAAAATTGATCTTTGTAAGATATATACAATATACTATACATCTTTTTCTATATACAGCATCTCTTACTAATCATTTCACACTTGTTACAAATTTTCCCCCATAGCATATTTCTCATCTATTTGTCTTTCTATGTACATGTCTTACTTCCTCATAACATATGGCTTTCTCCAATATAACTTTTCTCCCCCTTTTTGACAGTAATGCCAAAGATTTATTCTAATTTATTTACATAGAAACACCAAAATGGGATAAGAATTCAGAATATACCTTAAGATTGATTGCAAAGGTTTTATCACAATTTTCTTGTAGGACGTTATGTGTATGCAATGCAATTTGCACCTCTATTGATAGTTTAATCATATGGTCCGCAATAGAGAAGTTATTATCATGGATCAAAGTTTTTGAATATAGAATATGTTTTTACATTACATCCATGATTGGAAGGATCATATTTTGTATGTCAATCAATGTTGATCAAATCCTTGCTTTGTCTCATAGCAATTCAACTTGCATGTCTAACAAAAATCTGATTTTCTTGAAATGTACAGAGCTTGAACTAGGTTCAAGTTGTAGTTGTTGAGCACTAGCCTTCAGATCTATATCTATTTTGGAAAATTTTTCCTTTAGTTCTTTTGTATACTTAGGGACATCACATAGCTTCCCAAAAAGTGATGACACATTTGAACAAGATGCTTCAAGATTAACCAAAATTCTAAAAAGCTCAACTTGATAAATGGCTATTTGTTGAGCAATGTGCTCTAGCACTTTATTATTAAATTTCTTTTTAGCCTTTTCAAATAGCTTATCTTGACCATTAATTCCCTCTTTGAATTTTTGGATTGCTTCTACTAGCTGATACAAAATAGGTTGAGAAGAGTTAACCTTAATTCCTATTGCCTTTATCAAAATGTTCTTAGCATCTTCAATTATCTTATACTCCTTATCTCTTTCCTCTCTTAGTCTTTGCTATTTAGCCTTTTTCTAGAGGAGTTCACCAAATATCTATATTTGGTCTAGAGTAAGCTTATAAATATCCCAATTGGGGATTACTATTTCCTCATCTAAATCTATGTCTTCCTCTATCTCTTTTCCTTTCCTCAAGAATTTTGTGCTTGGTGGAACCTTAGGCTCAAATGTCCTTGCCCTTATTGCTTTTGTACCCAGAATGGAAACAATAGTAGACATACTTGGGCTTGTAGTAAGAACTAATACTGTAGTAACTAATAGAATACTTATAGAAATATTTGAAGGATCCAAAATTGATGAAGTCAAAATTGTAGAACCCAAACAGAAGTAGTCAAAATTGGAGAGCTTACCACTAATATACTCAAAACTAAAGAAGTCAAAATTGGCGAAGTTAAAACTAAAGTACTCAACACAGTAGATGAAGAAGGAATCTGCAACTTGGTGGATGTAGTAAAAGTCACTTCTATTAGTGTTGTGTTGACCTGAGTTGGGGCAAAGAGTGATTGGACATTTGATGTATTACTAGTAGTCACAATCAACCTTGCTAAAGTTGTCTCCATACTTAATGTAGTCAATGGCTTGCTCGGGGAGTGAGGAAGTGAGGCAATGATTGTTGCAGCTATCTTGACTGGGTTAGTCTCCTCATCATCTTACTTTTCTTCCTTAGTAGCCTCTTGATCCTCTTCATCTTCTTCATTATCAAAGTGAGTCACTTCTTCAACATTTTCTTCCTCATCTTTTTCCTTATCTTCTTCTTCATCATCATCATCCTTTACTTCATCTAGAAATTCACTTGGTTTATGAAGATCATAGACATTTTTTCCAAGTATTTGTAGTATTCCTAACAACATGCTTTATCTCTTTGATCAAAACCAAAGAAGTATTAAAATTTAGAGTCAATTTTTCTTCATTTTTCTTTAATGACTCTTTCACATCAGCATCTAATATGCTCAATAATAATTGCCTTAGGGTTTTTTCATATATGTCTTTGACTGTTTGCATAGAAAAATCCCATCTTGGCTTTATCTTCTCTAATAATTCACTAGGAACTTGATAAGCAATATGATCTTGTGAGTATTTCCATTTACCTATTTTATTTAGCACCAAGTCTTCAAATTGCTTCTACTCAGCCTCAATCCTAATCTCATATTTCAATGATTTAAAAATTGCTATCCCTGCTCCTTCTTCCAATTGCTTTAGCCTATCCTTGAAGGTGGGTGGAGGTCTATTGAATACAATGTTACCTCCTTTCTTTCGTAACCTCCTTCTGAAGACTGCAATGGATGGCTTTTCAAGCTTGGTGATGATCACCTTGCCTTTTTTCTTCAAAGGTTCTTCTTTTTTCTTAGATTCTTCCTCATCCTCTACTTCCTCCACATCCTCACTTTTTCCCTCAATTAACAAGAGAGGTGCACTTTATTTTAGCTTTGTTATCCTTCTCTTTCCTTTGTCAACCACCTATGGGAGCTTTATTTATAATTCAATTCTAGCCTTAGCTTCATCATAAGTTTCAAAATTAGGGCCTTGGGATCAACAGGTTCACTGGCAAGAGCTTCAATGATGTCCTTTGTCTCATCAATTTTCACCTCATAACCAAGAGGTTTCACCTGCATAGCTCTAGGCTTAACTACCTAGATATACACTTTGTCACTACCCACCTTGAAGCATACATCATCCTTATAATCTTCAACTAACTTCTTCAGAATCCTAAACCTATTGTTCATTTTCTCCTTGAATACATCAAATTAGTTTTCCATGATGTTGTTGTAGTTTTCACCCATTTCAGCATTATACTCATTTATTTGGTAAATCATAGGCACATATTTTCTCTAGACTACAGTGCCTTTAGAAGGGAAGAAATTTTGTATATAAAAGAATAGGTAGGTTAACAGTAAACCAAACTTGCACGGGTTGCTCCTTGATGTTCTAGTTCCATGTTTTTGTTGAACTACCTCAACAATAGGTCAGCAAGGTCATATGACAAGTTGTTCTTAACCACTTTGAATGCCAAATCCATGACTTCACATGACACACTATTAAGAAGGCTTGAGCTATATATCTTATACACAATAATATGAATTCCAAATTTCAACTCTGCATTTGTGACACTACTAATTTTCACACCTCTGCCATCCCATTTAGCTAGGGTTTTCTTTTCCAATGTTGTCCAACCTATGATTTTCATCATTTTAGCTTTGGCTAGCATAGGGAGGCTAGTGATTCAATGAATCATCTTCTTTGTTATTAGAATTGGTTTTTCTAACCATTGTTGCCTATTATGCACCTGGCTAAGGATAAACCTAATCCATTTAATTTTAAATTCTCAGGGCATATGAGGGATATGTGTCAACCCTTTGGCTTCCAGATGTTGATGCTCAGGTTTTAGGGCTCCATTTACACATAATTGACCTAGGGAATCATCCATTTATAGAGTACCAATTTATTGAATAGCACATTTGAAATGAGTATGAATGTCATTAACAAGAAGTACCTTAGGGGAATTTGGGAGTGAGCTCTGCTTGGGTCTAAGGTTTCAACAATTGCAGGAATGAGTTTGAAATCTAGCATTTTTCATTCAACTCCTTGAACCAACATGTCAGATCCTCACTTGACCTTGCTACTATTGGATGTCATTTTCACTTGGTAGAATGAGAGAACTTCGAAAAAATTTTGCTGGAAATTTTCTCAAGTTGCTTTGATTGCACTGAAAATCACTCTTCATAATAGCACTTGAAAATTCATGGTAAGAAATCAATTTGATTCCATGCCTTTTGATAAAATTTCACCTTTAATGCTCAGTAAAAAGGTAGATATGTTGACAGACTATCATCCACTATATGGCACTGAATACTCGGTAACATCTTTATGACTTGGTAACCATAAGTGTCTTTGTTATTCCTAACCTTGCTCGGTAGAGTCTATGACCCAACCTTACTCAATAGAGAAGGTAACTCAATAATAATTGATACCAGTCTTGCTTAGTGATCCCTTTGTATCTTGTATATAGATTTGGATCTTTGTCACCTTTCAACTGGAACCAATTTGGATGTCATCTTTGATAGCTTGGTTCTAGTTCTTCCTTGAGAACTTAATTACAAATTGTAGAGTCACCCAATTCTTGAGTGACTTGACCATCATTGCTCACTCTAGTATCCTTAGTAGACTTAGGAATCCATTGTTGTTTTATTTTCCATTAGATGTTATCAGCGTTCTCCTTCTTCTCATCTTCAATTCTACCAGTATTCATACAAATCTTGGCAAGATGACCAAATTATGTACAAATGAAACATCTTTTGGTTGTATTTCTTTTCCTCATGTGATGTTTAACACAATTCATACCAATGTGTCCAAATTCTGCATAGTAATGACATCTACACTAGGTATTGTAGTCCCGACCAAATATTGCATTCATAATTTGCTCTACAAGATTTAATGGCATTGTTTTGCATGATGATGCCTTCTGTCCATGTTTCTTACATTTATGACAATTGCCTTCAAATCTTGGTTTCTCTTTGCATTCATTAGCCCTTTGACCATGTTGATTACAATTGTAGAATTTTCCATTGATTTTTTCTTTTCCATTGCTCCAACATTTGTTTGATGTATGACCTATCTTACCATACTAATTGCAAGTAGGTCTTTGATTCTTTTCAACACCTTGTTTGGAGGATTCACCTTCTTCTTTCTATCCAATTTCTACTTTTCTTTTTTTCCTATAAAGGTTTTTCTCATTCAATTGATTCGTGCCTGCTTGAGATTTCATCATTCTCTCATTGATTTGCTTCTTAGAGTTTAGATTATTCCACAATCTTTCATTGATTTTCTTTGTAGATTTCATATCATTTTTCATTCTTTCATTGATTTTCCTTTCAAAGTTTAGATCATTCCTCATTCTTTCATTTTTAAATCTTAGACTCATGATTTTCTCATTTACATTGGAGGACTAATCAATAAGGTCTTCTTGCTGAAGGGATTGGTTCTTGATTTCATTGTTCATTCCATCCATTTCTTCTTTTATCTTGTTTCTCTATTCAAAGACTTCACATAACCTTACTAACTAAATCTCTTGCTCTCTTCTTAGATTTCTTACTTCTTCTTGCAGGGAACCATTTTTCTCTAAGAGTTCTTTGATTGCATCATTTGCTTCATCTAAGGTGCTTGAAGGGTGAAAGTATTCAATTCTTTCTTCAATGTAGAGATGATCATTGATTTGATTTGCAAGTTCCTTTATTCTTTTTAGGGATTGGGAAAGTTGCTCCTTAGCTTTCTTGAGTTATGCAATGGCCATTTCCAGATCCAGCTTTTTATTATTAATAGCTTTGTCAAGTCAAAATATCTCCATATTCTTGATCTTTTCTCAAACTATTAAACTTTCTCCTAATTTGGTGACCTAGAAACCTTCCAAATAGAAAGTAAAACTGGGGTTGGGATGATACCCACAAACTTTAGTACTACAGCATAAAGTTGGCTTGTTGAGGCTTATATTGATCACTTCTCATGATCTGTCCTATTAGGAGTAATTAGGACTACTAGGCCCACCTTGTGAGAGGATTTAAAAATATACAATGAAGTATGCACTTTGTAAAGAGATTTATGAAAGACTATTAGGTATACCTTGTTAAATAATTTTGATTGGTTCACCTATTAGGATGAATCAATAGTACATCTCTGATTTGCAACTAGGTTTGTTGAAAGAGATTCCTTTGTGCACTAATCACCTTTCTGTGATAGATATGTCCCTATTACACCTTTTGTTGTTATGGCCTTTACAATTTTCTCTTTTCTATTGCAATAATTCATAACTACCAATGATATGGTACATTACATTACATATATATACCAATCCAAATTATATAACTACAAAGTTGTCCATGATACAAGTTAACACAAATATTACAAAGTCAGCCCACATGAAGACACTCAGGTTCTAAAGATTGACTTGGTGAGTTTTTGATACTCAGAATCCACTATCAATGCTCAGCATTGTCATGCACTTAGTAGATGTAGAATCTTGGTCCATACTGATCACTTTCAAGTAGTTTTGAACTCAGTTTGCACTGGTGACTCGGTAGATATTGCACAACTCAGCAAATGCTAAAACACTTGGTTAGCATAGAGTAGCTCAGTTAACACTGTCTTCACATCACATGAATTGCGAACTCGGTGGATATTGCAATGCTTGGTAACCACTAATAAAATTGGTGTATACAAAAATGCACAATTTAAATTGGTGGACTTCATACTGACTGAATCTGCTCAGTAACCACTGGGATTTGTCCAAAGGGCTCAATAGAAGATCTAGAACTCGGTGGCTACTAAATTACATGGAAAACATTATAAGTTGAACAATAAGCTTAGTAGCTATACACAATCTAAATAAGTGTGTGTGTCACTAATAAAAAACTTGACTGATATGTCAACAACTTCTGCATCAAACACTTAGGGTAATTTGAGAAGTGACCCCATCACATTTCTAGTGTTCAGAGGAAAACCCAGATACTCACCTCACTTTCTGGCCATTATGAATCTTCTACTAGCCTCCATTTTCATTTGAAGAGGTACTCTTCATAAGTTATATTCCTTTTAATTTTACCAACTTGACTATTAAGTATCTCCTCAATCTCCCTTATAGTTGAACAATCTTGCATGGTCTAAACTTCTTCATTTTTAGCTTATTATATGTATCCACTAGAAAATGCTCTTTTCTCAATTCAACAATGACTTCATCTCCAATATAAAATTCCTTATACCTCCTTTTCACATCTTCCTTAGTCTTATACCATTTATTCATCTATGTAATGTGCTTCCTCACCTCATGGATGTTCGTTAAATGTTCAACAAAATCTTTTTCTTTAGCACTACTTATTTCTCCTTTATCCAACTGACTCAGTTTAGAAGCACTTCTCTAACTACTCCCATATACAATCTAGAATAGCGATTTACTAGTACTCCTACTAATAGAATTGCTATATGAAAATTTCACCTATGGTAAAATCATATCCCAACCTTTTGGTTTATCTCAAACCAAACATCCTAAAAAAATTCTCAAAATATGATTCACAACTTTTGTTTGTCCATCAATCTGTGTATGATATGATAAACCGACCCTTAAATTTATCTTCAATTTCTTCCAAAATGTACACCAAAAATACCTAACAAGCTTGGTATCTTGATCAAAAACTATACTCTTTGGCATACCATGTAGTCTCACCACTTCTATGAAAAATAAATCTGCCACATGAATATTACTAGTATTCTTGCAAGGAATGATATGTGTCATTCTTAAAAATATATCAACCACCACAAATATGGAATCATACCCTCGTTGTGTCCTTGGATGCCAAGAACAAAATCCATGCTAACATCCTCCCATAACTTTTTTGGTACAAGTAATGGCTAATAAAACCTAGTATTCTACTTCACTCCTTTTTCCATCTAACATAATCTTTAACTCTACACAAGCTTCTTTACATATTGCTGCAACTATGGCTAGTAATAATTCTTCACAACCAAATCAATGGTCTTATCTCTACCAAAGTTTCTTTTCAACCCTCTACTATGCTTCTCCTTGGTAAGATTCTCTCTCATAAAAATTTTGGGAATTCACAATTGACTTCCTTTGAAAACCATACCATCTTAGATTATGAAATCCAACCACTTTTTCCTATAGATTTTAATAGGTTTTGTATAAGCCTTCCAAGATTCACCAAAATTATGATCCTTCGGATACAAATTCTTGAGTTCCTTGAACTCAACAACCTTAATATGCATCTCTATCAGTAAAAGTTATCTTCTACTAAGAGCATTGACAACTCTGTTGGATTTCCTACTCATGTGTTTCAAAAAAAATGTGTAACTCTAAAAAAGCTCAACCCAGCTTCAAATGCCTTTGTTCAATTTTCCTTGATTATTCAAATATTACAAATCTTGATGATCAATATACAAAACAAACTCCTTCAGAAGAAGATAGTGTCCCCACTTCTTCAATGCCTAAACTATAGCACAAAATTCTTGATCATAAACATAATATTTTCTTTTGGGGTCATTCAACTTCTCACTAAAATAAGCAATAGGTATACCTTCTTGTTTCAAAATAGCTCCTATTGTAGTACCACTAGCATTGTAGTCTACTTGAAACACCTTGTTAAAATGTGGAAGTGCTAAAATGAGTTTCTCTATCACTTTTTATTTTAACAGATTAAAACTATTATCTACTCTTATAGTCCACTTAAATTCTTTCCTATCTCCTCTCATTGTTTTAGTCAATGGTATGCAAATACTGCTAAAACCTCTGCTAAAATTTTTGTTAAAACTAGTTAGTTCATAGAAAGATCTTACCTTAGTCACACTCCTTGTAGTAGGCCATTCAAGGATAACCTTCACTTTCTCAGGGTCCATTTTCAGACCTTTTGTTGATACACCAAATCCTTCACAAAACTAAACTTATTTAGATTTATTAGCATCTTTTATTCCTTTAATTTATCAAATTCCTTATAAATATGCATCAAATGCTCCTCCAATGTCTTACTAAATAGCAATATATCATCTAGGTAAACAATGACAAACTTAGCTAGAAACTCCTTTAGTACCTCATTCATGAGCCTTGTGAAATTTCTTAGTCCATTGGTTAGCCCAAGAGGCTTGACTAACCACTTGTACAATCCTTCACTTGCCTTGAATATGGTCCTCCACTCATCTCCTTCTCTAATGTGAATATGATGGTAACCACTCTTTAGATCTATCTTTGTAAAATACACATCTCCACTCAAGCATTCCATAATATCATCTGTCTATAGAAATGGAAACCTGTACTTGATTTTTATCTTATTGATAGCTTGAGAATCTGTACACATCCTCCATTCTCCTTTTTTCTTTGGTGCTTATACTGGTAGTAAGGCACATGGACTCAAACTATCTTGAATCAACCCCTTCTACAACAACTCATGCACTTGTCTATTCAACTCATCACTTTCTCTTTGTGTCATTCTTTACACTTCCTTTTTTGGAAAACTGGCTCCTAGAATCAATTCCATCTAGTGACTAGTCTTCCTCACTAGGGGTAATCCATCAAGTACATTATTTGGCATAATGTTAGGAAACTCTCCCAGAAAATCTACAACTTCTACAAGTACTTCCTCTACTTCTTCTTTACCATATTTTGGGATTACAGAAAAAAAAAACATATGCTCCAATTTCATACCTTTGATAAATTTGTTTCCATCAATAAAACATATTCTAGTAGCAATACATACCTTTTCTTCTTTCTCCTTCAATGGCTTAAACTTATGCTCACTCTATCCTTTGTTAGAGTGTAGGTATTTTCCCTCCCATCATGTACAACATGCATGTCAAAATTCCATAGTCTACCTAAAAACATATGACATGTGTCCATAGCTATAATATCACAAAGCATCTCATCATGATAGCTTCCAATCTTGAACTTCACTAGGCACTACTCATTAAGCATGACCTTGTGTTCAGCTTGCACCTAGGCAATAGGGTATGGACATAGGTGTTTCTAGCTCTTGAGATTTAACTTCATGACCATCTTTCTTAACACCATATATTCAATTTTTCCACCATTAATGATCACATCACATTATTCATCTCCATATTTTTACCTTGTTAAAAACAAGCTCCTCCTTTGATCAGGTTCATTCTCACCACTCAAGAACTCTTCAACTAACTAGGACATCTCCTCTTTTAGCATCTTTAGAATGGGATGATTTGGCATCTTTGTCAACATGCACAACTCTGGCCTAGCCTTTAGTTATTTGATCTATCCTTCCTTGGTGTTGGGAATATTCAAATTCTCTGCCTTTCTTCTCCATAGTGAAAATATTTCCCATGAAAATCTCCTCTTCTATATCCTTGCCCTCTACCTCTTCCTCTCTAATGTCTATTGATTTGATCATGGAAACAATTGGAATTATTTCCGCTTTGGTTCTAACTACAAGTGTTGGCCTTTGTAAGATTGTCCACCAAATCTTCCACTGTGATCTCTACCACAATTTTTGTTATCAAAATTTTGCCTTAGCTTCTCCTCAACTCTTAGGGTAAACTAGTATGCCTCTTCAATACTAGTCATGCAAACTTAGCTCCTCCTAAAAGCTTGGCCTTAACCCATTAACATAACCTAAAACTTTCTCCTTATCATCTTCAGCATGGTCAGTTCTAAGGAGAACTTGGTATAAATCCTTGGTATACTCCTAGACATATCTTCCTGCTTGCTTCAATTCTTGCATTTTCTTTATTAGATCAAGCTTATAATCCATGGGAATGAATTGTCACTTCAATTTAGCTATCATCTTATCCTATCTAGTGATTTTTTCCTTCCCTCTTCTATTTTACTCGAACTAAATCTCTTACCACTATATCCTTGTATGTCCCTTCAATTTATCCTTTAAAAACTTGGCCCTATCTAGATCTTAAATATCTTCATATTCAAAGTACTCTTCCAATTCATTGATCGAATTGATCAATTCCTTTGGGTTAAGATTTCCCAAAAATGTGGGAACATCAAACTTAGGTCTTTATCCAATCTTGAAAATGGCTGTAAAAATATTTTCCTCCTCTTAGTTAAGAACTTGATCTACTACCACTTGATTAGCATTTCCTTCTTCTTCTCTTTCATCCTCACTTTCATATCTCCTATGGAAAGATTCATTCCTCTACTCATTTATTCTTGTAATGCTTGTATTTTCCTTTAGAGGGCTCTAAAACCCTTAGGTCTAAAAAAACTTATAACTCTTTCATCATTCTCTCTTTGTTGAGGTATCTTCATGAATCCATTGAAACCCTAGTGCAAAATACTTCACAGTTGGCAATCTATCTATACACATAGCCCAAACCATGGTCCTAGTGTAACGACCTCACTATTAGCGATTTGTTTGTTGACATATCAGTCAAATTTGTTACTAGTGGCATACACTTATTCAAATTATAAATAGCTACTAAGCTTATTGCATAGTTAATAGTGTTTTCCAAGAATTTTAGTTGTTGCCAAGTTCTATAGTTGCTACCGAGTCCTTTGGACAAATTCTAGTGTTTACTGAGTAGTTATAGTTACCATGAAGATCAGTAGTATAAACCATGCATCTAATTGTATGCCAAGTTTAGCATTACAAACTAAGTTATTCAGTGCTTATCGAGCTCACAGTTTATGTGATGCAAGTCTAGTGTTAACTGAGCTACTCAGTGTAAACCAAGTGACTTAGTTTATACCAAACTCGATGAGATAGTGTTTACTGAGTCATACAATGTAAAACAAGAGACTCAATTTTTATGACAAGTTTCACAGTTTCTACTGAGTCACCATTGTAGACCAAGTTCAAGACTATTTAAAATGATCAGTATAGACCAAGCTTCTATGTCTACTGAGTGCATGATGATGCCAACCATTGATAGTGGATGCCAAGTATCAAAACTTCATCGAGTCAGTCTTCAGAGCCTGAGTGTCTACACTTAAGCAAACTTTGTAATATTTGTGTAAAGTTGTATAGTGGCTAACTTTGCAATTGTACAATTGGATTAGTGTATACATAATGTATACCATCATATCCAAGTGTATGAATGTGAATTCAATATAATAGAATATAATCATAGAGGAGTAGAAAAAAGTTAATTACAAAGTCTACAATAGTATAAGGAGCAGCAAAGACATATGTATCACAGCAAGGTGATTAGTACATAAAGGAATCTCATACAGCAAACCAAGTTGTAGATTAGAGATTAGCTATTGCTTCATTCTAATAGATGGATCAGTCAAATCCTTTAACAAGGTAGACCTAACAGTCTTTTGTAAATCTCTTTACTAAGTGCATACTTCATTGTATATTTGTAAATCCTCTCACAAGGTGGACCTCATAGTACTTATTGCTTCTAATAGGGTAGATCATCAAAAGTGATCAATGTAAGGCTTAATAGGAAAAATTTATAGTGTATTACTAAAGCTTGTGGGTATCATCCCCACCCCAGTTTTACTTTCTATTTGGAAGGCTTCTGGGTCACCAAATATATGTGTCAAAGTGTTATAAATGCTTTCATATTTTTAGTTTCTTATACATGTAATTAGATCAGATTTTATGAGAAGGATTAAATGCTAATTGGATAATTGAAGTTAAAAGTTTTGTAGGGTTACTGATTTACACCCCCCCCCCCCCCCCCCCACCTCCCAGTAACCTAGCCTTTCTGAATATTTCCAACAATTGGTATCAAAGTAATGTGGTTCTTTAAAAAAGTTAGATTTGGAAATAGCTATTTCTCAAATCAAGAAAGCAAAGGAGAAACTCTCTCAATCCCTAAAAAGAAGAAAAGAACTTGTAATTCAAATGAATGATCAGCTCTACATTGAAGAAAGAATTGAAGATCTTCACTCAAGAAATCAAGATGAAGCCAATGAAGCAATCAAGGAACTCCTAGAAAATAATGGTTCCTTTCAAGAAGAAGTAAGAAAACTAAGAAGAGAATAGGAAATTTAGTAAGGTTGTATGAAGTCATGGAGCAGAAGAACAAGATAAAAGAAGAAATAGAAGGAAAGAACAATAAAATCTAGTACCAATCCCTTCATCAAGTAGACCTCATTGATCAGCTCTCTAATGCAAATGAAGAAATCATGAGCCTAAGATCTAAAAATGAAAGATTTCAAAATGATCTAAACTTTGAAAGGCAAGTCAATGAAAGAAAGATGAAATCCCAAGCCACCATGAATCAATTGAATGAGAAAAATCTCTATAGAAAAAAGGGAAAAGAAAGAATTGGATATAAAAAAGAAGGAGAATCATTGAAGCAAGGAGCTCAAAAGAATCAAAGACCTACTTGCAATCACTCTGGTAAGATAGGTCATACATCAAAAAAAGTTGGAGCAATGGAAAAAAAAAATCAATGGAAAATGCTACAATTGCAATCAGCATGGTCATAAGGCTAATGTATGTAAAAAGAAACCAAGATTTAAAGGCAAATGTCACAAATGTAAGAAACATGGACACAAGTCATCAGAATGCAAAACCAAGATATTGAATCTAGTAGAGCAGATTGTGAAAGCCATATTTGGTTGGGACTACAACACCTAGTGTAGATGTCATTATTGTGGATAATTTGGACACATAGGAATGAATTGTGTAAAGCATCATTTGAAGAAAAGAGAAACTACTAAAAGATGTTTCATTTGTTCAAGACTTGGTCATCTTGCCAAGAACTGTATGAATATTAGTATAATAGAAGATGAAAAGAAGGCAAAAGCTAATAACATCTAAAAACAAATAAGACAGCAATGGGTTCCAAAGTCTACGAAGAATACAAGTCTAACCAATGGTGATCAAGTCACTCAAGAATTGGATGACTCTACCATTTCTACTTAAGTTCATAAAGGAGAACTAGAACTAAGCTATCAAAGAAGACATCCAAATCAGTTCCAGTTGAAAAGTCAAAAAGATCCATATATGTATTCAAGATACAAAGGGATCACTAAGTGAAAAGGGGTACTAGTGTCTACTGAGTTACTTTCCTTACTAATTGAGGTCAAGTCATAGACTTTACCGAGCGAGGTCAAGAGAAATAAAGATGCATATGGTTACCAAGTCATGAAGACTTTGATGAGTGTTCAATTCAAAGAAGTGGATGACAGACTATCAATGTGATGTGAATCAATCTACCTTTCATACTAAGAATTTATGGAAAATTTTGATAAAAGGAATGGAATCAAAGTCATTTTCTTACCATGAAATTCTTGAGAGCTATTGCAAAGTGCAATCTTCAAAGCATCCAAGCAATTTGAGCAAATTGTTAGTGAAAGATTTCAAATTCTCTCAAACCCTACCAAGTGAAGATGGCATCTATGAGTAGCAAGGCAAAGCAAGCATTAGATATTTTGGTTTGTGGTGAATGGAAGGCACCAGACTTCAAGCTCACCCTTGTAATCGTCAAGACCCTAGATCCGAGTGGAGCGCAATCTCAAATCCCTCCAAAGGTATAATTGATCAATGATATTTGGAGTCACTTTAAATGTGTTATTTAAGAGATTGGAACTTTGGAAATGGATGATGCCCTATGTAAACAATGGGTAAATAGAGTCTTGAAACTCAAGCACCAACACCTAGAAACTAAAGGGTTAACTCACATCACTCACATGCCCCATGAATTCCAAGTAAAATAGATTATGTTTATCACTCAAAAAGAAGATGATTCATTGAATCACTAGTCCCTCAATTTTAGCCAAAGCTAAAATGACCAAAACCCTAGGTCAAGCTGAACTAGAAAAGAAAACCCTAGCAGAATGGGATGGCAAAGGAATCAAGATTAGCAATGTCATAGACATTGAGTTGAAATTTAGAATCCATATTATTGCACACAATATTTATAGCTTGAGTATGTTAAACAATGTATCGTGTGAAGCAGTTGACCTTGCATACAAGGTAGTGAAGAACAATCTATCTTTCAACCTTGTTGAGCTACTATTGAAACAATTCAATAAGAACATGTAAAGCATCAGAACATCAAAGAATAATCCATGAAAGTTTGGGTCCATGTTAACAAGTCTATTCTTTTATGTTCAAAAATTCTTCCCTTCAAAAGGCATTGTTGTTTGGAGAAAAGATGTGCTTGTGCTTTATCAAATTAATGAGTATATTGTTGAGATGGGTAAAAATTATAATAGTATTTTGGACAACTATTTTGATGCATTTAGAGAGAAAATGAACAATAGATATTGAATCATCAAGAAACTTGTTGAAGATTATAAGGATGATGTGTGTTTCATGGTGGATGGTGATAAAGTATACATTCAAGTAGTCAGGCCTATAATTGCGTGGGTGAAACCTCTTGGATATGAGGTTAATATTGATGAAACAAAAGATATCATTGAGGCACTTGTTAATGAACTAGTTGATCCTAAGGCTACATATTTCAGCACCTATGATGAAGCTAAAGCCAAGATAGAACCAGAAATAAAGCTCCCTCAAGCGATTAACAAAGGAAAGAAAAGAATTGCTAAACTAAAAAAAAGTTCTACCCTTTTTTTGACCAAAAAAAAAAGGTGAGGATGAGGAAGAATTTGAGGAAGAATAACCATTAAAGAAGAAGGGAAAGGTAATTATCACCAAGCCACCAAAGCCATCTACTGTAGTATTTATAAGAAGATCCTATAGGAAGAAAGCTGACAAGGAAGGAGGAGACATTAAATTCAAAAAACCTCCACCCACCTTCCAAGATAGGTTGAATGATCTGGAAGTTGGAGCTGGTATAAAAAAACTTTAAGGCATTTAAGTATGAAAATAGAACTACTGAAGAGTAGAAGCAGATAGAAGATCTGGTGAAGGATAAAATGGGTAAATGGAAATACTCTCCAGACTAGCTTGCTTCCCAGATTCCTAATGTTTTGATGGAGAAAATTAAGCCAAGATGGGAATTTTCCATGCAAACTATCAAAGACATCTTTGGGAAAAATCTGAGGTAGCTTATACCAAGCATATCAAATGTAGAGGTAAAAGAGTCACTAAAGAAAAATGAAGAAATTTTGACTTTAAAATTCAACAATTATCTAATTCTAATGAAAGACATTGATCATGTTGTAAGGAAAACAAAAAACACTTGGAAAAATGTTTATCATCTTCATAAACTAAGTGATTTCCTATGGATGTAAATGATGATGATGAGGAAGAGGATATTGGAAAAGGATGAAGAAAGAAATGATAAAGAGCCAACACACTTTGATAATGTAGAAGATGAAGATGAACAAGAGTAAGAGGCTACCACGGAAGCAACACAAGATGTCAAGGAAATTGATCTAGTTAAGATAGCTATACCAGTCATTGCCTCACTTTCTCACTCTCCAACCAAACTAGTGGCAACATCAAGTGTAAAGATAACCTTAGTAAGATTTATTGTGACCACCATTGAAAACCCAAATGACCAATCACTCCTTTCTCCTATTTAGCTCAGCACATCATTGACTGAAGTGACCTCCACTTCATCTATCGAGTTATAGACTCTTCCCTCTTCTATCAATTGGCTATGTCATTTTTTAGCACAATAGTTTTTGACACATCTATGATTCCTACATTAGTTTTGGATTCTTCAGGTATTTCTATTAGTATTCCTTCAATAAGTGCAGTATCAGTTTTTACAAGTAGTCCTAGTATGTCTACAATTATTTCTATTCTAAGCACACAAGAAAAGACAGTTGAGACCAAGGCTCAACCAAGCACAAAATTTTTCAACAAAGGAAAAGAGATGGAGGAAGAAATAGACCTAGATGAGGAAATTGTAATCCCAAATTGGGATATTTCCAAACTGACTCCAGACCAAATGTAGACATTTCTTGAAATCCTCTAGAAGAAAGCAAAATAGCAAAGATTAAGAAAGGAAAGGGATAAAGAATTCGAAATTATTGAGGATGCAAAGAACATTTTGGCAGATTCCATAGGCATTGAGGTTGATTCTTCACAACCAATTTTGTATCAACTAGCAGAGGCAATTCAAAAGTTCAATAAAGAAACTAATGGACAGGATAAGTTAATACAAAAGTAGAAAACAAGTTTGAGAATAAAGTGTTGGAGCACATTGCTCAACAAGTAGCTATCTATCAAATTGAACTTTCTACAATTCTGGGTTCTCTGGAAACATCTTGTACAAATGTATCATCACTTTTTGGTAAGCTATGTGATGTTTCTTATTTTACTAAGGAAATAAAGGACAAACTGTCCAAGATAGATGAAGACCTTAAGTCAAGCATGCAACAGTTGCAACTTGACCCCAATTCAAGTTCTGTACACTTCAAGAAGATAATATTTTTGCTAGATATGCAAGAAAAATTTCTTAGAGAAGAAGCAAGGATCAGATCTACATTAGTAGATATATAGCATATGATTCTTCCCAACATGGATGTAAATAGAAACACATTGCACATTCTAAAACACTCATCCATGACAAAAACTTCTCCATAGTAGACCACATGATAGAGTTGTCAACAAAAGTGTAGATTGCACTTCACACATGTAAGGTCCTAGAGGACAATTGGGATAAAACTTTGGCTATCATACTCAAGGGACATTCAAAAAAATTATCTCATTTTTCCATTAACATGTAAATAAATAGAATAAATCTTTGGCATTAATGTCAAAAGGGGGGAGAAAGATATATGTATAGGGGGAGTATATACTGTGGATAAGAAGATATGAGAAAGATGTATAGGAGGAGGCAAATGGACAAAGATGTAAAAAGTTATGGGAGAGAAAGATATGTACAGTAAGTATATGTTGTATACAACAAGAAGATGTATAGTATATTGTATGAAAGAACTATACCATGTAAAGATATATATCTTACAAAATCAATTTTGAAAAATCTCAAAAAGAGTATACTCTACCAAGCTAGTATCACAAGGTGATGGTATTCAGGAAACATTTTGAATTCAGTTTTGGATGATAAGTATTTTTGTCACTAATTCCAAAGGGGGAGATTGTTAACATATCAATCAAATTTTTTATTAGTGACATACACTTATTTAGATTGTAAATAGCTATCAATCTTATTGCATAATTAACAATGCTTGCCAAGAATTTCAGTTATTGTTGAGTTCTACAGTTGCTACTGAGTCCTTTGGACAAATCCAAGTGTGTGAATGTGAATGCAATATAATCAAATATAATCAGAAATGAGTAGAAAAGAGCAAATTACAAAGGCTAAAGTAGTATATGGAGTAGCAAAGACATCTCTATCATAGCAAGGTGATTAGTACATAAAGGAATCTCATTTAGTACACCAAGTTGTAGATCTGAGATCAGCTACTACTTCATCCTAATAGGTGGATCAATCAAATTCTTTAACAAGGTAGACCTACCAATGTTTTGTAAATCTCTTTACCAAGTACATACTTCATTGTATTTTTGTAAATCCTCTCACAAGGTGGACCTAGTATTCCTTATTGCTTCTAATAGGGCAGACCATTAGAGGTGATCAATGTAAGCCTTAACAATCCAATTTTATACTACAGTACTAAAGCTTGTGGTATCATCCCCAACCCAGTTTTACTTTCTATTTGAAAGGTTTTTGGGTCACCAAATCTATGTGTCAAAGTGTTATTAATGCTTTCATATTTTCAGTTTCTTATGAATGCAATTAGATTAGATTATATGAGAAGGATTAAATGCTAATTAGATAATTGAAGTTAAAAAATTTGTAGGGTTACTAATGAAGCCCTCTGCTCTCAGTAACCTAGCCTTTATGAATATTTCCAACACTATTTACACACTTAGAAACTCCTTCTCTAATACCGATTCATGAAAAGTGCTCCCCTTAATACCAAAAACACATAACAAAAGCAAAGAAAGAAGAAAAAATTGTGAGAACAAAATATGGGCTTCTTATTATCGCAACAAATGCATAATTACAAAATTTTGAAATGCAATTTTCAAACCCACATGGGCCCCTTCTTTATGATAATTTTCAACATAGATTTGTGAACTATAACCTAAAGCTATCCTAGACAATGTAACAACATTCTTTAAATAGGCACTTTTACACTACTCAAGAATTTTCTAGACATCAAACCCTAACTCTTGAGACCAGCTAACTCTAAAATTACATAAAGTTGGCTCAATGAATCTTTGACACTTATTTTGGAAATTTTGGTCAGCCCAATGTTAGAATATGATTACTTTTGAACTATCGTTCTAACTCTTATAAACACTTTTCAGATTCCTTAGCTTCTGATGTATAGAGACCAACAAGCACAAGCTCTAGCATACCCCATTTTGGAGACCATCTAAGGCCTCTAAGGTCTTCAAAATTGAACATGAAATTTTTATACCAAAATGGCACACCAAAAATCCATAATAAATCCATGAATACTCATGATTTGGCATTAAGCTCCAACTAGTAGGTTGATATGTCCATGATGAACATCCACCTCTGAAACTAGGACATTTTGAGCTCATATAACTAACTTACTAAGTACCAAGCCTCTAGAAACAATAACTATACATTTTGACAACCCTTATTCAAGAAACAAAAATGAAATATTTTTGGGTGATGCAAGATTTTTCTTACACCCAGGATGCTCCTATGTCAAAATATTGAACAACAGATAACTGAGCCTGTATGAGAAAAGAATATCAAATGGAATCATTCACTGAACTAGATAATTGAAGAAAAAAATGTTAGAGTTATGACAAGAAGTTAGTTGAGAGATAATACATGTTTGATTTTGAATTATGAACCTAGAACAGTTGGTGATGCACTAGAGCATCAAGATTGGATTAATGTTATGAATGAGGAGATTAATCAAATTTAGAGGAACTAACATGGGCACTGGTATTAAGACCTAAGGACAAGAATTCTATTGGTACAAAGTGGATTTCCATAAATAGGCTAAATGAAAATGCAGAAGTGACAAGGAACAAAGCAAGACTAGTGTGTGAAGGATATGAACAGGAAGAAGGACTTGATTATGGTGAAACATTTTCCCTTCTTGCTAGATTAGAAGGTGTAAGAATATTACTTGGATATTCTACATACAAAGGATTTAAATTTTATCAAATGGATGCGATGTCTACATTTTTGAATGAAATTATGGAAGAGGAAATCTACATTGGGCAACCAGAAACATTTTTTGACCCAAATTATAAAAAAACATGGTATTTAAACCACATAATGTATTATTGTGGATTGAAATAGGCATCCCAAACATGGTATGAAATACTACACTCATATTAAATGAGAATTGGTTTTATTATAACTAGTGAGAACAATAATCTACACCTGAAAGGTGAATCTAAAGATAAGATCTTGATTGCTGAAATATTTGTCCATGATAGCATACTTGGAGGACATGAATTAGTCTGTAGAACATTTTTTGATTAAATGAGGAAAGATTTTGAAATATCAATGTTTGATGAGATGAAATTATTTATTAGATTGTGAGTTCAACAAGTGAAGGATGGTATATACATAACTCAATCTAAATATATCAAGGAGATTTTGAAAACTTTTGGCATGGAAGATTGAAGACCATTTAGTACATCGATGATCATAGCATGAAAATTATCAAAGGGGGGTGACACTATCAAGATAAATGAGATGCTTTATAGGTCAATGATTGGTAATCTACAGTATGTTGTTCATAGAAGAATAAATAGTTCTCATGATGTAGGTCTTGTGACAATATTTTATTCTAATCCTAAGGAAATAGATATGATTTTTGTGAAGATAATCTTTTGATATCTAAAAGGGATAGAGGAATATAGTTTATGGTACAAGAAAGATTCATATTTTAAGCTAAGATTCTATAATAATATTTATTGGGAAGGAAATATGGATGATAGAAAAAGTACAAGTTGGGAGATTTTGTTTTAGGAGAAAGACCAGTGACATGGATAAGAAAGAAACAAATTTATATTTCACAAATCATTATTGAGGAAAAGTATGTAGTTGGGACAATCAATTTCTCTAATATTGTTTAGATGAAATAATTAATGGAAGGTATCCAAGAGGAAGTGATGCATCTTGTAACAATCTATTGTGAAAAAACTAGTGCTATAAACATTTCAAAGAATCTAGCGATGCATGAAAAAACCAAGCATGTATCTATCAAGTATCACTATTTGAGAGAGAAAGTTTAGGAGAAACAAGTAAGGTTAGAGTATGAAAAGTCAAAGGAGAAAATTATAGATATATTTACCTAGACATTGCCTAAGGATTCCTTTGAATAACTAAGAGGTAAACTAGGATTCATTCCCCTATCTAATGTTCACTAAAGGAATATGTAGGAATGCATCAATTCATGCATTAACATAATATCTGTTTGTAAGTTGATTTAGGATTTTATTGTTTATGAGTTGCCTAGAGTTGTAAAAATGATGTAAAGAAGAAGAAGTGATCAATACATGCAAGGTACAAGTTATAATTACATGAAATATAAATTTTTAGCAGAGGTTTATGGATACCTTTGGCATTATTGTCAAAGGGGGAGTATGTGAGTGTATAAGAAAAGAGGGAGAGAAAGAGTAGATTATATGTTTAATTAAGGTCATGGAGAGATTCAATAATGATTATTATCAGAGTAGATATATATTTTTGAAGACTGAAATTATGAGAATATAAGGATGAGTAGTGATTAAGACAAAATAAATAGAAGCATAATCAAATTGGGAGACTTAATGATGAGTCTAATAAGTGAGGTGTATTGTTGAGAAGATGATAAAGTATGAATTTTGATATTGGATGGTATATTTCATTATGTGGTGCCATCAATGCCAAAGGTGGAGATTATTAGACACAATTGATTATGATGAATGAAAAGTGATGTTGATGAGGAACATGGTCAAAATTGAGCTATGAAGTGTGTGTAGAAGAGTTAGATCAGTTGTTAAGTTGTCATTAATGTCAAGTTGACTGACAATACTAATTCATGCAAGTTGCAAAACATCTAAAGGATGTAGTATTGAATAGAGTATAGATGGTAAAGATAGAAGATGGGATGTAAAAGTGATGTTAAGAATGTGAACTTAATTAGAAAAGTAATGAGTTGTTCTATGGAAGAGATATATTGGTTTTATTATTTTACATGACTTCATGAAGTGTTGAGATGATGCATAAGCAAGTTATTTTGGTTGGTAAGAAACAAGTAAAGTTGGAAAGTGAAAAGATAAGGAATCAATGAGTTTGATCAAGCTAGAAATGGTAGTTGATAAATGAAGAGGGAGGAAGGTTAAGAAATTCAAGTCTTACCAAGAAAGAAGTTATAACAAAGAAATTATGGCTACCAAGGAAGAAAATTGTTAATTGAGCATAGTATTAATCGAGTAATAAGGTGTTCAACAAAGGAAGTGTTGAAAATAATTATTCAATTGTATTTTGTCTTTGATGTTACACAAAATTTCAAGCCTTTATCAAGAAATTAGTGATAAACGAGCTCACTTGGGCATCAAAGGTAGTTTCCTATGTGTGTCGAGTATTTAGTGATGATGAAGTTCAAAGACAGTATTGATTGAGCTCAGTTGGCTAATGAAGCAAATCCTATATTGAGTGAGTTCACATGGTTACTAAAGGAAAGTTAGCATAAAGTTAGTATTGACTGAGTTCAGTTAGTTAATGTTAGATCTCATGTTCTAACTGAGTTTGGTTGGTTAACAAAGGAATCTTCTATGTTGACATAGTACTAAATTTTGTATTAGTCTATTGTTAGTATATTAAGTTTGATAAATTTATTGGTTAATACAAGCTGAATTAAGAGTTACTATTTGATTGATTAAAAGAGTATTCAATGTAACTTGACAAAATGAATCGTATCTATGAAAGGTCAAATTGAGGATTGAAATTTGGAAGAAGATGAATTAAGGAAGAAAACTTAAAGGATATCTGTAAAGGGTAGAACATCTGAGTAGACCAAGCTACCAAGAACATTTTGATCAAGGAGGATCAAGTAATCAAGCCAGAACTAAGATCTGAATTAGAAAAGATAGTTGCATCAACAATTAGGTCAAGTCATTGTTACTCTCTAATAATTGTAACAGTTAATCAAACCTCTTAACAAAGTTAGCTTAACTTCTATTTGGAAAATCCTCTAACAAGGTGGCATTTATACATTGAAGTGTCTAAAGACCTCTAACAAGGCCACTCCTAACAAGGTGAATTAAATCCTCTAATAGGGTTACACCTAACAGTGTGTTTTGTAACCTTAAACAAGGTTGACTACTAATAGGGCTTACTTCACAAGAGTGAAAAATAGTTACTAGTTGCAACTAGTGGTTTTCCCAAATTGGGTTTCCACATTAAATCTTGGTGTCTCTTCTTTTCATGTCATTTCCTTTATGTTTTTGCAACTAAGTTAATAAAGGCTAATCACATTATATCTTAAGATCTTTGTGGCAACCAAGTGATAGTTATATTTTCAATATTAACCAAGTTTTATTAATTAAGGATAAGGAAAATTAATACAGCCTTTAATTACCATAAAAGATAGTTTATTTAATATGCCTAAAGGAATTAACTATCACTTTGTTTGATAATCACAATTGTGCTCTGGAAGAAATTTTTTATTTTGGGTTGCTACCTCACTACAAGAAATTATTTCTCAAGTCTACAAGTGATCTACTAGTTTGGACTAGTTCACATTCATGTTTATGAAAGAATAGATACTAGCACTATGACACATCTACAAGTTGGTGTTCCAAGTTTTTGATTTTCTTTTCACTTTTCTTTGTTCGTAGTTTGTAGTTTGTTCTATTTTTTCATTGCTTGTCCTTTTATTTCTTCATCACATTAGTGTTGTTATGGTTTTCATTTTTGTTTGTTCCACCTCTTGAGGCTTTATTTTGGTGGTTTTTACTCAACTTTACTTTTCTATGTTTTCCTTTATTGTTTTGTTTCTTTAGGTCATTCATTGCAAGATAGATCTTTTTGGCTCCACCCTCCTCGTGTGCAGAGCTAGTTAACTTTCCTCCAATGAAATGTTCTTGGTAGCTTGTGTTTGGGCCATTGGTTGCTGGTTTGAGCTCATGATACAAGATACTTTTTTTTTGGAGTAAGTTTGGCTTCATTCTATTGTTTGTTTTTTCCTCTCTTTTTTGTGTGGTTTGGTGGTGCAAGTTGATTTCTCTTGTTTTTTTTTTGGTGTTGGTCATACCAAGAGAGTCGATTTCGTATCATGGGTGCTCTCTAGTTCCCATTTTTTATCCTCAATTTTGCATGGAGTGCTATCGCACCAGTCAAGTTGGTCCATTTGGCTTGACTAAGAAGTTACATGCATGTCTTCATGGGTTCCTTCTTGGTTACTTTGAATCTTAAAGTTAGAGTGTGGGATATGTTGTCATGGTTAAAATTACATGTATGACCTCAGTCTTGGTGGATTAGTAGTGGCTTTTGGCATTGTGCTAGAAATCTTGTTCATGTTTTTGGGTGATTGAAAGGGGTTGGTTTTGACTCCAGTCATCTACCAAGATGCATTCCCCATCCTTGAGTTGAGTGCCTTCCATCATTAACAAGAAGTTGGTTGGTATGTTGAATTCAAATGGCTATCACATCTAAAGTACACAACATTAAGTATTCCCATGTGTCATGCAAGTGAATATTAAAGAGTGTTCTTTTCAATTGTGTAAGGACAACTCAATGTTGTAAGCTACATCGTCAAATTCTTTGTTTGGGTGGCATAATTCAAAATTCCTATAAAGAATTAATAATCGATATTTTGTAAGTTTGAAAACTATTTATTTTGTCCTCACATGTTCTAAAATTGCACATTTTTGGGGTTTTGGGATTTCATCTCCTATGATTGGTGAGAGATAGTTTTCATGCTTCCAATGTATGGCTTCTAGATACTATCTTTTCTCTTTTACCAGAAGTTACTATGCTCATTTTGGCTTACGGGTTTTGTGCTCCCTCCTAAATGGTATATTTGTCTTGAGAAAAGGATAGGAGGACACAAAATCTTGCGAGCCCTAGATTTTAAGGCTGGAAAAAGTAGGAATTTTATGGATCATGGTATTAGCATGTGACTGGTCTTTATAGGTGCCAATGGATTCTGACCCTAGAGGATTAGCAAAACTATTTTGGAATCAGGAAAGGATAAGAATTGTTGTAAATTATAGAAGATAGTTATTGCCTTATAAAATGAGCACTTCTAAGAAAAGAAGGGAAGATGATTCCCTAAAGGTTCTAGTTTTGTCAAGTTCTAAGACCCTAACTATGGAAGGACCAATTGTCACACAAGACTTGAGGCTTCCAAGCAAGGAAATCTCGAGAAGAAACAAGTCAACACATGGAAAGGTGCTTACACATTTGGAACCCTGCAACAACATATCTGAAATGTTTATCTTTTGGGATTGATGAGGCTTCCCCTTCTATGTCCTATGTGTCTTGTATCATCACATAGGAGAATACATGATGAGGACCCTCCTACAAGCAATATTTTTAGCATCAAGGAATCCTCTTGGTTTGACTTGAAACCTGCTCATAGGGAGCTTTGCTTGCTTTCAAAAGCACCACAACACTACAAAGTATAGCTCCAAGTTTGCAATTCCTTACTACATGTGACTTTTTCAAGTGAGCTAAGATTCTATAGTAGCTAGTACATAATGTTCTGAACCCAAAATTTTAGAACTCAAGTACTCCTTCTACCATGTACCTTAATGTGTTGGGATTCCTTTTAGGCCTAACCTTTTACCACCATTATTGGTTGATAGAATGATAAATTATGTGGCTAGTAGTTAATATTTTTCATGTCCCCTTTTCAAATAATTAAAAATAAGAATCTTTGCTAAGGCGGGCAGGCTCAAAAAGGTGAAGTTTTGGCAAAAGGGGCTAATATTTGGAAACCAATGGACTAATAAATGAAAATTATTATTAAAATATGTTTTATTAACCCCTCTTGGATGTGAGTTAGGGTTATGCCCTCTTTTAAGGGATTTGGAGGCATTTTGGGCTTATTCCAGAACTTGATTTTGCTCATTGCTTTGTTGTTCCTCAGAGGCTGCCAAACCTGTGGAGAAGGAGACCCAAGGATGGGATTTTGCAGGTTTATAGGAAGGCTAAGTATGGGAGTTTAAATCTATTCCATGTGCAAGCTCATGCAGATTTTTCCCTTGTGGTGAACAGTGCAAATTTGTGAGTTTTCGGGTGTGTTTTTGTAAGAGTTTGGTGTTTCTGGTTGAGTATTTCATATCAGTTTGGGTTGCTGCTTTATTTTAGATATTTAGATGTTAAAATGGATCTGAATATATTTATTTGGTCATGATTATACTTTTGTGATAGATTATTAGTGTTTTTGTGGTGTTTTCGAGCATTTTTATGTTAATTTCAAGAGCCCGATGAGCATGGTTTTTGTCCTACGTTTGGGAGTTGTTGTGTAAATGCTATACAGATCTGGAAATGTTATTTTTAGGCCTTTATTCTGGTGAAATTTCTATAAAAATTTTTGCATTCAGATTTATTAATAATATGTGAAGCTGTGAAGTTTTTGGCACTATTTCGGGCATACTCGATTTGGGATTTATTGAGAAATTGGTGGATTTTTGAAATATTTGGTTGTTTGATTTTAAAATCTGATTAGAGGCTTTAAATATCATATAAAATCAAAAAAGTGACATTTTAGTGGTATCAGAGCTATGATCTTTCCAGCCTGAGGGTTTGTAGAAGTTTGCATGCAACCAAGTGAAAGAGAAAAGAGATATTTGCAGCGAGAAAAGAATAAAGAAATTTTGATCAAACCTCCAGTTAAAAGTAAAATTAAAAAATCCAAGGAAGGAAAAAGTATGGCTGATCAAGATGAGATGGGAAAGAAATTTTTCCAAGACATCCAAAATACTCAGAAGCAAACAGTAGATCATTTGGCAGAAACTAGAGAGGCTTTGCGGATATTGACAGAAAAATTGCAAGGAGTTGCATCTATTAATGAGACAGGGAGCAATTCAGAGGAGCCAAGAAATTTGAAACCCACACCCTCTAAATCAACAAAAACTATTTTCCTACCTGCAGATGAGCCACCAATACCAAATCCAGCCCTTAATCATGTGGAAGAGGTTATAGGTAACTTGATTGCATTAAGAGCTACTTACAATAGCTTAGATGATGACTTTCATAGTTCGGTTCCTTTTAGAGAATATGTGGATATGATTAACACTTTGATGCCCAAGAAAGAGTATAGGAGGGAGCATGACATAAGTGGAAGAGAGCTCAAAAATAAAATAAGAAAGTTTACAGCACCTACTTTGGATGGAACAAATAAAATTTTAGCTTAGAGCATGGCTACAATAATTACAGACCTTCTTCACACTTAACCACATGAAGGAGAGTGATGTTGTTCAATTTGCAAGTCTACACTTGGAAGATGCAGCCTATGAGTGGTGGTATCATGGAATGACTACTCAAGGTCATGATTACGTAACTACATTTGATGATTTCAGTCAAAGAGTGATAGATAGATTTGACCTCAAGGATGATGAAGAGTACTTTAAATAATTGTCAAAGTTGAAGCAAACCAAATTAGTTAATGAGTATATAGAAGAGTTTCAAAAAGTGGCAGTTATGGTACCTGATATGAGTGAAAAGAGGATTTTTTTTCTTTTTCTTAATGGTTTGGTAGATTTTGTTAAGGGTTTGGTTAAGGCTTTCTCACCCTCAACCTTACAGGAAGCTATCAAAAGAAGCTTTCAACTTGAAACTTGCGTGCTTATGAAACTAGTCACTAATCAAAAACCCCCAAATCTTGGGCAACATAAGGGGAATTCTTAGAAAAAGACTTTTCCAACACTACCACCAATAGATGCGATAAATGTGGCAAAAAAGAAGGTAGATGAAGAGACTAGGAGTGAATTACAAAGGAAAAAGCTTTGTTTCACTTGTAGAGAACCATGGGTTCCACGACACAGATGTTTGGGGAAAGGTCAAGTGCACTATATTGAAGTTGCTTCAGAATCTGATTTAGATGAGCATGAAGAATTTCATGACACTGAGGAGGAGGAAGAATAAGAGAAAGAAAAAGAAATCAGCAAGGATGGCACTTTAGCAGCATTATCAGGAGTCCCAAGATACCATCCCTTTCGAATTCGAGGGGTACTAGCAGGGCAAAGGTTGACAGTTCTTCTTGATAGTGCGGCAACTCACAATTTTATTGATGAGGGATTTTTCATGAAAAGATGGCTTAAAGTAGAAGATTTTAAGGGATTTAATGTTACTGTAGCTGATGGATTCACTATGCCTTGCACACAGGTGGTGAAACAACTCAAGATGATCTTAGGAGATTATGAGTTATGTGATGACTTCTATGTGGTTGGCATTGGGGAGACAGATCTTGTATTGGGTGTTCAATGGTTGCACTCTATTGGAGGCTATTACATGAACCATCAAACTATGGAGTTTAAATTTCATCCCAATAGGAAAGAAGTCTTATTGAGAGGCTTATCGAATGGAGCACCTAAGGCGATCTCTGCAAAGAGGATCGAGAGGACTTTTTGAAGAGGACAAGTAGCATGGGCAGCAAGAGTCATAATCCATCCAACAAGCTCTCCAAAGAATCAAGGTAATTTTCATTTTGAAATTCAAAATATTCTTGATAAGCATAGTATAGTTTTCAATGACTTGCCTCCAGGATTACCACCAAATAGAGGTTTTGAGCATGTTATAGATTTAGAATAGGGTGCCAAACTAGTTATAACAACCCCATACTACCATCCAAGAGGTTATAAGGAAGAAATTGAAAAAACTATTAAAGAACTCCTGAACATGGGATTCATAAGGCCTAGCTCTAGTCCATTTGCATCATCTATGGTACTTGTCAAGAAAAAGGATGGTACAATGAGAATGTGTATAAACTATAGAGCTCTAAACAAGAAGACCATAAAAAATAGGTATCCCATACAACACATAGATGAACTCATTGATGAGTTACATGGTGTCGTATACTTCTAAAAAATTGACTTAAGATCAGGGTACCATCAAATCGAATGAGGAGTGAAGATGTGGAAAAGACTGCTTTCAAATGTCACTATGGGCACTTTGAATTTTTTGCTATGCCATTTGGCCTCACTAATGCACCTGCAACATTCCAATCTTCTATGAATAAGGTATTCAACCAGCATCTTCAAAAAATTGTTTTGGTATTTTTTGATGATATCTTGATTTACAGTAAAACATGGGAAGAGCATCTAAAGCACATAGACACTGTTTTGGGAATCTTGGAGCAGCAATCCTTCTATGCTAAGCTATCTAAATGTGAGTTTGGTTTGACAGAGATCCTATATTTGAGACATATTATAAGTTCTAAAGGAGTACAAGTTGATCAACAAAAAATCCAAGCAATTTTGGATTGGCCTCCACCCACTAATCTTACATAATTGAGAGGTTTATTCGAGTTGTGTAGCTACTATAGGAGATTTTCCAAGGGATTTTCTCAGCTTGCTACCCCCTTGACTGATTTGACAAAGAAAGGAGCTTTTGTTTGGACAGAAGAAGCACAAAAAACATTTGATAAGCTTAAGGAGGTAATGAGTTCATGCCTTATGCTTGCAATTCCATATTTCTCTTTACCTTTTGTTATTGAATGTGATGCTTCTGGAGAAGGTATAGGGGCTGTCCTAACTGAAAGGGGACATCCAATAGCATTTGAAAGTAGAAAATTAAATCAATCAGAGAAAGGTTACTCCATCTATGATAAGGAAATGTTGGCAATCATGCATGCACTTCATAAGTTTAGACACTATTTGGTATGTGGGAGATTCATTGTAAAGATAGACCATAATAGCCTCAGGTTCTTCTTGAACCAAAGGGATTTGAATGATCGTAGAAAAAAATGGGTAAGCAAATTGCAAGCTTATGATTTTGATATTGAATACATGAAAGGAAAGAATAATGTAGTTGCTAATGCTCTCTCAAGAAAGCCCACTTTGTGTTCCTTAACATCTATCTCTGTTGATTGGAAAGTCTCCATAATTTCAGAGTATACTAAAGATTCCTTTGCCACCAAGATTTTGGATAAGTAAGTGGATGATAACAAGTACAAGGTTGTTGATGAATTGATTTATTACAAGAACAGGATCTTCTTAGTGCCAAGATCAAAAACTAAGGAGAGGATATTGAGGGCCTTTCATGACACACCTTTGGCTGGTCATCAGGGATACTTCAAAACATACAAGAAAATTCAAGAGTGGTTTTCATGGAGGGGTATGAAGGAGGATTTCTTAAACACATTAAGGAATGTATGGTATGCCAACAAAGCAAGAGTGAGAAAAATTTTACTGCAAGGTTGTTGTAGCCACTTCCTATTCCTGAATAAAAACGAGAAAGTATTTCCCTAGACTTCATTACTAGGTTGCCCAAGGTTCAAGGTAAGGATTGCATATATGTGGTGGTAGATAGACTAACTAAGTATAAAAATTTCTTTCATATCACATCTAATTTCAAGGCATCACAAGTGGTCGAATTGTTCTTAAAGAAAATTTTTAGATTACATGGCTTGCCCAGAAACATTGTCAGTGATCGGGACAGTAGATTCCTCAGCTCTTTTTGGAAGGAGCTCTTTCATTTGGTAGGAACTGAACTCACTCCTAGTACTAGCTATCACCTTCAAATAGATGGACAAATGGAGATAGTTAATAAATGGATAGAGGGATATTTGAGGAACTATGTTTCAAATCAACAACATGCTTGGGTGAAATTGTTGCACCTAGGGGAGTATTGTTACAATACATCTCATCACATGTCTATTGGTATGCCTCCTTTTCATGCTCTTTATGGTTATGATGCCCTTTCCTTTTTGGATCTAGTACTTTTAGATGGCAGAGTACTTGCAGCAAGTGATTTCGTCAAGCAAAGCCAAGATATAATAAGGTCCCTCAAGGATAATCTACAACATGCACAGAACCAATAGAAGTTGTATGCTGATAGGAAAAGGACTAAAAGATCTTTTGAGGTGGGAGATTTGGTATTTATTAGGTTGTAGCCATATAAGCAAAGCATCTTGAAGAGGATTGGGGAAAAGAAACTCAAGCGAAGGTTCTGTGGGCCTTATAAGATCATCAAGAAGGTAGGAGAAGTAGCTTATGAATTGGAGCTCCCACCAAACAGAAAAATACATAATGTTTTCCATGTATCTTTCCTGAACAAGGTTCTAGGCCAGAAAACCATAGTATCTATAGAATTACCACCTCCTAATGATAAAGGGAAATTAGTTTTGATACCAGAAGAGATTTTGGATACAAGAGAGAAAATATTGAGAAATAGGAGCATCATAGAGCATTTGGTCAAATGGAAAGGATTACAACTGGAAGATGAAACTTGGGAAGGAGCACATATTCTTGAGAATTCCAACCTTCATTTCTTGAGGACAAACAATATGTGGGAGGGGAGGACTTGTCATGTCCCCTTTTCAAATAATTAAAAATAAGAATCTTTGCTAAGGCAGGCAGGCTCAAAAAGGTGAAGTTTCGGAAAAAGGGGCTAATCTTTGGAAACCAATGGACTAATAAATGAAAATTATTATTAAAATATGTTTTATTAACCCCTCTTGGACGTGAGTTAGGGTTATGCCCTCTTTTAAGGGATTTGGAGGCATTTTGGGCTTATTCCAGAACTTGATTTTGCTCATTGCTTTGTTGTTCTTCAGAGGCTGCCAAACCTGTGAAGAAGGAGACCCAAGGACAAGAGTTTTTAGGTTTCCAAGAAGGCTAAGGATGGGATTTTAAATCCATTCCATGTGCGAGCTCATGCAGAGTTTTCCCTTGTGTTGAACAATGCAAATTTATGAGTTTTCAGGTGTGTTTTTGTAAGAGTTTGGTGTTTCCGGTTGAGTATTTCATATCAGTTTGGGTTGCTAATTTATTTTAGACATTTAGATGTTAAAATAGAGCTGAATATATTTATTTGATCATAATTATACTTCTATGATAGATTATTAGTGTTTTTGTGGTGTTTTCGAGCATTTTTGTGTTAATTTCGGGAGCCCAACGAGCATGGTTTTTGTCCTATGTTTGGGAGCTGTTGTGTAAATGATATATAGATTTGGAAATGTTATTTTTAGGCCATTATTCTGGTGAAATATTTGTAAAAATTTCTACTTTTAGATTTACTAATAATATGTAAAGCTGTGATGTTTTTGGCACTATTTTGGGCAATTTGGGTTTTATTGAGAAATTGGTGGATTTTTGAAATATTTGGTTGTTTGATTTTAAAATATGATTAGAGCCTTTAAATATCATATAAAATCAGAAAAGCGACATTTCAATTTTGGTAGATAAATTCTTTTTTAATTTTATGTTTCCCCATGTGCCTAATGCATTTAAGGTTTTTAGAGAAGTGGAGTGATCTAATCAATCAATGGGCATCTTGAGGAGATAACCAGTAGAGATTTGACTATAAATATCACCATTTTAGATTGGACTTCCCTCAAGAATTCCCCTCTTTCTCTTCTCTTCTTCTTTCTACCCCTTTCATGGTTATAAATTAATATATTTTATTGTGCAGATGTTTCTACATGAGGCTAGTAGTAGATTGTTTCAATAAAGATGATATGAAAGTTGGTTCACTGGGAATTATTTTCCTACCTAAATTGTAGGTTCACATCTATAAAAATAGGATTTTTTACAATTCTAGGGTTGGTAAAATTGATTATTTTATCATACATACCATTTAGTAACACCTTATCTCATGAATGAAAGGAACATCATCTTTTCTTGGAGTATCTTTTTCTCAATTGTTGCTTATTTCTATTTATAAAGTGTCTTTTGAGTAGAAGAATCCTAGATTTCTTGCTATGTGATTCGTTTATCTTCAAAAATAATGAGATATTTCTATTTTTTTGTTACTATCTTCCTTGGCTTGGATAAAATTCAAATATTTTGTTTACTTTGGTACCATTTTCATTTGCAAAACTTGTATGTGTTAGATGGATTGATCAATCATGTATCTAAGTTATCCTACTATTCAAGCATGTATTGTTGTTAATAATGTCACAAAATTAGACTTTAGGTAGATTATATTTTTAATTCTATAGGATCTTTTATATCTATTATTTACTTTTCTTGCATCCCCTAGTTCTTCCCTAAGATATTTTCCCAACCTAATCCAAGTGATCCATTCCCCTAAATAAGACATAGAGGGAAAGGATGAAGCTTCATCCCACCTTATTCTAAATCAATCACCTCTCATCCAGCTTTTGCTATTCTTGCATGACCAAGACCTGGTCTATAGAGAAATTGGGAGTGGAAATTTTTTTCTTCCCATTCTTTCAAGTGATATTGGCTAAATATTCTAGTCTACTGAAAATTGTTACTATGTTGGCAAGATATGAAATTATGTCCCATCAATAAGACTATGGGTCACCTTCTCTATTGTACCTTTCAAATTTTAGGGAATCAACTCATTAATATATTGGGGCTCTCAAAATATGTATGGTCAAAGGACTACAATGATAAAAAGGAGCTATGGAGCTCTGGTTAGTGGTGGTCAATAAGTTGACCAATTATTTGTGCAATTGGCCAACTTTATGCAATATAGTATTAAGAACTAGGCGGAAGGTGAGGACATGGATGATGAGCATGGATTTCAGAAGTTACATTCATCCCACCCATAGAAATTATTCCTCTAATTCCTCCACCACCAAAATTCTATTGGCCTTGTCCAAAGAGATTCTTGTTGATGGAAACACTAGGTATGGTTGTACTAGAGCTAATTTTAATGACATAATTTTTTTAATTCAAATATTAATCATAAAAATATATTAATTATTATTGTAATGTTTAAGAATTATAGATATAGATTATTTTTATATTAATACTGTCATAATTTGAAATGACACTTTATTGGAACTAGCCTAATATTTCTATGAGGTCATTCTTCTCAAGAAACCTTACAATTAAGATCAAATCTCCATAGAAGGTTGATTTCCTTCTTAAACATATATGTAGAGTGTTGATCTAAACCAGTGCAAAATAAAACTAAAATCCTAAACCTATTATATACATTTTTGAACGAAAGGGGAAATAATGAATACATGAAAAGGAAATGGGAAGTAATTTACTTAGATTAAGATGAGTTTGATTCAAATTACAATTTTGGATTACAACACCTAGTGTGATGCCTACGGTATTGTTAGTTCTAATGTGAATAAAATAATTTCTAGACAATAGATTATGCAAGCCAAAAGTAGTTCATTTCATTCAACATTTGAGTTTATACAAGGTATGATGAATTTGAAGGGCCACCAACATCCTTTCAAAAAGAAATGAATAGTCCACATAATGTTTATTACAAAATAAAATATCAAAACTATGAAAACTATTTATTCTTTTAAATTAAGTTTTAAGTCTACTTGTAGAAGTCATAACTTTCAGCACGTAGCTCAAAAATGTACACCGCTTACAATTTTGGAAAGATAATATAATTATCTATCTCCAAATTTGAATGGCCACAACCAAGGCTGATGGGAGATTTCAAGGTCTAGAAATGCCCCAAAGGCTTCTGAAAATCCAAATTACTAAAACACAAAAAATACCAATAATTTAGATTTTGATATTTTCCTTTTTCTACCTCTGCCAGCCTCCTCTGGATCATCATGGACCATGTTCTGATCAGAGTTTCTCTCTCTACTTTCAAAAACACATAGCTATGAAAAATTACTAGACAAACTTATGCATGCCCATTCCTAGCTCTTGAAGATAGATGTGGAGATAAGAAATTCAATAGGTACCATGAAGGAAGAAAAGACTCATAGATAGTCCTTGGAAATAGACTTTACATAGCACACATCTACAAAAAGCATAGAGAAATTTATGCAAACATTAAAAAAATTAAAAAGTTGTGTACAATCATAGGAATGAGAGGTAAAATACAATTTTCATTTATTCAAATATGTACTTTTGGTCATAGATTATATTGATCCAAAGTTTACACTTAGGAAGATAACAACATTTTAGGAATATTTGCATATGTAGGACTTAGTGCATTATGCAAACAAACCCCTGGGATAATGAAGCTAAATCTTCACATTTAGAAGGGACAAAAAAGGGAAAGCCTAGAAAGTATCCAAAGCAAGGAAATACACCAAACCTCTTACAACATCTTGTATTTCTCTATGGAAGTAAAAGGAACAAGCCGCCCCAATAGATTCAGCACACAATGTCATAGAATCTTCACTGGTGGAAAGAGAAAAACATAAAAGTCAAACATAGATAGAGAAAAATATTTAGATCTCTCTATAAGAAGAACCTATTAAGGCCCATAGGACATCTTCCTAGTATCTCACTAAAATAGTTGTCTTGTGTAATTTGTTCTTCACCAAATGACCTAATGTAACTCCAAATCACAAAATATACAAATGTTTAAAAGAGTATAAAATATGATTCATCAACTTGCCCATCTATTAAAAAATTATAAAAATTAAGAATCATAACAATTAGTATTTATACTAATTTAAAACAAAAATAGAGATACATAAAATAGAGGCAAACATAGCTATACAATCATCTAGAAAACCAAAGAAAACATAAAATAGAGGCAAACATGACACAATCTAATATGTTTTTTTCTTTATTAGGATACAAAGCTAAGGTCTAAGAATAAAATTATGGAAAATAGAAAAATCCTCTATAACAATACACTTATAATATTATATAAAATTGAGAAAATCTACTGTTGGACTTCTTATTGGGAAGTAAGATACTGAGACGAGGAGGTGAATCGAGATCTACAAAAAAATTTAACTCTCTTTGAAGAAAAGAGGTGCATTCACCTTTTTCCCATCTCATATCTATATCATATACCATACAACCATAAATAGTAAAACTAAAATAGATCTACGCATACATCACATCCATCAATATGAAAATAAATGTAAAAATATAATAAAAAATATTTGGTTACCCAAAAACCCTCCAAGGTTAAGATAAAATAGGGATGGGGATGACATCCACAAATATTCACTACTACACTAATAAAGTGTGCTTGTTAAGGCTACAATATTTGATCACTTATGATGATCTACTATGTGAGGGATTGGCCCTATTAGGAGCTGACAAGACTTATTTAGTCTACCTTGATTAAAGGATTTAAACTTAAAATTAATTAAGCACTTTGTTAGGACATTTAAATAGGTCTATTAAAACCACTTTGTTAAGAGATTTACTTTGATCCAGTTGTTAGAATGTCTTGGTAGCTAATCTTTTGGTTAACACTTTGTTGCTAGATTATGGATCTTCTCTTTCCTTAACTGATTTGATCTCCTAAATTGATATACCCTATTGTTCTCATCATTGCTATGTTTCTATATTTGATCTCTTCTTCTGATTATCAAACTTAGCCTTCCTCACTCTTTCCTTGACCTTCTCATGCATATACAATCATCCTTATGATTTATGGCTTGATCCCTTCTTAAATAGACAACAAGAGAAGGTTCTAGATCATGATTAATGATCCAAAGTTCTCCCCTAATTTTTTTGATTTGTTACTCTACCTTCCTGGGGATTGATTTCCTATGAAAAAATGCATAATTACCTCATTAGTTGTCTCCACAATCCAAAATCATTTCATAGAAGTCAGCCAAAAATATTTACATAAGTGTTTGTGTCATCACAAACACACATGTTAAAACTAATTTACTCAGTACTTGAATATCCTGACGCTTAGTCATAACTGATATTCATGTTGTACCTCAGCTTTTGTATGCTCAATAGTAATTGACTCACTTAGCATATACTATTTTTTCTTTTCTCCGCATCACTATCTTTACTCGGTATATATTATGACTCAGTCCATATTGGGGTTCTTGGTAACCTTAGACTTTCTCAACTTCTACTGAAATATTTACAAGTCCTTGAATACCCGACCTTTATTGGGTAGCTTGGTCATGGTGATGACTAACCAACTTTGCCTAGAAAATGACCAAGTGTTGGGCACTAATAGGAAACATAGCATAGAGATCAACATTGTACAACCTCTAAAGACAACAACAAAAGAGCCTCTTCTTGTGTGCCACATGGAAGCATCACCATAGTGGTTATTACAATTGTCTTTCCATGTGTATCTCAACATCATTACTCTTCTTCCACATGATCAAAATAGTGATCACTTATGCCTCTTTCAACTTCCTTACCATTATAGGGTAGTAACTTTACAAATCTAGATGCAATGACTTTTCCTTTTTGATACATGGTGGTAGTTTCTTTTTGGATTGAATTATCTCAAGATGCTTTATTGCATTAATACATGAAGATGTTCCTTGAAAGCTATGGGTACCCCAAATTTATTGATTGACATAACTTGATGTACCAGATAGGGTGGAGGCTATTCAAAACACATGAGAATTGAAAATTCTAGAGGTCTAGGCACTTGGGCCTATCAATAACCTCAAATGCTTCAAAGGCTCCCAAATGAAGGATTTGGTATATAAGCTTTAAAACACTTGGACTCAAGGGTTCTAAGGTTCCAATTCAATTCAAATACCACCAATCCACACAACTCTTTATCAAACTATTCAAAAAGCCTAGTAGGCTATTTGGTAGACTGGCAGTAGAACAAAAACCTAAATAACTCAACTTCTTCCAAGACACCTGATAAGGTGATGGTACTTATGGATACCCTTTTCAATGTTCTAAGATATATTAAAAACTTTCATATGCTTGTTTTGGATCACTATCATTATATATGACTATACCGCTATTTTCAATGCATGGGAATGACTAGTTTTTCAAAGGAAGTATCACTCAGTGGTCTCCTAACAATCAAAAATCCTAGACAGTGTCTTTTTGTATCTGAATTCAGCCAAATTCAAAGGCAATTAGCCTCAAGGGCTCTACAACACCAAAATCCCCAATTTTTGTCTTAAAACCCCAATTACCTAAGGCTTTCTCAATCTCCCGGTCCTGCACACTCCTGATCCAAATTGGTGATTGAATCACCTGCACTCCATCCTCCTAAGATGATTCCAATCATAATAAATGCTCCTTGTCTAGATGGATTGTTTACTACAATAACCAACCCACCATTTGCATTATTTCCTTCTCTCTGTTCAAACTATAATCATTTTATTTTGCGTGGTTCTACATATGTTAGGTTAGAAACATATAATAAAAATTAACCAATGAAATTACATGAATATTGGGCCTTTATATTCATGGAATTACCTTCACCAATCCTAAATCTCTATTGGAATGATAGAAGCTATAAATGAAAAGTTATTGGTATACACTAGTGCAACTGTAATTTCAATATCAATAGAAATTCATCAAATAGCAAGGTGATTGGTTAGAAAACTCTGTCACTACATGTGCCAATCAAGTTTTGATTCTAGAAATTAATATGGTTGCAAAAAATTGGAAAATCTCTATTATTCAAAAGCTCACCGATTGTACACTAGTTCTCTGTTGTCCCAATACAGAGACTTTCACATATATAAAAGCTTCAAAATAACTTCGCTAAATTGTTTCAACCAACTCTCATCAATCAAGTTGAAGGTTTAATATTTTGAAACAATAACAACTCCAATTTCCCTTAAATCCTAAACTAGCTATTGGATTTTGAAAATTTGAAATTCCAACATGCAATTTATTGAATTCTTTTAAACAAAAAGACTACTAAACTTACTCATTTTGATCCTTTATGATCATTAAAATTTCCTAGCCTCTAAAACACTCCAATTTAATTGAAGGACTCTATTGGTCCTATATACAAAGAAAAGTTTAATCTATTTATGACTTTTAACCATTTATAAGATTTGTATAATCAAAAGCCAGTATAGGCTTCATTACTTCCTAATTGATTTGAAAGCTCCATTTATGTATTACATCCATCTGAATTACTTTGGATGACTTTGAGGTCTTCTTTATCTCTGATCTTGAACTAAATGTTTGAGGTGCTCCTACACCATAACTACAACTTGGACATGTGTCACATAGGCAAGAACTATTGGATACAATTGATTAATTGTGTGTTGTCTTTGATGTTACACAAATGTCATATCAATTGATAGTTAGTGCATGCTGAACTCACTTGGTCAATGAATATAGTTTTCCTTGTCTACCAAGTGTTCATGAGTCTAATCTATACATAATATAGTATCTACCGAGCTCACTCAAGTGTTGAAAGAATTTGTGCAGAAAAGAGTGTTAACCAAGCTCACTCAGTTAACAAAGGGAAATTGAACAAAGATAGTATTAACTGAGTTCACTCAGTTACCAAAGGAATTTTGTAAGTTTGTATTATTAACTAAGCTCATGTTGGTTAACATAGGAAATCACTTCAAAATTAGTTTCTACTGAGCTAGATTGGCTACCAAAGGATTTTCTCATTTTGGCATGTAAAGCTTAATTATTTTACCTATTGATTCTAGCTGACTATGGTAATGAATATTGATTATTCTAATTTTTATTTGAGCTAACTGGGCAATCTGGAAGGTATAAGAGAAAGGTCAATTTGTGATTTCAATGTATGCAAGTTGAATGAATTAGGAGAAATAAGAAGAGAGGAAGCAAACTTGAAGGATAAGAAAGTATCCTTGTGGAGCAAAAAAGTGATATTGGATTAAGAAGGATCAAGTATAAGCTAGAACATAGATCTAAAATCAGAAATTTAGTTGCATCTCAATCAGGTCATTTCATTGTTACTCTCTAACCATTGTAGCAGTGATCTAAAATTTCTTAATAGAGTTGGTTTAACAGCCATTTGTAAATCCTCTAACAAGGTGGCAATTCCATTGAATTGTTCCAAGACCTCATAGAAGGCCACTCCTAATAGGGTGATCAAATCCTTTAATAGGGTCACACCTAACAGTGTTTTTCATAACCTTTAACAAGGCTAGCTCTAAACAGGGCTCACTTTAGAAGAGCAAAAAATAGTAACTAGTTACAATTGGTGGTTTTTCCCAAATTGGGTTTCCACATTAAATCCTGGTGTCATATGTGTTCATGTTATTTCTTTCATTCTTGCAAGTAAATTACTGACAATATCCTAAGTTAAACACATTCTGTATTTACTAAGTTATAGCAATTTTTGTACACTTACCGAGTATCAGTAGTAATTAGTTTTATCAGTCTGAATTTTATATTTGACATCTAAGGGATCTAGGATTTATTTTAGTAGTAACTAATTCACCCCTCCCCTCTTAGTTACTCCCCTTATATTTCCAACAAGAACCACCCCACCTTCAATCCTTTTCTTCGGCACAAAATATTTATAGTACTAACTTGTAGTAGTTTTTACCCATGCTGCATCTTGTGGTGGCCCGTACTTGGCAAGTTCATGATTCCCTACTTAGTTTTCAAAATTTGGAACACCATACAAAGTTAGAAATATCTTGAAGATATATCATTTAAATTCCTTAGCACTATACCTTTATCATATCAAGTTAATGAACCAATGACAATTTTAATCCCATTTTTTTCTCCAAAAGCTTTGAAACTAAAATTACTAAAACATATAGAAATACCAATAAACTTATTTTTTTTCTTATCTTTTCTCTCTTCGTTACTTCTTCATGATCTTAAATCTCTTTCAGACTTCTTTGGATGAAGGTTGTGGTAGATAAAATCTACTACTTTAAAAAATTGAAGAATTCACAAGTCTTTGGTAAAGAATGAGGAAGAACTCCCTTACAAAGGAGAGTATTGTTTATTTCATTCCCTAAAAGGGAGAAATTTTAACAACAATAAAATTCATTATATCTTTAAGGGTACTAGAGGAAGCGTGCATGTTCAACCATCATTCTTGTTTAATGCCTTATTAATGAGTTTTTTTAAAAAAATATTTGGATGACTACAATGCAAGAAAATATATGTTTTTAGTACCCTGGCCATTCCTAGACATTGATAATTTGTGGCAGAAAGTGTGAATGGTAGAGTAGGTTTCCTAGAAGGTTTCAAAAGAACAACCATAGCTATACATGTTAGTAAAGGGACTTTAGAAATGAGTGAGACATTGTTAATATTATTAAATATTTTTTTGGTAAATCTGGTAGTTACTGAAACCATCACATCGGAAACAATGGTGTTGTAGAGTTTTAGGTGGAAGAAAAGACATCACTTTAAAATACTTTTCTTTTTTTAGCAATTAGTATTGATAGAAAACATGGTTTTGAGAACATTATTGATAGAAAAGGAAGTTTTGATAACATTATTAACCTTTGTAAAAGGTTTTAAAATCTCTTTAAAGTTTGAATAACTTTGACTTTCTTTCATTTTTTAAGCTTAAACAATATGTGTTGGCTATTGAATAGATTTTAAGATCCTTGTTGACATTTAATGATATTTTTGAAACCTTTTCATTACTCAAAAAAGGTTTAAAACCTATGGATTTTATCAAAACTCAACCTTTATTTTTCTTCCCTTTATTTAGATTTTTGGGTCTTTGTTGTTTCAATGTTTATCTTTACATTCTTTTGATTCTCTATTGAATTGGTGTATATGTCATAAAAGGAAGGTTCTAAGAATAGCTTCAACATGTTACTCAAGTTATAGAACCACTTTAAAATTGTATACAACTTACATTTTTTTGCCTTAAGTTTTTTAAAGGCTGGCACTAAACCATATTTTGTACTTTGGACACATATTGACAAAAGTTGACAATGTATGAGTTGGTTCAACAATGTTATCAACATACGATGGGGTTATAAGAACCTTATTAACCTACAATAGAATACTTCAACCTTAAGAAATCATTTATAGACACCTACCCAAACCATTTTAAAAGTTAGAAATCTAGTATCATGTGTGAAGGGCTTACAAGAACAATAACAAATCCCAACCAAATTTGCATAATAGGGATGTCAAAATTATTATAATGATTATGCTAAAGGGACATGTTTGATGAAGAACATAAGGATGTAAAAGTTTAAAATTTTGATAGAGAATTATATGCATTGAAGATTGAAATGACCATGAAAAAAATTCTTAAAGAGGGAGGGGAATAGAGGAACTACCATTAACTTGATGGATCCACAAATGCAACATTTAGCAAAGAACACACTTCAAACTTTGAGACTCAAAAGATTAAGTGATGAAAAATAAGTAAGGGATATTTTGATAGTCCAACAATTCTAAAAATTACATTTGATAAAAAATTTACATGTTTTAAATAATCAATTTTGGTCTTCTCAGCTTGGGTATTTGATTAAGGTATGTACATAATAGAGCCATAGAACAACAAAAGCACAATTTATGCAAGATGATCCTTTGAAGAACTCTTCAATATTTTACTATCAAAGGATAATCATATATATAAATCTTATTCATAACATAGAAATTATATGTCCTCTATGTCTATCTATGGCTAGCCGTCACAATAGGGTAATGAAGTCAAACTTCGTTATAGATCATGGACCTATATAACTATTGTGGTCTCACAACACACACCCCATTCTGAGTCACAAAATAGGGACCTCCTAATTAAAAAAAACCTCTTGGAACACATAGTTAGGTGCCTCAATCATTTAGGACCCTCCTCTAGGTCTAGGTTAGTCATCAGACCCCAATTAGGTAGTATTGGGCAGTTCTTAGAGGTTTAGAAATCAAATTTAAGGTGTTAAGTGTAGAAGTGCACACCTGTGCACTCCCTGCCTTTAGAGGATGCACACATGCACACTTGTGTATGTTCTCACCCTTAAGGGTGTGTACCTTTAGAGGTGTACATTACACCCTGGTTCTATAAATAGACCCCCTCTCTCCTATTCTATTTACTTGTCTTCATCATCTCCTCTTATCACTGCACCTTCTCACCCTCCTGAGGTCTGAAACTATGCTATTTTGCTCCTTTGCATGTCTGTGTCTCTAGGAAAGGTCTACCTTTCAAAGTCAAAGCACCACCTCTTAAGGTTTTGACATGCGCATGTGTACACCCTTAATAGGTCCATATGTACACACTAAAACTAACCAAAGCCCTCAAAACACTTTTCCAAAAAAAGGATCAAGTCGGCAGGTGTGCAAAGTGCACACTTTTTATATGTTTGATGCTAGGGAAATATGTATGCATGCACACAATGTGCACCTGCATAGGTGTGCTAGGTGCATAAGGTGTACATATCAAGAACTAGGGGAATTTTGGTCATTTTCTCCTCTTTTTGTGCAAATATAATAGCATCATCATACTGAGATTTCAGACACATTGATTGGAATGCCTTTCTAACCCTCTGCAACAAAACTAAAGAGAGGTCAGCCATGGTGTCAACATTGATCTAAAGTGGGTTGGTAAACATAGCTTCTCACCCAACATAAGTTCAATCATCTGAACTAATCATGATTTTAGTACATCACTACATACCAGAGGAGAACATCATCAAAAGTGTAACTGGAGAGCTGGTTTTGTATCTAAGACTATGGAACATTAAAAAAGTATTCCACCTCCATGAAAAGATCAATACCTTCACATCACTTATGAGGGTGCAAATAGATGGTATAGGGAGAATGAAACAAAGGATAAAGAGTCAATAAAATCAAAGTACATAAGTGAATAGACACCCTTGGGAAGAAGAGCTAGCAAGGTTGATATAACATGTGGGTATATGATAGATGACATTGGTTACTCAATTGTTCTCATGAGTAAATCCATGGGCCTTTCTACAATAAGTCATCTAAAGACATGGATGGTGCACTTCATTGAAACCATCAGAATAGGCAAGATGCCTATTGCCTGGGCTATAATCCTAAGTGATAACCTGAATGCAGTTGATTTTGGTGAAGAATGACCCCTTCTTCTACATGACCTCATATATAGTATATCTGTTGGAAAAAATAACTATAGATTAACTAGGGTTGTATAAAAAGGGAAGCATTCAAGATGAAAATTCTTGGCCTTATGACATGTATCCATAGCTGGTAAAGAAGAAGCTCCATTGCAAAGTGTGGAATATAGGGCTGTCAATTATGGTTTCATATCTTCCATCATTAGATTCATTGAGGGAGACTATCCAAAAAGGATATCAATAGAAGTTATAGTATAGATAGCACAGGTTGGTGCTTATTACATCTAGTTTAAGACCTTCACTTATCTTCAGGTAGCTTGTACTCTCTTGTGCCCTAAGATTCTCCCAATATTTTTGTCACATAGGCTTATATTGTTGGACATAGCTTAACAACTTGCTTCTACATATCACAAAATGAGGAAACATCAAAAGAAGACTTGGGTATGGCCAATCACCATCAAAGCCTTCTAGGCAAAGAAAAAGCAAGATATAGATACATTTAATTCTGAATGGGATCAATATCCTATCAAGGATTATGAAGAACCCTACCCATATTTTGACAACATCAGGATGGTGTAGCATCTGGTTGGAAATAAATTTGTACCTGAAGAGGTCTTGGAAGATCATTGGATGAATGTCTTAGATGAATATGATGTCTACATTTAGGACTATTGTATAATGAGTCTACATCTTGTAGAAAAGGTGTTGAATATGGAGATTCCCCTCAAAGCATGGGACAAGGATGTCCTTGAGATACTATATCCCTTGTACAACAAGGACAAGATCTATGAAAGGCTCATTTTGAATGTAGAAATTGGGTGTGAGGAAAATAGTTTTATCAATCATTAGGGCCAACATGTAGTTGAGCTAACAAGGAAATGGATCCAATTCCTCAAGCTCTAACTCTTCAAGAAACATCTTGACCTAAGAAAGGTAAAGTAAAAAAAGGTCACCATACCAACCTATCCTACCAAATCACCAATTAGGTCCAAGATGATACACCGACATGAGCAAGAAATTGAGTATTTTAAGATGCAAAAGGGTAAGGGAAAGAAGACAAAAGGAGCCCCTAAGGTAAGAGATCAAGATGTAGAGGCTCAAGGAGAATCGGTTGCTCAACAAGAAGAAGCCCAACAAGAGATAGAACAAGCTCAACCTAAGTAGGAACAGGCTTAATCAGCACAAGAAGGACTCCAACCACCACAAGCTCTTCCAAATATAGAAGCCTCCTCATTGGTGCCAAAAAGAACCTAAACAAATATGATAGTGATAGGAGTGAAGAGAAGTATACTAAAGAAGAAGAGTACTCCCTCTCCACAAGTGCCAAAAACCATCCTTGAGGTAGAAGACAATGAGGAAGGGCAACAAATTGAGTTTGTACCTTTGAATAAGAGGACTAGTTAAAATACTATAATTGAAGAAGATAATAGAAGAAGATTGACTCAGAAACCATCTTCTATCCCTAGGGGGCCTATCTAGGTTGAGACCTCCAAAGATGAGAAACAAAAGTGGGTTGAAGAGATGAAGGGTGAAGGAGTAGATGTTTTTGACCTCTTAGATTTTGACTTCATGCCTATGGGTACTGAGCTGGTGGGAGAAAAGATGGGAGATACTCCTTAAAATGATCCATTAGGAGAATATTGGAATCAATTACCTCCTCTACCACAAGAACCCCTCACATTTATCCCCCACTAGCATAGCCAATGCCAAAAACAAGAGATCAAGGATACGTGGTCCTTACCTCGTCTAACAGTTGAACCAGAGAGTCAAACTCAAGAGGATGGAGAATATGTGCAGTTAAATATTGATGAAGTAGCTAAGTAAGGAGAGATTATGGAAGAAATGAAATAACCCCATCCTAATAGCAAGGCTAGGTCCCCATGCCAACATGACATGGAAGATCACTCTGAAGTTCTTCCTCGACATGAGAATAATCTAGAGAGGAGTGGTAAGGGAAAGTAACCTATAGTAGAACCAACCTCTTTATCCTAGTGCAAGTCATCTATGGGTAAAATGCCATCATGGATTAAGAAAGAGGTCATGTTTAGCCAAAAGAGATAGATGGAATTGATTGAAAAAGAGTGAATGGTGGAACTAATAAAGGCGATCAAGAAACCTAAGCCACCTAAGGGTGATGCTAGAACACTTTTTGTCATAATGAAGAATCAAGATCAAGACCTTTTGGTGCATATCACCATTCCACCTCCCCATATAGACATGGAGGAATTGAATCCAAAATATTATCAAATCAAGGAGGTCATACTTGGAAAGCCCATGGTGGATACTACAAAAGTCTTGATTACCACGAGCCTCAAACAATTGTTCTCACACCTTGACAAGGATGAGTCAAAGCTTATAATACTGGGAAAGGATAGAGAATTTGGATACCTAAATGAGGTGGTAGGACCAATATACCCTAAAAATCCTAAAATTTCTCTTGGAGCTGCATTAAAAAGGAAGGAGGTAGGGCCACAAATGGATTCATTTTTGGAAACTTGCCAAAGGTGGTATCATAGTTTTGAGGAAAGGGGAGTACAGATAATACAAATTAATTTGAACCTTTTTCAAAATATCCAAGCCAACGGTGACAAATTGGTTACCATTAAAAACCAATATTTTGGGCTTATGGATGAAGTGTATACTTGAGCAAATGATTTGTAGGGACTCAAATCTATAAAAGGGAAAAGGTATCAGATGCTAATGGAGATATACTTAGAAGATGAGTTATATAAATTATATGATTGGATAGAGAAGATATCTTCTAGGAATAAAGTTATGGAAGGACTACACGAAGTTATTCAACAATTAAAGAATAAGGCTCAAGAGCAATTTTTGGAAGTGGATAAATACTACAACACTGCTAGCCTTGAGATTTTTGAAGATGAATCAAATACTATAGTTTCCTTAGTGCAAACAGTAGTTCAATAATTCAAGTATGCATTGGAGATAGCTTCATCAGAAGATTATGTAAGGCAAGCATTCAAAATAGAAGAAGTGTTGTTCAAACTAGAATCTAAGCTTGAGGATTTAATGGATATGATGATAACAGTAACTATCAGTAGGTGGTTCAAAATAAGTATGATTTATTATATTTACTAGAGGCTAAGGAAGTGGTGGAAATAATAGAGAAATTCAAAAGCAAACATCCATACATCATTTTGGTATAAAGAGAAAGAAAACACAAATGTGGGAAAATTAGGTCTTGAAAGTTAGAAGATTTTTGGATTTTTGGTTCCTACCACCAAGGTGCACCAATAATTTTGAAGAATAAATAATGCGCTCAAAGTTAACTACCAGATTCTATTTTACAGCATTCCATGTATTGGAAATGCATTTTGATAGAAGTTCAACTCCCAAAGACACCTAGAGAAGATCGAGCTTCCATTTTTAGAGTTGTTAGTGACTCCCAGATCATCTCATAGATTTTATTTTCTTAACTTCTTATTCTTTTATTCTTTTATGCCATATAAAGGCTCATGCACCCATTAATTGATGAAAATAAGGGTGGAGAACTACTTAGCATCATTTAGAGAGTCAATTTGTATGTATGTAGCCTTATTTTATTAGTTTTTAAGCATGAATTACATTAGAAGAGTTCTCAATCCTAACACAAAAAGAGGAGAGGGATTCTTTTAAATACAGGGATATAATATGTATGTTAGGCCATTATTTTTATGCAATAATATATGTTATTGGTGCTCTCATTCTAAGTGTAATAAATCTTATCAAAGTGTGTTATTTTTGTGAATTCATGTTCATGAATAATAATGAAGCTAATGGTTTTATTGCATTGTTATAATTGTGTGATCTTTTTGTTGGTGTAAATAAGTATTTGATATTTAAACTTTACTTAATTTTACTTAGGTTATTGCATTATTTTATTATTTATTTAGGTGAGACACTTAGGAGTTTGCGTACTCTCATGAGTTGTCATGTTGACAACATAGATATACACAACTCTAATTCAGCACATGGTGTCTACAACACTAGAGTTTGCATCATTCATTGGTTTCTCATGTAGACAACATAGTTACTCACACTTCTAATTTAGCACATTTTCTCCACACCACTGATTTGCATGATACACCATCGTAGGCTTATCCTCACATCATCGCACTTACTTTCATGCTTAATGGAGGATAACCCATATCTGGTGGACATGTGCCTAGTTACATCACTTATTATGATGTTGACTTCTATGCATTCTAGAAGCTCTCCAAAGGCATTTATATGTAGGCACTCCTAGTGTACTTTTAGATGGCATATTGAATGAATATATCATCATTCTGATCATATTCTCTCTTTGGTCTACTGTTGTGCTTGTGTTTGAATTCCTTGGTCTTGGGTGAATTCTGCCCTAAGCCAAATTCTTACACTTTTAATTTTGTGTTTTCCTTATGTTAAAAAATGTTGTTGTTGTGACAAATTGGAGAAAGGGTCATCTTTTTTATTACATAATATTTTGTCTCGTGTGAGCACACTTTCTGTGGCCTTTTGATTTGATGAAATGTAAAACATATTTCAATTTTTTATTGAAGTTCCCATCAATGATTCCATCCATGGAGTTGATGAATCATTACTCCTAATTTTATTTTTTTCCTACCAGATCCTTTTGATAATTTAATTTGCAGATGTGTTGGTACTTTTCCTTATGTCTACTAGGAACTTCTCGTTAGAAACAATAGTCCACCAAGATAACTGAGAGGGGGGTGAATTAGTTATCCAACAATTAAAACATTTATCTTCTTTAAATGAACTTAACCATTCAAGCAAATTAAATTGCAACCATAATAAAATGCTCATAGAAAAATACACCAAATATGTTGACTAGGAAAACCCTTGATCAGAGGGAAAACCCTAGTGGGAGTGATGCCCACAAGATGATGTACTAATATAAATAGTCCTTGTTAGAGGATGGACCCTATTAGGAGTCTATTACAATATTTAGTACATAGAGTCACTATTAGGAGACTTTGAATCCCTATCAAGGGATTCCAACCCTATTAGGAGTTGTGGTATAATGTATGCAAGATGAACCCACTATCCAAACATGCAATCTCAACTACAAGAAGAGCTCACTACTTAAGTAATTTACTATTATCTTTCTCCATCCTTTGTTTTTTCAATTTAACCAATCATTATTAGACCTTGTAGACCAGGTCACAAACCTCAAATCCAAATACCAAACCTCAAATCACTCAGCAAAACCTCAGCAATGAAGTTTCCTCACTTTTGTATTGCTTTGCTCAACTTCACCTTCTACACTTTCTGTCACTTATCATTAATTGTAAAAACCATATTATAACACACCATTATAAAGGAAAATGTCTTTCATTTATACCAATTCCTTAAAAAAATTCCTTGAGTCAACTATTAGACCTTCTCAATTAATTATTATAGGACCACACTAAGAACATGTTACACTTAGCGATAACATAAATCTTCTACCTTGTAACTTGAATAAATTTTCATATATGAAACATTATGATGAGTGATCTTCTCCACATCATCATCGACATGTCTTCTTCATCTCCTCAACCTCAATTCACATAATAACAAATCTGCTAAGAGATCTAACAAGTTTACCAAAATAGACAACACCAAAACACTCATAACTTCTTCTAAAGTTATCATTCTATCTTCCAACATTAACTGCATATGCTAGATACTCAAAAGTATCTCTCATAATATTGGATTGTTATAATACTCAATTAGTCATCCATACCAACTTGATCTTTGTGTTTTTATTATATCAAATACCATAGAAATCTACTATTTTGACATCAATGACAAACTCAACATTAATGTAACATATCATCATAGTAGCATATCTACAATACTCCCCCATACGAATATCATTAGCATTTATACTTGCAACCAATCTTCTAACAATCTCCCCAATCTTCCAACAATCTCCCCCTTTGGCATTGATGAAAACATAGATGAAAAAACATCTAGTTCCAAGACCAACAAAATACTGTTAATCTTCTTTTGAAATCCTCTTCATCAATCATTCTCCCCCATTGATATACCTCAATGTGCTTTCTATAATACTTCTCCCCATAATGTTCCATGATGTTTTCATGAAATAATCTCCACCATTGACATCAATGTCAAAGGTTTAAGCAACCAACATCTCTGCATCAAGCTCTACAACAATTGATTCTTCCTAGCTCGGGTGTTAAAAGACACTATTCATAATAATATCCAACAAGAGTCCCAAATTACTTTGTCCATTATACATACTCCCCCATATAGGAAGTATCAACATTCAGTCTAGACAGTAATGGTTGTCTATTACACTAGACTTGTGCATTCTTGCATCTTTTACTCTGCTGTAGGAAGGGGAATAACCCCAAGCATACCTCACAAATACTCAAAAGTCTCTTTGGAAAGAGGCTTAGTGAATATATCTGCAATCTGCTCTTTAGAGCTCACATACTCCAATTTGATTTCCTTATCTTCAACTTTCTCTCTCAACATGTGATACTTGATAGATATCTGCATAGTCTTAGAATGCAACATTGGATTCTTAGACATGTTTATCGTGCTTGTGTTGTCACAATGTATGACAATAGGTTCATTGATTTCTATCCTTATATCCTTCAACATCTTCTTCATCCAAATTACTTGATTGCAATTATTTTCTACTGCAACACACTCTACTTTGGCTATGCTTTGTGATGTACAATCCTAATTCTTGCTTAACCAAGAAACCAATCTTCCTCCAAGAAAGAAAGCTCCACCACTTGTGCTTTTTCTATCATCCATACTGCCTACCCAATCTACATCAATATAAGCACTTATAGTGAAATCATTAGATCTTTCATACCACAATTTGAATTTTGAAGTTCCTTTCAGATATCTAAATATCAATTTTACTACTACATAATATGTTTCTCTAAGATCAACCTATAATCTTGCAACAATTCCAACTAAATTTTTTATATCTAGCCTTGTGTGAGTCAAATATTGCAATCCTCCAATCATAGATCTATACTTTTTCTACTCAATAGTAGGTGTCTCATCCTTTGTAGATAATTTGTGTCCAGTTATCATAGGTGTTCCAATGGGTTTACATGCTTCCAAAGCAAACCTTTTTAGTAAATCCTTCAAGTACTTAGTCTAAGAAATAAAAATTCCTTCTTTATTCTGTACAATCTACAATCCTAGGAAATATTTCATCTCTCCTAGCATACTCATCTCAAATTCTTTCTTCATCTCTTCAGAAAACTTTTTACTTGCTTTATCATTTCCTCCAAATATGATATCATCAACAAGTATTACCAAAATCATCAAACCATCATCAATTTATTTCCAATACAGATTATATTTTTCATACCTTTGCTATATCCAAGCTTTGTCAAATGCTTGTCCAACCTCACATACCAAGTTCTTGGTGCTTGCTTCAATCCATACAATACTTTCCTTAGTTTGTAGACTATGTCCTCATCATCTATCAAAGGACATCCATTAGGCTACTCAATGTACACTTTTTCTTCAAGTTCTCCATTCAAAAATGTTGACTTGACATCCATCTAATACACTTTGAAGTTCTCTTGTGCTACATAGATTAAGAATAATCTTTCTACTTCTATTCTAGCCACTAGAGCATATGTTTCATCATAGTCTATTCCTTCTTGCTGTGAGTAATCTTTACATACTAATCTTGCTTTGTTCCTTACAAATTATCCTTATTCATTCATCGTGTTCCTAAATACCCATTTGGTTCCTATCACATTCTTGTCTACTAATCTAGGGACCAATCCCATATTTCATTCTTTACTATTTTATCCAATTCCTCTTTCATAGCTTGTTTCCAATAATCATCTCTGCATGCTTCATCTTCATCCTTAGGCTCAACTTGAGATATCAAGCATAGTTCTTCATTGACTCTACTTCTCATCATCACTCCTTTGTCTTTGCTTCTAATGATCTGTTTGGATGGGTGATTCTTTATCATATTATTTCCTATAGTAGGAGTTTCTATCTCAACTCTTGGCTCTACTAAAGGTTCTAATCTTTGTTCTTGCCTTAGCTCTCCGTCATTCTGCAAATCATTGTTAGTTTCAAGAAATACCTCATCATTCCTTGCCTTAGTAACAACCTTCATCACTTCTAGCATGAAACTTACCAATATCATCATCTCTTTTGATATAACACTTACTCTCAAAAAAATTGAAATACTTAACTATAGGTGAGTGACCTAACCATAATTCATAAGGAGTCTTGTTTGTGTCTTTCCTAACTTTCACTCTATACATAGTGTAGACTACTATATTCATAGCTTCTCTCCAAAATTTCTTGGATACATCATTCTCTGCTAACATAGCTCTTGCGGCTTTTGTAACTAACTTTTTCCCGCTCTTTGCAATGTCATTCTATTTAGGGGTTCTCAACTCAACTCTTTCTTTTGCTCTAGGATCAAATCTCTATTCTTCAATCTAATTCCCATTCTACAAGTCATTGTTAATGATAACTTCCACATTTTCATGGTTAGCCTTGGGAATCAATAATATTTATCAAAGCTATCTCTTCTACTACTTCCTTTTCTTTAACCAATTAAAGCTCATCATCTTTATCACAATCATTCAAGAATCTTTCTACACTTGCTTTAAATTCTTCATCTTCATCAAAAAGCAAACTCTTTCTAGTTTTCCTTAATCTCTTAGGGCATGTAGATGCATAATGACCAAACTCGTTACATATCCAACAATAAAAAAATCCCATACCTTCTTTTTATCTTTTCATAATTAGATCTATACCTTCCTCTATCTTTATGTCTTCTTTGGATCTAGATCTATGTGTGCTTATACTTGTGTTCCCTTGTATATAGCAAAAGGATTCTGGATCTGAAAACTCAATACTCTATTCTTTACACAAATATGATAACTCAACAAGAATTTCCACCATTCAAGTGTCAAAATTTCTTCTGTCATATGTAGGACTGTCTTTCCTAAACATGCTCACCATGGATCTCCCAAAGTTGTTAAACTTTATCTTCAAGGACCTGATGCTCTAATATCAATTGTTAGAAATAATATTCCACCAAGATAACTAAGAGGGGAGGGGGGGTGGGGGGGCGAATCAATTATCCAACAATTAAAACATATATCTTCTTTAAAAAACTTAACCATTCAACCAAAGTAAACAACAACCATAATAAAATTCTCATAGACAAATATAGCATATATGTTGACTAGGGAAACCCTTGATCAAAGGGAAAACTTTTGTGGGAGTGATGCCCACAAGATGATGTACTAATATAAATATTCCTTGTTAGAGGATGGACCCTATTAGGATTCTATTACAACATTTAGTACATAGAGTCCCTATTACGAGACTTTGAATCCCTATAAGGAGATTCCAACCCTATTAGGAGTTGTGGTATAATGTATACAAGATGAGCCCACTACCCAAACATGCAATTTCAACTACATGAAGAGCTCACTGCTCAAACAAGTAATTTACTATTATCTTTCTCCTTGCTTTGTTCTATCAACCAAGCCAATCACTATTAGACCTCATAGACTAGGTCACAAACCTTGGATCCAAATACCAAACCTCAAATCACTCAAAAAAACCTCGACAATGAAGTTTCCTTCACTTCTACACTGCTCTACTCAACTTTGCATTCTACACTTTCTATTGCTTATCATTAATTGTAAAAACCATATCATCACACACCATGATAAAGGAAAATGTCCTTCTTTTATACCAAGCTCTCAAAACAATTCCTTAAGTTGGTTGTTAGACCTTCTCAATTCATTATTATAGGACCACACTAATAAAATGTTACACTTAGTGATAACATAAATCTTCTGTCTTGGAACTTGAATAACTTTCCATACATGCTACATTATGATGAGTGATCTTAGCCATGTCATCACCAACATGTCTTCTTTATGTCATCAACCTCAATTCATATAATAACAACTATTCTAAGAGATATAACAAGTTTACCAGAACTTGCCTCTATAAACTCTATGTCAGAACAGACATCACCAAAACTCTCATAACTTGTTCTAGACTTATCATTTCATCTTTTGACATTAACTGCATATACTAGATACTTAGAAGTATCGCCCATAACCTCATATGGTTATAATACTCAATTAGTCATCCATATCAACTTGATCTTTCCATTGTTCTTTTGTTAGATACCACAAAAAACTACTATATTGACATCAATGACAAACTTAGTCATGAATGTAACATATCATCATAGTAGCATATCTGAAATACTCCCCCATAGGAATATCATCAACATTTATGCTTGCAACCAATCTTCTAAAAATATCCCCAATCTTCCAACATTCCCTTTTAATAATTTGCTTTAATCTCTTCTTACTCTATCTTAATTATTTTATTTTCAAACACTTGGTTAAAATAGGAATTTATATATTTGCATTGCTTAGAAATCTCATTCATCATAAAATAGAAACTACAAAAATATATCTTTCTTTGTAGTTACATTTCAGAAAATTTGTGTAAATTGGTGGGTACTAGCAAAGGCCTCCTTGTGAACATACACATTTATCTTCAATTGAATTACCCAACATGCTAAAAAATAGCCATTTAGAACCTTGGAGTTGGTCTTTGATCATCTTTTCAAGAGAGATATTCAAAAGGATTTTTTTAGTTAAGGATCATGCAAAATGACTGCTCAACAAAAGTGGCACTAGAAGCAGGGCCACAAACTATTCTTCCCAAAAATCCAAGTTATTGTTTAAAAGTTCTACAATTTTTGGAAGTTCTAAGATTTTGCAAGTATGTCACTCTTAGAAGGTACATTTTTTCAAGGTGTACTTTTTAGAGGTGTGCATTTTCAAGGTGCACTTTTCTAAGGTGGGGATTTTTAGAATACACACAAACTAGAAGATTTGGATCCACCGTCTCCATTTCAATGAGCTTTAAGGTCTTCACCCATTGGACATGAGTTCCTAGATATTAGTCACTTTCTCAAGCCTCATAGTGATAATGGGATACCAAGAAATCTACCACTCCCACTTCAAATTTCATCATCTTCCTCAATTCCACCTATGTACTTACCTCCACCTATCATTCCACCTAATCCTCCATCTATGGATATCTTTGCAAACACAGTAGATTCACCAATCAACTTGCAAGGTCCACTTGATGAACTTCCCAAGAACCTTAAGAAATTCTTACCAAGGTTCATCTACAAAGAAAAATGGAAAGCTAAGTATCATATCAAAGTTTTCAAATAAATATGCAATCGAAAACAAACTCAACAAGAGAATGTGATCCTTCATTTATTCTCATTTAAATTGGGAGAGGTTGCATTTAACTAGTACATAAATATGTTGTTGGGATCTATCCACAACTAGGCAAATTTTAAAAATTTGTTCTTAGACTAATTCAAGACAGATTGTTCAAAACGGATCCTAGAGAGACCATCTGACACTTCAATGATAGCTTTCACATGGCATACCACAAGTTGGAAACCCCTTACACCATTCTAGTTGGGGGTGCAATTTATATTTATCTAAACTTTATGGACCACCTCACTACTACCTTCCTAAGGAGATTTTCTACTATAGATATTGACATATTAGAAAAGGTTTTTGAACATTTTGTCACCTTTACTAAATAGGATAACCCTAATAGAGTCGGGATGATGGTTCCAACTTATGCTAGTACCATCATACCATCCTGGAGCACAAGTAATTCCTTGTCAATCCATTACATTAACTCAAGTCCCACTACAACAAGCACTAGCTATTCTAGCTCCAGCAATAACCTACCTAGGATTTGAGCCTCCAAAAATTGCCTTCTCTGAGAAAAAGGAAGCACCATCCGTTGAGACAAAAAATGTCACAACTAAACTAGATCAAATGAAAAGGACTATGTCAAAAATAACCAAATGAGCTAACTCATCTAAGGTTATAACAATAATAACTATGGTCAAAATTATAACAAGGATTTCAATGGAAATAATAATGTAGGGAGCAATTTCAACCCACCAGATTAGAACAATGATTTCCAAAGATAGAAATGAAAATGGAATACCTATCCAAACAATGGAAATATCCCTGCAGATAATAATAACAATGCTTAGTTCATGGACATCAATCAACTATACACTAGTCAAAATGTACCCAATGATGATGACTCATTTTTCAATAGAAATCAAGAAGTAAACCAAAATTTGGAGTGCAATAATAATTCCTATATTCATTTCGATGTCAATTTTTTAGAATATTTTGATTCCCCACAAAACACTAAAATGAGAGACCATGTTAATGAAGAATTTGTCTTTCCATTCAATCAAGAATCAGACCCTGAACTAGTAGAGATGTTATTTTTTTGAAATTACAATTGGAACAACTTACGTAATTGAAGGGAACACATGACTTATAGAATTCCCCCTAGATTACAACCAACACCTCTAGACCCAAGAGAAAATAATAATCTAGCACCTACAAGAGCATCCTATGTTGGAAAAATAACTTAGAACCATGGAAATATACCTACAATACTAAAGAATCATGCCTGTTCAATTGAAAAGTATAGTACCATTGAAGAGTTAAAGAAGACCAAGGCCAATATCTCTATGTTTGATATGCTACAAATTTTTCCTAGTCAAAGAAAACCACGGCTGAAAAATCTTAATCATACAAAGACAACACCTAACATGAGCCCTCATAAAATGGTAGCATCATAGGTTAACACCTCTGAGGCTATGCCCACCATGTATAAGGACAAGGTCAAAGTGTCCCCTTTCTTACTCATTCTCAAAAAATTTGGAAGGAATCTTCACGATTGTCTCATAGATTCAGGAGCTTCTTACAATATCATGCCACTCTCAATATCTTAGAAGTTGGAAGTGACTCCACACCCATGAATTGAATAGTGATTCAACTTGACAAAATGGAAGTGAAGGTCATATGAGTGTTAAAATATGTTTGCATATAGTTGACTACAAACCCTTAGACCCAAGATATCATAGACATACATGTGGTAGACATTTCAAAGACATATGACCTATTACCAAGAAAAAATGGACCTAGTACCTAAGAGGATGTTTCTCAACAGACTTCACCCAACTATGGTTGTCTTAGAAGGGATTAAACAACCAGATTAAAATAGACATCAAGCCAAAACAAAAGACAATAATCACAGAGTACAATGCTCTGAATGAAAAAGTATTTCTTAAATCAGACTTAGGCTCCTATAGGGTAATAGCTCTTGACATAACTTTAGTTAGAAAATATGACAACTTGAATTTAGAATCACTAAACCCTACCCCATAGGGAGAAATAATCACTCAATTCATAGATATCATGGTCACAAATTCACATATTTAGGGGAAGAAGTAGAAATAAACATCTTTCTTCTTCTAGGATTTTATAGGTTACACAAAGTGAGTTATTCAAAGTTTGAATGATCAAACTGTCAAGAAGCAATTGCTCAGGCACTAACTTAGATAACACACTCTATAACTAAAAAAACCATAAGTTAGATGCCAAAAGATAATTTGATTCATGTACATCTAAGGTCATGAATAATGAAGAAAAGGGAAAAAAAAATCTAAATGCCTCATATAGTGACATCTCTTCTGATGGGGGAGGTTTATCTTCTCCTCTACTAGGAATGATTAGAGTTATTGCAAGGAGACACTTTGTGAAAGGTCAAGGATTGACATTAGTGGTTCTTTGACCTAAACCACAAATTGATAAAATCAAATAGTTCATTGGGTGGTTTGAAGATGAACAAAAGAAATGAACAATCCCTATAGCAAAGGTGAAAAGTAGTCACTCGTCAAACCCAACATGTGAAAGGATGTAATGGGTCCCAAAGAATTAGTTCTTCAAAGTCCAAGTAAAAGAAAAGCTTCCAACAAATAACTACAAGTCAAGGAAACTAAAAGAACAACCAATATGGACACTCAGGTTTGATTGATCCAACTATAATTTAGGAGCTAGAGGAGGTATTCAACTAATTAATCCAAAAGGAAAGTCTTTTTACATTGCATATCATTTACAATTCATATTTACAAACAATGTTGTAGAATATGAAGCTTTGATATGTGCACTTCTCTTCGCATTAGAAAATGATGCAAAAGCTCTCATAATTGAAGGGGACTCTCAGTTGGTAATTTGATAGGTTAAATAGATCTATTAGTGCAATGAAAAAAGCCTACTTGCTTATTGAATGAGAGTTTGGGACTTGATGGAAGATTTTGAAGACCTAAATGTAAGATCCATTCCAAGAAGAAGAAATGTAGTAGTTGACACCCTTGCAATCTTAGCAAGTGCATTATAACCCATTTAAAGAACAAAACTCAAAAGGTTTTTAGTAGAACTAGTGGTTTCCTCAGTTATCTTGGATAACATTACTAACTTCTGGGTCTTCCAAGATGATCAACATATTATGGAGTTCATTATGTGCAATGCTTTTTTCAAAGGAGAAGAAATTGATGAAACACCTGATAACAAATTCAAAGAAGATGAATTGGAAGATGTAGATGGGATCATAAATTTGAAAACTAATACTCTTCCTAAGGGGATGGTGGAGTTGGAACATATCTTTAGCTGAGATGAATCAGCATGCAGCAAGAGAACCATTGAAGAAAGGGGAATCGAGGAATGTGACTCTTATAATCTAGACACAAAAGGTGACCCTAAGTTAGTAAGAATTGGGAAGGCATTTAATCCCCAAGAATGAGAAAGTATGCTCTAGTTACTCAGAGAATACAAAAATTTCATTGCATGGAGTTATGAGGAACTGAAGACATATGATCCTAACATCATCACTCATGATATTCCATGAAGCCTAATGTTAAACCTTTTCATCAAAGACAGAGACTAGTAAACCCCATTATTGAACCATTGATAATGAAAGAGGTCTAGAAACTACTTGATGCCAAGTTTATCTTTTTGATCTGATATTCCACATAGGTTGCCGAATTTACCTATAACTAAAAAGACTGGAGAGATTTTTCTTTGTGTAGACTCTAGGAATTTGAATCAAGCATTCTAGAAAGATAACTACCCCTTACATTCACTTGATGAAGTATTATAGATTGTAAATGGGTCTAAGATGATATATTTTCTAGATAGATATTTAGGATATAACCAAGTAATAGTAGAGGAGGAAGACAAATTAAAGATAACATTCACAAAAAAATATAGAACATTTTCAAACAAAAGGATGCCATTTGGATTAATCAAATAAGAGCAATGGATGAAACATTTAATGGATTGATAAACAAATGCATAGTTATCTATATGGGTGAGATAATAGTCTTTTCAAAAGAGAGAAGTACTCACATTTCTAATTTGAAACAAGCCTTCAACTAATGTCAAAAATATGGTATATCTCTTAACCCCATTAAAACCTTTGGGGTCAAATTGCGATGAAAATTTGCAACAATGATGTAATTTGTGGTGATTTTTTTTTTTTTTTTAACAATTGTCCCCAACACCATCACAATACCAGCATTGGTGTCATAATGGAATGTGCTCACAAGCATTTAAAAAAAAAAAAAGAAAAGAAAAGAAAAAAAAGCATGACAATCATTTTCCATTTGATTTTAATTGTGGACAGCAGCTCATGAAAGAGGTGGAGTGAGTTGCACACGAAATGAGGTATAGTGTTGTGATCAGTGCATTTGGTTTTTGTGCCCTCATGATCTCTGGATTTTGTTGTTGTGCCCTTGATCTTTGATTTTATTGTCATTTCATGCCCTTGCTCTATGATTTCATTGTCATGTCATGCCCTTGCTCTGTGGTTTCATTTTCATGTTGTGCCCTTGCTCTGTGATTTCATTGTCATATTGTGCCCTTGTGATCTACGTGCCCTTTCTCAATGATTTTTTTATAGGGTGAGAAGAGGTACGTATGTAAATTTTCTTTTCCTTTCCTTCTAAACATGTATGTCTTTATATTTCCTTCTAAACATGTATCTCTTTATATATTCAGAGAGATCTTTTTTAAGGTTTTTATTGCATATTATCTACACAATAGAAAAAATGATCCAGCTGCATACATATTCCAAAATCCAAATAATATAAAATAAAACTCACTCGGCCCATGCTAAGTAACTTACCTCAAGATCCTACACAAAAATAATGCAAACCACGGAAAAATGGGAAAAGTTTGAAAGAAGTTTTACAAAAACATATCATAGTAGATATTACAAAATACACAAAATGATTTTTTTTTTATGAATAGACCTTTTCCATTAATTATAATTTAAAGATACATAGTCACAAAAAAAGGGGTCAGGGGATACAAGATCATCCCATGAGTTCAAACAGCACAAGGTCAGATTAACAACTATTTGTCAGAAAATCATATATAAGTAAAAAGATGAAAGCCTTCAGGCTGTAAGAGCAATGCCAGCCAAAGGTGGGTCTTTATCATCAGAACCCTAGAATTCCTTGGGATTGGTGGGTGGCTCAAGGGGGACACCAACTGTCATCAATAGCAACATTAGCATCTTTACCTCCCCCCCACCTGGGTAGAGAAATGGCTAAGTCCAACTGAGGGAAAGCCCATTTAGGTTCTCATTTCCTAGATGGCCAACTTGCATCAGGGGTAGCAAGAGGAGCCACAAGGGACCAACCCAAGCCCAACCTCCATGGAGGTAAGGCCAAGTAGTGACATCCACCAAAACCAACACTAGAAGAGAAATGATGAGGCTATTACTAGGGAGTGTGTGAATAGCATGTAGACCTATTCTAGCCTCACTAATGACTACAAGGAGTGAAGCCACTCGAAAAAGCATCCGAAAGCACATGGTCAACTGTACAAGCTAAATTTCCCTAATGAGCTAATAACTCCTATAGGTGAGCCACCTCCAATGAGACTTTGTAAATTTGTAATTGAATTTGTATCATGACATTATTATAGATACATGCTTTAGAGTGCATAGCAACATGTATATCAAGAAAGTTGTGAGAGAATAAAACAACATTGTAGTCTTTCCAAATAGTAAACAAAATCTTCATTCTAAAAGCATGCCAAATCTGGGCATATTTAAATGGAAGTCTGGGTGGATCTCCCAACACAACCATATGCTAAGTGAAATCCTTTGGATGGAAAGGCTTGAAAAAGTCATGGATCCAGAGCCAATAGTTATTGGCTCTCCTACAAAACCAAAAAATGTGCAGGAAGGTTTCAGGTTGACCACAAAAAGGGCATCTAGGATTCAAGAATCCTAGGTGTTGGAGCTAAGGGCCCAAAGATAAGACCTATAAGAGGAGGCACCAGAAAAAGTGAGAAATCTTTGGCTCTATAATGGTATGCCAGATAGTAATAAATCTAAGACTCCAAGTCTTATAATAAGAATGCAAACATCAAAACTGATTGAGAGTATTAACCATCAGAAGATGGGGCACCATCCATGGATAACCTAGCTTGGGCTTGTAACTAGTGATCGGAGTGGTAGGATACCACTTCCAATATTTCCACCATGGGAGAGATGAGTAAATAAATAATGATTTTTTTACTTTACAAACTCTTCCTATTTTTTTGAATAGAAAAATAAATAGAGTTGAAAGCATGAGCTATGCAATATTAGTTCAATTTCATAAACCCTAGACTCTTTTCTTACCTTCACCAAATGCTAGGTGATCTTCTACTTCTAAGAGATACTCCATTTTTTTTTATTAAGCCTTTGATTTCCTTAGTCATTCTAGGGTATGGATGAGTTTTTACTCTCTAGCTTATTGATGTTGATCAAGAAACACATTAACTCCAATAATTTCTTTTGTAATCATAAAAACTAAATTCCACCATTAATAAAAAGAATTGCAACCTGTTGGTGTAAATACGTACTTTACTATTTAAACTTACTTAAGTTTACTTAGGTTAATGCATTATTTAATTATTTTTATTTATGAGACACTTAGGAGTTTTCACACCTTTTGAGTTGTCATGTTGACAACATAGGAGTATGCAACTCTATTTGAGCACATGGTGTCTACAACACTGTTTTGCGTGTCCCACCCTTTTAGGCTTATCCTCTCATCACCGCACTTACTTCCATGCTTAATGGAGGATAATCCATATCTAGTGGACATGTGCTTGGTTGTATGACACATCATGATACTAAGTTCTATGCATTCTAGAAGCTCTCCTGAGGCCTTTATATACAGGCACTCCTAGTGTACTCTCATGAGACAATTATTGAATACATTGTTATTCTGATCATACTCTGTCTACTTTGGTCTACTGTGTGCTTGTGTTTGAGTTTTTAGTTCCTAGGTGATTTTTTTCCTTAGGCACATTCTTACATGGTATCAGAGCAACTTGGAGACTTTCTCATCACATAGCCGTTCGAGACCTCTTGCTTGCTTCATCACCTTAGCCTGAATCCAGAGTTCTGCAAAAATTGGGAGTGTCCAGCGTCAAATCTAACCTCGCCATTGTGTTTGGACTGTTGAACCAATGAAAATTGACTATAAGCATGCCTACCTTGGCCCAAAGTCGATCGTGAGGTAAAAAAAATTTGCAAATCAAAACTCGGAGGCCTGATTTGCGGTATGGGTATGGGTATGGTCTTTTTTAGATCTATAATTTAATTTTTGGATCTGTCATTTTTCTCTCTATTTTTTCGTCAATTTATTTTCAAAAAATTTTTGCGTGCCTTTCGGGAATCATTAGAGAAAATTTTTGACAAACCTGGGCAGTGACATCTCGGATCTACCATTTGTGAAGGTTTATTGTGTGGTCATAGGAGGTTTATTAAATCCACAGATATAACTATTCTGCGGCCGTACCAAATTTGACACAGCACAACATCGCGTTGGGTGCCCTTTTTTCAGCACTCCACGGACTAGCTTCCTACCTCCCTAAGCCACAGCATTTGTGGCTCTTTAGATTTTATTCAGCAACATCTTGTTTTTAAACTACTCTCTCACCGCAGTCATAGAGAATGTGGGATTAAAACCCACCATTCCTACCCACCCGTTCCAGACCTCGCCTGCGAAACAAAGTTTTTCAACGGTCTACAGACCATTCCTGCCCAGCACCTAGCTCTGCATAGGTTGTTCAATCCGCTTTGGACATGCAAACTAGTGATAAAAAAAACACGTCCTCATTACAAGACACATCTGCAGTCAACCACACAGACACGTGGACTATCTTTTTTGCCACGCAGACAGCCACGGTGGTCACAGTCAGCGACAGTGAAGGGACAACTCACTGGGATGCTAGACTTTGACACATAATCTAGAATTGCCACATCATCCACATGGACAGCCAGACTTCATTTCCACATCAACACCAAACTTTTTGTATAGTACAGAAGGTACAATCAGCTGCCACATCATCCTAGGGCATGGATTTTTGTTGATGTCATCATTTCATAGTGTTAAATTTGACGCCTGTCTGAACGTCATCCCTAGGAATTTTTCAACTACGTCAATAGTCGGTTAACCATCAAATTTAGACTCGTAGTTTCTCCTTCAGACCCCTCTCTAGATTGCTTTTCAATTTGGCAGCCTGACTTTGCGAGCCCATAACTTGGACATTCAGACTCTGATTCAAGTGCAATTTTTTTTGAAATCAGGTAGAATTTCTTGAATTTTCTAGTGGTGGTATTGATTTCTAGTTTTGGTGCACAAATTTTGCAAAAATTGCTTTTTTTGGTGATTGTACCTGCATAATCTTACATTTTGCAACTTCAGAAGCTCCGTACGAGCACATCTGGTCACTTTTTCAGGTTTCATTTTTTTTGAAAGTGTGTATTTTTTTGTCTACTTTCTAGATCTGAAGTCAGATTTTAGGGTTGTGTGGACAAATTTCTCACTTTCAGAATTAGGCCTTCTTTGGCATTGTAAAGCTTTGATTCTTTTTCAAAATTGTTGTAAAACTAAGCTACAGTGCTTTAAGTGACAGATTTCAGCCTCATAAGGTAGTTGTAAAAGAAAAATTAGAAAGTCCACTTTGTTCATTTTGACAAGTGGCCCGTTGTAAATGCACTACTTATAAAGTGCCAAAAGCATCTTTTTTGGGGGGTCTTTTGATTGAGTGAAAAGGGGGAGTGTACTGTGTTTCTTATGTCTCTCTTTTTTGCTCTTTTCCTTTCTGTATCAAGGGTTTTAAATGTCCTCCTCTAACTTCATGCAACTATTCTACATGGAAAGATATTGCATGGAGTAGATTAATGGAAAAAGGATATAGTCTTTGTGTTGATGGTACTATTACCAAACCTATTGATGCTAAAGAACTCATTGATTGGACAAATCAAGATCGACAAGCTTTAGGTGTTAGTAGGAGTTGTGTACATGGGGATCTTCTATTTCACATTAAAAATTGTTCAAAATCTAAGGAAGCTTTGGATAAACTTGAACAGTTGTATGGTAAAGTGGATGAAGAAAAGGGATTTCAAATTGAGGATGATCTACTTCTCTTAGATCCTAAGAATTATGACACAATTCAAGATTATATTATTAAAGTCAATGAGTATAGGGCACTTCTAAAAGATTGTGGAAATCCCATGAAGGATGATAGGTTGATACATCACATCCTCAAGAAGCTAACTTCTGAGTACGCTAACTTTGTTTTGAGTATTAATACTCACAAGTTGACCATGGGATCTGCTTACCTGAAGCCTTCCTTTGATGGATTTGCAGACATGTTGATTGTTGAACAATCTCACTTCCTAGATTTTGGACTTCTCAAGTCATCTAAGACACAAGCCTTAGTGGCTAGTGATGGTCACAAATCTAATCAAGGGGGAAAAAGCAACAACAAGAAAAAGCAGTGGAAGCAGAAAACACAATCTGAGACACAACATGACTCCTCTCAACAAGGCGGTTCTTCTTCAAACAAGAAGGGAAGTAATGAAAAGAAGGAAAAACTCTTGTGTGCATATTGCAAAAATCCAAATCATGATGAGCATCATTGCAAAACAAAAAGAATCAATGGGTTAGAAAATCTACTCAAGAAGAACAAGATTCAAGTGCTAGGTACTTCCAAGGATTCAACTCCTAACTCTTCAAAGGGTAAAGGTCAAGCACTTATGGCAAACTCAAATTCTTCTTCGGAATGGATACTTGATTCAGGTGCCTCTTATCACATGGGTTCTTCAAGGGAAGACTTTTCTTCATTGAAGCAGTCAAAGGTGCCACACATCTTCGTAGGAGATGATGCTAAAATGGAAGTTGAAGGGAAAGGACATGTTGAAATGGAAGATGGGGAATTCAAAGATGTTCGCTATGTTCCCAATCTAAGCTCTAATCTCCTATCAGTTTACCAAATCACTCACCTTGGAGATGGTCATAAGGTTGAGTTCCTTCTGGATTCAGTGATGGTGTGCAGTCTAAAAGATGATTCATTGGTAGTAGTTGGGAAAGTCAATGATAGCAGGAGGCTTTATTCCTTCTCCCATTTTGTGCCTAAGATTTCTTCTCAAGCCTTGTTAACTCACTCTAATTCAAACATCAACTTATGGCATGAGCAGTTTGGTCACCTTGACTACCGCTATCTTCAGCAACTTTGCACATACCAAATGGTCAAAGGTCTACCTCAAATCAAATTTTATAAGGGTATCTAGAGGGGAAGTTAAAAAGAGGGAAGTTTTCTAGAGCAACAAGTGTTCTTCAAATGGTTCACATGGTATTAGCAGGTCCTTTTGCATTCAGCCAAGGTCGCTACATACTCACTATTGTTGATGACTTTTCAAGGTTCACTTGGGTCTACTTTCTGCATAGTAAGAATGAATTTTTGGACGCATTTCTAGACTTCAAGGCTCATGTACAACAAAAATCTAGAAAGGCCATCAAAGTACTCCAAATGGACAATGGAAACATGGATGTGAACAGAAGACTTAAGGACTTTTGCAGACATGAGGGAATTGATCTTCACACTCCTTCAACATTCAGTCCACACAAGACAGACGTTGCAGCATTGAGGATTAGAACTCTTAAGTCTATGGCAAGTTGCATGATTCATGCCAAGTCTCTAGATCCATCATTAGAAGTCAAAGAAATCTCAAGTGCCACTCACATTCTTAATCATTCTCCTCATCAAGCCTTAGATGGCAAAACTCCTTTTGAGGCATGGTGCGGCAAAAAACCTATTGTGACACACTTCAAAGTCTTCAGTTGTCCTACATGGGCAAACAAATCTTTTAGGGGTCGCAAGGCACAGACATCTCGACCTTGTACCTATATTGGTTATGAAGACAGTATGAAGGCTTACAGACTTATGGATCCTAAGACACATGAGATTTTTGTGGAGAAGGATGTTCACTTTGAGGAAAGTTCTTCGAGCTTGTCCTCTACTCCTCTTCACACATCATACACAGTGGAAACTGATAGTGACATCAACGATAGTACTTCAATAGGTTCAGACATGTGGGGTTTTGTTGACAGTTGTAGTGAGAGGTCACATTAGTCTAGTCCACGAGCTTATATTGCCATAGTGAAAGGTTCATCACAGCATGGTACATCTCATCTTCCAGCTCCAGCTTCAGTTGATTTGGGAGACACACTTGAGGAAATACATCTTCTCATTGATGATGATACTTCTACAGTTGTTACAAGGGCTCACTCTGACCCTCATGTCAATTCTCTACATGATCAATCTACACAGGTTGGCATGATTGTGGATCCTTATGAACAGCAATTAGTGGAGGACTCTTTGTCAGTAGAGGAGACAGATGGTTCAGTGGAACAAGTTCAATAGACATCCTTGATAGATTTGCATTCATTCTTTTCAGTACAGTTGGAAGGGGTGAACTTCAGCATTAGTACAGGGATACTTGAGCAGGTTTCAGGGCTAGCACACATCTTTAGGACTGTACCTTGGGCATTGTTTCTTTCTAAGGGGAGGAACACCATTCTGCATTCTTGGACCAGCTTCTTCATCAGAGCAGCTTTCACTTGTTGGCATTCTTCTTTTGGGGGGGGAGCCTATTCTTTCTCTCTTCCTTCTCTTATTCTCTTATGTATATATTGGATGTATGTCGTAATGGGGGGGTCTTGATTACTCCATCCATCAATGCATCCTTACTTATCTCTCTTTTTGGGGGAGGGTTTTTCCCATGAGGTTTTCCCTCTTTCCCCACTTTATGGGAGATTGCATTTCATTATTTACATGGGTACCTTACATGTTCTAGTAGCTAGGACCCATTATGCATCTTCATCCTAGTTTGTAAGCTTAAGGGCGTTCCCCTAACTTGCACTTAAGGGGGGGTGTTGGTGTAAATACGTACTTTACTATTTACACTTACTTAAGTTTACTTAGGTTAATGCATTATTTAATTATTTTTATTTATGAGACACTTAGGAGTTTGCACACCTTTTGAGTTATCATGTTGATGATACAGGAGTATGCAACTCTATTTGAGCACATGGTCTCTACAACACTGTTTTGCATGTCCCACCCTTGTAGGCTTATCCTCTCATCACCGCACTTACTTCTGTGCTTAATGGAGGATAATCCATATCTAGTGGACATGTGCTTAGCTATATGACACATCACGATGCTAATTTCTATGCATTCGAGAAGCTCTCCTAAGGCCTTTATATACAGGCACTCCTAGTGTACTCTCATGAGACAATTATTGAATACATTGTTATTCTGATCATACTAGTGTTTGAGTTCTTAGTTCCTGGGTGAATTTTGCCCTTAGGAAAATTCTTACACAATCATCTCAACATTAAATGTAATTGATTCTTGAAAGGTGTGTGGGGATTAAGTATTTTTGCTAATTTAATCAAAGGAGAAGCAGACTGTACCCAGTTGACATCTGGGATAAGATAAGGCTTAAAGTGCTCATGGGTTGAGCACCATAACTCAAATTATTATATGACTATCTATAATAGAGACATCTAATGGTAGCAACTTTTGAATCTATGAACAACAATTCTAGGATTTTTTTGTGCTTGTCTTGATACTACTTGGATAGAAAACATGGTATGCCCAATTCAAGGGGATTACTTCCCAAATTTAAAAAAGAAAAAAGAAAAAGGTTATTGACTAAAAAAAATTTGTATAGTAAAAACAAGGTTAATGATTTTGGTGTGGACTAACAAAATACAATGAATGACATTGCATTGTAAATAGGTTTGTATTTGATATTATGTTTAATTCATAATTATAGTTAGATACTATTGAATAGGAAGAAAATAAGGTTTCCTCTCTTAACCCTATTTTTAATGTGATGATCCAAATTGATTAAGCACAAGAAAGTGATCAATGCAAAAATGGATCATGTGACAAAAAATAGGGAGAGAGGTGGTTATATGATATTTCTATTATGGGGGAGTATCCTCTTAAATCCTAAAATAGATAAAAGACAAATACTAACCTTGAATCTAGAAAATGGTTTTTTCTAATGTCTGTGTACAGTTTTTGGAAAATCTGTAGTCTGTTTCGGACTGGAAATGTCAAGATGGAGAAAACTTAGAAATATTTTATCCTTTTGAAGGGAGGTTGACCTTGACCCTAATAATAGGGCACAATCCTACCCTAGGGCACAATTGTACCCAAAAAAGTTAACCTTGACCTGAATTGCTCTGACAAAATTTATGTTCATGGATCTTGCAAGTTTGACAAAAAGGGTATCTAAATCTACTCTTCAATTTGTTTTTCCACAAATTTATCTACAAGAAAAATGGTTTGTTTGTTTGGATGGGTGTTTTTCCTTAGTCAAACTCCAGTTTGGAATTAACTTTGAAATTTAATTGAAATTGTAATATAAATAAGCAAAGTAAATGAAACAATTAACCTTGCTTATATTGAAATCCTTGTGGAGGATTTCAATCCTTGAATCCACAAGTACAGATGCTCCAAATTTATGTAGAAATGTATGTAGGATGTCTCAAATCAATGGCATCAGATCTTCAACACCAATGTTGAATATATCTTTGCATAGGAAAGGGCTTGGATGAATGTGGATGGAGAAATCTTCAATAAGGGGGCTCCATAGAGATGAATCCTTAAATGGCTAATAATGGATCTCCTTGATGAATTGGATGCTTGAACACTTGAATGCTTGAATGCTTGATAGATAGTAGAAATTCACTTCATAGTAGGTGGGTGCGCAAGATAATGGTTAGATAAAATGAAAGAGGAAGGCATACTTATATAGAGATCTAGGGCACTAACTCCTAGAGAAAGCCAACATAGTAGCATTAAATCCCATTTAACCATAAGCCCTAGGAATAGACCTAGATTAAATGTAATTTAAGAGTCTACCATTTTGAAACATAAAAAGTTGACCAAGAAGCAAGAAAAGAAACTTTCTAAAACCAATGTCCCGAAGCTCCCAAAAAATAAAAAGTGAACCTAGGGTCAGGGACAAGATCGACCTTTCCCTAAGTTAAGTTTGAGGTCATCCTTGACCTAAGTTAGGGTCAAGGTTTACCTTGACCTACCAGTTCATCCTTGACCCAGAAGTCAAAATCTTCATTTTCACAGGGCAGGTTGTCAAAAATAGGTTAGAAATGAAGAGAGAGAGAAGCAGAACAAGGGAAAATAGCCAAATCCATGCAAAGACCCATTCAAGGTGCTTGACATGACCCCATACCACTTACTTGGAGGGCTAAACACTCTTAACATAGAAGTGCTTCCATTTTAAGACAATATATTTAGCCCCCACTTTAGCAAGAGTATGGACTCAATGCAAACTCTTGGTAAAGTAGATCACAATCAAAATATTTTCTTATTAAAATCAAAGAGACAAAGATATCCTCAAGCCCCCAAAGTCTTAATTCATTTTCAATTATAAGATCATAATAAGAGAGATGCCCCTAGAAAAAGAGAAAAAACAAAAAGAGTGTGATTATCTCACCCAATGAGAACTCATGTCCCATTGCAAACCATATAAGGAAACTGCACAACTAGAAAGATAGAACTGAACCACTTAGTCAATGTGGCTACTCACTAATCAACCCATCAAGGATTCACTCTTAAGAATATTCTATTCTATAATAGTAAAACCAAAAATTAAAAAGAGATCCAATCTTAAGGACACCTTCGACCTTAAGGGATCAAAATATATTTGAAACTAGAAGGATCAAGAGATCCTAAAATATAAATCCATGCTTTAAGGATTAGTCACTAATCCAAAAAGGGAAAAAATGTATCTTGAAAAATAATATGAGTATTGAAAAGTGTGTGTGTGTACAATAAGTGAGCAGAGTGTATGCCCCCACATGAAATTCATTGCTAACATATTAATAGGAGCCCTGGCTTTGATGAAAACATAAACAACTCCATGGATTACATTTCTACTACGAGATGCAATAACACTTTTAACATCTTTTAATCCTTTAAAAAATTTAACTGAAAATAAGATGCATACATGTAAACATATTAAGTAAACATAAAGTAGACACATGCAATAACACACATAACACCATATTTGGTAACCCAGAAACCCTTTGGGAATAAGAAGGTAAAATTGGGGTGGGCATGATACCCACAAAAATCACTACAGCAATAATTGTCTGACCACTTTTGATGATCTGCCCTATGAAAGGCTTGCCTTGTTAAAGGCTTTACACTATGTCAATAGTGACTTGATTGCTTACAATCTTCAATTGTTGATTTCAAGCACTTGATCTGCTCACTTTGATGTAATCCTTTCTTGATCTAATATCTATTTATATCCCTTGCTTTGTTCTTATCAACTGGATGTGTAATTGTTGTTCAATTCACTAAGTGTGTGATGCCCCTATTGTTTGCTCTATTCTACAATTTGTTATATGCTTAGCAACTTCCTTGACTTCTCTTCAGCAACATAAAATCATGGCGTCTAAGCCTTCTTATAAAGACTTTGTAGACTTATGGTTAGGTATGCATCTATGATCCATATTGAATATTGAATTCTCGCTCACTTGCATTTTTATCATTGGTTGCATGCCTTCTCCATTTTTCTAATTGGTTGCATGTTGATTGCATAGAAAATATAAAAGATTCATTCTTATCCTTATCATCCTTCAAAATATTTTAATGTTAGCTCAAAAAATGGTTTACATCTGAGTTTGTGAGGGCACAAACTCATATGCTAATTCTATGTTACTCGGCACATTTACAATCCTGCTTTGCTCGGCACCTATTACATTCTATCTTGCTTGACACATGTATGACTCTGGCTCACTCAGCATGTGTAATTTTTTAACTTGCTTGACATCAACTGTGACTCAGCACCTATATATCACTCAGCACCTATATAATGCTCAGCACCTATTGAAAATCTGACTCAGCACATACTGTGGCTTGGCATACATAGTGTACTCAGCTTCAATGTAGAAAGTGGTTAAGTGTGTTAATACTCAAATGTCAAAAACCATTCTAAGACCAACAAGCACAACACTTTTTATGTAATTTTCTAGTAGATCAATTACATTTTTCCTTACTTGAAATTTACTAAAAACTAGAAGGAAAAATTATAGGATCCTTTATAGGTTCTATAGGAGGACTGCTAGTAGACTAACAAGCAATAGGAGGAGCTTGATTAACAATTGTAGAAGCAATAGATAAAGGAGGTGTAGGTAAAAGACAATGATTAATATCCTTAGGAGGTAACTTAACTTGAGAATCTTATGATGCTTATAGACTTGGTATGAATGGAAACAATAATCAGGTCAAAAAGAACATGGCTTAGGTAAAGAAGGCCAAAAGAAGTCAATGGTAGTAGAATCCATGGGCCTAGAAGTATGATGTGAACTATGATTATATGTCTTCATTTTGGCATAATAAATAAATTAAGACATTTATGAATAGGTGAATAAACAACATGCATGGCCTTTAACCATGGTAAACCAAGCTTAACTAGAAATTCATTAGAAGTATGAACAAAAAAAAAGGTGGTATTCACAATATTTCCAAAAATTTGAACTAGTAAATCAATAGAACCAAATGATGGATAATGAAAACCATTAAAATTTTGAATTCATACATCTAATTAATCATAAAAATCACATTGAAAACTTTTCATAAAATTATTTTCTTCTGTAATAACATTAACTAAGGAAGTAGGATCAAAAAGACAACCACAAGTAGTTATCTCAGCAATCTTAGCATAAATATAAAGGGGACCATCAAGAGCTTTAATAGTCTCAGAATCATCAAAGGTAATCAAAAGTTCTCAACGTCATTTATTCTTAGATTTTTGTTGAGGTTTAGGTTGAAGCTTCAATTTAGGCTTAGGTTTTAGTTCAGGTGGAGCTAAAACTTGAGATTGAAGCAGAGGTTGAGACTGCGGTGGAGATACAAATTGAAACACATGATCCGCTTGATTAACCACATGATTAAGATCATCCATCTTCAAATCATACTCAATATCCATAGAAAATGGCTAAGCAATAGTATTAGTATCATGTTTAGGTAAAGGATTCATATAGATTTGTGAATTTTGATTAGAAGGAGAAATAGATTTATTCCCACTACAATCAAAATTATCAATAGATAAATCATTAGAATCAATTAAGTCCTAAACTTTATGTTTTAAAGAATAACATTTCTTAATATCATGACCATTCTAGCAATGATATTGACAAAAATCTTTCGGATCAAAAGATTTAGCTGCCATTATAGTGGGTAAAAGAGGTCAAATAGGAGGTAAAGTAACCATATTAGTAGTTAACAACCTATTCATAACAGAATGTAAAATTTTAGAAAGAGGAGTAAACATATGATTCAATTGAAAAGAAGTGGATGTAGAAGTCACATTATGAGATGTAACAACAACTTGATCAGCAACTACATTTTCTTGATTATTTATCTTGACATATTTGTTGAATTTTTGAAATTTATTTGGATTAGGAGCAGCATCACTTTTATCAATAGGAATAGGAGCCATTGGAGTGGTTCTCTCAAATAGACTCATTTGCAATTGATAATGATGAAGCAGTGCAGAAAGTTATTGAAAAGAAGTAAATTTTTTAAGAAAAATCTTATCTCTAATATCCTTTTTCATATTTGAAATAAGCATATGTTGAATCTCAATGTCAGGGAGAGGATAGGAAATATGAGAATGAAAATGCTTAAATCTACCAATAAATTCAGTCAATTTTTCTTTAGAATTTTGTTTACAATCCATCAAATCAGTCAAAGACACTTGTGGGCCAATGTTGTTTTGAAATTGTTGAATAAAAGCATTAGCAAGTTGAGGAAAGGAATGAATAGAATAAGGAGTCAAAGAAAAAAAACCATTGTGAAGCCTTATCATGAAAAGTTCAATCAAATAACTTAGCTAAAATCCTATGATCATGAGCATAATCACTAAAAAGGATTTGAAAGGTTTCAACATGATGAACAGGGTCTCCCTTACCATTATATTTCTCAAGATGAGGCATATTGGCTTGTTAAGGAATGGGAATATGAATAATATCCTAAGAAAAAGGACTTCCCATGTCACAAGTAGGGATGCTAAATTTGTTTAGAGTTAAAGAGGAAATTTTTTGGTGTAAAGATTACATTGTTTGAGCCAAACATATAATTGTAGAATCATGAGAAGAAATACGAAGAATAGCAACATTAGACACACTAGGTAAAGTGTAAGAAGTTGGAGGAATAGAAGACACAACTCAAGAAACACTAGGAACTAAAATTGGCAAAGGAGTAGAATAAGTAAAAGGAACAATATGATAGGAAGGTTGTGATATAGGGAGGGAAATAGAAGGAACATTCATAGGAATAGAGGGAACTGTCATAGTCACCAAAGAAGGAGTATAAATAGGAAAACTAGGAAGATGAACATAAGAAGGTTCTACACTAGTGATGAGAGGAAACAACCCTAAATTTTGAGCTTCTTGAGCTAAAGGTTTAACATTGGAGTGCACAAGGTGAGTAATACCATGCAAGAGATTAACAGCTTGGTCACTATCACAAAGAGCTTTCTTAAGAGCCTCAATAGTTTCAATAGAATCTTGATTATGGTTTTCTTGAAGAAGCCAATTACCCATTTTATCAAGTTCATTTGAAATTTTTTTGACTTGTTTAGGAGGAACTCTTAAAGAATCATCCTCATCATGAGATGAGTGAGAAGCATTTTCCTCCATAAGAGGATTAGAATCAAGAAGAATCAAAGGCTCATTCAGAATCCTCAGGAAAGGAGAAGAAGACTCAGGCTCAAAGGTACCCATAAGTCTATGATTACGTCTAACCCTAAGATTATAAGTAGGACTAGAAGTAATAAAGCTCATAAACCAATACAATTTAAATGAACTAAACTAGGAAAACATAAAGCATAAATATTTTAGTATTTTGAAAGAAATTTTCCATTTTTTAATTTTTTTTTAATTTTAAAATGCAAGAAAAAAACCTAACAAATATGAAATGAAATATAACACCACAAAACACAATAAGGCATCTAATTCAACAAAAGAAAAGAGGGTAAGCATATCGGATTCACCAAAATCAATAGGAAGAAAATAAGGGTTCCTCTCTTAACCCTATTTTTAATGTGATGATCCAAATTGATTAAGCACAAGAAAGTTTTCAATGCAGAAATGGATCATGTGATGGAAAATAGGGAGAGCAAGGGTTATATGATATTTCTATTATGGGGGAGTATGTACTTAAATCCTAAAATAGATAAAAGGCAAATACTAACCTTGAATCTAGAAAATGTTGTTTTCTAATGTCTGTGTACAGTTTTTGGAAAATTTGTAATCCGTTTCAAACTAGAAATGTTGAGATGAAGAAAACCAAAAAATCTTTTATCTTTTTGAAAGGAGGTTGACCTTGACCCTAATAGTGAGGCACAATCCTACCCTAGGGCACAATTGTACCCTGAAAAGTTGACCTTGATCGGCACTGGTCTGACAAAATTTATATTTGTGGATCTTGCAAGTTCAACGAAAAGGGTATCTGAATCTACTTTCAATTTTTTTTTCCACACCTTTATCTACAAGAAAAATGGTTTCTTTGTTTGGTTGTGGGGTTTTCTGTAGTCAAACTCCAATTTAATTAACCTTGAAATTGAATTGAATTTGTAATAAATAAAGTAAATGAAATAATTCACCTTGCTTATATTGAAATCCTTGTGGAGGATTTCAATCCTTGAATCCACAAGTATGGATACTTCAAATGTATTTAGAAATGTATGTAGGATGTATCAAATCAATGGCATTAGATCTTCAACACCAATTTTGAATGTATCTTTGCATAGGAAAAGGCTTGGATGAATGTGGATGGAGAAATCTTCAACAAGAGGGTCCATAAAGATTGAATCATTCAATGGCTAACAATGGATCTCCTTGATGAATCGGTTTCTTGAATGCTTGATAGATAGTAGAACTTCACTTCATATTAGGTGGATGCACAAGATAATGGTTAGATAAAATGAGAGAGGAAGGCTTCCTTATATAGAGATCTAGGGAACTAACTCCTAGAGAAGGTTGACATAGAAGCATTAAATCCCATTTAACCTTAACCCATAAGAATAGACCTAGATTAAATTTAATTTAAGAGTCTACCATATGGAAACCTAAAACAACCAACCCAGAAGTGGGAAAAGAATCTATCTAAAGCCTGATGTCCCGAAACTCTCAGAAATTAAAAAATGAACTTCTGGTCAAGGATGACCACATTCATCCAAGCCTTTTCCTATGCAAAGATGCATTCAAAATTGGTGTTGAAGATCTAATGCCATTGATTTGAGACATCCTGTAGACACCTAAATCCTTTAGAAAATAAAGTATTTTTATTTTTTGAAAAAGTCCCTGATGACATCATCATTTATTACTTAATTATTTATTTATTTTATTTATTTATTTTTATTCCATTAAATCCTTTTATCTTAATTAAAAATATTTAATTAAGGAATCCCTCCCAAAAATGTTTAAATCTTATTTAAACATTATTTCCTTATTTATTAATTATTTGATTAATAAATTGACCAAAAAATCCTAAAATAAATAATTTATTTTTTTTTGCCCAAAACTTGGCCAATTTTCTTAAGACCACTAACCTCTTCCAAAATTTTCTAATCCTTCTTTAATTTCAATTAAAGGCTAATCCCATCATTTCCTACCCCTAATCCCAACTCAAAATATTTAATTAAGATTAAATATTAATCCTCATGTTTATTAAAAATACTTTAATAAATATCTCCTCAACCCAAACCCTTGAAATAAATAAAACTTTATTTATTTCCTAAAAACCTTATTTATCCTCATCCTATGAAGTTCTAGACTCTTGTAGAAAGTCTTCATCCTCATCCAAAGCCTAGACTCTTCTAGAAGATGTCAATCCTTATCTTTGACCCTAATCCTAATCCCCCCCCTAACCTTGTCACATTCCCTAAACATGGGTTAAGACTTGCTAACCCAAGCCAAAGCCAACAAATATCTCCTCCTTCATACACCCTCATTAAATGCCATCCACTTGCCCATCTCTAACAAGCCTAATCTAATCTTAACCCAAGCCTAATCCAAGCCTAATCCAAGCCTTAATCATTTGCACATTCCTAAGTCAAGCTTAAGACTTTCTTAATCCAACCCAAGTCAAAATATCTCAACTCTCTCACAAATATCCCAACCATAAAACTTTATGAAGTCCACAAAGCCATAAATGACTCTTACAAGCCCATTCATTGCTCTTACAAGCTATTATGAGGGTCTTTATGAGCTTTGAGCCTCCTTTGTTTACCCCTCAACCCCTCTTGCTCTAACCAATGACCCTGTGACATGTGTCACTCCCTGATTGGCTGTAAGGAAGCACAATCCATGTGCTCTCCTCTCATTCAATCTAAACCTTCCATAAGCTTTCTCCCATCCTTGCATCCTAGCCCTTGATCCCTCAAGCCCTTTGCCTATTTAAGGAATCCTCTCCCAAGCCATTTTAACAGAATCACCCATAGTAACAAAGTAATGCTATTTTGATCATGAAGTAAAGCCATAATGCCATTTTTGAGAAGCCATTTTACATCAAATCCATTCACCCAAGCCAAAATCCATCAAGAACACCATTGAAGCCTTTGGAGAATCAAGCGTACATCCTATCTAATTAGACAAAGCTACTCAACAAGAGAGCTTCTCATTGTGAGAGCCCATTAATGGCTCATATTCTCAATTGAGAGCTCATCTTAGTCTATCTTGAAGTTACGTTTATTTAGTTTTGTGAATACTTTTGATTTGATATTTAGTGTTCTTTGCATTAATAATCCTTGTATACACATCCTACATACATTTCTACATACATTTGGAGTATCCATACTTGTGGATTAAAGGATTGAAATCCTCCACATGCTTGAATGCTTGATAGATAGTAGAACTCCACTTCATATTAGGTGCATGCGCAAGATAATGGTTAGATAAAATGAGAGAGGAAGGCTTCCTTATAAAGGGATCTAGGGAACTAACTCCTAGAGAAGGCCAACATAGAAGCATTAAATCCCATTTAACATTAACCCATAGGAATAGACCTAGATTAAATTTGATTTGAGAGTTTACCATTTGGAAACCTAAAATGGCCAACTTGAAAGTGGGAAAAGAATTTATCTGAAGCCTGATGTCCCGAAACTCTTAGAAATTAAAAAATGAACTTGGGTTCAAGGATGAGGTCAACCCTACTCTAGGTTAGCGTCAAGGTCATCCTTGACCTACCAGGTCATCCTTGACCTAGAAGTCAAAATCTTCAATTCCACATAGCAGGTTGTCAGAAATAGGTTGGAAATGAAGAGAGAGGAAAACAACCAGATCCATGCAAAGACACATTCAAGGCACTTGGCATCACCCCAAACCACTTACTCAGAGGAATAAACACTCTTAACATATAAGTGCTTCCATTTTAAGATGATACAACTATTTGAATTTTGTTCCCTCTATTTCTTACTATTCTACCAAGATCTTACTTTGTGTATACTTTGATCATTATAAGTATATGATAACTAATTGGTTTAGTATTTCATTAAATAGCATCAGACCCATAAACTATTTATTTAATTGAACTCCTTTTTGAGTTCTTTATTCATATATTTGCAACCACACTCCTTAGTGTTATCCTAAGATGACATGGGTTTTTCTATGTATTATAAAAATATGGAGAAAGAAATTGAAAATCTATTATAGAATATATAACAATAGAGAAACAATATAGCTAAGAGAAGCAAGTATTTAGGTTACTTAAAGATGGAGAAATAATTTTTCAATTGAAAATAATTTAAACAATCCATTATTCCCAGCTAGCAGGATCAAATATAGTTTTTCAAGGTGATAAAATTGCATATGTAGATGCATCACTTGTATGCCATGCATGAAGTGCATTCCCCAACTTATAACAAATGGTTTGATATAAAGGCTCCATACCTTAGACCCCAACTATGGAAGACAAGGATGTAACCATGCATGTATTGGCACAGTCTCCTTGCAAGGATCTCAAGTATCTATTTCTGTTGTTAATTTGGGCATCACAATCTAAAGTATTGAATCTGGTAGTAACTTATATCATCTCTCCAAAAAATATAGCATAGGTTCAAGGTCCCTTAGCTCCCAATATTTTTAGTAGCTATTCTCACTACTAGAAGAATAATATTAGTGAAGATTTGAGTGAAAGGAGTTGAAGAAGAAAGTTCTACTTCCATATAAATGCCATAATCACGAGGCTCATTTCCTTGCAGAAGCCTCTACCACAATAAGATTACCTCTAAACTTTGCCAAGGATAATGAAGTGGTTGCCAACCTTGAAATAATCTTATAATCAATTGCAAAGCAAATATAGATGCAATACATTACGAATTCCAAGGTGATCATGACAAATCCTAATATCTTAATATCTTAAATGCAATAAATTGGAGGGTAAGAATCTTGTGAGAAGTGTGTTTTCTTAAACTTTTCAAGGAGAAAGAAGATAAAGAATCTACAAAAAAACCAACAAAATGTTTCAATCAAACAAGTTTGAGAAACTAGCATTTAAGCTATTAGAATATGTTTGTTTAAGAAAATGTGGATTCTATTTCCAAGGTGATCATGAAATAACAAGAAAGAATGTAATTCCTACTATGGTTTGGTCAAACAAAGATGAAGTTTTGACACAATAATGACTCATGTTTAACACCATTTTCTCACACATGGATAAACCAATAGATGACTAAGTTGAAGGGAAAAAGAATTTGATTGAAAGATGAACTAATGAGGAGTCATGTGAACAACTCCCTGAATGTTCAAGAAAACAAGAAGGCCAAAACAAGAAGAAGAATGGAGGGAGTGACAAGGAGTTACAAACAAGAGGAATGAAGAACAACGAGATAGAGGACAAGGTGCATAGGTATTTGATCCTTGATAGCTTTCAACTTCACATTATTTTGTAACTCTAGCATAGGTTTTTGATCCTCGATAGATTTCATTTCAACATTCAAGTTGTCAAGATTGGTCAACGCCCTCACTTGTGGACATCTCATGTCAAGCACAATCTATATTATTTCAACACCTCGTTCTTACTTCTAAGCTAACAGTTCTTCAGGTGTAGTTTTTTGTAAAATATTAATTTTGTAAAAAAAATTGTACTATTTCAACACCAAATGTTTCTTTCAAAAACACATGTGTAGATATAAACATCAAGTACAACATGTCCAATATTTTGTAGATATACACATTAATTACACCAAATGTTTGTTTCAAAACCATGTGTGCAGATATAAACATTAAGTATAACATGTCCAATATTTTTGTAGATATACACATTAATTACACCAAATGTTTCTTTCAAAACTATATGTTTAGATATATACAATAAGTACAACATGTCCAATATTTTTGCAAATATACACATTAATTACACCAATTTTTTCTTTCAAAACCATATATGTAGATATAAACATTAAGTACAGAATGTCCAATATTTTTGCAAATATAAACATTAATTACACCAAATATTTCTTTCAAAACCATATGTGCAGATAAAAACATTAACTACAATATGTCCAATATTTTTGCAGATATACACATTAATTACACCAAATGTTTTTTTCAAAAACATAAGTGTAGATATAAACACTAAGTGCAACATGTCCAATATTTTTGCAGATATACACATTAATCACACCAAATGTTTCTTTCAAAACCATATGTGCAGATATAAACATTAACTACAACTAACTCAATAAGGGTACACAAATAAGTTATTCCTGTGAAGAAGGGTCATGTTAGATAATACGAGGGAGTTTGATCAAAATAGGGAGACAATTGCTACATTTTTATCTAACTTTCAAAGAATAGGCAATGAAAAATATTATTGTCCTTGCAAGTGTTGTAGTGGCTTAAAGACAAGAAGAAACAAAATCAATACAGCTAAGAGGCATTGTTGGGAAAATGGTCACACTGAAGGGGGATTTGATTATCATCAATTGGTAAGTTGTTTGTTATATTTTTTCACAATTAATATACTTATGAATCATACAATGGGGGTTTGATTATTATCATTTTTATATAGTTCAATCTTCGCAGGGTAGTATGTGATATGGACCAACACATCTAGGAGGAACATGGAGGTGTGAGTATTAAAGGAGAATATCATTGGTGCAGGAGCACCTTCAATTCCATCCATTTGAAGCACATCAGGAGCATCAAAGACAAAGGGTTAGGGTAGTAGTTGGATCTAGAATCCAATGCTAGAAATAATGTCCAAGTTGTAAGGTAAGGAGGCATTAGGTGTGTTATAAACCTAAGTGTCTACCTTAGTCATTTTATGGGCAATTTCTAGGTAGAAATTGGATAAAGTAGTATAGAAGATTAAATAAAGGTTATTTTATGATCAAAACTTTCCTAAGTTCCTAGGTAGAGTCTAGGATTAAATTTTGGTAGAGTTTGGAGACATCTGTGCAAAACTTGTCAAAGTTTTCAATGTTGCATAATGCAACTTTTGTACAAAAATGCAACTTTTTGAATCCCAACACTCACAACCACCTTTATCAATTAGAACTGATTAGGAATGGCATAAATAAGGTTGATAAACATTTCTCAACATAGAAGAGAAGAATCTAATGTAATCATTGCTTTGAAATCAATAAAATCTATTATTTTCCTATCAAAACTATTTGAGAAACTGTTTGTATGAAATTGTACAAATTCAAATGAGACGTTGAAGGATTGGAAAAGTTGGATAATTTTCTTATGAAGGTTTTTCAAGTGGTTTGAGGTCTTCAAGTCATACTGGTTAAGAGAAAAAAAACTTTGATTACTTGTTGGTTGCAAGAAGGCCCTAACTAGGGTTTGAGAGAAAAATTCTCTTTCCTAGAGATTCCACCATAGGAAAAAAATAAGACTCAGCAGAAAGAAGGGGGGGAGGATTTACTTTAATATTATTTGGGTCTTAGATCAGGAAGTAGGAGATATTGGGATAAATTTCTAAACCCTCTAGACAAGCATCTAAATGTGATTGTCTAGTTTTGGGTTTTTGAGGCACAGCTTGGCCCAGGGGTGGAATAGAAACATAGGAACTTGGATTTAGATGTTTTGGCATGTCCCTAAAGTATTCTTATAGATTTTTTTGGAAGGTGTGTTAAATTTCCTATACTTGATTTGGAAAAGAGACCTAATTAGCCCTATTAGGCCTAGGAGAGTTTTGCAAACAACTTGAGTTGGGAGATTGGTCAAGGGTCCCAACTTGGTAGGGGTTGTTGATTAAGGTATTGGATTATCCAAAGGTTTTTAAGATTTTCTATGGTGGAGTTCCAAAAAGGTTTCCTTCACAAATCCTAATTTTCTCCTTGCAGCCCTTTTTGGAGTTTTAGGTTGAAGGAATTCATATTTAATCCCTAAAACATTTGTCTTAAGTTTCTGTATTATTAGGCCTCAAGGAGGTGTCCTAGACATTGAAATTGATATAGTCTATATAGTGTAGGTATTGGGAATCATACTGTGGAGCCTTAGGTCATATTGTTGGACAGTGTCTTATGTACTCACAAGTAACATATTTTGACATACATCAAATGTATATGATCCAGTTGGTAGTAGATAAACTTAGTAGATCTTTGGAGAAATACAAGTTGCAACTATGTCAGATGGTGGAGAAGAAAATTAGAATGAACTTCCTAATAGAATGACAAATGTTGAACTACTGAGGGTAGTGAAAGTTTTAGGATTAAACCTTAGATAGAAATAATAGTTAAATGCAAATATAACCAATATCAAAAAATAATAGATTGCACAGAAGAGAACACAAGACACCAAGATTTAACATGGTTCAACCAATCCCTCGGCTATGTACACCAAAAACAAGTCCAATATTATTATTATCTAGTGATTACAATCCACAATACCTTACAGCTCAATACCACCACAAGAAGCTACAATATAACCATTACCTTATGAAATCCCTAACCCTAAGTCTTTTTATACAAGCTTTTGCCACTTACAAAATTAGGGCTAGAATAAGTCATCCAATGGGAAAAATAGAAGTTGATGCCTTTTACAATATAAGTTCATTTTTTGTTTCGGGGGTGCTACCCTAAAAACCTTCACAGGGGCTTTTCCCCTCAACCCCACCCTATACAGCAATAGGAAGTGCACCTAGGGTGCTGCCCCAAGACCCCAGAAGGGCACTACGCCCAAACCCTCATAGAAATAATATGGGGAGAAAACCATGTCAAATAAGCCTCTAAGTCTAATTAGGGTCCACATCACAACAATCTCCCACTTGGGGACTGATCATAGCACTGCTAAACTTGTAGCTCTCACTAAAATATCAAACCACCCTGTACTCTGTTGTTCTTTTATTTTGTTCAGTCTAAAAGACCAACTGAAGATGAAGAAAAATTCAGCTTCTCCCTTGTTACTACCTTAGTAAACATATCTATTGGATTATCATCTATATGTATCTTTTCTAGCTTTAATTGTTCATCATCCAAAACTAACTGAATGAAATGGTACTGTAACTATATGTGTTTTGTCTTTGAATGCAAAGTTGAATTATTCATAAGATGAATGGCACTCTGACTATCTGTAAAAAAATAATTATCCTTATGAGGGTGTCCCAACTCTTCCATGAATAATTGAAGCCATATCATCTCCTTGGTTTTCTCTATAGCAACAACATACTCTACCTCTATAGTGTATAAAGCATTAACCTTTTGTAACCTAGAAACCTAGCTCACTATTGCCCCACCAACAGAAAATATATACCCTATAGTACTTCACCTAGTATCAATATCCCCTATCAAATTTGAGTCAACATAGCCCTGTAAGTCAGTAGTAGAGCCTCTAAAGTGTAAACACTTACTGGATGTTCCTCTCAAATATCTAAGAATCCATTTGACTGCATTCTAATGCTCAATTCTTGGATGACTTGTATACCTACTAATGACTCCCACTACACATGTAATATTTGGCCTTGTACATACCATAGCATACATCAACCTTCCTATAGCTGAAACATAGGGTGCCTTGGACATCTTATCCTCCTCTTCTTGTGTCTTTGGACACATCTCCTTAGTCAACTTCAAATGACCAGGTAAAGGTATGCTGACAGCTTTAGTATTCTCCATAGGAAAACATTGCAACACCTTCTCAAAATAATAAATCTAGGATAAAGTCAATTTCCTATTCTTCCTATCTCTACAAATCTTCATACCAAGGATTTCTTTTGCTACCCCCAAATCCTTCATAGCAAATGCATGTGCTAATTGGCATTTTAGCCCCTCAATGTGATCTATGTTAGACCTAGCTACAAGCATATCATCAACATATAAACATAAAATAATGTAGATGTCATCATCCAACCTCTTAAAGTAAACACAATAATCTGAATGATAGCTACTATATCCATGCTCATGCATAAACCTATCAAATTTCAAATACCATTGCTGAGGTGCTTGCTTCAAGCCATATAAACTTTTCTTCAATATGCACACTAAATTCTCCTAACCTTTGACCTCAAATCCCTGTGGCTATGCCATTTATATCTCTTCATCCAAATCACCATGAAGAAAGGTTGCTTTAACATCAAGCTACTCCAAATGCAAATCTTCAATAGCCACAATACTTAAAATAGTGCAAATAGAAGTTATTTTAAATCTCATCAAAATTGATGCCCTTTTTCTGTACAAATCATTTTACAACTAACATGGCTTTAAATCTTTTCTTACCTCCATCCTCTTCTTTTAACCTGTAAACCCATTTGTTTTGTAAAGCCCTTTTACCTACAGGAAGCTTGCATAAATCTCATGTCTTATTTTTCAACAAAGAGTCCATTTTTCCTTTCATTGAAAACTCCCACTGAATCTATGTATCCACCTACATAGCTTCATCATAACATTCAAATTCACCAGCATCGGTAAGTAAAATAGAATACAAGAAAGCAGAAAATCTTTCTAGAGGTCTAATTAGCCTTGTTGATTGTCTAACATTCACTGGGTTGTGTGGTATTTGTTGTTGTAGTTGTTGTACATCATGAGGAATTGTTGGAACATCATCTTTTGGAGTATCATTCAGCACTACATAATCATTTTTGTTCTTCTTATGTTGCTACAACAAATCTTTGTACAACACTTTCTCATTGACTATGACAGCCCTGCTTTTTAAAATTTTAGGATTTTCAAAATCCCAAAGCCTATAACCAAATTCATTAATTTCATATCCAACAAATACACATTTCTTTGACTTAGCTTCTAACTTAGTTCTATTTTTAGATTCTATATGAGGAAATGCTTCACAATTGAAGGTTTTAAGAATAGAATAACTCACCTTCTTACCAGTCCATGCTTCCTTTGGAATAGCACAACCGAAAGGAGTAGAGGGACCTCTATTAATCAAATATATAGTAGCATTGATAGCCTCCACTCACATATTTAAGGGCGACCCTGCATGCAACATCATGCTTCTTGCATGATCCATTATAGTCTTGTTCATGCATTCACCCACTCCATTTTTTTGTGGAATCCTTGGAACAGTTTTTTGTCTATGAATACCATTAATGGAGAAATAATCTTCAAATTCATGACTACAATACTCACCACCATTATTAGATCTGAGACATTTTAATTTCTTACCAGTCTCATTTTCAACCAAGTATTTCCATTTCTTAAAAGTTTGAAATATATCAAATTTTTGTCTAAGGAAATAAACCCATACTTTTTTAGTTGCATCATCAATAAATGTAACATAATAATAAGACCTACCAAGGGAAGATATCTAAGCTGGTCCCCATACATCTGTATGCACAAGCTCTAATCTCTCACTTTTCTTTTCCTTCCTAGTCTTCACAAAACTCACTCTCTTTTGTTTTCCATACAAACAACTTTCATAGATATCCATATTAACACATTTTAGACCTAGTAAAACTTTCTTTGAATGAAGTACTTTCATACCTTTCTCACTCCTGTGCCTGAGTCTATTGTGCCACAGTGCATTATCAAAATTTACAATAGCTTTTGTTCTCCCTACTCAATAGCAACAAATATTCCTAAACATTCATTTTTCTCTGAAATAATCAAAGTAGAAGGAACAGTATGACCTGTACAAAGATATAAGGTGCCTACTTTCATAGCTTTTTCTACTAGAACGGAACCTTTTGAAACCTTCCAATTTTTATCATTGAAAGTAACTACACAACCCTCATCACTGAGTTTCCCTACTAAAATTAAATTCCTACTTAGCCTTGGAACATTTCTTACCTCATGTAGTAGCCAATGATTCTCATTCTATAACTTAATCTTAACTTTTCCCTTTCCAACAATTTGATAGGGTTCATTATCCCCCAAATAAACAAACCCAAAATCCCCTTCGACATAATTAATGAAATAACCTCTATGAGGTGTAGCATGAAATGAAGCACCAGAATTAAAACCCATGAATCATCAACACTTTCTAAAGATAGAAGCAAAGCATCCTCTTCACATTTGTTACTTACCACATTTTCTTCCTTGTTCCCTTCTAGTTTGTCTCCTTCATTGTTCTTCCGAGTCCAACAATATTTTTTCTTATGCTGTGGTTTACTATAGTACCATCAATCTCTTGGTCCTCTAGATTGAAACCTCTTCCCCTTTGACTTTCCTCTTGATTTCCCATAATTTCTAGAATTATTTCCTCTCTCAATCGTTCTACCTCTGATTTGTGCATTCAAAGCACTTCCTGATGTAGATCCACCTAAGGTTTTTCTACAAGTTTCCTCACTCAAAATAACACCAATCACATCATCAAATTTTAGGGTATTAGATCTAGAAACATAATTACTTACAACCATTACCAAGCCATTCCAACTTTCAAGCAAAGAACACAAAATCAAGAGAGCCCTAATTTCTTTATCAAAATTAATACCCATAGAAGATAACTAACTAGTAATACTTTTAAACTCATTTCAATGATCTGTAATAGATCCACCTTCTATCATTTTCATATTAAATAAATGCTTCATGAGAAATACCTTGTTTGAAGCAAAGTGATTTTCATACAATTTCTCTAGGGTTTGCATCAATTCTTCCAATGTCTATTCTTTTGTAATATTAAATGTCACAAATGGTTCCAAGCATAATCAAATGCTTCCAAGTGCCTTTCTATCTAAAATCTCCTTGTCCTTATCTGACATAACTCCTTGTTTCTTGGATTTTTGTTTCAACAAATTCCATAAAGCCTTCTAATAAAGATAGTCTTCCATTTTCATATTCCATAACTAAAAGCTCTACCCATTAAAATTCTCCACCTTTAGCTTACCCTCATCTTCCATTTCTCCCACTCAACCATGAGACCTTCCTATAGAGGATAGCTAAAAAAAAAATTAATGATAGTCTAGCCAAAAAATGATGATAGTCTAGCTCTGGTATGACTTGTTAGGATTAAACCTTGGACAAAAAAAATAGTTACATGCAAATATAACCAATATCAAAAAATAATAGATTGCATAAAAGAGAACACAAGACACCAAGTTTTAGCGTGGTTCACCCAATCCTTGGGCTATGTCCACCAATAGCAAGTTCAATATTATTATTATCTATTGATTACAATCCACAATCCCTTATAGCTCAATACCACTGCATGAAGCTACAATATCACCATTACATTATGAAATCCCTAAACCTAAGCCTTTTTATACAATCTTTTGTCACTTACAAAATTAGGGCTAGAATAATTCGTCCAATGGGAAAAATAGCAGTTGACACCTTTTACAATATAAGGTCACTTTTAGCTTGGGGGGCACTACCCCTAAAAACCCCCATAGGGGCATTGCCCCTCGACCCCACCCTATACTATGATAGGAAGCACACCTGGGGGACCCCAAAGGGGCATTACCCCTTGACCCCATCTCAGGGAAGCTACCCTCAACCCCCATAGAAATAATATGGCGAGAAAACTACGCCAAATAAGGCTCTAAGTTTGATTGGGCTCCACGTCACAATAGAAAGAGCATGATATTAAGAGGAAGCAAATGAAGAGAGAAATGGAAAAACTAAAAGAACAAGTTAGGAAAAGATTCAGTGGTAACTCTAAGAATGAGAAGAAGGGGAGTGATGAGGAAACCCCCTTGGTAGGAGGAAGAAGAAGAGATTTGTGCAAAATAGAGGTTGTTCCTAAAGACTTTGAAATCCATGGAGAGAAGGAGCATGGACACTAAACTTGATCTTCTTATCTACATTGGGAAGATGGATCCAAAAGAAGTGATGGATTGATGCACTCACTAGTTTCTTTGACTATGAGGAGATACCAAAGCATCAGAAGGTGAAGATAGAAAAATCCAATTTGAAGGGATCTACCTTAACTTGGTGGAATTTCACTCAAGCAAAGAGGGTGAAGATGGAAAAAAATCAGATTAGTACATGGAAGAAGATGGTGACCTTGATAAAGAAAGCCTATATACCTGAGGACTATGAGATTCTACTTCATTAAAAGAGGCAAAGTCTAAGGAAAAAGGAGATGTAAGTCTCTATTTACACCAAGGAGTTCTACAAACTCACTATGAAGTCTAAATTGGTGGAACCAAAATGTGTCAAACTTGCTAGGTATATGCAAGGGTTGAGGATGAATATCTAGGATGAACTATGTGTTCTCCTAACACAGTCTAGAAATGCTTTCAATTTGCATTAAAAGTGGAGGAAAAAATTAAGAGGAAACAAGACCAAGGAGGGAAAGGAAGAAGCCAGAGAGATTTTGGAAATAGAGGAAGAGGAACAAGTGGTGGCAAAGGACAAACTCCTAGAGACTATGGGGGGACTAGTTAGGAAAATTCCTCTAGTGAGAGCAATTCTAGAGGATCCCATAGGGGAAGAAGAAGAGACTCAAGGAAGATATTTGGAGGGAGATCACCAGAACTTCCAAAGTGTTATAGATGTAACCAACCAAGGAACTTGGCATCTAAGTGTCCTGAAAAGGAAAAGAACCAAACTGATAGGAGAGCAAACCTAGTCAGGGAAGATGACAGTTAAGAAGAGGAATCCCAAAGCTCTTGTGTAGAACTTGAAAAGGGAGAAGCCCTTATGATGAGAAAGACATTATTAAATGCCCCAAGCACTCATAAACCACCTCAGAGGAAGAATTTTTTTAGGACCACATGCAATGTGGAGACAAAGTCTACAAGATGTTGATTGATAGTGGATCTACTAACAACTTAGTATCTAAGGAGGCATTAAAGAAGTTGAAATTGATAAGGGTACCACATCCAAATCCTTATAAGGTGTCTTGGCTTACAAATAAGAAAAAAACTATCATAGAAGAGCAAGCTTGGGTGGAATTCTATATTGGAAGGTACAAGGACAAGGTTCTCTATGATATTGTGCCAATGGATGCTTGTCATTTTCTATTAGGGAGACCATGTCAATATGATTTGGAGGTACACCATGATGGAAATTTGAACCCATACACCATCAAGCACAAAGGTGAAAAGGTAACTCTCTTACCCTTACCAAATTCTGTAGAGGAACAAAAGGATCCTAAATTTTTGTTTTTAGATGGAAAATAATTTCTAAAAGTTGTGAAGCAAGAAAATGCTCCACGCTATGCCATATTCATTTTACCTAAGGATGAAAAACCTAAGAGGATTGTGAATGAAATGAAGCCCTTGAGACATGTAGATCCTAAGGAGGTTGTAGGCCTATTTGACCAATATAAGTACATTGTCACCAAAGAATTGCCAAGTGGGTTGCCCCCAATCATAGACGTAAGCCATAACATAAATTTAATCACAGGAGCAACATTTCTTAATAAAGTAGCATATAAACTAACCGTAGAGAAGAATCAGAAAATGAAAAGACCATGTGCAGTACCTGCCCTATTGGCACCTAGGAAGGAAGGCACATGGAAATTGTGCATTGATTCTAGAGAAATAAATAGAATCACTATTAGGTATAGGTTCCTTATGCCTAGGATAGAAGACCTATTGGACCAACTAGGGGTATCAAGGTACTATTCCAAGATAGACTTGAAAAGTGGCTATCACCAAATAAGGATTAGGGATGGTGATGAGTGGAAGACCACATTTAAAACCAATAAAGGCCTGTATGAATGGAGAGTGATGCATTTTGGCTTGTCAAATGCTCACAACACATTCATAAGACTCATGAATGAAGTGCTCAAGCCATTCCTTGGGAAATTTTTCATAGTATACCTTGATGACATCCTTATTTTTAGTAGGAGTGAGGAGGAACATTTAGAACATCTTAACTTGGTGTTGAAAAGATTGCATGAAGAAAAGATTTTTATAAACTTGGACAAGTGTGTTTTTATGCAAGGAGAACTTGTTTATTTGGGATATGTAATCTCAAAAGGTAACATAAAAATGGATCATGAGAAGGTGGAAGCCATCTTGAGTTGGCCTTCCCCTAGGACCATGACTAAAGTCAAAAGCTTTCATGGGCTTGCTTCCTTGTAGAGAAGGTTCATCACGGGCTTCAATTAGTTGTGTGCTCCTATCCTTAAGACCATAAAGGGTTGGTAGAAAGGTAAATTTGTGTGGAATAATTATTTAGATGAGGCCTTCCAAATGCTAAAGAAAAAGGTAATGGAGAAACCTATCCTAGTGTTCCTTGATTTTCAGATTTTTTTTACTATTGAGTGTGATGCTTCTAACCTGGCTCTAGGGGTTGTCTTGAGACAAGAAGGTAGGCTAATAGCCTTTTTTAGTGAGAAATCAAATGAATCCAAGAGGAAATAATCCTCTTATGACTTGGAACTATATGCCTTACTCCTTCCAAAAGAATTTTTAGTTTTCATAGACACCAAGCCTTAAGTTTCTTGAATAGCCAGGAGAAACTAAGCCACAAGTGCATGAAATGTGTAGAATATATTCAAGCCTACACCTTTTAAATGAAACACAAGAAGGGAGTTTCCAATAAAGTGGTAGATGAACTAAGTAGGAAGAACCTAGTTGTGCAAGAAATCCAACTCCAAAGTGTAGGGACTAATGCATTGAAAAACATGTATAAAGAGGAAATGATTTCAAAGACATCTATAAGGTGTTCTCTAACTTTTTTGAAACATATCACACTAAATATGCTAACTACTTGATTCAAAATGGGCTATTTTTCAAGGGGCATCAACTATGCATTCTATAATGTTCAATGAGGAAGAACATCATTAGGGAGAAGCATGCAGGTAGCATGGGAGAACATTTTAGATTGGATGAGACCTTGGAACAGGTGAGAAGGTTCTACTATTGGCCAAGACATTAGACTGAAGTGAGGAAGATTATGGAGACATATACAATCTATTAGAGGGCCAAGGGTACGTCCACTAATGTAGGACTATATCAACCTTTGCCTATTTCTACAAGGTCTTGGGAGAGTTGCACTATGGACTTTGTGATGGGATCGCCTAGATCACATAAGGGAAATGATAGCATATATGTTGCAATGGACAAATTTAGTGAAATGGCCCACTTAATCCCTTGTAAAAGCACTAATGATGCATCAGCAATTGTAAGTTTATTCTTCAAGGAGATTTTCAGGATATATGGTTTTCCTTTAACCATATTTTTAGACAAAGATGTGAAGTTTATTGGTCACTTTTGGAGGGCCTTGTGGAAGAATTTCGGAACTAATCTGAGTTTTAGCTTTGCTTACCATCCAAAAATAAATGGGAAAATAGAGGTGGTCAATAAGTCTCTTGGAGACCTACTTAGATGATTGACAAAGTAGTATGGAGACAAGTGGGAGTCATTCCTACCACAAGTAGAGTTTTCTTTTAATGATTTAGTCAACAAGAGTATAGGGAAGAGCCCTTTTCAAATAGTTTATGGGAAAAATCCAAGAGGTGTCCTAGAACTCAGGGAACTACCTTCCAACACTCTAGTTAGCGCTCATGGAGAGGAGTTTGCAGAAAGCATGAAGAAGATTCATGAATTAGTGAGGTTAGTACTTGATAAGAGTGTAGAAAAGAAGGCTAAAGACAAGCAGAAGAGATGTTCAATTGAAGGTTGGAGACTTGGTCTGGGCATACTTGAAAAAGGAGAGGTTACCAAAGGGAAAGCATACCAAACTATTCATGAAGAAAATAGGACCTTTTCAAATATTGAAGAAGTGTGGAATGAATGCTTATGTGATAGAGTTTCCCTAACACCTTAGTATCTCTACCATATTTAATATTTGTGGTCTAACCCCATATAAAGGTGATGTAAATGTAGGTTCAAAAGTGTAGCTTCAAGAGCTTGAAAAAGATGTTGCAGGGATACCAGCCCATGAACCAAGGAGACTTGACAAGATCTTGGATACCAACACCATCAAAAAAACTAGGAAGAATGCATACACAAAGTATTTGGTTCAATGGAAGGGATGGCCTGAAGAAGAATTTGTATGAATGGATGAACAAGAGATCCAAAAACATGGCCTAACTTTTGCAAGAGCTTTTCTCAAGAGGACTTGAGATCAATGCACCCTAGGAGAATGGCGCAGGAACACCTTCAACTCCATCCATTTCAAGCACATCACAATGATCAAAGGAAAAGGTTTAGGGTAGTAGTTGGATCTAGAATCCCATGCTAGAAATAATCTTCAAGTTGTAAGGCAAGGAGGCATTAGGTGTGCTATAAACCTAATTGTCTACCTTAGTCATTTTATGGGCAATTTCTAGGTAGAAATGGGATAAAGTAGTATAGAAGATTAAATACAGGTTATTTTATGATCAAAACCTTCCTAAGTTCGTAGGTAGATTTTAGGATTAAATTTTGGTAGATTTTGGAGACATTTGCCCAAAATTTGTCAATGCTGCATAATGCAACTTTTGTGCAAAAATGCAACTTTTTGAATCCCAATGTTCATAACCACCTTTATCAATTGGAACTAATTGGGAATGGCATAAATAAAGTTGAGAAACTTTCTCGATATAGAAGAGAAGAATCTAATGTAATCATTACTTTGAAATCAATAAAATCTATTATTTTCCTATCAAATCTGCCTGAGAAGATGTTTGTATGGAATTGTACAAATTCACATGAGACTCTAAATGATTGGAAAAATTGAATAATTTTCTTATGATTTTTTTGCAAGTGGTTTGAGGTCTTCAAGTCATACTAGTTAAGAGAAAATTAATTATGATTGTTTGTTGCTTGTAGGAAGGCCCTGTTAGAAACAATAGTTCACCAAGATAACTGAGAGGGTGGGGGTGAATCAATTATCCAATAATGAAACCACATATCTTCATTAAACAAACTTAACCATTTAGCCAAAGTAAATAGTAACCATACAAAGATGCACATAGAAAATTACACTAGATATGTTGACTAAGGAAACCCTTGACCAAAGGGAAAACCCCAGTGGGAATGATGCCCACAAGATCATGTACTAATATAAATATTCCTTGTTAGAGGATAGACCCTATTAGGAGTCTGTTACAATATTTATTACAATGAGTCCCTGTTAGGAGACTTTGAATCCTTGTTGGGAGATTCCAACCCTATTAGGAGTTGTGTCAACCCTGTTAAAAGTTGTGGTATAATGTATGCAAGAAGAGCCCACTACCCAAACATACAATTTCCACTACAAAAAGAGCTCACTGCTCAAACAAGTAATTTACCGGTATCTTCTTCTTTCCTCTATACTTTCCTCTATCTTGTCAACCAAACCAATCACTATCAAACCTTGTAGACTAGGACATGAACCTTAGATCTAAATACCAAACCTCAGATAACTCAAAAAAACCTTACCAATGAAGCGTCCTTCACTTCCACACTGCTTTGCTCAACTTCACATTTTTCACTCTCTACTTCTTTTCAAACATTCATAATTTGCATATATCCATTCCATGATAAAGGAAAATGTCCTTCATTAATACTAAGTTCATAAAACAATTCTTGAGTCAGATATTAGTCCTTCTCAATTAATTATTATACGACCACATTAAGTACATGTTACACTTAGCGATAACCTTAATCTTTCACCTTGTAACTTGAATAGCTTTTCGTACATGCAATATCATGATGAGAAAGCTTAGCCATGTCATCCTCAACATGTCTTCTTTATGTCCTCAACCTCAATCCTCAAGATATCAAATCTACTAGGAGATATAACAAGTTTATTAGAACATACATCTATAAACTCTATCTCAAAATAGACATCACCAAAAATTATATAAATTCTTCTAGACTTATACCTTCTACTTCTGACATTAATTGCATATACCAGATACTCAGAAGTATCTCCCATAACCTTGAGTGGTTATCATGCTTAACTAGTTGTCCAAACCAACTTAAGCTTTCCATTATTTTTCTGTCAGATACCATAGAAGACATCAATCATGCTATGTTGACATCAATGACAAACTCAGTCATAAATGTAACATATCATCATCAAACCAATCTTCCAATCTTTCCAATCTTCCAACAATCTCCCCCTTTAGCATTGATGGAAACATAGATGAAAAACATCTAGTTCCAAGAATACCAACAAAAGATAAATAGTCTTCAAATATTCTTTATCAATCATACTCCCCCATTGATGTACCTCAATGTTCTCTATACCAAACTATTATTTCAAATTCATGCCACATTCTCCCATACTCATGCCAAACATCTTCTTAGCATAATTTTTTTCTACAATAAATGTTTTTAATGCTACACTTCTCCCCCATTGACATCAATGTCAAAGATTTCTGCAACCAACATCTCTGCATCAAACTCTACAGCAACTAATACTTGTTCAGCTTGAATTTCAAAAGACACTATTCAAATCAACATCAACAAGAGTCCTAAATAACTCTGTCCATCATAGATACTCCCCAATATAGGAAGCATTAGCATCCAGTCCAGACAAACAATGGTGCTCTATTATCCTAGACTAATGCACTCTTGCATCTTATTACTCTGATGTAGGAAGGGGCATAACCCCAAGCATACCTTGCAAATACTCAAAAGTCTCTTTGGGAAGAGGCTTAGTGAATATATCTGTAATTTGCTCTTTAGTGCTCACATACTCCAGTCTAGTTTCCTTTTCTACAACTTTTTCTCTCAACATATGATACTTAATAGAAATGTGCTTCATCCTTGAGTGAAACACTAAATTTTTAGACATATTTATCATGCTTTTTTTGTCATAGGGTATAACAATAGGTTTACTAATTTCTATCATTATATCCTTCAGCATCTACTTCATCCAAATTACTTGATTACAATTCTTTGCTATTGCAATATACTCTACTTTTGTTGTACTTTGAGATGTACAATCCTACTTCTTACTTAACAAAGAAACCAATCTTCCTCCAAGAAAGAAATCTCCTCCACTAGTGCTCTTTCTATTATCCATATTGCCTGCCTAATCTGCATTAGTATAAAAGCCTAGAGTAAAATCATTAGATCTCTCATACCATAATCCAAATTTTGAAGTTCCTTTCAGATATCTAAATATCCTTTTCACTGTTGCATAATGTGCTTCTCTAGGATTAGCCTGAAACCTTACAACAATTCCAACTACATCTGCTATATCTAGCCTTGTGTGAGTCAAATATTGCAAACCTTCAATTATAGATCTATATTTCTTTTGCTCAATAGTAGGTGTCTCATCCTTTGTAGATAGCTTGTGTCCAGTTACCATAGGTGTTCCAATAGGTTTACATGTTTCCAAACCAAACCTTTTTAGAAAATCCTTCAAGTACTTAGTCTAAGAAATAAAGTTTCCTTCTTTGTTATGTACTATCTACAATCCTAGGAAATATGTCATCTCTCCTATCATACTCATTTCGAATTATTTCTTTATTTCTTCTACAAACTTCTTACTTTCTTCATCATTTCCTCCAAATATAATGTCGTCAACAAATATTACCAAAATCATCAAACCATCATCAATTTCTTTCCAATATAGATTACTATCTGCCATATCTTTGCTATATCTGAGTTTTTTCAAATGCTTATCCAACCTTGCATACCATTTTATGGGTTCTTGCTTCAATCCATACAATGTTTTCCTTAGTCTACATACTATGCCCTTGTCATCTGTCAAAGGACATCCTTCAGGCTACTCAATGTATATCTTTTCTTCAAGTTCTCCATTCAAAAATGTTGACTTGACATCCATCTGATATACTTTGAATTTCTTCTATGCTGCATAGGTGAAGAATAATCTTACAGCTTCTATTCTAGCCATTGGAGCATAAGTCTCCCCATAGTCTATTCCTTCTTGCTATGAGTAACCTTTACATACCAATCTTTCTTTGTTTCTTCCAACTTCTCCTTGCTCATTCATCTTGTTCCTGAATACCCATTTGGTTCCTATCACATTCTTATCTTTTGGTCTAGGGACCAATTCCCATGTCTCACTCTTTACTATGTGATCCAATTCCTCTTTCATAACTTTCTTCCAGTAATCATCTTTATATGCTTCATTTGAATTCTTAGGTTCAACTTGAGATATCAAGCATAGTTCTTCATTAACTCTACTTCTTGTCATCACACCTTTGTCTTTGCTTATGATGATCTATTCGGATTGGTGATTCTTTATCATGTTCTTTCCTAAAGTAGGATTTATTGTCTCAACTCTTGGCTCTACTAAAGGTTCTGAGCTTTGTTCCTACCTTTTCTCTCTTTCTTTCTGTAAATCATTGTTAGTCTCAAGAAATACCTCATCATTCCTTGGCTTAGTAACAATAACATCATCATCAGAATTGTAATCTACTCTCTTTGTACTCTAAATTTCTCATCAATTCTCACATTAGCACTTTTCACAATAGTCTTAGTTCTCTGATTATAACATCTATAAGCTTTTCTTTTTAATGAATAACCAAGAAACATACCTTCATCAGTTCTAGCATCGAACCTACCAATGTCATCATCTCTCTTAATGTAACATTTATTTCCAAATATTTTGAAGTACTTAACTTTAGGTGAGTGACCAAACCATAATTCATAAGGTGTCTTATTTTTATCCTTCTTGACTTGAACTTTGTTCATAGTTTAAATTGTTGTATTTACTACTTCTCTCCAAAATGTCTTGGCTACATCATTTTTTGCTAACATAGCTCTAGCTAATTTTGTTATAGACTTGTTTCTTCTTTCTACAACATCATTCTGTTTAGGGGTCCTCAGAGCTAATAGCTATCTCTTAATTCCATTTTCCTCACAAGACATGTTGAACTTATTTGAAGTAAATTATCCTCCTCTATCTGATCTTAAACATTTAATCTTCATACTAGATTCATTCATAACTCTATTCTTGAATATCTTGAACTTTTCAAATGCCTCAAATTTCTCTTTAATAAATGTAACCCACATCATTCTCGAAAAAACATCAACAAGAATCATAAAATACCTTTCACCATGGAATCCTCTAGTCTTTGTAGGACTGCTAAGATTTGTGTGTACAATCTTCAACTTTGCTGAGGTGGTAAACTTCTTGCTAGGAAAAGAAATTCTGTTATGCTTTGCCAAAACACACTCCTTGCAAATTGTGTTAGTAAGTTTTACAATCTTCGATAAATCTCTAACAACAACCATTTTACTAGTCCTCACAATACTATCAAAGTTTATATGAGAGAATCTCTTATGCCATAACCAACTATCATCTACCTTTGCAACCAAATATGTCATTTCAGTAGGATTCAACTAAAATACATTACCGCTAGATTTGGTTCCTATTCTAATTACCTTTTAATCTTTATCTTTGATCATGCATTTATTTTTTGTGAACTACAATTGGTAACCTTTGTCTACTAGTTGTCCAACACTCAAATATTGTGCTTTAAACCATCAACAAAGTATACATCCTTAGTATTAGTTTTACCATCAAGAGTTATAGATCCAATACCTTTTACTTGGCATGTTACGCTATGACAATTCCTCCTATTGGAAATATAAGAGGAGTAACTAATAGGGGAGGGGTGAATCAGTTATTACAAAAACAAATCCTAGATCTCTTTTGATGTCAATACAAAATGCAAATGAATAATTAAATACTACTAAACCTCAGTAAACACATAGAATGATGTAACTTGGTAGTAACTAGATTAGGTCAGTAAAAGATTAACTTATAAACCATTAGATGTTGTTTGTGATTATCTTTACTTTAACTTAGTTGCAAACACATGAAGAAAATAGCATGAACACGTTTAACACCAGGATTAATGTGGAAACCCAATTTGGAAAAACCACCAATAGCAACTAGTTACTAATTTTTACACTTCTAAAGTGAGACTTGTTAGTAGCCAACCCTATTAAAGGTTACAAAACACACTGTTAGGTGTGACCCTGTTAAAAGTTTGAATCACCCTGTTAGGAGTGGCCTGGTTAGAGGTCTTGGGAACAATTCAATGGAATTGCCACCTTTTTAGAGGATTTTCAAATAGTTGTTAAGCTAACTCTATTAAGAGATTTATAACCCTACTACAATGGTCAGAGTGTAACAATGAGTTGACCTAATTTGAATGCAACTTGATTAATGATTTCATATCTATGTTCAGGCTTGTACTTGATCCTTCCTAATCAAATATCGCTGTGTTGCACCACAAGGATATTCTACTTATCCTTCAAATTTGCTTCTTCTACTTACCAATAGATCTTCAATCACATCACCATAATTCACACATTCTCTTGCACTCACTTGCACACTTTCTTCCATACATTGAGATCACAACTTGACCTTATACTTATACCTTTCACTTTGTCAAGTCGGCTCAAATAAAACTTACAATAATCAATATTTATCACCTCAATCGACTAGAATCAATAGATAGATTAATTAAGCTCAATACAACAAAGTAATAAAATCCTTTGCTAGCTGACCCTGCTCGGTAGAAACTAACTCTAAAACAATTTCCTTTGTTAACCAATGGAAGTTCAGTTAACACTAAAAACTTATAAAAATTCTTTGGCAACCGAGTGAGCTCAATTAGCACAAGTTCCATCTAACTTTCCTTTGTTACCCAAGTGAGCTCGGTTAACACTCTCTTATGCAAATTTTCCTTTGACGCTTGAGTGAACTTGGTAGACACTGCCTTCTAAACTAGGCAAACACAAGAACATTCGGTAGACACTGAGAACTATCTTCACTACTTGAGTGAGCTTGGCATATATTGACTGATAATAATTATGACATTTGTGTAACATCAAAGACAACACACAATTAATCAATTGTATCCAACACCTCCATCCTAACTTTTGAATTCAATAAACTTGTTCATATCTCCAGTCATATGATGGGAACAACCACTGTCAATTATCCAATTAGATTTCTTCTCAACCTGTGATACCAAAGCTACCCTCTCTAAAATTTCCTCTTTAATTGTCACAAATCCAATTTCATCATTACTGGCACTTAATGCTTGATCATCAGAATCATTATCTTCATTTTCATAAAAATAATTTCTATCTTTTCTAGATTTATGATTTCCCTTGTACGTTTTCTCCCTTTTAGGACATTTAGATGCATAATGACCATATTCATCACAATTCCAACACTTAAATACTTTCTTACCTCCCTTTTCTCTTCTTACCAAAAGGGCTACTACTTCATCAATCTTTCTTTCTTTAGATATACTGCTACTAGCAAAATCTCCTCTAGCAATTGTGCTCCTTGATAGGTTAGGTTTGAATATTCAAGGAAGTAAAAGTTGTCTCTATTCTGGTTAATTCTCTAGATTGTCTAAGTTCATTCTCAACTGCTTCAAGTCTTCCAAGCAATGTCTCCTTTGTTGTAAAATCCTTGGTACAAGATATCAACAATTGTATCATCTAAACTGTTGACTTGAATGTTGGTATTAGAGTCTTCAATATCTTCCATATAACCTCATCATCTTCTTTGTTTCCTCCTTGAGCTTTAATACCTACAGTAATTTCTAATATCCTGCCAATATATGTTCTTACAGATTCATCTTCCATCATCTTAGCATCTTGAACGCACAAATCCAACTTTGTAGTATCAACTTCTTAGAATGTGCATCACCTTCAAAACTATTTTCCAAAGCTTTCCAAATCAAATGTGAAGGAGGAAGTGATTTTACCTAATTGTTCTTAATTTTAGGAAGTGCAATCAATAGTGCTTCTCAAGCTCTCATGTCACACATGAAAAGATCTATTTTCCCCTTGGTAAAAGTTTCCAAATCCCTTTCTTCAATGATTGTCTTTGCTGATTTTGTCAAGATCCAATATCCTAGACCCATACACAACAAATTTGTCTTCATCTTTACCTTCCAGCTATCATATTTTGTTCCATCAAACTCTGGACTATCTTTTCTAAACATGTTCAGCATGGATCTCTGAAAGTTATTAAGCTTTTTCTTTAAGGACCTAATGCTCTGATACCAATTTTTAGAAATAATAGTCCATCAAGATAAATGGGGGGGGGGGGGGTGTTTGAATTAGTTATCCAATAATTAAACCACTTTTCTTCATTAAATAAACTTAACCATTCAACCAAAGTAAGTAGCAACCATATAAAGATGCACATAGACAATTACACCAGATATGTTGACTAGGGAAACACTTGATCAGAGGGAAAACATTGGTGGGAATGATGCCCACAAGATGATGTACTAATATAAATATTCCTTGTTAGAGGATAGACCCTATTAGGAGTTTGTTAGAAAATTTAGTACAATTAGTCCCTATGAGGAGACTTTGAATCCCTATTAGGAGTTGTGGTATAATGTATGAAAGAAGAGCCCATTGCCCAAACATGCAATTTCAACTACAAGAAGAGATCATTGCTTAAACAAGTAATTTACTGGTATCTTCTTCTTTCCTCTATACTTTCCTCTATCTTGTCAACTAGACCAATCACTATTATACCTTGTAGACTAGGTCATGAACCTCAGATCCAAATACCAAACTTTGGATCACTCAAAAAAACCTTGGCAATGAAGTTTCCTTCACTTCCACACTACTCTGCTCAACTTCACATTCTGCACTCTCTGCTGCTTTTTCAAACATTCACAATTCGCATATATCCATTCCATGATAAAGGAAAATGTCCTTCCTTTATACCAAGTCCATAAAAAAATTCTTGAGTCGGTTGTTAGTCCTTCTCAATTAATTATTATAGGACCACATTAAGAACATGTTACACTTAGCAATAACCTTAATCTTCCACCTTGCAACATGAATAGCTTTATGCTCATGCAATATTATGATGAGCGAGCTTAGCTACAATATCCTCAACATGTCTTCTTCATGTCCTCAACCTCGATCCTCAAGATATCAACTCTATAACAATTTTACTAGAACATACCTTTGTAAACTCCATCTTAGAAAAGACATCACCAAAACTTACATAAATTCTTCTAGACTTATCCTTTATGCTTTTTATGTTAACTTCATATACCAAATACTCATAAGTATCTCCCATAACTCGGGTGGTTATCATGCTTAACTAGTCATCCATACCAACTTAATCTTCCCTCTGTTCTTCTATTGAATACCAAAGAAGACAATAAACATGCTATGTTGACAACAATGACAAACTCATTCATGTGTAACATATCATTATCAAACCAATCTTCCAACATGCTCTAACTAGGGTTTAAGAGAAAAAATCTCTTTCCTCGAGAATCTGCCATGGGAAAAATAAGCCTCAGTGGAAAGGAGGGAGAATGTACTTTAAGAATATATGGGTCTTAGATCAGGAGGTAGGAGATGTTGGGAGAAATTTCTATACCCTCTAGATAGGCATCTAAATGTGATTGTCCAGTTTTGGGTTTTTGAGGCACAACTTGGCCTAGAGGTGGAATAGAAACATAGGAACTTGGACTTAAATGTTTTGGCATGTCCCTAGAGTATTCCAATATATTTGGTTTGATTTTTTGTTGAATTCCCTATACTTGCTTTGGAAAAGAGACCTAATTAACCTTATTAGGCCTAGGGGAGTTTTGCAAACAACTTGAGTTGGGAGATTGGTCAAGGGTCCTAACTTGGTAGGGGTTGTTGATTAAGGTATTGGAGTATCTGAAGGTGTTTGATAATTTTTGTGGTGGATTTCCAAGAAGTTTTCCTTCACAAATCCTAATTTTCTCCTTGTAGTCCATTTTGGAGTTTTAGGTGTGTAGTTTGATTTCCTAAGAAAGTATTGTGGAGTTTGTGTTTGAAAACATTTGGGAACTATTTCTATGGTTAAAGGAAGCCATATTTCATCCCTAAAACATATGGCTTAAGTTTGTGTCTTTCTAGGCCTCAAGGAGGTGTCCTAGACTTTGAAATTTATCTAGTCTAGATAGTGTGGGTATTGGGAATCATATTGTGGAGCCCTAGGTTGTATTGTTGGAGAGTGGCTTGTGTACTCATAAGTAACATATTTTGATATACATCAAGGACCTCTGCTCCAATCATGATCCCATGGAAGACGACGATTCTCCACTTATTTTCATGTCAAGTCCTCAATGAACTAATGCAGCACACTGATCTCAACTCATAGAGAATTTAATAAATTCATGACAACACCCAATATAGATTCAAACTCCGAATTGTTCATTAGCAAAAATTGCTTCTACATGGATCTCTAACTCCATTAAATAACAACTGATTCCAAAAATGAAAAAATAGGAAATTTCCAAATTAGGCAAATTTTGACAACTGGAAAAATATGCCATTTTTGGTAACTTCTAAAAAACTGCAAAAAATAATTTTGAAGTTTCCTATATCTACCCTTTAAACCATAAAGGTGAATTGCCAACTAATCTCCAAAATTTAGAAAGAAATTTTGACATTATTACAAAGTAGAAAAAAAATTTTAAATACCTAAGATATTTTAAAACTAAAATTCAAAGGTTAAGATGGAATTTCTAGCTCTCGAAAATAAATTGAAACAGGCCCCAACTGAGCTGGCTAAGTTGGAATCCACCTCAACTATAGATTTTGATAAAAACCTAGAAAACTCTAAAAAAACCCTTATCCAAGTCAAAAGTTATGACTCTTTGAACTCCCTGCATCATTCTCCCCTTCTTGAAAGAAACATTGCTCTTGCAAGTGACTATTGGTAAAGTGGTGCAACTTGGAAGGTCTAGCTACAACACTGGCCACTCAAATAGCATGTGTTTTCAGTGTCTGGTAAGCCATCCCACTATACTAAATAGCAGTTGTATTGATCGTGCCTTGTGGCAGTAGATTGTTTGTCAAGAATTTGGGCAATGGTATCCTATTTCTTATTTGGAAGGTGATGTTACCACTCAATGTCTTGTCCATCAGCTACCTCTGGAGCAAATGAAGGGGGGATATGGTAAGTTGTTTTGGGTTGCAAGGATGGTGGAGGGGGGATGACATAAGATTTCTTGAAGGAGTGATGGGAGGATGGCATGGGGGGTTTGGAGATAGGCTTGGTTTGGGGGTGTGGTGTACCAACACCTTTAGATGGTGAGCCTTTGGATACATATCCAAGACCATGAAATCTTGGATTCTTTTGTGCAATAATAGGCTTTCTGATTCCTTGCTCTTGTGGTCCTAAACCTTGACCTTGATAATGCCATAGATTGAGCATTTGAACTAGCTGAGGATACTTTTTGCTTGCAAAAAACGGTGGAGGTGCTTTATCAGATGTACTGCAATGGGGAGATACAATTCTTAATTCTTCTGCTGAGAGGAGGCCACCATGGATGAATGTAAGTGAACCAAGAGGGTAGATTATAGATGGTGGGGTAGCTTGGATAGGTGGTAAGATGGAAGCATGGAGTGGAGGAGATGGTAGGATAGGATCTTGATTTAGCTGATGGGATGAAAAGATATCCTTCAGTAGAGGAGGTATGGCTTGAGTTTTTGGAGATGGAGGGGATGGTGACTGCACTATGGATGAAAGACATGGTATGATGATAACTTCCTTTATGCTTTGGGGGATGTCAACATGCTTTTGGGCAGGATCTTGATAGGATTGGTTTGGAGTGGATGGTGCGATACGAGGTGAAGGGATGGATTCTTCAAAGGCAGTAGATGAATAGATGGGAGATTCAGTAGTGGAGATGGGTGAGTAGAAGATGGATGCATAAGAGTTATCACGAGAGATTTGGGAAATGCTTGGTTGGGATGTGGATAGGATTTGGAGGGATTTGACAGGTGGTGGGATCTTGATGCTTGTGGGAAGTGGAAGGATTTTAAGCAATTTGATGGATGGTATGGGGATGGTAGCTATGGGAGATGGAGGCAACATTATGGATGGGGAAGCTTCATTACTGACTACTTCACATGGTTGGATTGGATGACATGGCTTATCGACTGCTGGAGGCTATTTTTCTTGTATTTTCTCTGGGAGATTCCTTGGAGACTTGTGTGTCAGAGGTGGAGGTGAATTGACAGGAATAGCTAGTGTGATGGGGGTGGGATATTGGAAGCTCAATTGATTGGGTGATGGAGGAGAAACTAGGATATCATATGGCATGACTAGATAGTTTGGAATAACTCTTGGATTTTGGGGGATGGTTGGTGGAATGTTTTTAAGGCTCTCAAGATACCCTTCATAGTCAACAAGATTTTCATCATCATTGGAATAGGAGGTGGTAGGAGCAAGGAAAATACGACCAAACACATCATGATAGGATTGGTACTTCATGCTTTGACGATGAGTTTGATGGGGATGGGGTCTTGCATATGGATGAACACGGAAGCTCATGGCCGGATTTGGATTAAGCTCAGATTTTGGATTGGCTGATGAAAGATTTCCTAGGGAGAGTCAAAGCTGTATGATAGACCTAAGGAGGATCGGCTAGAGATTTTTGGCTTTCCTATGGATGGAAGATTTCAAGGGCATGCTATCAAAAAGTGAGATTTTTTCTTTCCTATGCGCTGGATTGGTGGAGATTGTGTCAACTTAAGGATAGACTAATGATCCTATGGGCATGACACGAGATTGACCACTTGTGGATCCCAACCTTTAGCTCAAGGTGATGAGGGATACAAGTGACAAAGCTGGGTTATCCTAGACAAAGCTCTGTCAAAGGGATAACCTTGGTGAGATTGGTTGATTGGTAGGATTGATTGGATAGCAAATTCTAGCAGAGTGACAACAACTCTTTAAAGGCTTGGGTGTGATTTTGGATTGGGTTGCTAGTTGGCTGGGGGGGATGATTTGGATGGACTTTGGATTTGAGGTTGTTCTAAAGCAAAGAACTAAGGGAGCTTGGATGATTTTCTGATGAGGCAGTGACTACGCTAAGTATGCCTTGAGCTGGGAGATTTCTATTTTTTTTTGGGATTTTTGACCAAAGTTGGCAAACATTCATTCAAAAGCTATGAACAAACAAGCAGACAAAATTTTGGAGCAAGCACGTCAAACACACCAACATCCTAGGAAGCTTTCTACAAGGATGAAATTTGGTTTAGCTAGGGATTCCTCGATATATGCAAGGTACGTGAGGCCCATATTGATAGATGAAACCAAAAAGATGTCACACAGCCGAGAGGAGCGGTAACCCACTTCTCCTCTTTCACTTCTCAAGGGTATAAAGTTCCTTGAGGCTTAGCCCGAGTGACAAAATCTTGGTTCCAAGAGAGGTGTCTTTGGATTCACCTCCCAATCTTTATACTCCGCTGGCACGCTGGAGTTGAGGTCGTCCCAAGGGGTGATGAAATCCCCAAGCAGGCCTCCTAAAACTAAAAACAAGGTTTTGGATCCTAGTCTTATGCACCCAAGATGGCCTGCAAAGGCGACAAGGGGAGAGAAGATTCAGATGACCTTGGTCTAAAAAGCAGAGTTCTTTTCCATTTGATGATTTAGATTTTGTAAGCTATGATTGAAGACACTCGTGATTATGGCATGCAATGTTTATTCCAACTTGACAGCGTCGTCAACATAATGGAAATCGAGAATTCGTCAACATAAGAAAAGCAAGCGTCATTGAGATGCATCAAAACCATGCAATGTTCATTGATTGTTAGGCATTCAAGATTGTGTTAGATTGTTTTAAGCCCAAATTGGAAGTGTGAGATATTGCAATGGTTAATTGATCCTTGGCATTCAAGATTGGATTTGTTGTTTTAAGCATGCATTCCAAGAAAGATTGATTTTAAACCATTGCATTCAAGATTGTGTTTGAGCAACATACATTCAAAGGAAAAACATGTTTAAACATGCAAGTTCATTCCACAAAAAACATAAAAAACATGATTGAGTTTGTTGCTCCAAACTGCAATAAGACAAAAAAGGAAAATTGATTAGTCACCCAAAATCTTCCAAAAGGAAAGCTTAACTATGGAAAAAAAAAAATTAACCTTTTTTGTTGTTTCTCCTATGCGTAAAAATGCTTAAAATGGTCTAAATCTTATGGAACCACTAAAAGTCAAATTTTGATTTATACTCTCTTTTTTTTTCACAGGCAGAGATGACAGTCTATCAAGCAGAGACGCCAAACTACAGAGATGCTGAAAAGCAGAGACGCTAGTATTCAGAGACGACAGAGTGGAGACAACAGGTTAGATTTGTGATGTAGAAAATAGGTGACAAGTGGAGACGCTGATTTGCGCAGACGCAAATTTTCGCAGACGACGATTTGGGTTGGCGACAGCAGAGACGACAGAACAGGTTGCGGAGATGACAAAGTAGCTGGCAGAGATGCGGATCTATGGAGACGACAGTTGAGGATGCGCAGACAACAGTCTAGTGGCAGTGCCGACAACAAAAAACCAAGTGGAGACGTCAAACTACTGAGACACTAATTTGGTTGTGCAGACAAAAAATTAGTTGGCGAAGACAACAGTTTGCAGGCGCAGACGCCAAACTGCGGAGATGACACTGCGCGAAAAAAATTGAAAAACGCAAATTTTTTCCAAAATTTTTTAAATTTTTTGCTATTTTTGGATTTTTAGATGGTATTTCTTCTTCCTAAGTGCGTTCTTTAACCTGCAAAAATAAGCAAAACACCCTACAACACACTCAAACAACAACAAACATTAGATGGTTAGGAAAAACAACATATAGATGAAAATGGATGATTAAATGACCCATAGTGGGGTCCCACCGGGCGTGTCAAAATGTATATGAGAAATATATTAGCAAGTAATACTAATCTATTAAGAAAACAAAGCATTAACTAGCATAAAAGACATAACATATATGAGAGACAAAGTGAAACCCTCAAATGAGAATATGAGCCATGGAATGGCTCTCCCAATGAGGATAGTCACTTGATTTAGGGATGAGTCTATTTGATAGGATTTGGGATGTATGCTCAAGCTTCAAACTAGCTTCAATGGAGATTTTTGAGATTTTTGGTGTGGATGCATGCAAAAGTATGGATTTGGCTTCAAAATGGCATTATAACTTTACTTGATGGATTGTGATTGAAATGGCTTGGGAGGGGATTCAATTTATAGGCTAAGGGCTTGAGGGATGGAGGGATAAGACAGAAGGAAAGATGAAAGCTTAAGGAGGGCTAGGCTACACTCAAAAGGGAGCACATGGATTGTGCTTGTTTAGCACCAATCACGGAGTGACACATGTCACAAGGTGACTGGATGGAGGAAAGGGGAAAGATGAGTCAACAAAGGAGGCTCAAAGGATAATATCTTCATAAAGACCCTTCATTATGGCTTGTAAGAGCTTGTAAGAGTCTTTATGGCTTTTGTAAGAGCATTCATTGTTGGGTGGTTGGGATATTTTGGAGGGAGTTGAGATTGTTGACTTTCCTTGGCTTAAGAAAGTCTTAAGCTTGCTTAGGGAATGTGACAACATTAGGGGGTGGATTAGGCTTGGGTTTAGGATTAGATTAGGCTTGTTAGAGATTTTCAAGTGGATGGCATTCATGAGGGTGGGTGAGTTAGTGACTAAGCTTAGTTAGTATGGGTGGATGGGGTGGATTAGGCTAAAAAGAGGGTTTAGGAATAAGTTAGGGGCTTTTAGATTTGAGGGTTTTATTTATCAAATAGGTTTATTTAATAAATAAGGATTTTGGATTTAGATGATAATTTATTTGATTTATCAATTAGGACTATAGATGATTAATTAAATTAATCAACTAGGGGATCGCAATGGATTAATTAAATAGGAATTTAATTAATGATGCCTTTAGAGATAACTAAATAGGATTACCAAAGCGATGTAATCAAATTTAGGTGTCTACATTTTGCCCCTCTTTGACATAGTGTTGAGACAACACTATTTCAAAGAAGTTTGAATGAAGACAACATGAGGAAGATGTTTTAGCAACAAGGTTGCCCTAGTCTCGGATAAGAAGAGGAGACACTAGACTTAAATGATGCCCCCTCAAGAAGGCGGCAGGGAGAGAAATGAGGCTCGACGACTTCTTGAAAAGTACAAGAAATTGAGATGAGCTAAGATACAGGTTGGCAAAGAGAAGGGGTTGAATTAGCTCAAACTCTCACTACGAGAGGATGATAAAGGGAAATCAGGGGCACAAGAGGAAACAAGCTTAAGACTTTTGGGATTGTGGGGAGGATGAAGGAGTAGAGCGGTATAAAAGGAATTCAGGATGGAGAGATGGATGAGGGGATTAAAAAGCTTATGCAACAAGATTTCAAAGAGTCAGATTGGCGGAAGATGGGTTTTCCGAGATCCCTAGGACTAGTATTGTGGATCTCGAAAGATGAGGCTTGGTGGATTGATTTGATTAGTGGATCCCTAAGACTAGGATTATGGATCCCTAAAGCTAAGCGTGAGGAGTGATTCAAAGAGGTACTGATGCACAAGCTGGGATAGGAGAGACAAATGTTGGATATGGATGGGGGATAATGGAGATGAAGGAAAACCATTGAAGCTTTTTGAGCAAGGGGATACTTCGAACAGAAGTACCACCATGTAGTTGAGCACTAGATTTGCTATAGGACTGTTGGTTAATTTCCAAGGTTACCAAGAACATCAAGGTCTGTTCACCAACTGTCCAGAGGATTGACAAACTAACTCAAAACAAACACGCAAGGGTTGCCCCAGCATCACACATGAATCCCAGAGGAAGCAGTGTGGAACCGACACTGGGTAACCCACAATCAGAAAAGAAAAACAAACGAAAGACTTGATCAAGACCTTACGCTCTAATTGCCCCATTTGCAGCATACCATGATATGGAAGATCGTGGCAACCTTGAGGAGGGAACAAGGAGATTGCTTGGAAAAGATACTTCAAGACCCAAAAGGGAAGATTCCAAATCAAAAGAAAGTGAAAATCCAAAAGAGAACCGTTTGCCAACGAGATGGGTAGGACGAGGTACTAACGGAGCAAGATCAGACATGAGGAAAGCTATATCCTACAAGGACCTATCGGAGAGCACCTAAGCTGGTGGATTTGGATGAGTGGTGTGTCTGGAAAGCTGAACTAAGAAGGATAACACTTTGGTGACATGAGATCTAGCTAAAGGATGCATTGGAATAGCTAACCAAGGGTTGTGCGATGTGTGCAAGATGTTGATCAAGGACAAACTGACACGAATGCTAGATAGATATAATGGTACTAAGCTAAGGAGGATGTACAAGCTAACGGACCAAGATATTTACAAGCTGAAGCTGACCAAGATAGTTACAAGCATGCAAAAGCTCAAGATGATAGGATAGCAGAATGATTCGATGTTGTGCAAGATGCGAAAGCTAAGGGTGGGGTGATAGCAAAAGATATGGATTTGGCAGGATGCATCCAATGATGATGAGAGATTTTGTGACCAGGGATAGCTAGAGGAGCAGGATGAGATGGCTGGATAGGATGGTAGATAGCTAGGATTATGATGGATATAAAGAGATGACATTGGGTTTGCATGAGGATAGCCTAAAGCTAGATACCAATGACAAGGGAGGATGGACAAGACAAGATCTCCAAGGAATATAGTGCCCCCAATCAGAAGATAACATGCAGAAGGAGGTCTTATGATGGATGTGATAGGATTGAAGCTAGGATGGAAAAAGCTGAAGGGGCTAGGGAGATGGATGATAGCTGGGATGGTTGGCTGAAGCTGTAGGAGATAAGTGGATGGTGTGAGATGGAAGATGGAGGGTGGAGGATAGGTGGATAGATTGGAAGATGGAGTTGGATGACAAGATGTGACCAAAAGCATGAGGATGATAGCCTAAGCTGGGGATGGTGGGATTACGCATGACGCTTGTTTTCCAAGTTTTCGTCATGGTACTTGTCCAAGGCGCTTGAATTGCCAAGTTTTCACTAGTGGACGCTTTATTTTTCTTTCTTTATTTTTTTTTGACTTTTTGACTTTGGACTTAGCTGGAATGATTTTGGCTTTCTTCAGCTATTTTTGGCTTTTTCCTTGGGATTTTTCACTAGCTATTGCAATGTTCAATTTTGTTGCTAGCTGTTGGTACACCGGATGTGTGATTTATGCAATGGATTGGATTAGATGGGATTGATGGTAGGGGATGGAGGGATGAAAAGGTCAAAAAGGAGCATGAGATGGGGATGCTTGCAGGATCAACATTGGCACATGTTGGGACAGGTGTGAAAAGAGCATATGGGGGATAGATGGTAGATGTGGGCTTGATGGTGGATTTTTGGGAGCGTTCTTGGGGATATAGGCACCCAAGATGGAGTTAGGAGATGAGGGACACAAAGCACTAGATGGGGGATTTAGCAATGGTGGATGCCATTATGCATTAGGTTTCAACTTTTTTCTTTGGGATCCACATGGTTTTGGATTTTCTTTTCATAGGCTTTTGTATTGTTTTGCATTTTTTGATTGGATTTTTCTTTTTTCGGAGTATGTCTTTTAGAATAGACATATGATTGCCTAGGATGTGGATTTTTAGCTTTATGCATTTTGAAGTTGGCATTTACATTGTTGTGGTAAGCTTTGGGAAGATGGTTAGGAGAAGCTTTGTGAGATGGGGAGGATATGGGAGAGCGTGTAGGGGGATGATGATGGATGATGTGCCCTGATATGTGCCTTTGCTGATCTTGCATAGGAATGGATGGAATAGGATTTCTATGATGACTGATAGGAGGATGGAGGATGGTAGATTTTGGGACATAGGGACCCAAAATGGATTTAGCAGATGAAGGGGGGATATGGTAAGTTGTTTTGGATTGCAAGGATGGTGGAGGGGGGATGACATAAGATTTCTTGAAAGAGTGATGGGAGGCTAGCATGGGGGGTTTGGAGATAGGCTTGGTTTGGGGGTGTGGTGTACCAACACCTTTAGATGGTGAGCCTTTAGATACATATCCAAGACCATGAAATCCTAGATTCTTTTGTGCAATAATAGGCTTTCTGATTCCTTGCTCTTGTGGTCCTAAACCTTGATCTTGATAATGCCATCGATTGAGCATTTGAACTAGATGAGGATACTTTTTGCTTGCAGAAAATGGTGGAGGTGCTTTATCAGATGTACTGCAATGGGGAGATATTGTTCTTAATTCTTCTGCTGAGAGGAGGCCACCATGGATGAATGTAAGTGAACCAAGAGGGTAGATTATAGATGGTGGGGTAGCTTGGATAGGTGGTAAGATGGAAGTATGGAGTGGAGGAGATGGTAGGATAGGATCTTGATTTAGCTAATGGGATGAAAAGATATCCTTCAGTAGAGGAGGTATGGCTTGAATTTTTGGAGATGGAGGGGATGGTGACTGCACTATGGATGAAAGAAATGGTATGATGATAGCTTCGTTTATGCTTTGGGGGATGTCAACATGCTTTTGGGCAGGATCTTGATAGGATTGGTTTGGAGTGGATGGTGCGATACGAGGTGAAGGGATGGATTCTTCAAAGGCAGTAGATGGATAGATGGGAGATTCGATAGTGGAGATGGGTGAGTAGAAGATGGATGCATAAGGGTTATCATGGGAGATTTGGGAAATGCTTGGTGGGAATGTGGATAGGATTTGGAGGGATTTGACAGGTGGTGGGATCTTGATGCTTGTGGGAAGTGGAAGGATTTTAAGCAATTTGATGGATGGTATGGGGATGGTAGCTATGGGAGATGGAGGCGACATTATGGATGGGGAAGCTTCATTACTAACTACTTCACATTGTTGGATTGGATGACATGGCTTATCGACTGCTGGAGGCTGTTTTTCTTGTATTTTCTCTGGGAGATTCCTTGGAGACTTGTGTGTCAGAGGTGGAGGTGAATTGATAGGAATAGCTAGTGTGATGGAGGTGGGAGATTGGAAGCTCGATTGATTGGGTGATGGAGGAGAAGCTAGGATATCAGATGGCATGACTAGATAGTTTGGAATAACTCTTGGATTTTGGGGGATGGTTGGTGGAATGTTTTTAAGGCTCTCAAGATACCCTTCATAGTCAACAAGATTTTCATCATCATTGGAATAGGAGGTGGCAGGAGCAAGGGCGATATGACCAAACACATCATGATAGGATTGGTACTTCATGCTTTGACGATGAGTTTGATGGGGATGGGGTCTTTCATATGGATGAACACAGAAGCTCATGGTCAGATTTTGATTAAGCTCAGATTTTGGATTGGCTGATGAAAGATTTCCTAGGGAGAGTCAAAGTTGTATGACAGACCTAAGGAGGATTGGCTAGAGATTTTTGGCTTACCTGTGGATGGAAGATTTCAAGGGCATGCTATCAAAAAGTGAGAGTTTTGCTTTCCTATGTGCTGGATTGGTGGAGATTGTGTCAACTTAAGGATAGACTAATGATCCTATGGGCATGACACGAGATTGACCACTTGTGGATCCCAACCTTTAGCTCAAGGTGATGAGGGATACAAGTGACAGAGCTGGGTTATCCTAGAAAAAGCTCTGTCAAAGGGATAACCTTGGTGAGATTGGTTGATTGGTAGGATTGATTGGATAGAAAATTCTAGTAGAGTGACAACAACTCTTTAAAGGCTTGGGTGTGATTTTGGATTGGGTTGCTAGTTGGCTGGGGGGGATGATTTGGATGGACTTTGGATTTGAGGTTGTTCTAAAGCAAAGAACTAAGGGAGCTTGGATGATTTTCTGATGAGGCAGTGACTACGCTAAGTATGCCTTGAGCTGGGAGATTTTTTTTTTTTTTTTGGGATTTTTGACCAAAGTTGGCAAACATTCATTCAAAAGCTATGAACAAACAAGCAGACAAAATTTTGGAGCAAGCACGTCAAACACACCAACATCCTAGGAAGCTTTCTACAAGGATGAAATTTGGTTTAGCTAGGGAGTCCTCGATATACGCAAGGTACGTGAGGCCCATATCGATAGATGAAACCAAAAAGATGTCACACAGCCGAGAGGAGCGGTAACCCACTTCTCCTCTTTCACTTCTCAAGGGTATAAAGCTCCTTGAGGCTTAGCCTGAGTGACAAAATCTTAATTCCAAGAGAGGTGTCTTTGGATTCACCTCCCGATCTTTATACTCTGCCAGAACGCTGGAGTTGAGGTTGTCTCAAGGGGTGATGAAATCCCCAAGCAGGCCTCCTAAAACTAAAAACAAGGTTTTGGATCCTAGTCTTATGCACCCAAGATGGCCTGCAAAGGCGACAAGGGGAGAGAAGATTCAGATGACCTTGGTCTAAAAAGTAGAGTTCTTTTCCATTTGATGATTTAGATTTTGTAAGCTATGATTGAAGACACTCATGATTATGGCATGCAATGTTCATTCCAACTTGACAACGTCGTCAACATAATGGAAATCGAGAATTCGTCAACGTAAGAAAAGCGAGCGTCATTGAGATGCATCAAAACCATGCAATGTTCATTGATTGTTAGGCATTCAAGATTGTGTTAGAGTGTTTTAAGCCCAAATTGGAAGTGTGAGATATTGCAATGGTTGATTGATCCTTGGCATTCAAGATTGGATTTGTTGTTTTAAGCATTCATTCCAAGAAAGATTGATTTTAAACCATTGCATTCAAGATTGTGTTTGAGCAACATACATTCAAAGGAAAAATGTGTTTAAACATGCAAGTTCATTCCACGAAAAACCTAAAAAACATGATTGAGTTTGTTGCTCCAACCTGCAATAAGACAAAAAAAGAAAATTGATTAGTCACCCAAAATCTTCCAAAAGGAAAGCTTAACTATGGGAAAAAAAAATATAACCTTTTTTGTTGTTTCTCCTATGTGTAAAAATTCTCAAAATGGTCTAAATCCTACAGAACCACTAAAAGTCAAATTTTGATTTATACTCTTTTGTTTTTTTGACAGGCAAAGACGACAGTCTATCAAGCAGAAACGCCAAACTACGGAGACGCTGAAAAGCAGAGACGCTAGTATTCGGAGACGACAGGTCAGATTTGTGGCACAGAAAATAGGTGACAAGCGGAGACGCTGATTTGCACAGACGTGAATTTTCACAGACGACGATTTGGGTTAGCGACGGCGGAGACAACAGAACAGGTTGCAAAGACGACAGAGTAGCTGGCGGAGATGCGGATCTGCGGAGACAACAATTGAGGATGCGCAGACGACATTCTAGTGGTAGCGCCGACAATAGAATACCAGGCGGAGATGTCAAACTACGGAGATGCTGATTTGGTTGTGAAGACGACAAAGTAGCCGGTGAAGACAACAGTTTGCAGGCACAGACGCCAAACTGCGAAGATGACACTGCGTGAAAAAAGCTGAAAAACGCAAATTTTTTCCAAAATTTTTTAAATTTTTTACTATTTTCGGATTTTTATATGGTATTTCTTCTTCCTAAGTGCGTTCTTTAACCTGCAAAAATAAGCAAAACACCCTACAACACACTCAAACAACAACAAACATTAGATGGTTAGGAAAAACAACATATAGATGAAAATGGATGATTAAATGACCCATAGTGGGGTCCCACCGGGCGTGCCAAAATGTATATGAGAAATATGTTAGCAAGTAATACTAATCTATTAAGAAAACAAAGCATTAACTAGCATAAAAGACATAACATATATGAGAGACAAAGTGAAACCCTCAAATGAGAATATGAGCCATGGAATGGCTCTCCCAATGAGGATAGTCACTTGATTTAGGGATGAGTCTATTTGATAGGATTTGGGATGTATGCTCAAGCTTCAAACTAGCTTCAATGGAGATTTTTGAGATTTTTGGTGTGGATGCATGCAAAAGTATGGATTTGGCTTCAAAATGGCATTATAACTTTACTTGATGGATTGTGATTGAAATGGCTTGGGAGGGGATTCAATTTATAGGCTAAGGGCTTGAGCGATGGAGGGCTAAGATGGAAGGAAAGATGAAAGCTTAAGGAGGGCTAGGATACACTCAAAAGGGAGCACATGGATTGTGCTTGTTTAGCACCAATTAGGGAGTGACACATGTCACAAGGTGACTGGATGGAGGAAAGGGGAAGGATGAGTCAAGAAAGGAGGCTCAAAGGATAATATCTTCATAAAGACCCTTCATTATGGCTTGTAAGAGCTTGTAAGAGTCTTTATGGCTTTTGTAAGAGCATTCATTGTTGGGTGGTTGGGATATTTTGGAGGGAGTTGAGATTGTTGACTTTCCTTGGCTTAAGAAAATCTTAAGCTTGCTTAGGGAATGTGACAACATTAGGGGGTGGATTAGGCTTGGATTTAGGATTAGATTAGGCTTGTTAGAGATTTGCAAGTGGATGGCATTCATGAGGGTGGGTGAGTTAGTGACTAAGCTTAGTTAGTATGGGTGGATGGGGTGGATTAGGCTAAAAAGAGGGTTTAGGAATAAGTTAGGGGCTTTTAGATTTGAGGGTTTTATTTATCAAATAGGTTTATTTAATAAATGGGAATTTTGGATTTAGATGATAAGTTATTTGATTTATCAATTAGGACTATAGATGATTAATTAAATTAATCAGCTAGGGGATGGCAAAGGATTAATTAAATAGGAATTTAATTAATGATGCCTTTAGAGATAACTAAATAGGATTACCAAAGCGATGTAATCAAATTTAGGTGTCTACACCTTTCACCTAAAGTGCACCTAGTTCTGAAGATGTTAGTTTACAACCATGAATTCTCAGAGTTATTTGTAGGAGTTTTGTCCTTCTCTGGGATGATCATTGATCTCCTCGTCATGAGATTTTCTCCCACGTTTGGTGAAACTTCTTTCTCCTCTTCTTCTACCAACATTAGGTTCACTTAGGTTCGTCCTCCTTGCATTCTTTCTAGCATGTTATAGTTTGAGCATTTGAAAGCCCTATGTCCTTCCTCTCTACATATGAAGCAAACAAAAGGCCTTCTTTGATTTTCCCATCTTCTTCCACTACCATAGCCTCATCCTCTTTGAAAACCCTTTCCTCTTTCTAGGTTTTGAGGTTCTTGTCGGGTATCTATTGCTTTATTGAATCCCAAGGATGAGTCTCCTCGACCATAACTAGAACTTCATTAACAAGGGTTTGATGTGCCTCTTCGTCCTCCTCTATTCCTCTGGTTATATTGTTTTTTTTGTTTCTCTTTAGCCTTTAGAACCAACTAATAGGCATCTTCCATACTATTGATACAATGCATGCTCAACTCATCTTGGATGGTGAATTTTAAACCATTTATATACCTCGCTACCATCTGCTCATCATCTTCTTGATGTTCTATATGCATTGATAGCTTATTGAATTCATTTTTGTATTCTTGCATAGAAGATAAAATCTGCTTTAGATTTTGGAACCCACAAAAGAGAGTTTGAGAATAATCTATAGGCAAGAATCTTTCCCTCAATTTCTTTTCCATGTTACTCCATGTCTTAATCTTGTCCTTGTTTTTCTTCACGGACTCCTTTTCAAGATGATCCCACTAGATCATGGCATGACCCTTTAATTTTGTCCATGCAAACTTCATCTACTTTTCCTCTGTCATAGGCTTCCAATCAAAAAATTTACTCATCTCATTTAACCAATCTATCAATTCTTCTACTTTAAGGCTACCAGCATAGTCTAAGACTTCAGTCTTGATATCATCATTTTTTCCTTCTAAAGCCCTTAGGACTTTTTCTTCATAGCTCATTTGTGCTAACTCCTCAACTTTATTTTCTACTTTTCCCTCCATTCGTTCACTGCCTCCTCTATCTATTTCTTCCTCCAATACATTATCATTTTGTGTTCTTTGATTATCAATTGTTTCAATAAGCTCCTCAATATTCCTTTGCAAATCTAGTATGATTCTTTGAAATTGGGCAATGCCTCCTCTTCCTCTTCCTTTCCTAGCTATCTTGTGGCTCTAAAACCGAATGATGTAGCACACCGATCTCAACTCACAAAGAACTTAATAAACTCATGACAACAACCAATATAGATTCAAACTCTGAATGGTTCACTACCAAAAATTTCTTCTACATAGATCTCTAACTCCATTAAATAACAATTGACTCCAAAAAATGAAAAAAATAGAAAATTTCCAAATTTGGTAGATTTCAACAACTAGAAAAATATGCCATTTTTGATAACTTCTAAAAAACCATGAAAATCAATTTCAAAGTTTCCTATATCTACCCTTTAAACCATAAAGGTGAATTTCCAACTAATCTCCAAAATTTAGAAAGAAAAAATGAAAGAAATGTTGAAGTTATTACGAAGCAAAAAAATCAAAAAAATACCTAATATATTTTAAAACTGAAATTTAGAGGTCATGATGGAATTTATAGCTCTTGAAAATAAAGTGAAATGGGCCCCAATAGAGCTAGTTGAGTTGGAATCCACCTCAGCTATAGATTTTGAAAAAAACCCAAAAAAATCTAAGAAAACCCAAATATGAGTCAAAAGTTACAACTCTCTAGACTCCTTACATCATAAACTAATGATGCACACAAAATGTATGTTGAATCCATAGCTTCCAGCATGGATAAATAATTGTGATGTTGGGCTTCTTATCTATAGTAATATAAAAAGGAAATGGAAATGCAACACTATCTATGAAATTCTTGAGCAAAAGTAGTATCATTCAGGAAACTTAGAAAAATGTCAAACTCGGTCTCTATGAGAGGGGCCAAAAAGGAAACTGCATGACATGTGCTAAATAACATACACGTATGATCAACATAGTAAACTATATTTCTAGCAAAGAAGAACATTTTTTTAATATTTCATCAAGTCATTGCAATTACGATGGCCCTACTGGACAGAATGGCATTGGATCAACATCATTTTCATCACATATCTATCGCACTTGTGATAGATAGTCGTCGCATCCACAGCACTATCGTCGCACTTGCAGCAGACATTGTGATAGTTGATCGATGGTCTTCAAGTGTGGGAATCTCTATTATGATGATTAGTGAATCTATAAGATTCTTGCAATTGTGATGGTGATGGTGGCATATTGCAATTATGAAAATGTCACAATAACCTCTTGGCCTATCCTTTTTCCAAATTGCGATAGCTTTTTCTATCACAATTGTAATGGAGGAGCTTTCTGTCATATTGTGCAACACTAAAAGTTTGATGGGAGCCAATTCTTGGTACTATTGCTTGGGTGACAGTCAACCATCACAATTTGGGTCCAAATATAGTAGTGTCCTAAGAAATGTTCATTAGAAGTTACCAAAGGAAAGCTACTAGGTCACATCATTTCTGAAGTTGTTATTTCAATTGATCCTAAAAGGATAGAAGTAATTATGAAATTATCACCTCCCCATAGTCACAAAGTGCTTAAATCTTTCTTTGGGAAGATCAATTTTGTATGTAATTTTAGTTGAGAGAGTTTTCTCTCTCAATGACTTACTAAAGAAAGGAGGAAAAGAAAAAGTTAACTGGGCTCCTAAAGTCAAGAAATCTTTTAAAGATATCAAAGTGGCCACTTGCACTACCCTCGTGTTTGTCAGTCTGTCATGTCCCCTTTTCAAATAATTAAAAATAATAATAAACTTTGCTAAGGCAGGCAGGCTCCAAAAAGGTGAAGTTTCGGAAAAAGGGGCTAATATTTGGAAACCAATGGACTAATAAATAAAAATTATTATTAAATTATATTTTATTAACCCCTCTTGGACGTGAGTTAGGGTTATGCCCTCTTTTAAGGGGGTTTGGAGGCATTTTGGGCTCATTCTAGAACTGGATTTTTGCTAATTTTCTTGTTGTTCTTCAGAGGCTATCAAACCTGTGCAGAAGGAGACCCAAGAACGGGAGTTTGTAGGTTTCTAGGAAGGATAAGGATGGGATTTTGAAGCCATTCCATGTGCATGCTCATACAGAGTTTTCCTTTGTGCTGAATAGTGCCGATTTGTGGGTTTTCGGGGTTGTTTTTGGTTTGAGTTTGGTGTTTTCAGTTGAGTGTTTCATATCAGTTTGGGTTGCTACTGTATTTCAGACTTTAAGAGGTTAAAATAGATCTGAATATATGTATTGGGTCATGATTAAACTTCTGAAATAGTTTATGAGTGTTTTTGTGGTGTTTCCGGGCATTGTGTGTTAATTTCGAGAGCCCGATTGAGCATAGTTTTGTCCTACATTTGTGAGCTGTTGTGTAAAGGCTATACAAATCTGGAAATTTCATTTTGTAGGTTGTCATGCTGCTGAAATTTCTCTAAAAATGTCCATTCTCAGATTTATTAATAATTTGTGAAGTTGTGAAGTTTTTTGGCACTAATTTGGACATACCCGATTTGGGTTTATTGGGAAATTGGCAGATCTTTGTAATTTTGGTTGTTTGATTTTAAAGATCTGATTTGAGGCTGGAAATACCATGAAAAATTAGTAAAGGGACATTACAGGGGTATCAGATCCATGATCTTGCCAGCCTAAGGGTTTGTAGAAGTTGCATGTCAATTTTAACAACTACCCAGATCTTGCATGTCAGTTTTGACAACTACCCAGATCTTGCATGTCATATTTTATGGTTGCATGTTGTTTCTAATTAGTTTCATGTCAAAATTTATGATCACATGCAACTAAGTGAAAGAGAAAAAAGATATTTGCAGTGAGAAAAGAATAAAGAAATTTTGATCAAACCCCCAGTTGAAAGCAAAAGTACAAAATCCAAGGAAGAAAAAAGTATGGCTGATCTAGATGAGATGGCAAAGAAATTCTTCCAAGACATCCAAAATACTCAGAAGCAAACAATGGATGGTTTGGCAGAAACTAGAGAGGCTTTGCGAATATTGACAGAAAAATTACAAGGAGTTGCATCTATTAATGAGAAAGGGAGCACTTCAGAGAAGCCAAGAAATGGGAGATCCAAAAGATCTAAATCAACCAAAACTATTTTCCTACCTGCAGATGAGCCACCAGTACCAAATCTAGCCATTAATCCAGTGGAAGAGGTTACAGGTAACTTGATTACATTAAGAGCTACTTACAATGGCTTAGATGATGACTTTCGTAGTTCAGTTCCTTTTAGAGAATATGTGGATATGATGAACACTTTGATGCCTAAGAAAGAGAACAGGAGGGAGCATGACACACGTGGAAGAGAGCTCAAAAATAAAATAAGCAAGTTTACAGCACCTACTTTTGATGGAACAAATAAAATTTCAGCTAGAGCATGGCTACAAAAATTACAAACTTTCTTCACACTTAACCCCATGAAAGAGAGTGATGTTGTTCAATTTGCAAGTCTACACTTGGAAGATGCAACCTATGATTGGTGGTATCATGGAATGACTACTCAAGGTCACAATCAGGTAACTACATTTGAAGATTTCAGTCAAAGAGTGATAGATATATTTGACCTCAAGGATGATGAAGAGTACTTTAAAGAATTGTCAAAGTTGAAGCAAACCAAATCAGTTAATGAGTATATAGAAGAATTTCAAAAAGTGGTTGTTATGGTACCTGATATGAGTGAAAAGAGGATTGTTTATCTTTTTCTTGATGGTTTAGAAGATTCTGTTAAGGGTTTGGTTAAGGCTTTCTCACCCTCAACCTTACAGGAAGCTATCAAAAGAAGCTTGCAACTTGAAACTTGCGTGCCTATGAAATCAATCACTAATCAAAAACCCCCAAATCTTTGGTAACATAAGAGAAATTTTCAGAAAAAGACTTTTCCAACACTACCACCAAAAGATGTGATAAATGTGGCAAAAAAGAAGGTAGATGAAGAGACTAGGAGTGAATTACGAAGGAAAAAGCTTTGTTTTACTTGTAGAGAACCATCGGTTCCAGGACACAGATGTTTGGGGAAAGGTCAAGTGCACTATATTGAAGTTGCTTCAAAATCTGATTTACATGAGCATGAGGAATTTCATGATACTAAGGAGGAGGTAGAAGAAGAGAAAGTAAAAGAAATCAGCAAGGATGGCACTTTAGCAGCATTATCAGGAGTCCCAAGATACCATCCCTTTTGAATTCGAGGGGTACTAGCAGGGCAAAGGTTGACTGTTCTTCTTGATAGTGGGACAACTCACAATTTTATTGATGAGGGATTTGTCATGAAAAGAGGGCTTAAAACAGAAGATTTTGAGGGATTCAATGTTACTGTAGCTGATGGATTCACCATGCCTTGCACACGGGTGGTGAAACAACTCAAGATGACCTTAGGAGATTATGAGTTATGTGATGACTTCTATGTGGTTGGTATTGGGGAGACAGATCTTGTATTGGGTGTTCAATGGTTGCACTCTATCGGAGGCTATTACATGAACCATCAAACTATGGAGTTTAAATTTCATTCCAATGGGAAAGAAGTCATATTGAGAGGGTTATCGAATGAAGCACCTAAGGCGGTCTCTGCAAAGAGGATGGAGAGGACTTTTCGAAGAGGACAAGTAACATGGGCAGCAGGAGTCATAATCCAACCAACAAGCTCTCCAAAGAATCAAGGTAATTTCCATTTTGAAATTCAAAATATTCTTGATAAGCATAGTATAGTTTTCAATGATTTGCCTCCAGGATTACCACCAGATAGGGGTTTTGAGAATGTTATAGAGTTAGAACAGGGTGCCAAACCAGTTATAACAACCCCATACCACCATCCAAGAGGTTATAAGGAAGAAATTGAAAAAACTATTAAAGAACTCCTGGACATGGGATTCATAAGGCCTAGCTCTAGTCCATTTGCATCATCTGTGGTACTTGTCAAGAAAAAGGATGGTATAATGAGAATGTGTATAGACTACAGGGCTCTAAACAAGAAGACCATAAAAAATAGGTATCCCATACCACGCATAGATGAACTCATTGATGAGTTACATGGTGTTGTATACTTCTCAAAAATTGACTTAAGATCAGGTTACCATCAAATCCGAATGAGGAGTGAAGATGTGGAGAAGACTGCTTTCAGATGTCATTATGGGCACTTTGAATTTCTTGTTATGCCATTCAGACTCACTAATGCACCTACAACATTCCAATCTTGTATGAATAAGGTATTCAGTCAGCATCTTCGAAAATTTGTTTTGGTATTTTTCGATGATATCTTGATATACAGTAAAACATGGGAAGAGCATCTAAAGCACATAGACACTGTTTTGGGAATCTTAGAGCAGCAATCCTTCTATGCTAAGCTATCTAAATGTGAGTTTGGTTTGACAGAGATCCTATATTTGGGAGATATTATAAGTTCTAAAGGAGTACAGGTTGATCAACAAAAAATCCAGGCAATTTTGGATTGGCCTCCACCCACTAATCTTACACAGTTGAGAGGTTTCTTCGGGTTGTGTAGCTACTATAGGAGATTTGCCAAAGGATTTTCTTAGCTTGCTGCCCCCTTGACTGATTTGACAAAGAAAGGATCTTTTGTTTGGATAGAAGAGGCACAAAAAACATTTGATAAGCTTAAGGAGGTAATGAGTTCATGCCCTGTGCTTGCAATTCTAGATTTCTCTTTACCTTTTGTTGTTGAATGTGATGCTTCTGGAGAAGGTATAGGGGCTGTCCTAACTCAAAGGGGACATCCAATAGCATTTGAGAGTAGAAAATTAAATCAATCAGAGAAAGGTTACTCCATCTATGATAAGGAAATGTTGGCAATCATGCATGCACTTCATAAGTTCAGACAATATTTGGTATGTGGGAGATTCATTGTAAAGACAGACCATAATAGCCTCAGATTCTTCTTGAACCAAAGGGATTTGAATGATCGTCAACAAAAATGGGTAAGCAAATTTCAAGCTTATGATTTTGATATTGAATACATGAAAGGAAAGAATAATGTGGTTGCTGATGCTCTCTCAAGAAAGCCCACTTTGTGTTCCTTATCATCCATCTATGCTGATTGGAAAGTCTCCATAATTTTAGAGTATGCTAAAGATTCATTTGCAACCAATATTTTGGATAAGTTAGTGGATGATAATAGGTACAAGGTTGTTGATGAATTGATTTATTACAAGAACAGGATCTTCTTAGTGCCAGGGTCAAAAACTAAGGAGAAGATATTGAGGGCCTTTCATGACACACCTTTGGCTGATCATCAGGGATACTTCAAGACATACAGGCAAATTCGAGAGCAGTTTTCATGGAAGGGTATGAAGGAGGATGTCCTTAAACACATTAAGGAATGTATGGTATGCCAAAAAAGCAAGAGTGAGCAAAATTTTCCTGTAGGGTTGTTGCAGCCACTTCCTATTCCCGAACAAAAATGGGAAAGTATTTCCATGGATTTCATCACTGGGTTGCCCAAGGTTCAAGGTAAGGATTGCATATATGTGGTGGTAGATAGACTAACTAAGTATGCACATTTCTTTCCTATCACATCTGATTTCAAGGCATCACAAGTGGCCGAATTGTTCTTCAAGGAAATTTTTAGATTACATGGTTTGCCTAGAAACATTGTTAGTGACCGAGATAGTAGATTCCTTAGCTCTTTTTGGAAGGAACTCTTTCATTTAGCAGGAACTAAACTCACTCCCAGTACTAGCTATCACCCTCAAACAGATGGACAAACAGAGATAGTTAATAAATGGATAGAGGGATATTTGAGGAACTATGTTTCAAATCAACAACATGCTTGGGTGAAATGGTTACACCTAGGGGAGTATTGTTACAATACATCTCATCACATGTCTATTGGTATGCCTCCTTTTCATGCTCTTTATGGTTATGATGCCCTTTCCTTTGTTGATCTAATACTTTCCGATAGCAGAGTACCCGCAGCAAGTGATTTCATCAAGCAAAGCCAAGACATAATAAGGTCCCTCAAGGACAATCTACAACATGCACAGAACCAACAAAAGATATATGCTGACAGGAAAAGGATTGAAAGATCTTTTGAGGTGTGAGATTTGGTATTTGTTAGGTTGCAGCCATATAAGCAAAGCACCTTGAAGAGGAGTGGGGCAGAGAAACTCAAGCCAAGGTTCTATGGGCCTTATAAAATCATCAAGAAGGTAGGAGAGGTAGCTTATGAATTGGAGCTCCCACCAAACAGCAAAGTACATAATATTTTTCATGTATCTTACTTAAAGAAGGTTCTAGGCCAGCAAACCATGGTATCTATAGAATTACCACCTCTTGATGATGAAGGGAAATTAGTTTTGATACCAGAAGAGATTTTGGATACAAGAGAGAAAAGGTTGAGAAATAGGAGCGTCATAGAGCATTTGGTCAAATGGAAAGGATTACCACTAGAGGATGCAACTTGGGAAGGAGCACATATTCTTGAGAATTCCAACCTTCATTGCTTGAGGACAAGAAATATTTGGGAGGGGAGGACTTGTCATGTCCCCTTTTCAAATAATTAAAAATAATAATAAACTTTGCTAAGGCAGGCAGGCTCCAAAAAGGTGAAGTTTTGGAAAAAGGGGCTAATCTTTGGAAACCAATGGACTAATAAATAAAAATTATTATTAAATTATATTTTATTAACCCCTCTTGGACGTGAGTTAGGGTTATGCCCTCTTTTAAGGGGGTTTGGAGGCATTTTGGACTCATTCTAGAACTGGATTTTTGCTAATTTTCTTGTTGTTCTTCAGAGGCTGCCAAACCTGTGGAGAAGGAGACCCAAGAACGGGAGTTTGCAAGTTTTCAGGAAGGCTAAGGATAGGAGTTTGAAGCCATTCCATGTGCATGCTCATACAGAGTTTGCCTTTGTGCTGAATAGTGTCGATTTGTGGGTTTTCGGGGTTGTTTTTGGTTTGAGTTTGGTGTTTTCAGTTGAGTGTTTCATATCAGTTTGGGTTGCTACTGTATTTCAGACTTTAAAAAGTTAAAATAGAGCTGAATATATGTATTGGGTCATGATTAAACTTCTGAAATAGTTTATGAGTGTTTTTGTGGTGTTTCCGGGCATTGTGTGTTAATTTCGGGAGCCCGATTGAGCATAGTTTTGTCCTACATTTGTGAGCTGTTGTGTAAAGGCTATACAAATCTGGAAATGTTATTTTGTAGGCTGTTATGCTGCTGAAATTTCTGTAAAAAAATTTATTCTCAGATTTATTAATAATTTGTGAAGTTGTGAAGTTTTTTGGCACTAATTTGGACATACCCGATTTGGGTTTATTGGGAAATTGGCAGATCTTTGTAATTTTGGTTGTTTGATTTTAAAGATCTGATTTGAGGCTGGAAATACCATGAAAAACTAGTAAAGGGACATTACACAGTCTTGATTATGATTTACCTTACAAAATCTATTCTTTTTCTTCTAAACACTCATGTTCAAGAATCATCACATAAAAGAAAGATAAAGAAGATGAGAGACCCATTGCATTCATGAGTTGCCCACTAAAGAACATTGAATTGAACTATCCCAATCTTGACAAAAAATCATTTGCCCTAATAAAGATAATCAAGAACTTTTGCCACTACATACTCAAGAGTAAGGTATATGATATCGTGTTGAATCCTACTGTCAAATAATTTCTAATGTAGGATGGGTTAGGTGGAAGATGAGGGAAATGGATGGCCATACTACAAGAATTTGATTTAGAAATTTAACCAATGAATTTTGTGAGAGGGTAGACTTTAACCAAGATGATAACTGATGACCAAGAAAAAATCATAGTATCTCAAGTAGACACTAATAAAGGAATAATCATAGATGTTTAGTACCAAGATATTGTATTTTACCTCTTGCAAAATCAATACCCTTAATGGATTAATAGTTCCCAATGCAAAGGATTAAAGGTATTTATTTGAAATGTTTAGGATGTGAAGAAGCTAAAGAAGTACTAGAACATTATCATGACAAGTATGGCTCTAAACATGGATTAGTGAAAGCTATGACCCATTGAATTCTCACCTTATAATACTTTTGGCCTACTATTTTCAAAGACACATTTGAACATGTACATTCTTGTCACACCTATCAAACAAGTGCCAATAGGGAAAGAAACCCAACTATGTCATTGCAACCAGTATTTGAGGTATGCCCCTTTGCAAAGTGGGGGCTAGATTTTATCAAGCCTATAAACCCACCTGTAGGTGGTCAAAATTGTAGTCCAAATTTTGAGCACTTTTGAGAAAATTGAGCCCTATAAATGCTTTTAAATGAGATTGTACTCGGGTGTACCTTTGAGGCCCCTAAGGTGTTTAATATTTCTAACACCCTCCATTCAGTGCATGTAAGTGTTCCATGATGATAAATTGACATTCCGAGCTGTTCTGTAAGATCCTGTTTTGAGCAATTGTTAAATCTGCATTTTTACCTCAAGTGTCAAACAGCGACGGGAGGCTATGTTTGCTACTGAATATCTCGCATCCAGAAATGTGTCATGACATGCCACTTTGGGAATGCCTAGTGTCCATACTAGAGAACTTATGTTTCATATTTTGAGTCATTTCATGTTCGTTTGACTAGGTTTTGAATCCCTCAAAGTTGGTCATTTAATGTTTTCATGCTGATGCACATTGCACGTAATTCTGGGAGGCCCTGTTTGACAAGTTATAACTTTGACCCAGTTGACCAAAATGCTAAAATTCCTTTTGTGTTGCATTGTAGATAGAGACTTGTTATGTTTCAAGTTTTAGCTTATGAGGAATCCATTTGATCAGTTTTCAAACATGATTCCAAATGGAATTTCTATCTTTTTACTGGTGTCAACATTTGCAGATTGTTTGGTACCCCTGTTTGTGAAACCATAACTCCTAATCCATGATTGACTAGATTGAATGGATTGTACCACTATATTGTACCCTAAAAATACTATAAGTGTGTCAATTTTCACATCTTAACGAATCCATTTGCACATTTTTCCAAGTCAATTCCATTCGCAAAGAATGTTTTCTGTCAATGTTTCCAGTTTACAATTTCCAAGTAGCCTACTTTGACCACTTGCCATTTGTGTCCTGTTATTCGTCATGAGCCCAAATCCCAAATTTATATTCACCTCATGACAAAGACCCTAAGTTTCATTCTTCCAAGTGTCCATTTGCCCAGTTTTTAAAGCCAATTTTGAACCCAATTTATTGCTTTCTGACATGTTTGCTTGCAGGTAGTTCTGAGAGGTCAACTTTGACGGTCAATATCTTTTGACCCCAAATTCGTCATGAGACAAGATTCGATAGGATGCAAGAATGCAAAACAAAGAGTCAGTGTACCAATTTTTGAAGCCTGATTGGGTGATTTGGTCAGTTTTTAAGGCCAGTCAAAGGACCTTCTAGCATTAAAAAGACAGTGGGCAGTAAGGGGTAAAAATGTGTTTTTAAGAATAATTCAATGCTTGATTTGGATTCCAATCAGTCTGAAGATCTCAGTAGGCCAGTTTGAGGGTTCAGTTGTTTGGAAACGAAATTTTTTTTAGCCGAACCCATGTTGGGGCCCGATTGATTACATCAAGCAGAGTGAGCCAAAGCATGAAAATATGTTGGTATAATGATTTCCAAAGGTTTTCAAAGGGGAAAAGATAACTATGGTCAGATCACTGATAGATGTCATTGCAAAATTTCATTTCATAGAGCCCTGTCCATAACCAAGTTCATATGGCATTTCTATGAGAGAATGGTTTTTTTTCGACTCTTCCATTGTTTGGGATTTTTAAGTGCATTTACATGAGAAAAATGAAGGAGCAGTGTTCCCAAATAAGTGGGAGCCGAGTCAAAAGAAATGGATGGACAAGTTGGGGAACTCACAAAAGGGCTTATGATTTCCCTAGATGAGTTAAGGCTATAGCAAGATTTTACTATAACTCATTATAATTCTGGAAATTATAAATTATAATTATAAATTTTCTACAACTGAATACTGGATATCAAGATGATAACCGTTAAAACATGGCTCTTTCCTTAGATTCTAGTAACCATAAAACTAATTGGAAAATTGTAGAAAACTTATAGTGCGAGTCTTACCCCAACAAAAGCATTCATTGATTTCAATGAGGTCAATGTTTGTAAGCAGGAAGCAAAAGTGGAAGTGGACAACCTTTCTGCTTGTGGAAGTATCCGGGTACCAATTTATAAAGCTTGTCAGGATAGCATTTCTTACAAGCTTCATATTATCCAAACTTTGAGTTGGCTATTACTGAAGGCGATTGGCCATGTACATTGCCATTTGTGAGTTCTACTCTCACAGAGCCTCTTATTGGTTTTCAAGACTATAGGAACAAGCCGATTGCAAAGGAGTGAAGACATGAAGCAAGTCAAATAGCAGTCAACACACGCTTTCAAAGACCCATGTGAAAGAGATGTATATGGAATAGAAAGCATAGCAGAGGATATTCAAGTCATTGAGAGGAAAGAAGTGGGCAGTTAAACAAAGGAAAAAGTCGTCATGACTACAAGAAGCCTCTAAATGAGCAACAATAGCTCACACATGAAAGAGAAGACATATAGAAACACCCATGATGAGAAAAGAAGATAGAGGAGCACATAAAATTAGCCCAAGCATATTAAAAGGGGGTCACACCTAGCATTAGAAAGAACTCGCAGATTGAAAACATGAATAGGGACATCTCTTGTGATAGTCCATGCAAATAAATAGAGAAGTCGTTAGAGTAAAATGGAACCCACGGCATTGAAATAAGGAGAATGCACAATCTAGAAGGTGACACAGCAGATACACGCATCGACAAAGGAAGACACCAGCTACAGGTTTAAAACAAAAAAGAGCCTCACACTGGCAAGAAGAACAAAGGTGCAGGGAATGACAACTATACAGAGGGAGAAGGGGCTTGTAGCCAGTGCCCATAATAGTTTTCTTGCAAACTTCTCATTGGCATCATTGGTAGCAAAACACAATTATGCAATTTTTGAGACATAGGAAATAATCACAGCCTTGAAGATATTACATCAATTGAGCAATACGCCTATTGCACAAAATGAATGCATTATCATTGGAAATAATAGATATACAAAAGGAAGCAATAAATTTGAATGTCTCTCCTGGAAACCTCACTTTTGAGGACAATGCTGACTGTGATGAGATGTCATTAGAGGATCCTACGCAAACAAAGCAAGAGAGCCATAGGTTCAAAGGTCAAAAGAATGAAGATGGCAGATGTTTTAAAATGAACATGCCATTAAAATAGCGAGAACACCCCACATTTAGCAATCAACACTAGGGATGTGCATGAGAGCAAAAGACCACAGTCACACCAAACAATGAAGAACACGCAGATAAAAATGGAGAATAAAAAAGGGGGGGAGTGTCGAGTAAAAAACAAAGCTAAAACAATTGAAAATGCTTTATCCCACATTGGTGGTGTCGTGGGTATTTCAATTTTTTAAATATGATTCCACTCACATACTGTAATGTCTTAAAGAGATGGCCTATTTTGAAAGCCTCGTGAAGAGAGGTGGGGCCCGTGGTCTGCCAGCCAATTGGATGTAGTCAAAAATAAATTTTGACGTGGAACACAAGACAAAGTCACCGAAAAAGTTGGAAGAGGTGCTGAAAAAGTCAAAGTTTTCGACAGTCTCCATGTCACCACTTAAAATGGGAGGGTCTCGCCGTTAGCGACATGGTTACCTCCCGAGAAATGGAGATTCTAGCTAGTGACCCACCTGAAAAATCAAAAATCTGGCAAAGGTAAAGTGAGCATGTGGGTCCAGCCTAGATACAGAGCACGAATTAGGTAGTGGCAAGTGGCAGTCAGCAAGGGTGTATAGTGTGACTGAGCAATGATGTGGAGCTTCAAACCAACCACAAGGTGCCACAGGGCACAAATTTTGAGTAGGTGGTAATGCGGCGAGATCATAGATAGAGGAAGGAGATCGTGCCATGTGGCACATCTGGCGGTCCTCGCTATCTCGCCAAGGAGAAGTTGCTCACGCGATAACATGGCGACATAGCGAGGGTTGATGTGGTGACAACATGTAGCAGCGGGTCTCGATAACACTGACAAGGCAGATGTGAGTTTTGAACAATAATAAAGTGCCATGTGGCATCCAGGTGGCACGATGACATGGCAAGGACAAGGATGAATGAAGTGATGCCATCTGGCACCAGCTATACAAGCCTAATCCAATCACATCTTGACATGTGTCCAAGTTGGTCGAACTCAATTTGACCCAGATTGGAAGGGGGGGAAGAATTTCAAAGGTTTCAAATAAAATTTTATTTTATTCCTTCTCAAGTTCTACGTGCAGGGCATAAAGTTTTAAAATCATATTTGGATTTTTTCTATAGTTTTAACTTTTGTAAAGTTAAAATATTCAATATCTGCTATGGAAGCCATGGAATAGAGGTCCAAACTTCAGAAGGGCATAACCTGGTCATTTTTAATCCAAAATAGGCATTCCAATATACAACCAGAACTGAGAGAATCCAAATTTTCCATTTCTGAGGTTAGATTGTGCACAGGTCTTCACCGGTTTGTGTTATGAGCCAATTTTTTATTCCTAAGGCATTAGTGATAGAATTGGAAAAACTCATCATTGGTCATCAAGAGTGGTTAAAGGGTAGGTGGGAAGGCTTGTTGAATCCTGGGTATGGAAGAAAACTAATTTGAAAAGTTTATTTTGCCTTTTGAGGTCATATAATTGATTTTCACCTTTTCTTTGAGTTCAAATGTGACATCAAAAATTAGTTATATTTCTACCAAATATTTGAGATTCTTTATGCTTTTAAGAACCAAATGATGGGATTTGATATGCAGTTGAAGAGAGAGGGTAGAAAGAGGTTTTTTCATCTTCTTGGGAAGGAATTATGAGTGGACACTTGTCATTTCCTAATTAGATCCGGGGTTTTCTTCTTCCTATATCTATCTCTTTCTTTCTCATTGTACAGGTTCCAATCTTTTTGGAGAAAATTTGCACACTACTGTGATACCAGGGTTTTGGTTCTAGTCTTGATGCATTCCCAATACTGAGACACCATATTTTTCAACATAATTCTCTCATGTGAACAACAGTAGGAAGGAATATATGGATAGTTCAAATCTATTAAGTTGTTTCATGTTTTTCATTTAATGTATATGACTGTATAATTTCAAGGAAATAATACAAAGAGCAGCAGCAAGTTGAGTTTCATCTTGAATCGTGTCTCCTATCTCAGTGAGCTTCAATGTTTTATGATCTTTGAACAAAGAGCCTAGATGTTAGTTGCAGTCCCTTAAGGTTGTATGTTGTCTTATTGTTGCTTGTAACTCAAGGGGTTATGTAAATGCTTCAGTGAATCAACAAGGTTGCAGGTTTATTGAGAAGGATATCATGTAAGAATGAGGTCTAGATTGAGCACAGATGTTTATTTACAAGGTAAATAGATAGATCATATATCTGAATATATAAATAAGTATTAGATAACTATATGTATGCATTTGATTCATGGATTTGCCCAATGGATTAGGCACTAGTCAGCTACAGGGTTATTAAAGTCTTACTACTGCATATCTGAGGTTTTGCTGAATTCAACATTATTAATCAAACGTTCTTTTCATTTTTATGTTGAAGAGCTAGAATATTTTAACCCTCACTCAGCTTGTGCATTTCATAGAGTTGTAATTTGCTACTGCACTTCTTTGTTACTGCATAGGATATTAGGAGATTTAGGGGTTCTCATCTGCTTAATAGATTCAGGGATATGTTTTGCACTGGTACCATATCTTAGAACCTCAAGGTTAACCTGCCTAAGTCTTGCAGATCCTAAAGTGAAGAAGGAGTTATGCCTTATAGTTGGCCCAAGACTGCAGTCAGGTGTGTCTATCATAGGAATTTTCTAGCCTTTGATGCATTTGTCTGGTTTCTTGGTTGTTTGTAAAACTGTTAAATCAGGAGCCAACACCACCATCATTGACATGACATATGTTTTTCCTCATAGATACAAATTATTGCACATGATGGACTAAAGCTGAAATTGTCATAAATTATGCATCAAAAAGTGGTCACTGACTTCTTAGAAGAACACATTGTGACTAGGTTTTGAATGTCATTCTTCCTAGTGTGTGATAATGGGTCATATTTTGTGTCAAGTTTTATTACTCAATGGGCATTAGACAGTCAAGTCATAATCAAATTCTCATCCAATTACTATCTCTAAGGGAATGGCATGGTCGAGTCCACCAACAAGAATCTGATTATAGTCATAAAACATTTTTTCATAAAGAATCTAAAATATTGGCATACCCAAATGAAATATGCATTATGGACAAATAAAGTCACGATAAAGAATGCTTTGGGAGCATCTTTGTATCTATTAGTCTATAGCCAAGAACTAGTATTCCTCCTCAATCTCAAGATTATAGTGTCAAAATTCATGAGAGGATACACTAAGGATATTGATAGGGTCCAAATCAAGTTGATAAATCTTTTGGAATTGGATGAGAAAAGGATGACATCTTTAGAACATATGTTGAAACATTGGGCTATCATAAAATGTTGGTTTGACAAGAGAGCCACAATCAAATCTTTCAAAATCTCAAACCTTGTTCTCCTTTGGGATAAGGCAAAGGAAAAACTAGGTAGTCCTACCAAGTTTCAATGCTTGTGGATTGGTCCTTATTAGATTGTAGAGATTCTAGGGGAAATACATTTAGGCTAAGTACCTTACATGGAGAATTGGTTCCATTACTAGTTAATGGCTAGTTTTTCAAACATTATTTTGAAGCCTAAATATTGAAAATGTTTTAAAATAAAATTAAAAAAATAAATTTGTTTCCTTTCAGTCTGTGTGTTTTCTTTCTACATGTGTGTATTCTTTTGGTGTGTTTGTTTTCTTATCAGTCTAATGGTTAGATATAATCAAGATTTCCTTCTTGACACATAACCAAGACCACCCCATTTGGTTTCAACTTTAGGGAAGAGGTATTTCTTTGTTAAAGCATTTTGATAACTCTGTTTCTTGTTCCAATTAAAAAATAGGTGTTACTTGCAATCACGAAGGACTTCTTGCTTTAATTTTAGAATCTAAGATTGATCACTCAAAACTTTGCAAATTTAAAGTATTGATCATCTAGGTTGTCTTCAAATCTAAGTTGGTAGGAGCAAGGGATAATTCAAAACTTACCAGTTCAAATAAAGGGCCTCTTCAATGACCTATAAAGATCACTATTTGGAATGAGAGTTTCCCAAAAAGGTCATTAAAAGAGAAATGCAAGATTTATCAAACTAAGTATCAATCTAGAAAAGAAAACCAATGCCTTGGCCACACAATCTAAACGTGGTCAAGCTAAGAAAAGAAAGAAAAAGAATCACAAAGGTGTTACATGTAAAGATCTGAGAAAATTGAAAAAGTTAATCAAATATAGGGATACACACTTCAAAATTGTTATCCTATTATATACAATGAACAAAACACTTCAAGGAAGAATAAAGTGGAAATGTGTGAGCTCTATGAAGTAAGTTAAAAAAGATTACTTAAGACTCAAAGAAAAGAGAGTGATAACTCATAAAGAGCCCTTAGAATGAATTCTCTCATCTAGTCATATAGTGATGGATAAATAGATTTATGAGGATTTCTGAGGTTTATGTCAATTAAGAAAATGATTACTTTCAAATCGCTACACACTCATGATAGATGACACCTTGAGAAGTCAAAAGGAATTGGAATACTTAGCACACATTGAGCTTGAATATTAGAGATTCTGAAGTTTAAGCTTTAGAAGACCTAAAAGTTTCTTATAAAATTTGAAATCCATTTTTTACTTGACAAATGTTGGAAGAATGCTTGCTGATGAATAAATGCCTCTGTCATTTCTTCCCTTTTGTCAAGGCTATTTCTTGTGGTTTCACAACACATGCCCCATTTTGAGTCACAAAATGGGGACCCTCTAATTTAAAAAACCTCTTAGAACACCCAGTAAAGTGCCTTGGTCATTAAGGACCATCCTCTAGGTATAGTTTAGTTATAAGACCTTGATCAAGAAGTATCAAGAAGGTTTGAGAGTGTCATTAATCAAATTTAAGGTTTTAATTTCAAAATTTTGTATGTTAGCATGAATGTTGATGATATTCCTTTGGGGGAGTATACTAAGAATTTTCTAGAATAATTGGGGAGATTGTTAGCATGATTGACATATTGCATTCATGATTGTGTTTGTCATTGATGTCAACATAGCAGTAAGTTTGTGAAGACTGATAAAGTAGCAAACTGGGATATTAGTTGTACAGACAATATTTTGATTTTTTGGTGATGCACATTCATGGACATGCTCTATACAATGTCTTGATGTTAAGGTTCAAAGCATAGTACGTGAGTCAAAGATATATGGAAGATATGTCTAATTTATAGAGTGCTATTCAGAGATAGAGTACCTAAGAAGTGATTTTTTATGTTTGTTATATCTTCTAAGAGAGATATAATCTAGAAATGTGTAGTCAACTAGTAACATAAGATAGTCTGATGATTATATTAGTGAATGTGCAAGCCCTTGTGTCATACGTGTGATAAGTTGTTTAAATTGTGAGCCAATGGTGCTATTGTAATGATGAATTAATTGAGAAAGCCTCAAGGCTAACTCAAGGAATTGTTTTGAAAATATGGTATAAAGGAAAGATGTTTTCCTTGTTTGTAATATATGAGGAAGAGTGTGATCATTACATTAAATGTGAAATGTAAAAAGGAGTTGAGTGTTTGGTGAATTTCAGTAACCAATTCAAGGGATTATTGGATGCAAGATTTGTGATCTGGTTACAAGATTAGGAGTAGAAGTCTGATTAACATGATAGAGAAAGAGGAAGAAAGTACTATTAATTTATATTATTCTGCAAGGTATAATGTAGAGATCATTTGGATAGTGGTTTCATTGGTCTTTCCCCTGAATCTATCTGGATAGTGAGTCCATCTATCTTCTACAACTCCTAACAAGGTTGGTACAACTCCTAACAGGGTTGGCACAACTTCTAATAGGGTTGGAATCTCCTAATAGGATTCAAAGTCTCCTAATAGGGACTGATATGTATTGAATTTTGTTATAGAATCCTAGCAGGGTCCATACTGTAACAAGCAATATTTATATTAGTAAATCATCTTATGGGTATCATCCCCACTAGGGTTTTCCCTCTAATCAAGGGTTTCCCTAGTTAACATATTTGGTGTTATTGTGCATGAATATCTTATTGTGGTTTCTATTTGTATTGTTCATATGGTTAAATTTTAATAAGGTTGATAATTGTGATATTAGTTGGACAACTAATTCACCCCCCCTCTCTCAGTTATATTGGTGGACTATATATTCTAACAATGTACACATGTGCATGTGCACTAAGTGGGTATCTATGCACTCCTACTTTAGCGGATGTGCACTTGTGTATATACACACCCTCAGAGGTGTGCATTACACCCTATGTCTATAAATAGACCCGCTCCCTCCTATTCTCTTCACTTTTCTTGTTCATGTCCTCTGATCATCACACCTTCACACCCTCTCAAGTTTAGCAACTACATTATTATACTCCTCTGCACGTCCACATCTCTGGGAATGGCTTGCCTTTCAAAGGTAAAGCACTGCCTATTGAGGTGTGCACATGTGAATGTATGCACCCTCAATAGGTGTGCATGTACATACCAAAACTAAGAAAAGTCCACAAAATACTTGTCCAAACAAAGGATCAGCTGCACAGTTGTGCATGTGCACACCTTACGCAAGTGTACAAAGTGCACAACTATGCACATTTTATATTTTTAATGCTAGGGAAATATGTGTACATGTACGCAATACACACATGTGTAGGTGTGCTAGGTGTACAAGGTATGCATGTGTGCATATCAAGCACCAGGGGGTATTTTTGGTTATTTTCTCTTATCTTTTCTCAATTTATCATCAGTATAAGTCTTGTATGAGCATCATCATAGTTTTCTAACATTAGATACTAATATTTCTACCTTTTGTGTAGATATATTAGCGTCATCTTCATCCTATATGGTAGAAAAGATCACACCAAAGCTAGTAGCTTTTAAGTATCAAGGAGCACTAAAGAAATCCTAGTTCCAAGATAAACACACTAAGATCCAAGACATTGAACTAAGACACATTAACTAGAATGTATACCTGACCATCTACAAAAAACCTAAAGAGAGATCATCCATGATGTCAGCCCTGATCTAAAGTGGGTTGGTGAACATGGATTCTCACCCAACATCAATTCAATCATTGAAACTAATCATGACCCTAGAACATCACTACATACCAGAGGAGAAGGTCATCAAAAGTGTAAATGGAGAGATAGTTTTGGATCAAAGACCATGAAACATTGAAAAGATCTTCTATCTTCCATGGGAAGATCAATACCTTCAGATCACTTATGATGGTGTAGACAGATGGTATAGGTAGAATGAAATAGAGGCTAAATATTTGGTACAATCAAAGTACCTAATTGAAAGGATACCCTTGGGAAGAAGAGCTGGCAAGGTTGATATGATGCATGAGTATATGATAGATAACATTGGTTACTCAATTTTTCTCTTGAGCATAGGCCTTCTTGCAACAAGTCATCTAGAGACATGGATGGTGCTCCTCATTGATACTTTCAGAACAAGCAAGGTACCTATTGACTGGGCTACAATCCTAAGTGATAACTTGGATAAGCAGTTGATTTTGGTGAAGAATGACCCTCACTTCTATATGACCTCATATATGGTATATCTATTGGCAACAAGAACTATAGATTATCCAGGGATATATAGAAAGGAAAGCATGCAAGATACAAATGCTTGTCCTTATTTCATGTATCTGCAGCTAGTAAAGAAGAATCTCCCACTGTAAAGTGTGGAATATAGGGTGGACAATGATGGTTTCATATATTCCATCATTAGGTTTATTAAAGGGGACTATGCAAAGAGGATTTCAGTAGAAGTTAAAACACAGATAACATAGGTTGGTCCTTACTACATCTAGTTTAAGACCTCCACTTATCTATGGGTAGTTGGTACTCTCTTGTGCCCTAAGAAGCTTCCAAGATATCCATTGGATAGACTCATATTATCGGAGATAGCTCAACAACTTACTTCTACATATGACATAGTGAGGAAACAACACTAGAATACTTTGGTATGGCCAATCAGTATTGGAGCCTTCGAGGTGAAGCAAAAGAAAGATATTGTTATATTTGATTTAGAATAGGATCAATATCCTCTTGAGGATTATCAAGCACCCTACCCATATTTTGACAACATTGAGATAGTGCAGCATTTGGTGGGATGCCATAGTTGACTATGTTGTCCATATTTGGGACTATTGTAGAATGAGTCTACAACTTGTAGAAAAGGTGTTGAATATGGAGATTCCCCTCAAAGCATGGGACAAGGATGTCCCTAAGATACTAGATCCCTTGTACAACAAAGACATGATCTTTAAAAGGCCCATTATGAGTGTAGAAATTAGACTTGAGGAGGATGATTATATTAATGACTAAGGCTAACACATAGTTGAGCTAACAAGGGAATGGATTAGGAAGCCTTTTTGGATGGTTCCAATTCCTCAAGCTCTACCTCTTCAAGAAACAACCTGACCTAAAAGAGGTAAAGGAACAAAGGTCACCATACCAACCTACCCTTCCAAATCACCAGTGAGGCCAGAGATGGTACACTAGCATAAGTGAGAGGTTGACTATTTTGAGATGCAAAAGGGTAAGGGAAAGAAGAGAAAAGGGGCCCCTAAAATAAGAGAGAAAGAATAAGAGGCTCAAGAAAATCTAACTGCTCAACAAGAAGAAGCCCAACAAGAGCTAGAACAAGCTCAACCTGAGCCGTAATAGGCTCAATCAGCATAAGAAGGACTCCAACCACCACAACCTCCTCTAGATATAGAAGCATCCCCATTGGTGCCCAAAATATCTCAAATAGAGATGATGGTGGTATGAGTGAAGAGGAGGAGACTAAAGAAGAAGAGTACTCCCTCTCTGCAAGTGCCAGAAACCATCCCTGAGGGGGAAGATGAGGACGAAGGGGAAATTTTGAGTTTGTACCTTTGAACAAGAGGACTTTTTTAGCTATTGTGGATGAAGAAGGGAGGAGAAGAAGCTTGACTGAGACATAGCCTTCTGTCCCTAGGGACCCTATCTAGGTTGAAATCTCTGAAGATGATAAACAAAAGTGGGTTGAAGGGATGGAGGGTGAAGGAGAATTTTTTTTTACCTCTTATATTTTGATTTCATGCATATTATCTAAAAATGATGAATCTATTGATGTGAACCAGACACTATACATATCAATAGATCAAAAATTGCAATATGTTGTTCATAGTAGATCTAATATTGCATTAGTAGTTGGGATAGTTGCTAGATTTTAAGAAAATCCTAAAGAGAATCACATGATGGCAGTGAGAAGGATATTAAGATATTTGAAAGGTACATAAGATTATGGATTGTATTACAAGAGAAGTGATAAGTTTGAACCAAAGGCATTTATTGATTCTGATTGGGAAGGAAATATTGATGACAGAAAAAGAACTAGTGGAATTGCATTATTTCTAGGAAAGAGATTGGTTTCATGGACAACCAAGAAACAAAATTGTATTTCCCAATCAATAGCTAAAGTTGAATATGTGGTTGTTGCATTGAACTACTCAAATATTATGTGGATCAAGCAATTACTAAAAGGAAAGAAGGAAGAAATTATATATCCAATGGTTATCTATAGTGATATCAAGTGTTTTCAATATATCAAAGAATCCAGTGATGCACACTAAAACAAAGAACATTCCTATCAAGTTTCACTACTTGAGAGAACTAGTTCAAGATAAAGAAGTGTTAGATTGTGGTGACTGATCAGGAAAGTACTGTACATACTTCATAAATAGTGGGGTTCGGGGCATCGGCCCGAAAAAAAAATTTTTTGGAAGTAGCCGACATGGTAGCCGACATATTATGGCCGACATATGGTCGACATGTTATAACCCTAAAGCGGTTTAATACTTGTATAAAAAGGGCTTAGGGTTGGGTATTTTTTGATATGTGGTGATACGAAATTGGTTCTTGCGACGATATTGAGCTGTAAGGGATTACAGATTGTAATTAGGTTGTAATCACTGGATTGTAATAAGATCGGACTTGCTGTTTGGTGGACGTAGCCTAGGGATTGGGTGAACCACGTTAAATCTTGGTGCCTTGTGTTCATTTCTGTGTGTTCTATTATATTTTTTATTGGTTATATTTGCATGTAGTTTTTATTTCTGTCCGTGGTTTATCCTAACAAGAAGTGATGTTAGAATATGTGAACACCAAAGAACAAATTGTTGACATATTCACTAAAGTCTTACCTAAATATTCTCATGAATATCTTAGAGGTAAATTAGGTGCGATTCCCCTCATCAAAGAAACTCAAGGAGATATGGTGCATTTCATCAAATGTGCTAATCAAAATACCATACACATTGATGTAAGCAGTTCTACTTTAAGAGATGCCTAAGGTAGTGAAGTTAAGAAGAAGACTAGCATGAAAAATTAGTCATAAATAGATGATAGAATACAACCAGACATGCAAATATCTATATAATCCAAATGTATTTGAAGCCAAGAAAGCTAGTGTCTTTGGCATTATTGTCAAATAAGGAGAGATTTACCTAAGAGGGGGAGATTTACTACAAAGGAAGAGATAAACCTCAAAGGGAAAGAACAATGATAGAGGAAGAACTTCTAAACTTGCAGAATTAAGACTTTGAATGAAATTAAGGATATTATTCATTCATTATTTTGGATTGCATGGTAACGAAGAGGGAGATTGTATTCCTATGTTGTAAGATATATTTAGGTGTTGCCATCAATGCCAAAGAGGAAGATTATTGGAAACTTACAATTGGAACAATTATTATTTTGTCATTAATGTCAAATTTATTAATGAGACATGATTCTATATGATATAAATGTCATATCTATTTTGATTGATGAAGAGGATTTGAGAAATTTCTCATAATAAAAGCACCTAGAGGAAAGGTTGAGTTATGAAAAGCAAGTTGCAATGGACATTTGATTAGTTCAATTTTAATAAGAAAAAATGATTATTTATATCATTGATGCAAAGCTTAACTGAGAAATAGAGTAAAAGACTAAGGATTGTCAAGTGATGCTAGTATCAACCAAGTCACAATAAGTGCCGAGAAAATTTAGTGTTGGCCGAGCATTATTATCGACCAAACAAGCTAGTTTATGTCAAGCCAAGAGTTCTACAGCAACTGAGTGATAGAGTGATGATCGAGTGTCAGAACTTAGTGATTGTCAAGTAACAATATTTTGAATGTGTTTGAGGAATCGTGATTTCTAGCTGACTCGATTGATTTCTTGGGATATGGAAACTGTGTTGAAGATAAGATTGATGAGTTGGATCATTACATTAAGCAAGAGGATTAGGTAAAATCAAATTTGATGGAAGAAAAGTCTCTAGAAGAAGAAGAAAATGAACATATACAATGAACCTAATGAACCAGATCGTAATTCCTAAGATCTATGATGATCATGGAAAACATTAAAAAAAGAATTAAATATTTAAGGAATCATCTAGAGTCAATGATAAAGTGTGTGTGTGTGTGTGTGTGTGTGTGTGTGTGTGTGTGTGAGTGAGAGAGAGAGAGAGAGAGAGAGAGAGAAGTGCCTGCACAAATGTTGTTGAAGTTGATAAGTGAATCTAAGTAGAAGGCTTAAGTTTGATATAAACAGGGATGACCACTTGAAGAGTTGTCAAGTTAGTTAAGAGATAGAGTTGACAAGGGGGACTTATCAACGAATCAACACATGAGCCAAACTATGGTCTAAACTTGCAAAAGTGAGTGGTAAGTCATATAGATCAAAATGTACTTTTTTTTTCTAATCATTGTAAATAGTTTGTATTGAAATCCTTTTAATTAAAGATTGACCTAATAATCATTAAAGGACTTAACAGTCTGTGTAAATCCTTTAGCAAGGTGACATTCTAAATGAATGATCAAATTCCTATGATAAGGCCACTCCTAACGGGGTGATTAAATCCTCTAACTAGGTTACATTTAATAGTGTGTATGGTAATCTTTAATAGGGTTTGTGAAAAATGGTGACATGTTGCTAGTGGTTTTTTCCAAATTGGGTTTCCACCTAAAATCCTAGTGTCAAACTTGTGTTGAATTTTTTATGATGTTTTGCATTTGCATGCTTATATTTAAAAAAGTCTATTATAATAGGATAGTGAACTACTAGTAATTTTGTTTATCAGTATTCAATAGAGACTGAGCTACAACAGGATAAGCAGAACAATGAATGTTTATGTTTTATTGTTCAAATAGTACTTATGAACCTTGAGTAACTAATTCACACCCCCCCCCCGCCCCAAGTTATTCTAAACATTCTAACAATTGGTATGAGAGCACCAGTGGTTACAGAGAGAAGTTTGAAGGTACTTAAAGCTAAAGATCATGACTCGCAAAAGGGAGGTACCAAAGTTGAACAAAGAGAACTTTCTTGCATGGAAAAATTTGACGAGGTTGCAAATATCCAGTTTAAGTGATGCTACTATAAACTTTGTGGATAATGAGCATGTGAAAATAATGACTACTCCTCTGATAGCTGAAAAAATAAAGCAAAAGAAATAACACAATCAAGCTATGTTGAAGATTGCCTCGACCCTAAGCTATGTTGAGTTTGATGACATAAAAGAATGTTAGAGTGCAAAGAAGATGTGGGACAAACTGAAGACCATATATGGAGGAGATGGCAATGTTTTGAGAGCCAAATCAGAGAGCCTAAGAGGTAAATTTGATGAAATGAGAATGATGGAAGGTGAGAATATAGTACAATACTATAGAAGAGTCAAAGAAGTTGTCAATGCTATTTGATGTACAAATGGAGAAATCAAAGATGAAATAGTGATAAGCAACATATTGAGGACTCTACTCCTTATATATGTCATTAGAGTTTCTACAATACAAGAGTTGAGATGCACTCCAAGTAATACTTTGACCTTAGAAGGTATAATTGGTAGACTTACTATTTTTCAAATGTCTAATTTTGATAACTAGACAACTACTACTAGTGAATCTACTTTCAAGTCACAGTTGGTTCTTAGAAAGAGAAAATTCAAACATGTGATGAGTGACAATGATAGTGACAGTTATGATGATGAGCTTGATGAACTTGAAGCACTTATTGCAAAAATATTTGGAAGAGGCAAAGGTAAATACAAAGGTAAGTTACCTATTACTTGTTTTTCATGCAACAAGGTTGGTCATATTGTTGCTAGATGTCTTGATAAAGAAGACAATGATGAAAGAAAGGAAAGCAAGTACAAAAGAAGAAGAGATGACCAAGATTACAAGAAGAAAAAGGATGAGAAAGGTAAGAAATCTTGTGATATTACTGAAGAAGAAACTAACATTGATAATGAAAGTAATGATGATGAAGTTGTCTATGTTTCTATGAAAGAAGACTCTGATGAAGATGAGAAAACCGCATTAATCTCTTATGTCAACAATAGTGATAGATGGATAATTAATAGTAGTTTCTTTAACCATATGACTGGTGATAAAAAAAAAATTGAGGGTATTGGGCCATAAAAAGGTGGATGTGTTAAATTTGGTAATGATATTCCATGTGTTGTGAAAATTAGAGGCACTATTCAACTGATTGACAAGATTAAGTGTGATGATGTTTATTGGGTTGAAGGACTTAACTATAATTTGTTGAGTGTTTCACAGCTAAATAAATTAGGATATAGAGTTGAATTCCATCATAGAAAGGCCAAGATATATGATGTTGATGGAAAGCTAATTAGAAATGATGATCATGAGACAAGAGGTAACTTGTTCTATCTCGATTTATCTAATGAGAAATGTTTGTTTGCACAACAAGAAGATGTTTGGTTATGACACAAAAGATTATGTCATGCAAATTTTGACAATTTGATAAACATTAGTAAAATGAAGAAAGTAAGAGGGTTTTCTAAATTGAAGAAGTCTGACAATGCTATGTGTAAACAATGTCAATTGGAAAAAATGACCAAGCCTAGTTTTAAGAGAAAAACATACACATCTAGTGATATTCTAGAATTGGTTCATATTGACATACGTGGACCTATTGATGTTCAAAGATATTGTGGAGATAAGTATTTCATTCTATTTTTTGATGACTATTCTAGGATGATGATTGTGATGTTTATTAAAGCTAATCTGATGCTTTTTAGTTATTTAAGTGGTATTTTGGCCAGAGTTGAAAAAGAAACATGGAAGATTTTGAAATGTTTTAGATCTAACAAAGGTGGTGAATTCATTTCCAATGAGCTCAATACATACTACAATGACAAAGGAATCAAAAGGTAGATGTCAACACCAAGGACCCCTCCTCGAAATGGAATAGTTGAAAGGAGGAATAGATCAATAATGGATTGTGCAAGAACATTGATGATGAAGAATAATGTATCACAAAAGTATTGGAGAGAAGTTGTTAGTACTTTTTCCTATACCCTAAATAAAGTACACATTAAGAAAGATACAAATGCTACAACTTTTGAACTATGGTATGGATATGCAACTAATGTAAAATATTTCAAGATCTTTGGAAAAAAATGTTATATGTTCAAATATATTAGGAATGACAAACTTGATGCAAAGAATGATGAAGTTATATTCCTAGGATATTCAACTAAGAGTAAAGCATATAAGTGTTTAAACTCTAATGCTAACAAAGTTGTAGAAAGTGCAAACGTGAAAGTTGATGAATTTGTAGAAAGAAATGACATTTCATGCAAGAAATAACCTAAAGATTACAACTCATGCATCTATGCCGATGATGATGCTCCAAGCACTCCTACTAAATAAGCAAAAAAAGTTGTAGTTTCTCGACAAATAGAGAATGTCGATGTGCAACAACAAGTTGTTGAGCAAAAAATAATGGGTGTCAAGCAATAGGCTAAAGATGTCAAGTCAAAGAAAGGAAATGTCGACCATCAAAGAGACAATGTCGAGCATGCAGAACCTGAACTAGAACTTGAACAAGAAAGAGTTAATAAGCCTTATATTATCTTTCAAGATGAACCTATTGAAGAATAAATAAGGAAACCACCTATGCTAGCCAAGTTTGTAAGAAGAAATCACAAACCTAAAAAAATCATTGGTGATGCTGGATCAAGTGTTATGACAAGGAAAAGATTAAAAGATTATACATGCTTACTATGCAAATTTGAGCCCAAACCAATGAAGGATGCTCTAGACAATGAAGACTAGATTGATGCAATGAATGAAGAAATTGAAAAATTTGAGAATAACAATACTTGGACCCTAGTACCAAGACCAAAGGATAAAAATGTTATTGGAACAAAGTGTTTTTTTGGGAATAAGCTGAATGAAAATGGAAAAGTAACAAAAAACAAGGTAAGACTGATATGAAAAGGATATGCTCAAGAATGAGTTAAATATGGAGAAACTTTTTCTCCTGTGGAAAGACTTGAAGGGGTTAGAACTCTGCTTGTATACTCAGCCAACAAGAAATTCAAGGTATATCAAATGGACATGTCAAATCTACATTTCTAAATGGTATACTTGAGGAAGAAGTATACATTGAACAACCTAAAGGATTTGTGGATCCATACATGAAGAACATGGTATGCAAACTGAATAAAGATCTTTATGGATTGAAACAAGCCCTAAGAACATGATACAAAAGACTACATAATTATTTGGTGAAGATTGGTTTTGAAAGAACAAATGATATCAACAACCTATATCTAAAGACTAGAAAGAATAATCAAAAACTAATATCTGAAATATTTATTGATGTTGTTATATTTGGAGGTAAAGAAGCATTATGCAAATCATTTGATGATGAATTGAAGAAGGAATTTGAAATGTCTATGTTTGGTGAAATCAAATTCTTTGTTGGATTGCAAGTATGTTAAATGAAGTTTGGTAATTTCATTACCAAGTCCAAATCTATCAAGGAAATACTAAAAGCTTTTGGAATGAAAATTCAAGACCAATGAGCACACCTATGTATATAGGACACAAGTTATCTAAAAGTGATGAATTTGTTGATGTGAACCAGACACTATACAAACCAATAACTCAAAAATTGCAATATGTTGTTCATAGTAGACCTGATATTGCATTAGTAGTTGGGGTAGTTGCTAGATTTTCAAAAAATCCTAAAGAGAATCACATGATGGAAGTGAAAAGGATATTAAGATATCTGAAAGGTACAAAAGATTATGGATTTTATTACAAGAGAAGTGATACATTTGAATTGAAGGCATTCACTAACTCTGATTGGGCAAGAAATATTGATGATAGAAAATGAACTAGTGGAGTTCCATTATTTTTAGGAAAGAGATTGGTTTCATGGAAAAGAAAGAAACATAATTGTCTTTCCCAATCAATAGCTAAAGCTAAATATGTGGTTTTTGTAGTGATCTTCTCAAAAATTATGTGGATCAAAAAGTTAATGAAAGGAATGAAGGAAAAAATTACAAATCTAGTGGTTAACTATTGTGATAACACAAGTGCTATCAATATATCAAATAATCTAGTGATGCACACTAAAACAAAGCAAATTGCTATCAAGTATCACTACTTGAGAGAACTAGTTTAAGACAAAGAAGTGAAGTTAGAATATGTAAATACCAAAGAAAAAATTGCTGACATATTCACTAAAGCCTTACCTAAAGATGCTCATAAATATCTTAGAGGTAAATTAGGGGTGATTCCCCTTAGCAAAGAAACTTAAGGAGATATGGTGCATTGCATCAAATGTGCTAATCAAAATACCATACACATTGATGCAAGTAGTTCTACTTTAGGAGATACCTAAGCTAGTGAAGTTAAGAAGAGGACCAACATAATAAATTAGTCATAAATAGATGACAAAATGCATCCAGATATGCAAATATCTACATAATCTAGATGTATTTGAAGCCAAGAAAGCTGGTGTCTTTTGCATTGTTGTCAAAGAGGGAGAGATTTACTACAAAGAAATAGATAAGCCTTAAAGGGAGAGAATAATGAAAGAGGAAGAACTTCTGAACTTGCAGAGATAAGACTTAGAATGCAACTAAGGCTAATGTTCATTTATTCTTTTGGATTGCATGGTAAAAAAGAGGGAGATTGTATTCCTTTATTGTAAGATGTATTAAGGTGTTGACATCAATGCCAAAGAGGGAGATTGTTGGAAAATTACAGTTGGAATAATTATTATTTTGTTATTGATGTCAAATCTACTTATGAGACATGATGCTATCTAATCTAAATGTCATATCTATTTTGATTGATGAAGAGGATTTGAGAGATTGCTCATAACAAAAGCACCTACAAAAAAGGTTGAATTATGAAAAGGAAGTTGCAATAGACATTTGATTAGTTAGACTTTGATAAGACAACATGATTATTTATATCATTGATGTAAAGCTTAACTGAGCAATAGAGTAAAAGACTAAGGATTGCCAAGTGATGCTAGCAGCAACTGAACCACAGTAAGTGTCAAGAAAATTTAGTGTTGACTGAGTATTAGCATCGACCAAACAAGCTAGTTGATGCCAAGACAAGAGTTCTATAGCAACCAAGTGATTAAGTGATGACTAATTGTCGAAACTTAGTGATTGCCAAGTAACAGTATTTTGAATGTGTTTGATGAATTGTGATTTTCAGCCAATTCAGTTAATTTCTTGGGATATGGAAACCATGTTGAAGATGAGATTGATGAGTTGGATCATTAAGTTCAAGGAGAGGATTAGGTAAGATCAAATTTGATGGAAGGGAAGTCTCTAGAAGACAAAGAAGATGGATAGATAAAATGAACCTGATGAACTGGATTGTAAACCCTAAGATCTATAGTGATCATGGAAAATGACAAGACAAGAATTGCCTATTTAAGGAGGCATAGAGTCAATGAGAGTGTGTGTGTGTGTATGTGTGTAAGTGTATGAGTGAGCGTGAGAGCAAAGAAAAATAAGTATTTGCACAAATGGTGCTAAAGTTGATAAGTGAATCTAAGCAGAAGGCTTAAGTTTGATATGAAGAGGGATGACTTCTTGAAGGGTTGCCAAGTGAGTTAAGAGACAAAGTTAACAAGGGGGACTTATCAATGAATCAACACATGAGCCAACGTGTGGTCTGAACTTGCAAAAGTGAGTTTTAAATTATACAGATCAAAACCTATTGTTTTCTTTCTAATCATTATAAATATTTCTTTCTAATCATTGTAAATAGTTTGTATTGAAATCATTTTAATTAAAGATTGACCTAACATTCATTAAAGGACTTAACAATCTATGTAAATCCTTTAGTGAGGTGACATTCTAAATGGAATGATCAAAGTCTTATAACAAGGCCACTCCTAATAAGGTGATTAAATCCTCTAACCAGGTCACATTTAACAGTGTGTACTTTACCTTTAATATGGTTGGCTCCTAACAAGGCTCACTTCAAAATATGAAAAAGTGGTGACATGTTGTTTATGTTTTTTCCCAAATTGTGTTTCCACATAAAATCCTAGTGTCAAACACATGTTGAATGGTTTATGATGTTTTGCATTTACATGTTTACATTCAACAAAGTTTATTATAATAGGACAATGAACTACTAGTAATTTTTTTTATCAATATTTTATAGAGACCGAGCAACAATAGGATAAGTAGAATAATGAATGTTTATGTTTGATTGTTGAAATGGTACTTATGGACCTTGAGTAACTGATTCACCTCCCCCTCCCACCCTCCCCCCCTCCAATTATTCTAAAAATTCTAACAAAAATAAGTATGATTCATTAGATTTACTAGAGGATAAGCAAGTAGGAGAAATAATAGAGAAATTCAAAAGCAAGCATCCAAACATCATTTTGGTATAAAGGGGAAGAAAACCTAGATGTTGGAAATCAAGTTTTGCGACTTAGAAGATTTTTTGGATTTTTGGGTCTTGCCACCAATATGTGCTTTTTGAAGGTGCACTTCACCATGATGCGATTTTTAGAGGTGTATCAAATTTTTTAAAAAGGCAGTGTGCTAATAGTTAACTGCTAGTTGTTTTAGGGCATTCCATACATCAAAAACATATTTTGACTACAATTCAACCACCAGAGACACCTAGAGAAGGTTGAGCTTCCATTTTAGAGCTCTCAATGAATCCCATATCATCTCATGTCTTCTATCTTCTTATCTTCTCATTCTTTTATGTCATGTAAATGCTCATGCACCCATTAATTGATGAAAACAAGGGTGGAGACCTACTTAACATCATTTAGAGAGTCAGTCTGTATGTAAGTAGCTTTATTAGTCTTTGAGCATGAATTGCATTAGAAGAGCTCTCACTCCTAACACAAAAGGAGGATAGGATTTCTTTTAAATAAATGGATGTAATATGTACGCCAGGTCATTATTTTGATGCAATAATATATGTTATTGGTGATCTCATTCTAATGTAGTAAATCTTGTTGGAGTGTGTTATTTTTGTAAATGCATGTTCATGAATAATATTGGAGCTAATAGTTTTATTGTGTTGTTATAATTGTGCGATCTTTTAATTCTGGTGTTTTCATGATGTTAACGAATTCTATTGTTTTGACAAATTGGATAAAGGATCACTATTTGTTATTACACAGTGTTTTGTCTCATGTGAGCATACTTTTCATGGCCTCACGATTTGATGAAATATGAAACAAATTTCTATTTTTTATTGAAGTTCTCATCAATGATTGCTTCAGTGGAGTTGAGGAAGCATTGCTCCTAATTTCATTGGTTTCCTACTATATCCTTTTGATAATTTAATTCATAGACATGTTGTTACTTTGGCTTATGTCCATTAGGAATTTTTCTTTCATTAATTTTCTTTAATCTCTTGTTACTCAGATCTTCATTATTTTCTTTTCAAACACTTGGTTAAAATAGGAATTCATATAGTTGCATTGGTTAGAAATTGCATTCATCATAAAACAAAAAATACAAAAATATATCTTTCTTTGTGGTTACATTTCAACAAAGTTGTACAGATTGGTGGGTATCATCAAAAGCCTACTTGTGGACACACGCATTTATCTTCAATTGAGTTACTGAGCAGGTTGAAAAACAACCATTTGAAACCTTGGAGTTGATCTTAGATAAGCATTTCAGAGAGAGTTTTGAAAGGATTTTTGCCATTAAACATCATGCAAAATAATTGCTCAACAATAACCATCATAACGCCACTTGTGGCCTTGTTCAAGCATACAACTAGGATTTTTTCAACTAGATAAGAGTTATTCTTGTTTATTAAGGTGTCTTCGGTTCTATAGGCTAAGATTATGAGCTCAACCTCTAGGACAAACCACAACTTGCACGGCTCAAATATATGATTACAAAATTATTTTAAAAGATTTATTAAAATATTAAATACACATATAATTATAATTTCCATATAAATATATAAACCTAATTATATATTATGGAAGAAAACTTTTGAAATATTAATATAATTTTGCACCGTTTCTATAGAGGAAATCAAGAGGGCCATTCAAATCATGTCCAAGGAGAAGGCTCTTGGCTCGGATGGCCTAGTTGTTGAATTTTTCAAAGCCAACTTATACCAGGTTTGCTTTGAGCCCAAAAGTTTGTATGACTTTGCCTTGTCAAGAGGATCATTAGGATAGGAGATCAATGCATGTTTTGTTAATTTGATTCCCAAAGGAGGAGACAAAACTCTTATCAAGAATTGGAGACCTATTACTCTCCTCAATGTGACCTACAAGATTCTTGCTAAAAATCTAGCATCAAGAATAGAGAATATTCTTCCTAAAGTCATTAATCCCACTCAGACTAGTTTTTCCAAAGGGATGTACATTTTGGAAAATTTGATCACTTGCTAGGAAACTTCAGATTGGGTCAAAACTTATGGACTGAATGTTGGAAAGTTACTTATTGATTATGAAAAAGCTTATGATAGGGTCGAATGGGACTTCATCTTAATAGTGTTGAAAGCTCTTTGTTCCCCTCAATCCTTATGCCAAATGGTGTCCACCCTAATGAAAGGTGCTAGAGCTATTGTTGAAATTAATGGTTAGGTCGGCATACTTTGATTTTTCTAGGTCTATTAGACAAGGTTGTCCATTGGCCCCTACCTTGTTTGTGATTGTTCTAGATTCTTTGCGTTACCTCCTAAGAGATAACTTTCTTTCCCCATAGATCTGTTCTTCCAAATCAAGAGGAAACATCTAATGCTCAATTTGTTGATAATACAACCATACTATTTTTTCTTGAAGAAGAAAATATGGACCATCTAATGATCAAGTTGGACATATTTTGTTTAGCCTTAGGCATCAATATATCTATTTCCAAGTCTATCCTGCTAGGATGGGATCAACAACCTCCAAGATGGTAAAAAAAAAAACATTGGTTAGGAAGGACCAAATTATGTAGTCAGATATTTATGGATCTCATTTGTTTTCAATCCTAATATCATGTTGATATGTGTTTTTGGATCAAGGAGAAAATCAATAGCAAACTGAATAAATGTAACTCGTATCTTTCTTTGGATGGAAAAATTCAAGTTTGTCAAAAGATTTTTTTTTCTTCCATAGTGCATTTCTCTTCAGCATGGTTGCTCAATGTTAGTTAGTTTGGCTTCATTTAGAAAATCATTCATGATTTCCTTTGGTTTGATGGTAGAGGGGGTAAGGTTGGCCACATTGTAAAGTCAAATTGGTGTACTAAAAGTAAGGAGGTTTGTGGACTAGGATTGAAGGATTTAAGGGTGTAAGGCATTTCCTATGAAGTGGATTGTCAAAGCTACTGAAGGTTGTGAGCCTTAGAAAGTCCTAATCATGAGAAAAATTAGCAGGGATCATCCTTGTCAAGCTAGATTGAGGAGTGACTGGGACATACTAGACTTCTTGTCTTTAGATGTAAAAGTTTCTATTGGGGGTCCCAATGTATTCAAGTCCTTGTGGAAGAGCTAGACTAGTGTTAAACCCCTGCTTGGATCCACTTTGAGATCAAAGGCTAGTAATATTTGGTGTGGACAAGGTTCTATTTTGTGGAACCTTAAAAATAATGATAAAACTCTAACTCTTGTATTGGGGTGTTCTACTAAAAAGTGGGCCCAATCAAGTATCTTTGTTTGCAAAGATATTCTCAGTGTTGGATCTTTAATTCAATGGGAAGAACTGAAAGAGAAGTTCAAGTTGCCATGTTTTCATTGGAGGACCTAAAATTTGGTAAAAAAATGCTCTTCAAAGTACATATATTAATCTCAAATGCTGCTCTCTAGCCTCATGTTCCTTTTAGTTGTGTTGGTAGGATTCCTTTCCCATTTATTTGGTTAAATCCAAAGTTGTACACTCTTCTCATACCTCTAATTGTGTCATCCTTGAGAATCTTGATTCATGTTGGAGCTTTTCCCTTGATCATCCTATTTGGAAGAAACATATCATGAACCTATGGTCCAAACTAATTGAACCCAAAATTGTTTGTTTTCTTTAGAGGTTGCTATTACATAAACTGCCATTCAAAAGACTCGGGATTTCTGCAATACCTGTTATGTTTGTCAACAAGATGAATCTATTCTTCATTTTTTTTCCACTATCCATTTGCCCGGGGGGTTTGGGGTTTGTTTGGACCTATCTCAGATGGCAATTTCTTTGTGCAAAACATTACCTTTGGAAAAAAAATTGTTTAGTAGCAAGTGATGCAATGTATTTTGGTCTATTTTATCCTCTATCATTCTTTATCTTATTTGGAAACTTAGGAATAATGATGTTTTTCAAGGTAGAGCTAGGATTTTTAGTGAGTCTCTAAGGAGACTCATAATCTTTGTTGTTGATGTTTAGGTCACTGCAATATTCAAGTTGAAGAAGAGCACCTTTCTTAGAATCTTGCAGGAAGGAAAAAGAGTTGTGGAAAAAAAAGATCTTGCTCATGGCTTCATTACAATGAAAGATATCGATGAGTTTAATATCTCGCTGGCCCATTTCATACATAAACTTAAAGAAGAAGGTAGTTGGAATTAGCCTAGAGATCAAAAGAAAGACATCCCAACAAATATATTCATGCCCTCTCCTGTCCACTTTACTACATTTGGATCCACTTGGGAGGAGAAAGACTAATCCTTTTATGTCATATTTTGATGTCATATTGTGTTGATATTTTTTGTAATGATGTAACTCTTTCCATTGACACTTAAGGTGGTTGATACTTTTTGTAGTTAGGTGAGATTTAGTATGCATTTTCTACTATATCGGTAGATGACATACTAGTTTAGTGTTGTAGCTAGTGTTTGTTACGCTTTCAATACTCTCCAACATGGGCTGTGATATTTTGATATGTTTTTCTTCTTGATATGTAGAAACAAGATTTTAATATAATTTTTAAGTACAATCTAACATTTTATTAAATTTAATCTTAACTATTTTATATAAAAAATAAATTAGAAATCATATTAAATTTGATGATTAATTAAACTTATATTGATATAAAATTGATAAATATAAATATTTTTCAATATATAAAAAAATGATTTAAATCAAAACATTTTCATGATATTTTTTATTATAATTTAAGAAATTAAAATATTTTTTGAATGATAGTTGTTTACATTAATTTTTTCTAATTTTTGAAACTATTTGATAAAAAACTAAGATATAATCAAATTATCAAGTTTTAACTCTATCTAAACTCTTTTTGAAATTAATAAAATATATCTATTATCAAATAATATTATTAGGACTTAGGTATTAGGTGAAGAGACACAATAGTGGCTATAATTCACTTCACACATTCAATTGGTATCTAACGATGTTGAAAATTCTTAGTTTATTGTTCTTCTTCTATGCAACTTAACTACTTAAAGCTAAGGTTTCAATTTTTCAGTAATAGCAATGCACTCTACAAGAGATGTTATGCACGAAAGGGTCAATAAGTGGTCCAAAAAAAAGTGTTTGCTAATACTAGACTACCACTGCACCAATAACCACTCATTCAATCACCAATGCTGATTTACAAAATGTTTAATAGTTGGTTCACAAATCTCCACTAGTGGTTCATAAATCGCCACTAGTGGTGCACAAGTAAGCCAATCAAACAAAAAGGTAAAAAATGATCAACTATTAATATATTTATAAATGATCGAGATATTTCTAATGATTAAAATTGAGTGAACCATTATTAGACTTCGATTCACTATTGACTATCTTCCCCTACCCGAACAAATATTTTACTCTAGCTTCTTTCAGCGATGCACTTTTGTTGTGAAGACACACAATAGTGGCTATAATTCACTTTGCATATTCAATTGGTATCTAACGATGTTGAAAATTCTTAGTTTTTTGTTCTTCTTCTATGCAACTTAACTACTTAAAGCTAAGGTTTCAACTTTTCAACAACAACGATGCGCTCTACAAGAGATGTTATGCATGAAAGGGTCAAGAAGTGGTCCAAAATAAAGTGTTTACTAATACTAGACTACCACTGCACCAATAAGTATTCATTCAATCCCCAATGATGATTTACAAAATGTCTAGTAGTTGGTTGACAAATCTCCACTAGTGGTTCATAAATCGCCACTAGTGGTGCACAAGTAAGCCAATCAGACAAAAAGGTTAAAAATGACCAATTATTAATATATTTATAAATGATTGAGATATATCTAATGATTAAAATTAAGTGAACCACTACTAGACTCTGATTCACTATTGACTAGCTCCCCCTACCCAAACAAATATTTTACTCTAGCTTCTTTCAGCCATGCAATTTTGTTGTGAAGAAACTTATGAGGTTATTATTATTATTATTATATTATCTATAAACCAAGACATATTTAAAAGGTGTAGGTGAAACAAAATCTCCCCTGCGAAGAGCACAACTCAAAACATTTAAGCAGCAGCCATGTCTTGATTCTTGTTGAGATGACAAAAGAAATATTATAATATTACTCGCATGCCCACTACTGACACATGTATGTTAAAAACAATTCTGCCGCTACCACATACCTTACTTATCACTTGGTACAAATTCCTTTCCGCAATTATGTTTTTTTCTTTCAACCGCATTCATACTTTAACACGCCCCAATATTCTTAAATTATTCAAATAAAAAACTAATTTATTCCCAACTTTTGGTTCACAAAGCTTTCGTGTCTGTTCTCATGGCATTAATACGGTCGTAAATTTTGAAACCAGTGGGGTAGAAGTTCGGTACACGTACGCTGTCAAATTTACTATTTACTGTGTATGGTCAACTCGCGCGCTCTTCTGACCTCGAAGAAAATGACGTCGGCTCTAAACGGGAAATCCAAAACGTATACCTTGCACGGTGAAAAGGCTCTAAACGGGAAATCCAAAACGTATACCTTGCACGGTGAAAAGACTGAAAAAATATTGTGGTAACTAAATAAGTGTCGTAACTAAATGGGAAGCATATTTAAAGTATCCGGGCGGTTAAGAGTAGTTGGTTAAATTTTAGCAGTGGAGAAAGGGAAGGTTTTATTGTTGTTTAGATGTGTTTGAAAGCGAAAGGAAGTTTGCTTTTAGGTACCTAACACACGTTAAATGGGAATCCTCTTTGTTTTCTTCAATTACAGATTGGGCTTCAATTCTGATGGTTAATCTTGTCTCATAAATAATTATCTAATAATTTTGAGACGTTGATATTGTTGTTTATTGTTTATAGTGAACATCATTAAGTTCATATGTTAAAATTGTTCTTTAATATGTTCTTTTGTAAAAGGTAGGTCTTTGATTGAGAGATGTTAAATTGATTATTTGGTTGGGATGTTGTCTTTTAAGTGCATTGGTGTTTTTGATTGGGAGATGTTAAATTGATTATTTGGTTGGGATGTTTTCTTTTAAGTGCATATAGGTATGGATAATTTGAACTTTGTGATTTAAAAATAAATAAATATTTGTTTAATGTAAATTTTGAATTAAAAGTAAGTGTTTTTTATTATTAAATAATGTCAATGTTGTTCGTATAATTATTTTTAGAAAATATTTGTTTGTAGTTTTTAATATTATGATATTTACAATGAGAAATGTTTTTAAATGTTTGGAAGTTATGAATGTTTGAAGGTTTCAATTCAAGAAAGACTTTTTCTTTTTCTTAAATTTGACCCACAATAAGAAATTTGCAATGATTCTAGTTCCATATTGGTATATGGAAGTGACAAATCCATCCAATATTTTCACATCAAACAAGGAAGGACAAGAATTATAGTTATAAAGGAAAAAATTATTGATGACTTTTGGAGGTACCATAGAAAAAGAGAGGAGAGAACAAGATTTGAAATAATGGGGAATATGTTCTAGATGTTTTCGGTGGCTATTAATTTGATTAGGTGAATGCTAGGTAACATTTAACATTTATTTAGGTGGCTACTAATCCATATTTTAGAAAAGGCAAATAGGGTAAGGTACAAATTGATTTAAAAATAAATTAACAATATTTTATAATAAAATTCAATATTTCACATCTCTTTAACAAGTACAAGGTTTAGACAGTACGATTAAAATTTTCACCTATATTGAAAAAATATAAAAAATAGATTTAATATGCAAAAGGTTACAACAATTAATCGTACAATATTCATTTTCTAATACATATGTCATAAGATAAGCTGGTGTAACATATTGATGGATGAAATATGAATCCCCTCAATTAATAATCTATTGAATTGATAAGTAGGAGATAATTTCCACAGATAATTTCCCCTGGTGCTAAGTGTTCCATTTATTCTCATGAGAGATGGATTCATGTTGAATCACTACTCATGAAATATGGGTCATCGAGTTTGACTCAAAATCACACAGTTAAATCCTGATATTCATATCACAATTTGACTAGCTGTGGAAATTATCTCCTACTTATCAATTGATGAGCTTAAGGGGCTTTCTAATGAATGGTTCATAAGGCACAACACTTGGTGAAGGTTTTGCAAATGGGGTTGCAAGCTTTGGGTTTAACTAAGGAGGAAACTCCGTAGTTAAGCGCGCTCAGGCTGGAGTAGTACTGGGATGGGTGACCTCCCGGGAAGTCCCGGTGCTTCACCCCTGTGAGCATCACCTAGATCCAATGAGTGCTAAGTGTTCCATTTATTCTCATGAGAGATGGATTCATGTTGAATCACTACTCATGAAATATGGGTCATCGAGTTTGACTCAAAATCACACAGTTAAATCCTGATATTCATATCACAATTTGACTAGCTGTGGAAATTATCTCCTACTTATCAATTGATGAGCTTAAGGGGCTTTCTAATGAATGGTTCATAAGGCACAACACTTGGTGAAGGTTTTGCAAATGGGGTTGCAAGCTTTGGGTTTAACTAAGGAGGAAACTCCGTAGTTAAGCGCGCTCAGGCTGGAGTAGTACTGGGATGGGTGACCTCCCGAGAAGTCCCGGTGCTTCACCCCTGTGAGCATCACCTAGATCCAATGAGTGCTAAGTGTTCCATTTATTCTCATGAGAGATGGATTCATGTTGAATCACTACTCATGAAATATGGGTCATCGAGTTTGACTCAAAATCACACAGTTAAATCCTGATATTCATATCACAATTTGACTAGCTGTGGAAATTATCTCCTACTTATCAATTGATGAGCTTAAGGGGCTTTCTAATGAATGGTTCATAAGGCACAACACTTGGTGAAGGTTTTGCAAATGGGGTTGCAAGCTTTGGGTTTAACTAAGGAGGAAACTCCGTAGTTAAGCGCGCTCAGGCTGGAGTAGTACTGGGATGGGTGACCTCCCGGGAAGTCCCGATGCTTCACCCCTGTGAGCATCACCTAGATCCAATGAGTGCTAAGTGTTCCATTTATTCTCATGAGAGATGGATTCATGTTGAATCACTACTCATGAAATATGGGTCATCGAGTTTGACTCAAAATCACACAGTTAAATCCTGATATTCATATCACAATTTGACTAGCTGTGGAAATTATCTCCTACTTATCAATTGATGAGCTTAAGGGGCTTTCTAATGAATGGTTCATAAGGCACAACACTTGGTGAAGGTTTTGCAAATGGGGTTGCAAGCTTTGGGTTTAACTAAGGAGGAAACTCCGTAGTTAAGCGCGCTCAGGCTGGAGTAGTACTGGGATGGGTGACCTCCCGAGAAGTCCCGGTGCTTCACCCCTGTGAGCATCACCTAGATCCAATGAGTGCTAAGTGTTCCATTTATTCTCATGAGAGATGGATTCATGTTGAATCACTACTCATGAAATATGGGTCATCGAGTTTGACTCAAAATCACACAGTTAAATCCTGATATTCATATCACAATTTGACTAGCTGTGGAAATTATCTCCTACTTATCAATTGATGAGCTTAAGGGGCTTTCTAATGAATGGTTCATAAGGCACAACACTTGGTGAAGGTTTTGCAAATGGGGTTGCAAGCTTTGGGTTTAACTAAGGAGGAAACTCCGTAGTTAAGCGCGCTCAGGCTGGAGTAGTACTGGGATGGGTGACCTCCCGGGAAGTCCCGATGCTTCACCCCTGTGAGCATCACCTAGATCCAATGAGTGCTAAGTGTTCCATTTATTCTCATGAGAGATGGATTCATGTTGAATCACTACTCATGAAATATGGGTCATCGAGTTTGACTCAAAATCACACAGTTAACTCCTGATATTCATATCACAATTTGACTAGCTGTGGAAATTATCTCCTACTTATCAATTGATGAGCTTAAGGGGCTTTCTAATGAATGGTTCATAAGGCACAACACTTGGTGAAGGTTTTGCAAATGGGGTTGCAAGCTTTGGGTTTAACTAAGGAGGAAACTCCGTAGTTAAGCGCGCTCAGGCTGGAGTAGTACTGGGATGGGTGACCTCCCGGGAAGTCCCGGTGCTTCACCCCTGTGAGCATCACCTAGATCCAATGAGTGCTAAGTGTTCCATTTATTCTCATGAGAGATGGATTCATGTTGAATCACTACTCATGAAATATGGGTCATCGAGTTTGACTCAAAATCACACAGTTAAATCCTGATATTCATATCACAATCTATTGAATGATTAATTTTGACAATATGCTTACACTAAATAAATAATTTCTCTAATGATTATCTAACTATCATTACATTCACATGGAAGAACATTTCATTATAAAAGGAAGAATCATTAATGAACACATATAGGCTTTCCTTTAAATATTTATTATTTTTTTACATATGATGTCTTATTATTGTTACAAGAAAAATATTGATAATTACATATATTATGAAGTAAAGGGGAAAAATATCGTAACGTTGTTAAAGTATATTTCAAAGCTCAAATATAATTAGTGAATAATGTGGATACTTAATGTATTGAACAAATGACTCGTTTAGAGCTAGTTCAAGATAGTCTTATTCTTGCAAATGATGATTTAAAATCCAAACTTGATGATGACAAGTCTTCATGTATTAATGAATTTATTACTTTAACTCTTTTGTAATATTATAATTTCGTAATTACATTTTTTGCAACTTTTATTATTATTTCCTCAATATTTTTGTGCTTCACATAATACAATTTTCAATATAAATTGCAACCTCACATTTTAAAAAATAAACTAAAAAGTATAAGATTATTGACATTATTGACACTCTTTTCCTACCCACCTTTATAAACTTGATGCAACTATGTTAGGAGCAAAGATACAACCTTCTTGTTAAGGTCCTTATTAAAAGCGAGATCTTTATCATTGTCAATATCAAGATGGAGACAAATAGAAATATTATGAAGATACATTATCACACGCAACTTCAAAATTAAAACCACAATTCCTTACAAGATCACCTTAATAGAAATTGAAGCCTTCTTAATTGAGACATTACAAGGATTGGGTTGTTAGGTTGTGTGGAGAGAACACGAAAAATGAAAGATCACTCTTAGCCCAAAATTGTAGTCAAGAAAACACTAAATAGATGAAAGACTAGATTGATAAAAACAAAAATCGAGTAGTTGAGTAGATGGTGAATTGATTTGCATGAATGCTTAAATATGAATGTTGAAAATGTCCCCCCCCCTCATGTCTTACCGTTACCTATACCCCCCCTCATAAAAAGGTCCAAAAATGCTAGCACATGTACTAATACTCGATCACACATGCACTAATAATTGATCATTTTTTAACTTTCTTGGTTTTTGATTGGTCCATTTGTACAAAAAAGTACTAATTTTTTGGTGAGTGGCTATTGGGGGGTGAACATAATAGGTTCCAGACGAACGTCTTAAAATGACACTTTTAGACCACCTCACACTACACGAGTTCTATAGAGAGCTTCATAAATGCAAGAAAGCCAAAAGGTTAGCTTTAAGCTCTTCACTCACCTATAAAGGTTCACAAAAAAAATGGCAAATTTCGACATATGGATTAGGAATTGCTTCCCCTATTTAAGAGAGAAGGTCAAGGTAATATTAGTGTCAAAACAACTTGAGAGAAGAAGAGAACAATACAAAGTATTTCAATCCCACATGTGAACATCAACCGAAAGACTACATAGAAGTGGATATAAAATAGAATGCAAAAATGTTGTTTGCCTAAATAAGAACTATCTCACACAATCTTAGGCATGGAAGACAAAGCTAGAAAACATGCAAAGAGGAATGGAGTGACAAGGTTTGTCTTCTTTCCAGATTTGAGTCATTGGAAAATTAATTACATTACATCATGAATTGTCACTTTTTGAAGATTTTCAAAGCACATGCACAAATATTCTAAGAGTCGAGTTTATGTGTTGAGTCTCTAAATACTTTATTCAAGGATGATAAATGAACCGTAAGAATGACATATTACTTGATCAATAGTCAAAACAAAAGAAACTTGATCAAAGAAGATTTCAACAGAGATTAATAACCGATCTTGATTTGTTTCTAAGATTCATAAATTGATTCTTCAATGATCATTATTTGTTTGAAATCTAAATCCTATAAACTACATAAATTGAATTGATTCTTTAATGATCATTATATTGTTCTCAAATCTAGATCCTATAAATTACCTGATTTCATAAACATCATTAAAAATCTTCATTCCATTTCATTAACATAATCATTAGTTTAAGGAAGTCCCCAACGTCCTGCATTCTCCTCCGCCGGCAATGTAGAGGAAACCACCGGATGCTCCCGGAATCGTGTTAATAAATAAACGATTTCCTTAAATGTCAATGGCAACACGGGCTACAGCCAGTACAGGTTGACAGAGATCCGGTCCGCCGACTAATGACGTAATAAAAACACGTTAAAAATAAACGAAACAATATTAAATCCGATATTAACTACGGTCTATATTTTCTCTGTGAAATACACAGTAGTATATGGTCGATGAAAACCCTGAATTAGCTGAAAGGCAAAGCAAAGAATTCTTCATTTGCTTTGTCTTCTTCAGCTGGAAATTTGACTGTATATTATCACAGTGCAGATATTTGTACCAATTTTGTGCTGCAAAGGGTTCGAACACTCAACCTGCACCTGCCAGCAGTAGCTTGATAGCTATTAATGCAAATAGATAAGAAGATGCTTTTATTTTATTTTTTTAGTAAGTTTCAGTACACTCAAATTTAATGAGATTCCCGTCGGCTGCATCTTTGAATGGGAATTGAAATGCTTTCGTCCCGATCCGAGTGGCAGAGAGTTGATATTTCTGGTAAGGCAGAGTTGCAGACACGTCCGTAGTTTTCCTGTTCTGTTTGACGGAAATTTAGAGTTGAAATTTGAAGGAAAAGCGTTGAGCGATGGATATTTTGTGCTCTTGGGGCGGCAGCATTTGACAGAAAAGATTGACTGCAAATTAACTGTGGTATGCGTGTCCATAGGTCGTCTATGCTTCAAGCTTCTTTGGTTTTGTTTACTTCTGCTAAGCGCCATGGAAAATGGCCAATAAAAAACTTTTGTTGAATGTAAGCAGCAGAGATTGTGGTTTTAAAAATTACAAAATGTGCCCTATTATATTTGGTTAGTAACGTAAGACAGTTTAGTGTCTTTTTAAGTTAATTTTTTCCTCCTCTGTTTTGGTTCTGTTCTGTTTCAGGAAAATTAAATACAAAACCTCATGTAGGATGTCGGCAACAGATTTATATATTTATATATTTTTATAAAAATGTGCCCTGTTATAGTGGCCTCGTAATGGAAGGGAGCTAAGATTTTGTCCACAACGCGTTTTTTTCCCGTTATTGGGCCGTTTCATTTCGGGAAAAGTAAAAACAAAACCTCATTTTTTAGTGTAACCAGCAGATAGTATATATTCTATACAAGATGTCCTTGTTGTATCAATCTTTTAAGGTAAAGTAGTTAGATATGGCTTCGTCTCTGATGATGAGTCGCGTATGTGACTTGAAACGTCCATAATTTAAAAGAGACAAATGTTTGAGGAGTTTCGCAAAAAAGACACTAACAAGCTCGCAATAATGCGAAGAAAACCTGTAACGTCTTTTGACGAGGGATTTGAACCCCAGGCTCCGAGAGCAAAGTTAATGCAGTCTTGCTGAAATGATCTGCCCTCTTTTGCTCGAATTAGAAGCTATTGAGCTTATGCCTCCGCATCAAGAGAAAGCTGATAAATTTTACCTTCATTATGCAAGTCTTATCTAAACCTCTCAGTACTTCTGAAATTTGAAGTTCTAAGGTGGGATTCTATGGAGTGCCTTCCCATTTTTATGACACAAGTGGAACCATGAAAGATAAATCCTATGTAGAGAACGAAAACATTTAATAAAGCTTGAATTTGAATCCTAGCAGCAGATTGGATAATTTTTATTGCAAAAATCTGCCCTGTTATATTTACGTGATATTTAAGATTGGGCTTCATTTTACTGATACTAGTCCTATATGTGACTCAATGTTTTCTTTAGTATTGACCTCACAAAGTAATAGTACTGTGTATGATGGAAAGCGTTCTTTAGTACTACCCTGAGAAAGTGATGAAGTTGCACAATTAAGAACGCCCTGGAACATCTAAAATGACCCTACCATTTGCAGCTTAAATTGTAAGCTATCAAGCTTAAATCTCAGCAATAGGGGAGAATTCATATTTTTAAATTTTGTTGTTAAAGCATCACCTAAATCTGGCTCTTGAACTGAAAGGTAAAATTTGTATGAAATGACAAATAAAGTGAATCATCATGTTGATTATGAGTGCCAGATTGCATTTTTTTAATACAAAATGAGCCTTGCTTTATCAACCTGTTAAGTAGTTAAAATACAGGTCTTCAGTTTGCTGATGGTTAGTCCTATTGACCTTGTGATAACATGGAAACATCATTAGTTAATAATCTCTTCTCTCAGTTTCTTCAGGAAATCTCATAAACAGACTATACTGCACAGAAAACCTCAAAACTCTAGTTAATATTTTGTTTAGGAGGGAGGAATTAAACCATGTACCTTTGATAACACACTTCACAAGACCCAAAAATTGAGTAAAGATATTGCTCGACAGGTGAATCAAGCCCTTGACCTTTGAGAAGATTTTCAGGATGCCTTAAACACGCTAAAATGCTCCCATCTGTTGTTCATCGTGTAATGAGGTTCAAAATTTTTGTTTTCGTTTTACCAAATACAAGTCCATAAGTCCCATGTGTGTTTAAACATTGGTAATTAAAGGAAAAATTTGTTTATGCGGTTTGGTGTCTCACACTTGCAACACTGCAGTTAATATTTTGTTTGATAGATGAATTGAGCCTTGGATCTTTGAGAACATATTTAGCACGCCTCAATATTATGGTTAAGATATTACTTGAGAGGGGATGTGAATCTTGGAACTTTGAGAATATATTTAGAATACCTGGCTGGGTTATACATGTTGGGCCCATGCGTTGTAGCTTGAAATATAAGCAATTATCATTTGTTATCCAATCTGGGGAGTCTGAATTTTTTTTAGTTTGCTATCCATAATTCTTTTAAATCTGTCACTGATTCTGAAATTTGGGCTTTGTGAGCAGGGTCCCTTGGGTTGGACTGCTGATTCTATTCAGGCAGCAACGAAATATAAAATTTGTGTTAGTGAAAAATTTAGAATAGTTTCCTTAAATGTTGATGTGGTTACTTTTTAGTAATGAGGTAGTTTGCTTGGGTTAGCTATGGGGGTTAAATTTGTAGTGGTTGCATAGATTTTTTAGTGACAGGATGCATAGCAGTGAATTTTGGCTTATATGCTACAATGTTAATTTCAGGAATTTTTTTACATGATTCAATAATCATTAAAATTCCAAACACTTGCAGCAGAGCCATACATGCTATTCGATTTGAGAAATTATAAGTTCTCTCTGAGTTTTCTCTGCAACACCTTTGGAGATGTCTGTGGAATGCTGACTCCAGGTGACTGCTATGTTATTTTAACTCAAAATTAAACTTGTATTCAGATTAAACTGACAATTTGAACATTAGATTCAGTATCAATGACCTTGAATATTTTGAAGTATGCTTGAAATGAAATCTGCCATGACAGTGCATGGCTTATGTCAGGGTTATCTCATCATGATTAGGATGCACATGAAGTGTAGCTTGATTGACAAGAGGTGGTGTATCCAGAGTTGCGTGTACAATGAAAGCTCAGGCTTGCAAACATTTAATTATATATACTCTAAACGAAAATCATTCTCTTGTGGGCTTCCAGGGGAGGGTGCCTTTTAAGCCAATTTGTATTTGCCTTGATCTTTTACTAACTTAAACCATTAAAAAGTTGATGAACACCTACAGTGGCCTGTGGCCTCTTTGCAGTGATGGCTATTAAAGAAACAAATTCGGATTTGACAGATCTTCACAAGAGGAATCTCTTAAGGATTTTGTTTTAACCATGAATTAGTTTTCAGGATTGTTTCGAAAGACTGTTTAGTTGAAATATTTTTAGTAGCATTTACATATGGGTTTAGGTAACTCTGGATGCTATTTTTGAGAACATATAATTTAATTAGAAGCCAATGCAAGTAGCGTATTCCACCCACTGAGGATCTAATTCCTCTATAATACTGATACAGGGCATCCGCATGGGAGAGAATCTCTTTTTAAATTTTCAGACACTCCCTAATGCGTGGGTTACATGTTTGCTGTAGTGTAGTGTCTTTGATTCTATTTTAGCATTAGTAGACAGCAGGGTGAGTGGTTCCAGAAATATCACCACAGCGTAGGTAGTGGGCATTTCAGTTTTCTTTTAAATTTCTTCTGGGGATACTGCATCTGAAGGAAATCATAGCATTTTCCTTCTAGGTTTATGGGCGTGAGTTTTTTTCTTCCGAAGTTTTTGGGTGTCGGAGTTTTAGAGAGTGGTAGGTGGTGGTTTTAGGGGAGGTTTTTGTAGAGCTTGAAGGTAGGCTTCTAAAAAGCCATTTTGCTGCTAATAAAACACCACCGTTGCAGGTTTGAGAACAGACCCAAATTAGATTGGAACGATGTAATAAGAAACCAATAGGCTTGGCATGTTGTTGTGTAACGACACTGCAAGTTTCAATAAGAATTTTCCTTACTTTTGCTCGCATATTTTGATGTGGAAATCATCTTGCTGTAGTCAGTTGGATTGCCTTGAGTTTGGGGGTTTCCATCCCCTTACATCAAGTACCTGAACTGTTTTATTTATATGGCTTAAAGTTCAACAGAATAATATGGGAAGTCTTTCCAGCACCAATGTCGATTAATTAGCCCTGTGAAGTGGGTCTTAATAAATATTAAATCTCTATAGCTTGAAAATTATTAAGAGAGGATTAGACTATTTCAAATACTAACTGAATTTGGGGAGGCATGCAGCAATGGCCTGATGGAAGGGGCTCTGATAATTGCCTTAATGGACATTATTCACAGAGTGATTTGCAGTAGGAAGGTTATATCAAACATGAAAATTTGAAATCTCCTTTATAGGTCAAGTTTTTGGATTTTGCTCTTAAATTAACCATTAGCATATCTGTCAAAAAACTATTGTGAAAATGCTTCCTAAAGATCTGAGCAGGTGCTACAAGCTTCCAGTCCCTGCCTGCTTCTAATGTTGTGTTGAAAAAATAACTATTCAACATTTAAATCTGAGGATCTGAATTATTCAATTTATTGGGTTTGTGTCTTTAGATGCTTACACAAGCAATATCCTGATGCTGGGCATCCACATCTTAAGGAAAATCAAATTTGAAATTCAAATTTCCCTTCCCTGGTGGGTTAGGAATTTGAATGACAATGTTGGAGGCATATTTGAAGTTTAGTAAATATGTAATGGGTTGGTCAGTTATGTATGGGAGAGGTGAGGGGGCTTTTAATGATTTTGTTTTGGGGTGCCTTGTAGAGGCTGTGGGTAGTATTTTTGGGGTGTGGGTTGCATAAGTTTTTGGGGTGAAGTTTCATTTTGGGGGGTGGTTTTTAGTGCAGAGTGATCAACTTGTTGGATGCAAGTGTAGCTTTAGGATGAGAGTTTGAAAGAAGGCTTTTGAGAAGACACTACTTGCTGTTAAAAACACCATTGTTGCAGGTCTGTGAGAGACCAAATCGATGGAAATATTTCAAAGTGAAGCCAATAGGCTCACCATTTTGTAATGCAAATTCGTGTTGTGTTCCAATAAGAATTTCTGAAAATTGCTGCATCAGTTTGCTGTCCATTTCCTTCTATTTTCTGTTATATATTTTAGATTTGTATGTGTGTTTCAAGTGCTGATTGAGGGAGACGAGAAGGGGATTTCAAACCCCTTACATCATATCCTTCTCTACAGAACCTTTTTATAAGAAAAGCTATGGTTCATAGCTTAATTTTATGAGTTAGATAGTCATCTATGCAAAAATTAATTTAGCAATGATAAATCAATACTCTTATCATGAGGGGCTACTGAAATCAGCTATAAGGCCATAATATTTTTTTTAGTCAAGATCTAGCTTTTGAAAATTGAACCACTCTAGGAAAGAAGTAATAAATTCCTTAATGGATGCCTATACACACACTAATGTCTATTAAATCAGCTAGACATATCTGGGGAACCGGATTGCACAATATCCATGGGCCTCGAGAGATCATCTCAGATAGATTAACAATAGCAAAACATATCAGTTTGTGAAAATATTCAACTATGTTTGACAGTATCTTTGACAGAGTGTTTATGGCCATTGCTAAAATGGCAACATAGTTACTTCTCTTAACTTAAATATATACACAGCTATACTGCAGTGATAAGTACCACCTAATTTGTTAAAAGTTTGAGGCATTGAGTTAGGAAAATCACATGAGCTGAAAGACTTCTGTCCTAGATTATTCAATAAGCATAGCAGTTCTTCTGTATGTTGGAGATATGACTTTGCAACTCGAAGAAAATTGGCAAGCAGGTAGTTCTGATCAAGGAACATTGTCACGTGCTTCTTTAAATGGATTGAGACAGTCTCTATATTTCCAAATTTCCAAATTGAGATGTTGCATTCTTAGATATGGAGTTATGGTTGGATTGGCTAGTGTGGAATTTCTAATCCTTTATAGTAAACGGGCCATTTGCATTTTGGTGAAAAGGATCATAGACTGAGAAATGGAAGGATAAACATGGCCTACAATTTTGCCATGTTTTACTGGAAAATTTAAAAAAATGACAATTTTTGTCTTATCCTGCTACTTTTGGTGGCCTTTTACACCAAATTTTCATTTGTTGCCGTTTCTTTTTTGAATTAGCATTATGTAGAAATTTTATTTTGTTTGACAGTCTTCTTTTATGTGCCAAATGTATAGATATACATTTGGCTGAGCATTACAATAGATTATAAATCCTGTTGTAAAATAGAGAAAGAGCAAGACACTCTTTAAAAATGCTTTTATTTATTTGTGAACTTTACAAATACTATATTAAATGCCAAATATCAGGACATTAATTCCCAAAGTTCTGGTGTTGATTTTTTCAGACCTTGTTAGTTGTGACCATCAGAAGGCTCTGTGGAAAAATAAACAAGTCTGGAATTATGTGGATATCCTTCTCTATAGCTACATACGTTTTATAAAAAGATTTGACAAAATTTTGCTTTCGATGTGACAATCAGACATGCAGCATACTAGAATTCACATGTCTGCCTTTAACCTACTTTGATTCTTCATGTACTTAATTACTCCAGACAATTTTGAATCAATAAGATATGCGCAATCTTTAACCTAGGCTACTTTCAAATATTGGAGGTTTGAACTTCAATATATTAATTATCTCAGTTGTTTAACATGCAATGTTATTTTATAGTTGTATAATATGATTTTTTTGTCAAATATGCAGGTTAATTGTGTTTGTGTACTGGGGGGTCTCTCTAAATCTGTCGCATCATGTTTCAAACAAAGAAGTTTATGTCTACCCTTGTTCCTCAAAGGCTCCATGCACCTGAGCAACGGAGTGCAGGCCCAGTAGTGGTTCCTTCTAGTTCAACTGGTAGTCCAGCTACATCTGGAGGTAGTGCATCAGCAAAGCAACGATTACGTTGGACACCTGAATTGCATGACCGATTTGTGGAGGCAATTGCTCAGCTTGGTGGTGCAGATAGTAAGCTACTTGTTGATCTTGTGTTAGTTATATGGTCATTTGATCTATGTAAAGTATGCATATTCACTAACACTAATCTTTAATAAGAAGAGTTTTGTGCTATCAGTTTGAAGGTTTACCTATTGATTAATAAGGAAATGTGCAGCTTATAAAGGAATCATAATAACTGAGAAGCACATGGGTCGATTTGTCTTCTTACAATCACCATATATTTAGGCTATGATCTTTTTTCTTAATCTCCTGGAACTCCTTGGAATGAAAATTGTATTGTCAGTTGTGACAAACTTGCAATATTGAGTACAAAAATAGTGGAAAGACAACTACTTTTTTGAGAGTTTAATTTATTTTCTTTAGTTTTGGACAGATATACCTTAGATGCTTGAATCTTTTACTTGAGCAATAATATTGGAGCCATTGAATTCATCCCCTTGCCTCACATGCAGATGACCTTCTTCTAAACAGGTTGAATAGTTGAAGTTTATGTTACCTCAGCTGAAAGGGGTGTCAGTCTGTATTAGTCAATTCAAAGGATGCTGAATGTTTAATCCCTAGTGTATTAATTCCGTTCATTACAAAATCTATATGCAGCACATTCCGTTCAGTCCGTCTGAAGTCTCAACTGGCTTCCTTTGGGAGTATCCAATGCCAGTTTGCTTCATTGTGAAAATGTCTATCAAAAACTCTCATTATAATTGTTTTTGGCAATTGCATTTGAATGGTTTGAATATGGGAAGAAAGAATACACTGGTCTGACAGAAAATCACACCCACACCCACAAACAATGCCGTTCTATTGTTGTTCCATGTCGAATTCAAAGTGATTAGAACTAACAAGAATAGTAATATATAAACAATAAATACCAACTGTGTTTTTAATAAATAAGAAATAAAAAAGTGGAAAAACACATACCTTACTGTGTATTCATGTTAGAATGGCCAATTTTAAAAGTATAATGAATCAATTTATCATAGGATACTAAAGGCAGAATGTAGCATAACGAATTCAGATGTTAGGAACCACTCAATAATGCTGGAGGATGAACCTGGCTGTGTAGGTGGATTTGCATGGTAAAGTAACTAGTCAGGCTGCTTTGTATGATGATCCAGCACAAATTTCATGCATTGATTATATGCCTGATGTTTGTATTTCTAAATTTGTAATACAACATAGAGTGGTTTTTACTTCAATCTGGGTTAAACACAATGGCAATGAAGTATCAGGAATGCTACCTAGCCTTCCCCAAAGTTGACCTGACCTTTGTTACATCCCATATTTTGCTACATTTAAAAATAATCTTCTAGCTGTTGGAAATTCATGTGTTGGTAAATTTGTTGAAATAATTGATCCATGTGAAGTTGATCTATTGGTAAAGTTGTTGAGATATTTGATTCTTGTGAGATGGAATTTCGTTTATTAGTTATTGTTTCATTTGACATGTTAGTTAGCCATTATGATGGGAATTGAAAATGAGTATGTGATATTTTATGATTATTTCAAATTATGGAAATGTGTTATTACTCGGAACCATGTCCATCTTGCAGGAGCACGAAGAAGGGGGGGAGTGTTGCCAAAATGGGCGTTAGGAATGGGACACCTAAATCCACTGTCAAACCATCAAGTATGAAATATAACCACCTGGACCAAGGATGAAATAGCTAGACAAACAAGAAAGTACAAAGGATGACCATGAGCTAACCAGTTAAATTAAAACATAATAAAAATTCAAATAAGAAATATTACCTTCATTATGTGGATGATTTCAGTATATCTTGCAAATTCTACCATGTCTTAGTATAATAATATACTCATGCTTGTGTGGGTATAAAATATGTACGTATGTGTACACACACACACATATGTATGCGAATCTCAAATTTAGTGTATATATATACCTACATATTAAGGCTACTCAAACAAGCATGAATGTAAAGGGGCGACATTAATATACTAAGGCATGAATGAAGATGTTGTTGCCACCCTTTTTCTTTTATTTTGAACCTTGGCTATGATTTACTTATTATTTATTTAATTGCCTTGAGTGGCCAACTTTTCCATGTCTTCTTTATGACATTGGGCTATATGTCTTTTCTTTTATTCAAATATGAAATTGGAATGCCCGTGCGAACGTTTTTGCCACCTCAGTCATTCTTGCGTAACTAAGCATGCATGCATGTGTCTATTGCTTATCTTGCTTGCCTATTTATGGATGCATTTTATTTACAATTATACATTGCCCTCACTCACTCGGGCGGTTCTTCCACACATTTCTGCTTCCACAGAACTTCTTTCCTATTCATGCTATATTTCTCTCTACTCATATCAAGTAAGGGTGTGATTGTAATTGGCGACTGCCTCTGAGTTTGACAAGACTACAGTCAATCTTGTATACCTTTCTTTGATCGAATTTGAAAGCTTTGATAGCATAGGTGGGTGGCATCTACTTGACACCAAAACCAACCATATTTTCCAAATCACGCCTACTGAATCAGGTCTGGCATTACATTCATATACTATTTATCATGCTTAAATCATGCATTCTGAACTTGTTGCCTTGCCTCTTAGAGCAGGTCTCTGTATTTGTTTCCATTGGAAATCCATATTCAGGATGTGTTTTTTTGAAATATTCCTCTTCTATTATAGACTTGTTACTAGAAAAGAATTATCTGATTGCCAAAAGACATTAACTTGTGATAGTATTTGAATTTGAAAGCACATATGTTTTCTGTCAAGAGTGCTGACCCATACAGAGATATGGTTAATATATCTCTGAGATGGGCTGCTGCTCCATATGATAAAGTAATAATCAGAATGAAGGCTTAATTCACTTATGATGCCATAGGCCAGAATTGGCATGAAAGATGGCAAATGTATAAGTACGCTTTGAACCAGATATCATATAAAGAACCTCCCTAGAAATCATCCATGAGGACCGGCATGATTGAGTTGAAGGGAGAGAGTGGGAATAATCCTGCAATGAAAGGGAAATATAATTAGTAATAACTCTCAAATTCAGTAACCTAAGTTAGCTCATGGGAATCCTTTGTATAAATTCTTGTTGTAAAGTTGAGCGGTGGGTGAGCGGGCATCTAAGTTGCCCATCCGAAATCCTTGGCCAAGGTAGTTAAAGGCATAATTGCTGTTGTGATCACTAGAGGTCAGAGTGCTAGTAGTAGTAAGGTTAATGAAAAGTGTCCACAACTTCGTCAATTGACTAGTAGACACTCTAACACTAGGATGCCCAGTGGCTGGACGTGGGTGTCTCAAGCCAACTCCCAAGGTAGGGAGGGCCTTTCTCAGTGGAGATTGTGTGGGAATACTTAAGGTCCACAGTTGGGAGGTTAAGCCCATGGCAATGCTTCTATCCTTTCTTCCAAATGCAAAAGCTTGCACAACATACGGACATCATCCATTTATCCTCTGGTATCTTTTTCATGTTTTTCACATTTCATTTGATGAATGCTATCATATATTTTGAATATTTCCTAAAGTTAAGAAATTAGTTTATGAAATGCAAGTGGAATGGTAGTTATTAACTGAATGTCATGTGAATCTAGTAGTTGAAATGGTTGTTAGATTCTAGTTATTTGGAAATGTTACAGTAAATTATTTCCCCTTCATGTGAAAGAATAAAATAACTGATTTAACTGTATCTCCCTTCATTTGGTTAAAATTGTGATGCCTTTTCCTTTATTTAATCGATTAATTAGATTTCACATTTTTAGCATGTTACAACCTTCCCGCTTAATTATTAGTTCAAAGTTAATAGATGCAATAGAAGAAGCATACTTGAGCTGCAATGCAGTCTATATATCGAATTCTGGAAAATTTGTTATACAGGCCGAATCACTCTCTAGAAAATCATTTGTTTTTACTTCTTGTAAGTGGGGATTGGTTCCAGCTCAACACTGGTTCTGAATGAGGGAAATAAATGACTTGGTTAAACATAGCATTGCCACAACAATCTTGGTTATGATAGACAGTGGGCTAAGCATACATATTGTTGAGGTAGCAACTCTGAAACTAAACTTGAGTAAATCCCCTTTTAAGAAGTAAAATAACTATCTCGAGACAAAGGGTTTTATTCCCTTTGCCTTCTTAGTGAGATTGCATGGAGTGAATGGTCGTACAGATCAGGAAAGGACCAAATTGTTGCAGAACTTTTTAATATTGTTGTTAGTGTTGCCTGATTGAGAAAAAACCAAGGTTGCATGCGGACAGGGTACTTGGTGTACCTAGGATACTGTTACAGATATAGGTACAACTTTTTTTCAAAATAAGGGACAGGGGTACTTGGGCATGTCAAACTTCATTTTTAAATTATACTTTTATTTTTATAGAAAATCTGAAATTACGAGTCATGAGAATGGTTTTCCAAAACAAGAACAGTGATAGAGTTTGGAAATGTAATGTATTGTTTTCAATTTCAGATTTTCTATATGTTTGTAATAATAAAATATGATAAATGTTTAGATGCATAACAGAGAAGACAAACTTTAAACATGAACAAGAAGATCATAAATCATATGACAATGACATATTGCAAATGATAAACTTCTGACTTGAATAGTGATAAAGCTTATTTATAATCAATATTGTATCAAAGTTTCAAAGTGATGAAGTATTGAATTAAGCCTGATAAACAACACGCTGATACGCAAACAAAAAACCGAAAAAAAATCAGAAATCTTAATCAGGGTCCTTAGCCATGATGCTCTCCACTGAGTACCCAGTACTTGGGTACGTGGGTACATGTACCAGGGGTGTGGGTACGAGCACCCATGCAACCTTGGAAAAAACTGACCCCATTGGAAACATAAACAGAGATTAATTTCACATATAAAGATGATAAGTTGCCCTTTCTGGATCAGTCTTAAATCTTCTTCCCTATGTGTACCCTTAATAAATCTTACCTTCTATTTTACATGTTTGGCCAACTTCTGCAACAAACTTTGTGCTCATCTGAGCCTTAATTTTCCCAAATTTGTTCTACTAGATGATCCATGTTTAGCATAAATATTCAATAGCTTATTCACCAACATGAGGGTTAGCCTGTCTGAATTCATCCAAACAGATTATGTCTGTTGTCCTCTTAGTGTTTTCATTTGAAAACAGTAAGTTGCTTAAAAATGTGCTTGCTGAAATGCTAAAATTATGTGTAGGTTGTTGTAAACACGAAGGGAATCGAGCATAAAAGGAAACACATAATGTTAACTGAGCTCATAGCACGAGGTATACAATGGTAAAAGCTAGTGTGTAGAATTCTAAAAAGAGTAAGCCTGTGCTTTCTTTTGTTACCGTCTTAAGGCTGTGCTTTCTTTTGGTACCATCTCTTGCAACTTTACAATCCAATTTGCCTTCTCAAGATCTTTAAGAACACTGACAGCATATTGGTGGCACTCTTGGGGCTTGCTCTTGTCTGCAACTTGTTAGAACAATACACTCTCCTACTGAATGCTTATATTCTGCATTTATATAATCATTTATCCAAGAATCACAGTATTGACAAGGGTTGTGCACACAAATTCACAACATCCTTTATATGGATATCCCAAGTACCATAGGACTTTGAAAAGAGAGACATCAAAGCATTCCATTTCCCTTGCTTGTGTGAAAGTTTTTAGGTTTTTCTTACATTTCAATGGTTTTGGCATTGGATGAATTTTTCATGACAGTAGGTTCTATACATCATGGTTTCAGCTATAGTAAAGTCTGGTAAGACATTTTAGGCTGCAACAAAACACTCCAATTATGCACTTTCCAGTTGCTCTTCTAGTCCATGGGTGTCTAGATCTGTCATGCCCCCTTTTTCAGGTTAAGATAAATTAATAATAAAATTTAAACTGGGCTTGATGATCAATAATTAAAGGGCAACTTAATAATATTATTTATATGTAAAATAAAAATTATTTTTTAAACACTAGCATTAAATAAATGTAATTTTAAATATTTAAGATAAATATAAAATAAAATAAGACTATTAAAAGTATTTTTAAAATACTTGGAGGGAAATCTAGGAGTCAAGAGCCTGTTTTGAAAAGTTATACAAAGGAGCTGTCTCTCCTCATTTTGATTATCACGGGATTTATCTTTTCTATCCAACTTTTGAATTTAATCAGTTTTGTTCAATCTAGGGCATCCAAAGATGAAAACCCTTGGTTTGTTTGGGCCTTGAGAGCTTAAATTATCCCTTAGATTCCACACTTGGAATCAGGGATGAAAACCTTGCTTCCAGTCTTGGATGATTAAATTGGGGAATCACAATTCATGCTGATCTATGGAAGGATTAAAACTAAAAGACATTATTCAATTGCTACAGTGTCTCTACAATGTTCTTGGCAAGTGAAATCATCATTTCATCACCAAGGTCTATTGGGAGGTGGTGCAAGAACACCTAGGGGTAAAGGTGAAACCATAAGGCATTTTTGGTTTGTAAATGGTCTAACCAACCATTGAAGAAATAAGGACTAGGAATTAAGTCCCAAGGTACGTTTAGGAGGTTTGAATAGATAGGATTTGGAATGTGAGTCAAGTTTTGTCAGTTAGGTCCTGATAGGCAAAAATTGCTTAGAATTGCTCAAAGAGGCAAAATATGGCAGAAAGGCCTAAAAGGGGGCAAGATGTATTTAAAAGTGTCCTTTAGGTGTTTTAAGTTCATTTCCTAAGGTTTGGAAACAAACTGGTCAAGTTTGAAGGCTCCACTTGCAAAATTGCAAAAGTTGTCAAAAAGTTGCTCATTGACAACTTTGCAATTTTTGCAAAAATTGAATAGTAACTTTTTGCACAGTTTTGAGGAACAAACTACTTGGGTAGTTATGGCTTGAACCAAAGGCCAAGATGGAGGAGGGAGCCTACTTAAACACCTTACAACTCATTTTCAAGGGCTGGTTTGACATATGTACAGACAACACCTATGTGAGAAGGTTTTTGTGAACGGGAATGTACTTTTGAAGGATTGAGTAAAGAAGTTGGATTGAAAACCTTACTGTTTTTAATGGAATAGTTGCTTGATTCCATGTGTTGATTTTGTGCACACTTGTTTTGGTCTCAAGCATTCATTTGATAGGGTTTAGAAAATTAGTTAGAATTTGTGTTCCTGCTGTCTAGTTTTGCATTACCATCACTAAAATGGCTATGGCTTGAACTTCAATGGTCAAAACACCATGGCCTTTGGAAATCAAGCAATAGCCCTTGTAAATAATGTAAATAGTGTTTTTTTGGGTCTGTGGAAGTGAAGTAGCTATTTTTACAAGTGAGCCCTAAGTAAGCAAGGAATGCTTGGCAAGGTGCAATGAAGGCTTGTAATGGAGATTTGAAGAGAACAGAGGATTGACACGTGCCAATCTTGCTCAGGCAATGTAGGAGCAATGCACTAGGAGTCCATAACACGGAGGAGGAGGTTGGGTGTGGAGTTTGGAGTCATTTGTAGAAGTTATATTGTCATTGCCTTTGAAACTCTTAAAATGACGGTTTTCTGAAGCCATACTGTACGGTCATCACGGGAGTCTAAGACTTGAAAAATATGCAAGTTTAGGTCATTAGGAATCAAAGTCCCAAAGACACCAAGTGGCCTTGTTAAGAGTTTTTGGGAGTTAAAGTTTGTTCCTTGTTTTTAGGAGGACCAATAGGGGCTCTTAGGGCTACAAGGCTAAATAGGGTAATTTGGAGTTGTGGGCATGTGAAACTCAAAAGAATGATTTAGAATGGTAGGAAATGTATCAAGAACCCCATAAGGGTGATTAAAACTTGATTTTGGTCCTTTAGGTGTATTGGGTGAAGTTTTGGCACTCTAGGCCAAATAGTGCATAGTTGGTGAACTAGAGGTAGAGGATGGAAATTTGAATTGTTGGGTGAGTTTCTTGTTGAAAGGGGATTAAGGAGTCGACTAGGTTGGGGTTTGGGACAGGTTCCCCAAGTAGGCTAAGAGTAGCCTGGGAAGAGCAAGAAAGCTCTGAAGTGAAGAAGCTCCTCATCAGGAGGCTTATCTATTGAGTTACCAGTTGTTTGGTAGAGTGATCTTGTTAGTTCATCAATTACTTGGGAAAGATCCGAGGCATCATCATAAGGAAGTTCATTATCAAAATTCGATATCAACTCCAAAACCCTAACCACTAGAGACTCCAAGTATTTTCTGATTTTTAGGGGCCAAACATCTACATATGAGCTAGATTTGAGCACGGGCATACAAGAAAGTTATTATCTATGAACTGTGATTAAGAGCTGTGTTGATATCAGTTTTGTACCACTCCATAACATATAGCAATTGAACACTTGATATGGGATATGAAACACTCAATTCCTCCCTTGAAAAGTTAATACTCATGAAAACATGAGAAAAACTCCAATGTTCCTTACACCTGTGGATACTAACTCAGTTATATTGATGTGATTTGCTAGTAATCACGTAGGTGGCCTTACATTGTTCATTCAAGGATGACTTGGGTTTTGGGATGATGGTGATGATGATGGGTTTGTAAAATATACAAGTGCCATATAATGTTGATGGTAGTGATGGTGGAGGTCCTAATGCCAGATAATGTTGAGGGTCGCGATGATGGGCAATAATGCTCTAATGACTTTTACCTTCCTAACTTTCTTAGAGTGAAATCCGACTACTCAACTATTTGCCATCCTACTCCTACTCCTATGAACGGAAAGATTAGCAAATGGACGGGGATCGAATCTAATGAAAGCTAACCAACAGCTCTACCTCCATAGATGCAATGATTCAAGGGTGTAACATCCAGTTTTCTCGGCTCTAAATTAACATCTGACATACTCAAAGCATACAGTTTCTACTTTGTTTCATAGAAAGATAGTTATATCATTCATGTTCATGTGAATAAGTTTTACCGTTAAAATCAGTTAGACAAAAATTCGTAACTAAAAACTTGAAATACCATCAAATGAAATTACTATAGAAATTGATAACCACATACCTCAGAAAATTGAGATCAAAATCAAATTAGGGATGCTTCTGTAACCACCTGGGTTAGTCCTCAAATACATTATAACAATTTCATATGATGACTAACATCTTACAAACCGCTATCTTGAATCAAATGATAATTACAATTAAATACCACTATATTTAAAATTAGGGCATCACATACCACTGTATCAATTAGGGCATTGTTTACCTTTGGTTCATTTAGGGCTTCTGATACCACTATCTCACTTAGGGCTTCCGCTACCACAGATTCAACTAGGGCTTCCAATACCACAGATTCAATTAGGGCTTCCGATACCACTGATTCAAGTAGGGCTTCCACAACCATGGATTCAATTAGGGCTTCTGATACCATTGTATCATTTAGGATTCCAGTCATCTCTCAATCAATTAGGGCTTCAGATTCCTTTCCCTCCAATTACTTAACTGTGACAATATCTCAAGATTAGAAGTATGCTTATAATCGATATTCATATAAATGAAAAGCAATCCATGATTTTATCTATTATAACTAGGTGTAAATTAACAGTAACAGTGAAATAACTCAATTTAATCTTACCTCCTCATAAATAAAAGTAATATTACCTATCTTCGATAAACAATTGAATGCATACCTTATCTCTGTCTAACGCACGTCTAACATTCCTGGGAGGAGGTGAAACATTGTTAGGGCTTAACCACCCAACCTCGGACCACAACTTGTCCCCACACGATCTCTAACCGGAATTGGCAGGGGTCATCTTGCCATCTACTGGGCTTCCTGGTAATTAACTCACCATAGGACTTGGCAGCAAGAGATCGCATTAATAGGAATATGCATGAGCTATTAATTAATTCATATTAAATGATAAATATTGAACTGTCATATCTGATATTGATTCATATTATTGGTGATTCCTTTCTCACACCTCATCACCCATCTTCTTGGCTAAACAGCCGGGTGAGTCCCAGGTACTTGAAATTTTCAGAGCAAATGGCTCTACCAATTATCCAAGAAGATTACATACAACCACCATCTCACATTCTATGTTTATATAAATTATGTTCTTTAAAGATTTCAAAATTCGAACACTAAATTACTTAATTTAATCATCATTGAATTTTCTTTCGTGTTCTTGTAGACCCTTTACACCTCCTCACCATTTTAGGCTTCCTTGCCGATGATTCCCAAGTGCTCATGAGTCATATCACCTCTCCACCTAATATGGCATTATTGCCAGTAAATTCCATGAATTCGTGAGTAACGATCAACTAACATGTTATCTTCACTTGAAATCATAACAACTATCTTACCATTTCCCCAGATTATAACAAATTAAACTGCAAATTGACTTCATGCGAACCTCAATGGCTATATTTCAAGCTAGGTCAAAAATTGGGATGTAACAAAAGGAAAAGACTAGTTTACCACACAAGGCTTCTTAACAAGCGGCTAGGATGCTAGTGGCCTAGTTATAGATTCCTATCAAACATCCACTAATATCACCATGCAACTATCCATCTACTCTTACTCTTGCTAACTTTCTTGAAATGAAATCTGCTTTAACAACTTCAAAGGAAATCTAATTCTAACTATTGGAAGCAGAAATCATGCAATAATACCAAATGTTCTTAATCACCATGTAAGTCACAACAATGATAAAGAGAGGCAATTTTGGTATTATCTTAACAACAATTTTCTCCGACCCTTTACAAATGAGAGCAAATGGCCATATATAGAGGCCAAAATTACAACTAATGGTAGAGATTAAGAGGCAAAACCAACGATCCTGATTGGGTCCTAGAAACCCTAATTAGAGTTGCCACCTCATTGGCCAATGAGAAGATGCCACTTCATCAATGGACCAATGGAAAAAAAGGAAAAGTGTCAACTAATGAGAAGGCACCAAAATGGTAGCCAATCGGAATCGAACACCTATCCTACCCAAGAAAAAGGAGAATTTTCCACTGGGGCTTACATCAAATGATCTTCTATTATAGTTCTACCCTTTTCTTTCATCTTTTTAGCCAAAGTGATGAACTTGGCTAGCTTGTTGTTGACTTTCTTCATGGGAAGGCAAGGTGTATGTTTCATCTTGAGCTCAGCTGAATTCATAATGTTGCTCACTACTTGTAGTGTTTTCTCATGATCCTTCTCATATTCTTTCACGTATTTGGTAAAGGCATTGAGGGAGGCAAGGGTGCCCAAATGTTTCTTCTTGATGGCAACCTTCTCCAACTCATCCAATCTCGATCCAAATTCTGTCTCATTGATGTTCTCCTCTTTGATATCTTCAAAATCAAGCGCAACCCCAACATTGCTTATCACGGTTGAAATTGAACTGTTAATGCCTGGGCTGTATTGTGCAATCTCGTTCTCTACCTCTTCAAGTATTCTCAATCTGATAGTCAGGGCAACAAACCAAGACTCCAAAATACTCAATCCTCCTTCATCTACCAACTTGGCTCTTTCCAAATATTTCTCCAGTAGCTCAATGAATGCCTATAGCCTGGGAATGGCTAAGTCCTTGACTGGAAGGAAATCCTTCCATTCACCTTCAAATATTCTGAATTATCTCTAATAGCCACTAATGACCTAAATGTTGAGTTTTCGCCTATCTTGGATTGTATCATGGATCTAATCCTTGACTTCACGTAGCTGAGCCGATATCTCTTCTATGTTGCTCCCGTTGTCTTGAGGAAGGGCTACCTGGTGCAACTGTTGGATAGGCTGGCAATCTCTCCAATACTTGTGCTCAGCCTCCAACCTTACAATCCTTTTGTTTGCCTTCCTCAACCTCTCTTTGATTGAAACCATGCCTTCCTGGATCTCGTCACATTCCATGTCATCCGTGAGTCTTCCCAAGTTATGTTCAACTATCTCATATTCCTGAGCTACAATCTCATCCAATGCCTTGTTAACTGTTGGTATAGCAATCTGAACTTTTCAGTGACCATCATTGTCACTCCTGGTTACCTTTGCCACCATTTTTGCTATTTGTTTATGGTTCTCGCTATCACCTTTTTCTACTAATCCTTGGATGTCTTCAACTGTTCGGACAGTCACCACCTCGCCTCTTGGCATAAGCATTTGCTTCAACCATAGTGGTGTTGTGCATCTCCCCAAATCTGGGTTCGGTTCAACTAGCAAAGCATCGCCAACAGCCTCGAGCACTTCGCTTATTTCCTCAATATGAATTGGCCCATCCTCTTCTTCACTAGTGACTGTCACATCATCTCCATGTTGGTTCTCCGAGAGAGGAGAGTACTCGGTGCTATTACTATAACCACTTGATTCTGAATCAGAGCTCACTTCTACTGCGGCCTCTTGTCCACTTGTATTATCTTCTTGGCTTCTAGTCTCAGTTATGCTCTCCCTTGACGGTGCTGCATTCTGTTTCTTTGTTGGAGGTTCTTGACGTTCTTTACTTTTCTCAACCTCCAAACTTCTTTTCTTGTTCTTAATTGCTCTTTGTTGCTGGCTACTGCCTTCACCTTTCTGTCCGACTAACTCTGCTGGACTTTCCTTTGGTCTCATCTTCTCATAAGTAATGTATACCTTCTGACTTTGTAATTTCCTTAACTTCCCATTGTACCACGACTAAGTGTGCAGATCAATTGTCCTTGTAACTGCCTCCAAGGAAGGATCTTGATGATCATCCCAATCCACTGGACTCAACTCCGTTCTATCCACTATATCATAATCTTCTCTCAACACGTTTTCATCATCTTCTAGTTGATAGGGAATATCAAGGCATCTCCATTTGATTGCCCTCATCATGTTCATTGACAATCTTGAGAAAGCTAGGTTTCTCACGTGAAAGTCATCCCGTGCATTGGCCCAAAAATCCTCTATAGTAGGAACATGTTTGAATGTATTTCCATGAGATGCCTTGATAAGACCATTAGGATCAAATCCTTGCCTTGCTCTATACCATGCCAGATGATACCATTTTAATTCTTTCTCCACTACTGCAAAGGTGATAGGATTGGGGCAACTATCATTGCCAATTCCAAATGAGAAGGTAATCCTTGTCTCACCTCTAAGTTTCATCATTTTGTCATAATGCTCAAGTTGCCTAGCCAACTCCATCAAAACTACCTTGTCGGGTGGGTACCTTGGAAGCCTCTTGGGACACACTGTGCTTCCTGCTACTCTAATATATGTGAATTGCGGAAATTGGATGAACCAACTCCCATACTTCTTAACTTTTGCTTATGCTTCTAATGAGTCTCTTAGTAGGTGTCCCTTGCAATATCTTTACCGTTTTCATGGCAAAGGTGTCACAAAACATCTTATAATCTTTGATTTTGTGCAAATGAAGCTATGGATAACACTAATGCACTAAACATTGCCCCGACCCATTGCCAATTACTCCTAAGGCCTTAAGCCCAGGATTTTCATACAATCTCGCAATCACATAGAAAAGATAGGACCCCATATAGAATTGCTTTTGATTTTGTATGGTCCTAAGTTGCAATTTTAAATTCTCGCTTATAATCCTAGCCCAATCAGATCTTCTTTTTGTCTTTTCAATTTCATCAATAAAATAATACATCTAGTTTTCAAATTGCATACCTTGAGCTAAACCCATGATCCAGCTGAGAAGCACAATGAGATTGCCATACTTTGATTTGAAATCTGACTTAGTGAGCTTTGATGACCTGGTAACTCTCTTCTTGCCTTCATGTAACCAATTTTGATTTAGGTGAATGAAGTAAGCCTCCCGATTATCCTGAAATGACTTGGCCGCCTGATCCATCATTACCATTGTTTTGCCTTCGTATTGGGGGATATTAAATGCTTCTTCGATCACTTGTCTGCCGATGTTGGCTAACACTCTCTTCCCTTCATAAAAAATGATGGACTTGGTAATAATATCAAACCAGGATGCACACTCCATTACCAATTCTGGACAAGGCAAGGTAGGAGGGAAGGCCACCGCATGTACAATTCCACTTTTGTAGATTTTTTTTGCCATGGGGGATTGCCCTTCCTTCAATCTGTCATTTAACTACATCATGTTTACTGTACCGATATTGGTATCACTTATTCGCCTCACTTTCAAGAAGAAGGTGGTCTTAGGCATCATGTCTTCTTTGTCTTTTTTGGCATTCATTACCTTTGGGTTCTTGCATGCACTAACATCTACCATCCTAAATAGTTATTTCTACCCCTTCGTTCTAAATGATATGAACTACACTTATCAATCTCCAACCTTTCTATCGATGGAATCTAGCTTATTTCTGCCTCTCCAAGTCCTATCTCTACACTTATCAATCTCTAACCTTTAACCTAGGGGTGGGACTACCACTTATTTCCGCCTTTTCATTACCTTAGGATGGACTACACTTATATCTCCCAACTTCAACCTAGGGTGGTCTAGCTTATTTCTGCCTCTCTAAGTGTCCTATCATGAAATCTACACTTATCTCTCCAAACTTCAACCTATCAATGGAATGATGAAGTGGTGGATGATGAATGCAAGAAGAATATAAGAGAAACGAACCAAGCAAGAACAAGAAATAGAATCCACCTTTAAACCAATCTTCACCTCTAAAATGAATAGAATTTTACCTTAAATCTGCCTTTACCGATAACCGGGCTCTCATCAAATTCAGATCAGATCTTGAAAATTTCAATCCTCCTTGCAAATAATGATGACCTAACAAAAATCAGAATTTTGACCTCCTTGAAATCGCCCAAATTTGCCAAAAAATCAGACCTTGGGTCATGTATCTCCTTTACCAAATAAAATCGCCCAAATCCAGGGCAGAAATTCACAGCCTTTGGCAAGAAAATCAGACTTAGAAAAATCGCCCAAGTTAGATAAAATTCAGATCTGCTCCAAAATCGTCTAGGGCAAAAATTCACCCAAGATGGAAGAAGAAAAAAAAATGCCAAGCAAGGAAAAATCTGCCTAAGAAAATCGCCCAAATCTGCAACCTGCCCTTCTAGAGAAAATCGCTCAACACATGAGGAGGATGAAGATGGAATGAGGAAATGAGAGAGGGGGGAGCTCCACTTATACCAAAATTTCCTTGTCCATCCAAGTTGGTCGACTTGCCCTGGAGGAAAGAAAAAAATTAAATTAGCTCTTTATTAATGGCCCAGATTTAAATGCCACACTAAAATTACTTAGCTCATAGTGAAATTAGCCCATTTAATTGCCAATTTTGATCAAAAATTGCAAAATAAATGAGGAAAGCCTAGGAGATGTTAAAATTTTCATTTAACAACATTTTGGTAATTAAAATCAAATTTAGCAAGCTAAAATCGATTTTCAATTTTAATTTACCAAATTCTTTTCAACATTTAAAAATCTCCTAAGCAATATTTCAACCAAATTAATGAGATTTTGCAATATAATCCAAAAATAAATCATTTTTCTAGCATTCAAAATCAATTCTCCAATTTTAATTTCACTATAAAAAATTTCCTTTTTCACCAAAAAATTCAAGATTTTCCAAAACAATTAAATCTAAAACATTTCTTTTGGAAAATGCTCAAGCTTATACAATTATATCGAATTTCCAAAATCCGTCTAAGTCTAAAAATTTGCAAATTGATCCTGCCGAATATTGTTCTAACCATTGAAAAAAAATGTTGCCTTTGAAATTTGTTTGGTCTAAGGATAAACTTACATTTTTTGCAAAATCAAGTTTCGCATGGGGTGAAAAGGTAAATCCAACCACATCCCTCCTTCCTGGCCTGAAGGTGTCCAAAGTGTAAAATTTTCAAATCGAAAACTTTTGGACAACTCCGAAAAATTTGCTAAGGTAATCGGAAAAATTCCGAAAATTCGTGAAAATTGCCAAGGCTTGTCCGAAAAAGGGGGTCCCCAAAATTTTGGGGCGATGGTGTGAAAACCTCACAACAAGCTGATTATAGGATATTTCAAGCAGATTGCACCATTGAGGAGATGTCTTAAATCTGATCATAGAATCCAGCTAGGAACATAGCATATGGTTGACCATCATTTGCTACAGTTTAAAAGGGATTTATAGCTGAATTTCTGCTTGCTGTTCTCTGAACATTGATTGTTGATCACAACCTAGTTACTATTCATTTTGGATAGAAAGAGTCGCAACAATGTTTAGGGCCTCTGAGAGAGAATGCTGGCAAAGTCCACAATATCATGGAGGCAGCAAGGAGAGTTTTGATGCTAGAAAAGATACAGTTCACTGGAAAACCATAGTAGATGGATTGCACCAAATTACCAATAGTCAACTGTAAGCTTGTTGAATTAGCAGGGTGCTGATTGCACCCTACATTGAATTTGCAGCTGTTATTATTTCCATTTATATGGTGATACCATCCTTAGGGGACTATGTTATCCATTGACTAAGGGTGTTTGTAAGTGTGGAACCCCTATTATTGCAGTTCCTCACATAAAACTTAAGTTACTAGTCCTAGCACTGGTTTGGGTTTGGGTTTGAGTTTAAGGGTTCACTTCATGGGTTTTGTCAATTTCTTTATGGGTTCGGTTCATTATGGGCTTATACATACAAACACATATAGGAATCAGAAATATGTACATATTTGCAGTTGTAATTAATTTCAAAATCACACCACATATAGCATCTTATTCTATATAATTAAAAAAAAAAACTCTATCAATAGTCAAATATTTGTCAAACTCAAATGGCATGATATAATTGAAGTTAAAAACCAATAATGTCAAGAGACAGTAATTGGCCAGTCATCATATGGCTCTTCAAAACATTCTTCACCGCTATCCATATTAGATGATGTAGGTACTAGTAAATTAGTACCACAAATAGTGTCATTAGCACTAGAACTAGCATTCTCATGCTCATAGCAGCGAAAATCATTTGGGGAAGAATTGGCAAACCAAAAACATGATATTTTATTAAAAAATCTGGAGGAAATCATATTGAAATTTTTTTTACCAAAATGTAGAAGAAAAGACAAAAAGAACTTTAAAAAAAAATTTGAATTTTTTTCCACTGTGTAGAGATATATAGAGCACATAAAATAAAGAGTAACCCATGAATTATAGAAAAAGAGGATTTTGTTGTTTATATGTATATTGCTAATTACATTGCATTCATTACATAAGTAATCATTTAAATGAATATCTGGTTGAAAAGACACACTAATAGCTTGCACTTTTTTGTTGACTTAATCAGATCTATTTCATAGTGAGCTTTTATTAATGTGTGATTTCAACTCTGATATTCAGGTATTGCTTTTTGTAGGGGCCACACCTAAGGGAGTTCTTAAGGTTATGGGTGTTCAAGGCCTTACTATCTATCACGTGAAAAGTCACCTACAGGTTTGTGCATTTCACCTTTTGATGTCTTTCATAATGTACAATGGCTTTGTATATGTGTATATATTTGCTTGTGTAGAATTTTTTGTTCATCTGACAATATACATGATCTTCAGAAATATCGACTAGCAAAGTACATTCCAGAGTCAGTAGAAGGTAAGCAATTTTCATGCTCCAAAATTTAAGCTCTTTAGTCAAATAAACTGTTTTTATTGAATGTTGTACTGACCCTTTCTTTTTTTATGACTCCACATTATAGTTGGAAAATCTGATAAGAAAAAGGGCAGTGAGCTAGTCTCAAAACTGGAAGCTACATCGTAAGTTAATCCATATTTTTATAAGCTTTAAATTATTAAATGTTCTTGTCCAGGACCCATCATTAAGAAAACCTGAGCAGCAAAAGTTTGCATCTTAATTCTGTACAATTTGGGTGTAATCAAACAGTTTGGTCAATAGAATAGTGTTTAAAGTTTAAACTTTGAAGACTTATTATTTCTCTAATTCTTTGATATCTATCAAGCATACCATTAGATCTTCCTTGATTCTGACTTTGACCTCTCGAAGGCTACATAAAGGCTTGATGGCACCAATTGTGTTGGACATTGTAGGAAGCTTTAAATCCCTTCTTTGATGGTGTGCTGCACTGCACTGCACATGAAACAAGTTGTTTTGTCCTGAAATAGTATACAGCTTGGAGAATACCCATAAAATCATTGTTTTACTGTTGAAATTTGGGACTTAAAATGCAGCAATAATTATGACCTTAAATGAGCATTAATCTGATCGTTAACCAAGATCCTTTTATAGCAATTCTTATATGCAAGAACTCTGATGAGCCTTAATTGTGCCTTAAAGTGAATTTTGTGCACTTACAATACGGCAAAGAATAAATAAATCTGGTAAAGGAAGACAGCTAGAACTCTCATGAGTCTTATTAGTAGAAGAAAGCAGATATAAATGCTGGGTCAATTAAATAATCAATAGATGTATTGCGATTGGAATTTGTCACTGTGCCATTGCTTACCTTGTCCTCTTCCTTTTGTTCTCTTTGTCAAATTTGGTAAGTAGGGCATCTATTTCTGTCTTGATCTCATTGGACAGATTAGGGCAAAACTGCGCATCATGTCTATGTATCCAAGCATGGTGGTAGTTTGCTGTCGCTACTGTACGTCAAAATGCCATTGCTGATTTAAAATAGGAAAATGTCAAATAGGATTTTAGAAAAAAATGGAAGGGTAAAAACTTACAAGACTTAGCAATTGGTACCTTAGGGTCCAATGGGTACCACCGAAGAGATATTGAAGGCGAATTAGGGAAAAAAACTGTCTATTTATTTATATATTTGTGCAACTTATAAGGTCGGTCAACAATATTTGTTGAAGATGGTCTGAATAGAGGATTGATAAGTACACAAATAATTAAAACAACTTATAGTTAGGAAGAGTCTCATGCTCGATTACCACAAACCTTAACCTTAAACCTTGTCAAAACCATTAAATCATAACCATAAACTAATTTGGACATAAACCTCAATCATTATCCTAACTATAACCCTAATAAAGACCCTGACTTTAACTATACAACTAATTAGATTCCTAGATCTAACCTAAAACCTAAGCTTAACCCTAATCATAATTATAACCTTGAACCCTATTCATTAGAATCCTAACCCCAACTGTAATTGTAACACTAACCCAAATATTAAACCGCAATCCTAAACAAGATCGTAACCCAAACTCTAAACCTAATTGTATCCTAACTGTAGCCTAAACCTAAAGTTTTCTCATAACTCTAACCCTATAAATATTGACCCTAATCAAAACCCTTACACTAACCATAACTACAACCATGGTATAAACCTTAAACGTAGCTATAATTGTAATCCTAAACCTAGTGATAACAAGAACGATGATGTAAACTTTAACCCTTATCATAATTTCTAACCGTAGATGGACTTCTGGCAGAGTATTGGCCGAGTTGGAACAACACTCCTAGTTTTTATGCGTGACGAGTTGACTTTTACTGGTGCCAAAACTTGTTGATTTTTTGGCAAAAATGGTTAAGTATTCATGTAGTTTTTCCCAAAAACTTGGCGAGTTTGGCCACAATTTCAAAATAGCATTTAGAGGTAAAAAAGGGCCCAAATAAATTTCATTTCAACATTTGTATTTTGTTGAGAGTGGGGAAATACTGTTCCAAACACTTGCAAATTGATTTTCATGGATTTGAGTGATATAGATCCTTATAGAGATTGGACATCACAAGAGCAACCTCCATTGTTTATAGAGGTTAATGCCAATGATTTTGAGATGCAAGCTATGGAGGATAAGGGGAGCAGATTTGGTTTCACACTAGATGACATTGAGGAGGATGAGTTAGATGAGGAGCCATTTCCAGTGCTGGGAGAAGATAGAGAAGAGGTACATCTAGGATGTAGGACAGCCACAATGTGAGTCGAACATATCAAGGGAGGGGGCACAGTCATGCCTAGTGAAAGCTTCTAGGACTAGATCCTTGAGTCCTACCTCTCTCTTAGTTTTTACTAGAGATGGGAAGAGCAAGATGTAATCGTAATGATATATTTACTTTTAGTTTTACAGGAACTATTTTCTATTTTGCTTTCAGTGATCAACACTCATAAGAATGTGATTTTGTACCCACTTTACAATTAATAATATCTAGACTTTGCTTATTTCTATTGCGTTCAAATTTTTTGAATTATTGGACGCATCTTCTCATTGAATTTTGAAAAAAAATGCATTTCTAATTAAATTTAAGCAATTTTTAAGTACCTGAGTTATTTGCTAAGATTTTGCCGAAAATTGTTTGAGTTTTTCTTGAATTTTTTTCAGATCTTGGGGACTTTGCCAACTATGATTCTAAATATAATGGTAATTGTAAGCCTTAAAACATAATTGTAACCCTAACCGTGAAATCTAACAATAGTTAGAGCCCTAACTCTAACCTTGATCCTGACCATCATAACCATTGGATGTTTATTATTATCCAATATATATGCTTAATATCTAATAATAAATATTATAAATTTGTGAAGTTCATAAAAGTATAAAAATTAGTAAATAATTATTTAAATTTATTAAAACTGAAATATTAATAATATTATGTAAATAAAAATACAAAAAAAATAAAAATTTGTGCTAGGATAATTAAAATTTTCAATAAATTTCAATATTATAAATTAGATTAATTTAGTTAATATTAGTTATTGTTTGCATTCTTATTAGAAAAGCATAAATAATTATAACTTATATAAACATAAGACAAAATTTAAATTTAAAACTAAAACTAAAACTAAATCAAATAGAAACAATAGTATTGAGATATATTGTATCTAAAGATGGATTTTTTTTTATGGCGGGTCACTATTTGGGTTTTGATTATGAGTGTAATTTGTAATATTTGCAATCACAACATTTTAAAAATATGTTTTTGATTAAGTAAAACGGGTTTTGAAATGGCCCTAAAACCTTGTACAAAGAGCTAAAGGTTTAAACCATTAAGCTCACATAGACAAAACTGAACAGGCCAGCAAAGAAACAAAAAGCCAACCGACCAAGGACAACAACCGAAAGACAACATAGAAAAGAAAACAGAAAACACAAAGACCAGAGACCACACAACACAGACAAAAGGTAGTCAGGCCATATACTTAATGAGCTCCGCCGCCTGCAACTCAAGTTGGTCCATTTCTTTAGTGACCTTTTTGATTTTCGTGATCTCCTTAGTGGCCACAAAAGCTTGCTTCCTAGAGGTGGACCTAATCCTTTTGCCTGGGCCACCTCGACTATCACTAGGGTCCTCCTAATCATCTACAATTTTCACAATGGCTTTCTCACCTGCAGAACCATCCAAGTTGATGATGAGGATCTTAATGTGTTCCTTGGAAGCCTTCAAAATCTTATAGCTCTGGTCAGCAATGTTTTTCAACATATTCTCGAAGCTAGAATACTTACTATCCAAGTCCAGAACCTTCGCTTCTAGCCTATAAAAAGAAGCCATGTCCATAAGAGAATCCCTATTTGCCCCATCCCCTGCCTCATTATGAATGCTCTTTTGAATGTTGACCTTGTCTTCTAGGTTGTTCATCCTGTACTTCATATTAGTGGCCTCATGGAAATGCTACTTTATAGACCTAAAATTATCTTGGAGGTTGTTCCTGGCATTATTGAGGACATTCAAGTTCAGCTTCTTGCTTGAATCGCTCAAAATCAGCATAGAAGGGTCAATGAGCTCCACCTCACCACCCTCATCTCTTCTAACTTACATCTAAATCTTTTCCCTGGCAATTCCCAAACGCACGGAATCCATGTTGAAGGTTTTCTAGACAACCCTCCTCTCCATGGTAGGAGTATCGCTGATAGGGGATCTAACAAGAAAATCAGGTAAAAGATCTAGAACAGACATACTAGGGGAGTCAGTAGCCGTCTTATTACCATCTCTTTCATTCTTCTTCAAACCCTCCATAGAAGACTCCCTAACAGGCTACTGCTGAATTTGAATTGGGGAGTCCGAGCCACAATTCTTCTAGTCTCTATTCATGGTCTTCATAGCAGTTTTTCTTTGCTTCTTGTTGCCTTTGGAAGAAGAGCCCTTCTTTTTTGTGCTGCTGTCTAGCTCCTCAATGTTTGTCTCCACGTCATCATCATCTTCATTGTAATCCTCTAAGGAAATGACCATTCTATTCATCCTCTTTTTTGAAGTAGAGCCTTTAAACTCTTTTTTCACCTTCTTCATGGGATTTTGGGCTCCTTTCCTTTCCTCTTGTGGGTCAAAACATCCGTGTTCTCCGAGTGCATATCTTCACTATCCTTAGTTTCCGACCAATCCTATTGAGAATCAAACTCATCTGACTTTTCCTTCAGATCTCTTTCCTCATCAATAGACGTTCCCACATAATGAGCCACAGTATGCTCATAAATTAAGAGCATTAAGCCATCATGCAGAGGGGGGTTAGTCAAAACTTTTTTCCTAAGAACATGAATATTGACGTTCATAGAAGTGTAAAGATAGAACGGAATGGAAATCTTGATGGCATACCTAAAATGGTTCAAAATCACAAAGTGGTTGGTACAAATCTGAGAGATGCTACCATCAAGGGTAATATAATACACAAAGTCCTCAATACAAATCTCTAGAGCTTTTTGATACATTTGGGGTGCTAATAGGTTTTACCTCCTTTGATCAGAGCTACACATTCCTCCTCCTTAGGCAACTCCTCCACAACAACTTTCCTATCTTTCTAATTTTTTTCCCCAACGATTGGAATACCAGTCACCTAGGAAATGAGGTCTTCAGTGATAGTAAAGATCCGCCCTAAGATGTCTAGTGTTCCCTCATTCCAACCCTTAAGAAATAGCTTGGTAACCTCTGGCTTAGCACCGTGTAGTTTCTCCATGAAAGGAGTTAGACCTCCATTCTCCAGAATTTCCCAAACTTTGGTCCTCTTCCATTTGTCACAGTTAAGCGACTCTCTTCTCCTTTGCTGACCACCCATGCCGTTAATACACCACAGAGCAATCACCAAAAACCAGAGGTAATATTTGTAGAGAAAGAACTGGGTAAGAAAATAAATGAAGCTAGGGCTTCCAAAAATACCCATAAAACATGTGGGATAAAAGCAACATAATTGCAAAATCTGGCCTTACAATCTTGTCAATTCCTCATAATTATAAATTCATCCCTCCAAAGTACCATCTTCATCAATTAAAATAACTCCTTCCTTTCCATGTATCAAATCATAATTAATACATGACATGACCTCTATAGGAAGTGCCACATCCCCTTTCCACCTCATACCCTAGTTAAGTCTTACAACCATGTTGGCAATGGAGTCGGCAACCATATTTGATTCACGGTGGATATGAGAAATGGAATAACTTTCTAAGGTTCCTTGGATTTCTAACATCTCTTGAATAAAGTTGTCGATGGTCCATGGGGGTTTGAATTTCTCTTTCAGACAATTTTTTATATTGTTTGAACTTTGAATCACCCTCCAACCAAAGTTTAGAAACTCCCATGTCTTTAGCCAATCTAGTGGCTTGGAGGGCCGCTATTGCCTCCGTATAATGGTTGCTTTGTTTTCCCAAGGGAAGTGCGACAACAACAAGACAATGGCCAAATTAATTTCTTATCACTCCCCCACACCCTGCTAGCCTAGGCCTTAGTTGCCCCAACATTTTAAAAATATGTTATCCTACTTAAGCCTAAGATATAAAAAATATAGAATATTTGACTTGAAAATCATGAGAATAAAGTAAATATTTTATTATATAAAGTTAATATTAAGAAGAATTAGTACTATAAGATATTTGATCAAATATTTATTATTATTTTTAATAATTTAGAACTCTTAATCCATAATTAATGAATTATGATTTATATATTATAAATGCTCCAACCTTAAAATTTAATAATTAAAAAAGCCATCCTTAAATATTATAATATAATATAATGAAATTTGGTTAAATAAATTTGAAGTAATTTTAATCTTAATTTCAATTTATTAAAAAAATATCATTGTAATTGTTACTTCATTTTTGTATTTATAATAACAAACTTAATTTAAAATGGTGTTATTGATTCTCATTATTTTGAAAATAACAAATAAATTCTAATTTTTTTAACTTTTAATCTTAATCTTAATTCTAAACAATTACTCCTTAATTTTAATCTTATTATATTCTAATTTGCCAGTTCGGATGCGGGTTTGAGGTTTCAGTTGGATATTGATCCAAAATTCATTTGGGTTATGGTTCAAGTTCGTTCATACAAGTTATATATATATATATATATACACACACATATATAGGGTTATGTATATATTTAACATTGTAAAACTATGCTGCAGCAAATAAGCTCATACAACACTATGCTAATATCAAAGCAACTTAGGAAAATACACCACCACATATATTAACATTTTTGTTCAAATGATATAACAAAATGTCAAAATACACCACTATATCAATGTTTTGGTTTGAAAACAATAATGTCATTAATAATCAATCATCATGATCAAATATAATAAAAAATTATCAAATAAATCATCATCATTCTGTTATCATATTGGAATCACAAATAGTTCCACTAGCATCAATGCTAGCAGCCTCAATCTCAGCCTCAACATCACTAAGTAGCTCACGATCACCATGATCATTTGCAAATGCATTAAAGTGGGCTTCCAACTCAGCAAACTTTGGTTCAACATTCCAATGCTTTGCCTCCCCTTTTTTGTAACTATTTTCTTTGTGTTGCGAGCTTCAAGTTTGAATGCACAAAGACCAAGTTATATGCCTTCTTGGAGTTTAGTCTTTTGTGTTTTATTGAGTGGATAAAGGAATATGTGCTCCGATTTCTCTTAGATGATGATGAACTAGCACCTTTCAAGATTTACAATTTTGAAGTTAGAGAGTTAAGAGTTTTGAGTAAAAAAATTAAAATATTAATTTAATATTCATCAACAAGAATTTAGAAATTAGAATCTTCAAAGTAAAGAAATTACTTGTGATAAAATTTCGATGGCAATGGGTTGCAAGTGTCTTTGTGTATGGATGTACCACCATTTATGAGCATCTGCTTTGTTCTTGTCTTCAAGAGCTTCAAGACCACAAGCATTGGTACTTGTGAAACTCATGAATTCATACCTTACTGTAGGTCATAGGTGCTCAGGAAAGTCTTCAAAGGGCTGCCTTGTACCCTTGAACAACTTCAGGATCTCTGTATGAGGCAACTCTAGTGGTACTCCCAATGAGGATTGATTGACTAGAGAACATTGGCTCAACGCAAAGGTCGATAGATGCATGAGGGTAGTGTTGATGTCAGTTTTGTACCACTACATAACATATAACAATTGAATATTTGATATGGAATGTCAAACACTCAACCCTATCTTGAAAAGTAAATACTCATGGAAAACATGAGAAAACTCCAAGGTTCCTTACACTTGTGGAAACTAACTCTCAGTTATATTAATGTGATTTGTTGGTTAATCACGTAGGCGGGCTTATATTATTCATTCGAAGATAACTAATTGGTACTTTGCTTTGCTTGACTTGTTCTTTTCTCCTTGATCACTTTCACTTTCAACTATTCCTACCACTAATTGCTTACTGCTCTACTACTACTCCTATGAATGAAGAAATTAGCAAATGGATAGGGAACCAACCAAATGAAAGCTTGCCAGCGATGCTACCTCCATTGGTGCAATGATTCTAAGGGATACTCTTAGGATTTTCACACTTGAAGTACAAGCGGAAAGATGAAATGCAAGTAGAACTTGGGAGCGATTGGACTAGATTACAACACAAGGCTTCCTAACAAGCCACTAGGATGCTAGTGGCCTAGTATATAGATCCCTATCAAACATTCACTAACATCATCATGCAACTAGCCATCTACATTTACTCTAACAACATGAAATGAAATCCTACTTTAATGTGAGAGATGAGAAGAAACATGCAAATACACCAAAATGATCATGTATATCAACCATGCAAGCCACAACAATGAATAAAGAACAACTTTGATAGTATTTTGGCAACAATTCTCCAACATAACTCTCCTTTACAATGAGAATAAAATGGCCTTATATAGAGGCTCAAAATTACGAGTGGCCAAGATTAAGAGGCAAAATCAAGGGCCAAGATTAAACCTTGCAAACCCTAATTAGGTTTACTGTCATTCAACCAATTACATGAGGGAACCAACTTTGTGGGCCAATGAGAAAATTACAATAATTTTTCAGCCAATGAGAACATAGGACACTTGGCATGATTTGATTGCATGCATAGGAAATTGCCACCTCATCAACTTTATCTTATAAATTTATTTAATCTTTGAGATGAGGTGAAGCCTTGGATGCTTGAGCTCGTCCTTAGAAACTTTCTCATCACCACTTGAACTTGCTTGTACCTTATGTCCTGACCTTGAAAGGTTGAGGTCTCCATGCACTTGGGGTAATCTTGCTTGGGCCTAGGTGGCTTGCCTAGAGGTGAACCTCCTTGCAATTTGAGAGTCTTGCTCTCGGCCACCACCTTGAAATTGAACCTGACCTCTTTGAACCTTTCGTCTCACTTTCCTCCTTCATTATCCTTGACTTCCTTAACCTTCCTAGTCTTTTCTAACCTTCCTATTTGAATTTGGTTTGCATGAATAGTCAAGCCTTGCTTAGCTTGAAATATTTTCAAATCACTTCTTCCAAATTAGATCTTACTTGAAATTCACTTTCCAATTTTCACCGCCTCTAAATCAAATAAAATAGGTAGGAGCCCATATAGAATTGCTTTTGATTTTGCACTGTCCTAAGTTGCAACTCTAAATTTTCACTTATAATTCTAGCCCATTCAAATTTTCTCTTTCCATTTTCAATTTCATCAATAAAATAGTACATCTAGTTCTTGAATTGCATACCTTGAGCCATGCCCATGATCCAGCTGAGAAGCACAATAAGGTCTCCATACTGTGGCTTGAAATCTGATAGGGTGAGCTTTGACGGCTTGGTAACTCCCTTGATGCCTTCGTATAACCAATTCTACCTTAGATGAATTTAGTAAGCATCCTGATTATCCTGAAAGAACTTGGCCACCTGATCCATCATTACTACTGTCATGCCTTTCAACTATACCATGTTCACTATGTCAATTGTTGGTGTCACTTACTCGCCTCACTTTCGAGAAGAAGGTGGTCTTAGGCATCATCTCTTCCTTGTCTTTTTTGGTATTCGTTCACTTTGGGTTCTTGTTTGCACGAACATCCACCATCCTAAACACTTATTTCTACCCCTTCGTTCTAAATGATATGGACTACACTTATCAATCTCCAAACTTTTTCTACAGATGCAATCTAGCTTATTTCTGCCTCTCCAAATCCTATTTCTACACTTATCAATCTCCAAACTTCAATCCTAGAGGTGAGAGTACCACTTATTTCTGCCTCTTCGTTACCTTTGGACTACACTTATATCTCCCAACTTCAATCTTAGGGTGGTCTAGCTTATTTCTGCTTCTCCAAGTGTCCTATCATGAAATCTACACTTATATCTCCCAACTTCAGCCTATCAATGGAGATGATGTATTACGGAAGTAATTGATAAATTCTTGCTTGTTATTAACAGAGACCAAAAGGTCAATTAATACAAAAGAATAAAGCGACATTTCCTTAGGAAACTATAAAAAAGAATAGAAATATTCTATTCTAACAGATAAAGCTAAAATAGCGAAAGCTAACTAAAGCTAACTAGATATTTACAATAGATAACCATTAACTAATAATAGACGACTTATCTATTATTGTAACACCCTCCCTTAATGGTTAATCTATCTAGAACACCAAGTTGTCCTCTAAATTTGACAAACTTATTAGGACCAAGAGGCTGAGAATGTTTGCAGTCTGATCTGTGGTAGGAACATACTGCAAATCTATAGTCCCATCTTCAACCAGCTGTCGTATCTAATGATAGTGAACATCTGCATGCTTGGTTCGTTCATGGAAGACTAGATTTCGTGCTAACTTGATATTGCCTTCGTTATCAACAAATAGAGTAGTCAGTCCTGCTGGCGACATCTGCATATCCCCAAGCATCCAACGAAGCCAAACAACTTCACATCTTGCCTTAAGAGTCCCTCTGTATTCGGCCGTTGTAGAAGAGAGAGAAACTACCTGCTGCTTCTTACTAGTCCATGTGATTGCACCGGAGCCCAAACTAAACACATCCAGAGGTTGACTTTTTAGCATCAACGGAGCTTGCTCAATCTGAATCTATGAACCCACTGAGTTTAAGATTAGAATTTCAAGAGTACAAAAGTCCATAATCTGAAGTGCCCTTCACATAACGAAGCACACGCTTTGCTGCCATCCAATGATTGGCCTTAGGAGTTATCATAAAGTGTGAAATATAGCTAATTGTGAAGCTGATATTAGGCCTAGTAGCAGAGAGGTAGATGAGGTTGCCTACTAGTTGCCTATATGTAGTATCATCAACGGAAGGAAAATTAGACTTGGTTGATAACTTGAGACCTTTCTCCATAGGTGTAGATGCAGGTTTGCAATCCTACATACGGAATTTGTCTAACAAGGCCCTGACATATTTGGACTGAGAGATGAATATACCAGAAGATTGTTGCCAAACTTCAACACCTAGGCAATAATGCATGAGCCCAAGGTCAGTCATATCAAAAGACTGGCATATATTCTGTTTGATTCCTTGAATAAAAAATGCCAAACTGTCAGTGATGATTAGATCATCCACATAAATAACCAGAAGGATGATGCCACTGTCAATAGTCTTGATGTACAAATTTGAGTCTGAAGAACTCCTCTTGAAGCCTTGATCACTGAGGTACTTATCAATTTTTATGTACTGTGCCTGAGGGGGCTACTTCTTACCAGTCTGAGAACTTGATGGTATTTACCAGCAACCTTGAAATCAGGAGGCTGCATCATGTAGAGATCTTCATGGAGATCACCATTTAGGAAAGCACTGTTGACGTCCATCTGATGAACCTTCGAGCCAAGCTGTGCTGCCATGGCTAGGACTAATCTAATGGTGCTCATCTTTGCAGTAGGAGCAAAGGTCTCCTCATAATCAATGCCTTGACGCTAAGAAAAGTCCTTTGCCACTAAACGAGCTTTGTACTTATCCAAAGTACCATCCGATTTGTATTTGATTTTGTAGACCCATTTGCAGCCAATGGGTTTCTTCCTTGGTGGAAGATCAAAAAGGACCTAGGTGTTGTTCTTCAACAGGCTCTGGTGTTTAGATGTCATGGTGTGTTCCCACTCTAGAATTCCTTTAGCCTCAGAATATGTTTGAGGTTCAAACACACTATGAGTTGGCCATGAGAGCAAATATAAGAGAATCTGTAGTTTTGCTCTTTTTCCGAGCAGTTCTCCCATCAATGAGCTCATCATCACAAAGATCAGCAAGTGTCTTAGCCCACCACTCAGGCCAGATAGGAGAATGACCAACATTAGTACCAGGAGATGCTTGATCAACAAGATCTTTATCAAAAGAATCTGGATCAAACTCAAGTGAAGCATCTACAAAGCAAGGTGATCTTGCAGGAGAAGTCGGAGGTGTGTACAAGTATCACTTGTATAACTGGTGCTACAGGAGCTATTGGAGCCCTCCCATCAGGTGGATCTAATGAAAGTTGAACTCCCAAATCACGAGCTTGCATAGGCTGGTTTGGTGGATTAGGAATAAGAGAAATAGGCATGAAAAGTCCTCGCTGCTCATCAAAGACTACATCACGACTATAGATGAGACGACATGTCTCAACATCGATCAGGTGGTAGGCTTTGTGAAGATTGCTATATCCAGCAAGCATGAGTTTCTGACTCTTGACATCCAACTTGGTGCGTGAAGCATCAAGGATCCAAACAAAAGCAAGGGAGCCAAAAACCTTCAGGTGACTGATTCTGGGCTTGCGACCTGACCAAGCCTCTTTCAAAGTTTTACCTTTGACCGCCACTGTGGGTGACTGGTTTAATAGATAAACTGCAGTGTTAATTACTTCTGCCCAAAATTGCTTCGGAACATGTCTGTGTTTGAGCATGGATCGAGCCATCTCAGTGATTGTCCCGTTTCGACATTCAACTACACTGTTCTGTTGTGGCCTGTGGAATGTGGTTAATTGGTGTTTGATGCCATGTGTATCCAAAAAGCTGGAGAAAACATTAGAACACAATTACCGCTCATTGTTTAATCTTAAGAGTAATAATAGATTTCCCAGACTCTTTTTCAACTAAAGATTTAAACTTCTAAAATACAAGAAATGCATTTGATTTCTTAAGGAAATACACCCACATTTTTCTACTGAAATCATCAACAAACAACAGAAAATACCTGGACTCAAGAATAGGAGTGGCCATAGGGCCACAAATATCGGCGTGTACAAGCTGAAGTACCTGAGAAGCTCGCCATGAGTCACCACTGGTAAAAGGTGTGTGATGTTGCTTCCCAACCTGACATGCATCACAAACTCCAAGTTGTTGAGTCTGAATCTCTGACAATCCAAGAACAAGCTCATCTCGAGCAAGCTGTGAGAGATAATGCACATTTAAGTGTCCATATCGCTGATGCCAAATTGCGCTAACAGAAGATCGTCGAGCAGCCATAGCTAAGTCCTGAGAATCACCAGACTCAGTAAGTCTAAAAAGACCATGATCCTCAAGACCCACTGCAATAGTAGACATAGTCGCCCGATTAGTGATGGTGCACTGATGTGAATTGAAGGTGACTGCCAAGTGTGGAGAATGTCACAACAACTGAGTGACTGAGAGTAGATTTAGGTCCATCCCTGGAATGTAGTACACATCAAGGAATATGAGATTCCTCCCAACAGACTGAATCTGAATGTTGCCTTTACCGACAACTGTGTACTCTTCTCCGCCACTAAAAATAACAAAGTCCGAATAAGACTGGTAGTCAAAAAACCAGTCTCTGCAATGAGTGAAATGACAAGAGGCACTTGAATCAATGTACCAGGCAGATGACTTCACATGATCTGCAGGTCTTTTAGCTATGAAGGCATAAAAGGCAGATTTCGCCTGCTCAGTGTGCTCTGCACTATTTGCTTTGGGTTGCGAACCTGATTGCTTAGACTGTGTAGCTAAGCGTTTTCGACATTCAACCTTCATGTGTGCAAACTTGTGGCAGTAGTTGCATTGAATGTTCTTCTTTTGAGAACCATCTGATGCTGGAGTAGAAGACTTTTACTGTGATGTCTGCTGAAACTTGCTTTTATCCTTCTGAAAGGATTTCGCAGCAAAGGCTTGCTCTTTGGAGGTGGAATTGGAGCTTCTATCGAACTGATCTTGCTGAAGTAGTAGTGAGCAGAGATCAATGAACTTCAAATCAACACCAGAAGATGTGATGTTGAGAGTCTCGATAAAATGCTCATAGGATTTTGGTAAACTTCGAAGAGTGATAACTACAATATCCTCTTCCTCCATCTTGCGACTGATGGCAAGTAATTGATCACGGATTTCTTGAATCCGTTTCAGGTGTGCCTGGAGCGAGGTGCGCTCATCCATGACAATAGAAAACAATGTTTTTCAGAAAGAAGGCTTTGCTTTTGTCAAAAGTCTCATGAAGACCTTTGAGATGTGTCCAGATATCGGCAGCTGTTTTTCCGGATGGAATCTGAGAAATTTGATCATCAGCCACGGATAATTTGAGAAGCATCACTGCCTCTCAATTATTCAGATCCCATGTATCTTGATCAGGACCTGAAGAAGTCAGACACTTCATAACACCCAGAACAAGTTGATCGGTGTTCCAATATTCAAAAATTGCGATGATCCACTGCTTCTTGGTGCCATAATTTCGATCATTGAATTTGGAGTTATGCTCAAGAAGAATGTTTGTTAGAGATGCCATAGCACGTTTTGCAATGAAAAACTGGGAAAATCTGTGAAGGCACATTCTCTGAGGCAAAAAATGGAACACTCAGAAAAAATGGATGACAACCCAGTTGAGCTCTCGAAAAACCCACCAAGAATCTAAAATCAAAATATTTTTTCAAGCTCAGAAATTAGGGTTTTAAAAAAATATAGTTGGTAGACATGGAGGTAAAAAATGGTAGAAAAAAGGATGTTTTTAGGCAAAAAGATGCCCAATTTGTTCTAGAACAAAGGCATTTTTGTAGGGACAACATAGACCAAAAGCTCAAAAAAAAATAATTCCCAAGAAATCACTAATTTGCAGATTATGATTTTCAGAAAAAACGCCTTAGAAAATATGCCCTTTTTTTTTCAAACAAGTTCGCAAATTTTTGTCTCTAAAACCCTAGTAGTGACTAGGTATTATGAAGCATGTAAAAGACTTGAGAAAGAATTTTGAATATTTTTTTTTTGGAGCAAATAATTTTGAAAGAAATGATAAAAAAATCGAAAAAATTTGAAGTCTAGGCTCTGATACCATATTACAGAAGTAATCGGTAAATACTTGCTTGTTATTAATAGAGACCGAAAGGTCAATTTATACAAAAGAATAAAGTGATGTTTCCTTAGGAAACTATAAAAAAGAATAGAAATATTCTATTCTAATAGATAAAACTAAAAAAGAAAAAGTTAACTAAAACTAATTAGATATTTACAATAGATAACCATTAACTAATAATAGATGACTTATCTATTATTGTAATACGATGAAGTGGTGGATGAAAAGTGCAAGAAGAAGATAAGGGAAACAAACCAAGCAAGAACAAGGAATAAAATCTGCCTTTAAAACCAATCTTCAGCTCTGAAAATGAATGAGAATCTTATCTTAAATCTGCCTTCTACCAACAATCAGGCCTCTTCAAGTTCTTCAAGTTTAGATCTGATCTCAGAAATTTCAGTCCTCCAAAATACGATGTCATAGCAAATGAATTGCTTGCAAAAATCTGCCCTCAAAATTGCACCTCTGCTTCAAATTCGGGTCTGCACTTTAAAACTCTGCCATACTACAAATTTCGGCCAACTAGGGCAGAAAATTGCTCCTAAAAATCAGAATTGCTGCCTCCAAAATTTGCCCAGCTAGGGCAGAAAATTGCTGCGAAAAATCAGAAAATCAGACCTCACAATCAACCATGCTCCCCTTCCAGACAAATTCGCTGCTCCATAGAATGGAAGAAGTTGGAATGAGAAATGAAGAGGAGGAGCCTCTTCTTATACCAAACTTTTGCCTTCTTGAATAGGGCCTACCTACATTGGAGGGAAATAAAATTAAATAAGGGATTTAAATTACCTAAATCCGAAATTACCATAAGCCCTAAAATTGAAATTTTGAAAAAAAAGTCATGTAGGCCTCTAATATAGCTTTAAACCTTCCCCATTGTGGACCAAATAATTTGCCTTGAATTTTACACCTCGTATGCCTTAAAATTCATGAATTTAACACACAAAGGGGGCCAAATTAAATTTCCAAATTACAAACACTCAACCCAAAAATATGATTTTAATTTCAATTTCACTTCCTTTTAAAATTTCAAGATCCCCCTCTAGGCAATTTAATATCAACGTAATCAAATTTCGCACTTACAATCCAATTTCAATTTTTTGCTAAACAATTTCGATTTGCAATTAAAATAAATCCTTATTTGGCAATTCAATTTCATTCAAAATTCAATTCCACCATAAAAAAATTCTTTTCACCATCAAAGTTTTTTTTATAAAGGTTTCCAAACAACTAAGTCCACAAATTCATTTTGAAAATGCTCAAGCTTATACAATTATATCAAATTTTCAAAGATCCATCTAAGTCCAAAATTTGCAAATTTGTCCTGCCACATATTATTTTAACCATCGAAAAAATGTTGTTGAATTTTGTTTGGTGTAAGGACAAAATTATATGTTTCGAAAAATCAAGTTTAGCACCACGTCAAAATAAACTGAATCCCTCCTAGAGACCAAAACGTCCAAGGTGTAAAATTACCAATTTGAAACCTCTGGACAACTTTGAAAATTCACTAAGGCAAACAAAGACTTACAACACTCGCGAAAATTGCCAAGGCCTGCTCGAAAAAGGAGGGGTCCCCAAAGTTTTGGGGCGATGGTGTGAAAACCTCACAATAGGTAGTCATTTTATTCCATCTCTCTACCATGATTACTTATAGCTCCTTGAAGAAATTTTCATCAGGACCTTCCTCTCTCATTTATGATATTTATAATATCCTCTATCATGGAGTCAATGCCATCATATACTTTACCCAAGCAAAGCCTATCCATGTGAGCATATCAGATCATGCTCAATATAGGCTCAATGAACTTCATAAGGTACTTGCACGATCACACCAAGAGTCATATAGTATCAATACCTTAATGCCAGCTACATTGGCCCTGTTAGATTGCCTCCATATGCTTTAATTAATGTCGATTACCATTTTAGACAATGCCTCTTTAACCTTGACAAGGCGTCTTAAAACAATAGTGTTGGAGGCAAAGCAAGTCTCAACAACCTATTTTAAGATCAAAACAATAATAAATTAAAATTAAAATTTAAAAGCATAGAAAGTTTACTAAAGTGACTAGATTTTAAAAACAGGTTTAAATTCTAAACAATGGAACTTACCTTCAAGAGCTCTAATTTTGAGAATTGTCTAAATTGTGCTTGCATCATATGGTGGTTCATGACAAACATTTGGATCTCATGTGCATCTTCATACATTTTTTTTAACCCTCTCAATCTTAGAGCCAAGTTTTTGTAGCATTAGGCTGAGTGAATGCGCAACACAAAGGTGTCCAAAAAATGTGTTTGAAGCACTCCTCAACCAATAAGCTAGCAACCCTATAATTTTTGGCATTGTCGGTTATTACCTAAACAACATTCCAAGAGCCTATTGGTTTCCAAAACCATAGATTGGAAATCTAAGAGCTCACCAATTCTCCAATAGGATTCCACAATCAATTTTGGGCAGCGAATGAGAATAATTCAAATTCCCCTGCACTTTAAGCTTTGCTACACCTAGGCGGGTAAACCTACACCTTGAACCTGATCTCCTTGCAAAATACTTTTCCTTTGAACCTCCACAGTGGAGCTTTGATGCCTTGAGTGAAATCTGAGAGATATTTTTACCCATTTTGTAATCCATCGTGACTTCATCTAGATCATTATTTTAATACCATCACAGTTATTGATGCCAACCGGTTTTGTCTTTCAATTCCTTCATAGTCTTTATGTTCGTTTTTATTATCATTTCCTTTTACGGCAAGCTATGCCATTGAAAGCTTCGTATTCTACTTTCATCGTGGTTTCTTCATCCTAGTCATCACTCCCTTACTATTGAGGAAATGACATGTGTTGCATAGGAAATACATGAAAGCTCTTATCTGACAGAGAACAATTTAGGAAGCAAATATGACTTTATATGTAGTAACTAGATAAAAGATCAATTGTTGTATGATACATATTTCATTGTGAAGTCCATTTCTGGGGGATGGTTGCATATGGAGGAAGCATGTGATAAGCATATGAACAGGGCAATTGTCTATCATTATGTTCTCTTCAATAGATCCATTGCCATTTTGTTAGGAACCTGTGTGTTCCTTCTGTTTATTTTGTTAGAGTAGTGTTGTTGGACGCATATGCTTTGTAAGTCGTCCCGTGAGTATATTTTATTATCCCACATGCATAGGTAGTATTACTTTTCTAGATCGTACTCATTATATAAGAATAGGTTGAGGCCCTTGATGGACACGGACGAATTTATTGTATTGAGCTTGCTCAAAGGAGGTTACCCCCTCGAAGTGGCCTGCGATCAGTAGATTCATTCTGAGTTCTGCTATCACTTTGTATTCTGTTATTTCGAGCATTCTCACGATATTGCTATAAGGAGGTTCTTCACATCTGGTATCAGAGCACTCTCTTGGGCTCGCTGGGTGGAAATTACATCAAATTTTTTTTCTGTCGTGGCCTTCAGGTTCCTCTCACTTCTAATATCTCTTGTTATTGCAATAACTCTTTTCAGTTGTTCTGTCTGTGAGTGAATTTTTCTAAGTCGACTGTTCAAAAAAAAAAAAAAAAAAAAAAAAAAAAAGAAAAGAGTAAAATTGTTTTTGTTTTTTAGTCGTAGCTTCCTTGTTTGCTTTCTGTTTCTGCTCATACTTCCGCAGAACGTCTGCAATATCATTTCGCATACTTCCTTCCTTGGCGACCCAACCCCAAATTTTACATATCAAAGCCCTAAATCCCTCATTTATCTAATTTTAGGGTTTGCCCTATCTTTTTCACCTCTCATCCAATCGCCACCAAACTGAGCCACAAGATTCAATTCCTCATTTTGCTCCCTTATCCCTCTTGGACTGTTCGCCTCATTTCGCCTCCCTACCCTTGAAACCCTCATTTTTCTTTTTCCCTTGTCCCCAGATAGTCTCCCACCACCCGTCGAACACCCATTTCCTATATGAGTTTTACCCAAATCCAAGTTTGCCGTAACTAAAAAAGTTTTTGTTTCTCATCTTCTACCCATTCCCAAAAAAAAAAAAAAAAAAAAAAAAAAAACCTTGCTTTATGGTTGTTACGCGTACAGGAGCAAAAATCATGGAAGAGGAAATTGCATCCCTCAAAACCAAACTTCAAGATCTGGATGACAAAATTCTGGGTCTTAACTTTCAGCAGTCAGCCATGAGCCGAAACCATTCAGGAGATACTGGGTCCTCTTCTGGCAATTTCCGTGGACCAAAGCTTGATTTTCCACGCTTCGATGGTTCTGATCCGACTGGATGGATCTATAGGGCAGAGCAGTATTTCAGCTTGCATAATACTTTGGATAACCACAAAGTCTCCCTTGCATCTTTTCATTTGGAACATGAAGCTCTTCAATGGTTCCGTTGGTACATCAAGGCTAATGTAGGCCCAACGTGGAGAGAATTGTGCACCCTCATTTTGGAGCGCTTTGGCCCTAGTTCCTTTGATGATTTCACAGGAGCACTCACTAAACTGCGTCAAACAGGCACTGTAAGAGAATACCAGACAGAGTTTGAAAAATTAGCTAATTACACAGAGGGCTTGTCTGATGAATTCTTCCGTAGTTGTTTTGTCAGTGGTCTGAAGGATGCACTTCGCTCAGAAGTCAAAATGTTTCGACCTACTACAATGATGGAAGTCCTTGGGTTGGCTAAGTTAGCGGAAGACAAGATTAGTGCTCTACAACGCTCCAGATCTAATTTTGTTCCATTCAGAAATACAGGTTCTCACAACCCTCCAGTCATACCAGCTCCCAGAACTACTCCGATCAAGCACTTGTCTGAAACAGAGATGCGAGTCAGGCGAGACAAAGGGCTTTGTTATAATTGTGATGAGAAATGGTCTCGGGGCCATAGATGTGTTCAGCAAAAGCTCTATCTCTTGGATGTGGATTCTCCACCGGAACTGGAAGAATATGTAGATGCTCAGGAAACAGTGGATGATGAGGTTGAGCCTCACCAGCCTGAACCTCCTTCACCAGAAGCTCCACCAGAGATATCTGTCCATGCTTTGGCAGGAGTCACTACTCCACAAACCATGCGGGTCTAGGGTTTCTTCAAGAAGATCCCTCTTACTATACTCATTGATTCTGGTAGCACTCATAACTTCATTGACCCACGAATAGCCAAACAGGCTGATTGCTTTATCCATCCCTGCTCTAGCTTTGAAGTCATGATTGCCAATGGGGGCACTTTACCTTGTAAAGGGAAATGTCGCAATGTGCGTCTCTCTATTGGAGATTATAACATGCGCTCTGACATGTTTGCCTTACCCTTAGGTGGCTGTGATGTGGTTTTGGGTGCCCAATGGTTACGCACTCTTGGCCCCATTCTCTGGGATTTTGCTGAACTTTGGATGCAGTTTTCAGCCAAGGGGCACCAACACACTTTGAAAGGCTTACAACCAGGGTCTCTCAGCATCATCAGTTCACACCGTATGGAAAAAATTCTTAAGAAGAATTCACATGGTGTCATCGCTCAGCTCCATTCCATTCAGATGCAGCCATCAGCAGTCTCTAGCACTCCTGCCGATCTCCAACACATTTTGGACAAGTATTCTGGTGTATTTGCTGAACCTGTGGGATTACCTCCTTCTCGTCCAGAGGACCACCGTATTCAGCTCCTTCTTGGCAGTGTTCCGCCCAACATCAGGCCCTACCGCTACCCATTTCATCAGAAGACCGAAATCGAGATACTTGTCCGTGACTTACTGAAGCAAGGTATTATTCGCCCTAGTACCAGTTCCTTTTCTTCTCCAGTTCTGCTTGTTCGCAAAAAAGATGGGTCATGGCGACTCTGCATTGATTTCCGAGCACTTAATCCTCTCACTATAAAGGACAAGTTTCCCATTCCAGTTGTTGATGAACTTCTTGATGAACTTCATGGGGCTCATTTTTTCTCCAAGTTAGATCTTCGTTCTGGGTATCATCAAATTCGGGTTAATGAGGAGGATATACCTAAAACTGCCTTCCGCACACATGATGGTCACTATGAATTTTTAGTCATGCCCTTTGGCCTCACGAATGCTCCTTCAACATTTCAGGCAGTGATGAATAACATATTTCGACCATACCTCCGGAAATTCATTCTGGTCTTCTTTGATGATATCCTCATATATAGCAAAACTTGGGCTGAGCATCTCCATCATCTGGAGCTTGTCTTGCAACTTCTCTCTGATCATCAACTCTGTGCAAAACTATCTAAATGTGTGTTTGGCCAGGAGGAAGTGGAGTATCTCGGGCATATTGTTGCACACCATGGAGTGCGGGTGGATCCTACAAAAATAGATGCCATGAAAACTTGGCCGCATCCTAAAACTCTCAAGAGCCTTCGGGGTTTTTTGGGGTTGATTGGCTACTACCGCAAGTTTGTCAAAGATTACGGGAAAATTGCAGCACCATTGACAGCTCTGTTAAAAAAGGATGCCTTCTCCTGGACCCCTGTTGCTGAGACTGCATTTGAACAACTAAAACAGGCTATGTGCAGTACACCTGTTCTCGCGATGCCAGATTTTTCCAAACCCTTCACTATTGAGAGTGATGCTTGCGGCAATGGATTGGGTGCTGTTCTCTTGCAAGATGACCATCCTATTGCGTTCACTAGCAAAGCCCTCTCTGGTAAGAATCTAGCCCTCTCTACTTATGAAAAAGAAATAATGGCTATTTTGCATGCTGTACAGAAGTGGCGGCCATACCTCTTAGGGAGTCATTTTTGCATCAGAACCGATCACCAAAGTCTGAAATACTTCCTGGAACAACGGGTATCCTCTCCTACACAACAGAAATGGGTCAGCAAACTCATGGGGTATGATTATGAGATCACCTACAAGAAGGGTAAGGAGAATATTGTGGCAGATGCTCTTTCTCGCACATTTGATAATCAAGCTTCCCTTTCCGCTATTTCTATGCCCATTCCCAATTGGTTAGCGTCTGTTCAGCAGGGCTATGACAGTGACTCTTCTTTATCTCAAATCATTCACCAGCTAGCCAATAATCCTTCTGCTATACCACATTACTCTTGGGATGGTGCTTCTCTTCGATACAAGGGTCGGCTAGTGCTTCCTCAGAACCCAGCTCTACATCAGGCTATTTTTTATGAACTCCATGCTTCTCCTTCAGCAGGGCACTCAGGCTTCCTCAAAACTTATGAGCGAGCAAGGAGAAACTTCTTTTGGAAAGGGATGAAACAGACGATTCAACAGATGGTGGCTGAATGTGATACTTGCCAACGCCACAAGGGTGAAACGACCCTCCTTCCTGGCTTGCTCGAACCATTGCCCATCCCTACACGGATTTGGACTGATATTTCTATGGATTTCATTGAAGGGCTTCCTAAATCCGGTGGCAAGACAGTGATCTTGGTTGTGGTTGATCGTCTCTCGAAATATAGTCATTTTTGTGCCCTCAGCCACCCCTATACTGCCTCCTCTATTGCACAAATCTTCATGGACCAGATATTTCGTCTTCATGGACTCCCTTCTTCCATTGTCTCTGATCGTGATGCAACTTTTACCAGTCATTTTTGGAGTTCGGGCTATCACCCACAAACTGATGGTCAAACTGAAATTGTCAATAAATGCTTGGAAACTTATCTTCGTTGCTTCACTTCAGAACAGCAACATCAGTGGGCCAAGTGGCTCCCTTTAGCTGAATGGTGGTACAATACCTCTTACCACACTGCCTCTAAAATGACTCCATATGAAGCAGTCTATGGTCAGGCACCTCCAGTGCTCCTTCCCTACACTCCCAACAGCTCACCAGTCCAGGCAGTTGACATAGTTCTCCGCAGCAGGGATCAGATTCTTCGTACCTTACAGGATAATCTTCACATGGCCCGTAATCGGATGAAACAGCAAGCAGATCAACACCGTTCTGAGCGCTCATTTCAAGTTGGGGATATGGTTTTTCTTCGTCTACAGCCATACAAACAATCCTCCCTAAAGCTGAAAGGGTGTCATAAGCTGGCCCCAAAATTTTATGGGCCTTATAAGGTTCTGCAGAAGATTGGTTCAGTTGCTTATAAACTGGAACTTCCTCCTTCTTCCCGCATTCATCCAGTCTTTCATGTTTCTTGTCTAAAGAAAGTTCTGGGTACCACTGTCAGAGCACAAACTACTCTCCCTGAAATGGATACGGAAGGATCCATTATCCTAGAGCCGGTGGCAATCATTGACCAGCGCACTCGCCAGCTTCGCTCTCGCTCCATCTCTGAGGTCTTGATTCAGTGGCATGGCATGCAACCAGAGGATGCTACCTGGGAACCCCTTCTTCAGATTCAACAACAATTTCCACACCTTAAGCTTTGAGGACAAAGCTTTTTTCTAAGGGAGAGGGGATGTTAGGAACCTGTGTGTTCCTTCTGTTTATTTTGTTAGAGTAGTGTTGTTGGACGCATATGCTTTGTAAGTCGTCCCGTGAGTATATTTTATTATCCCACATGCATAGGTAGTATTACTTTTCTAGATCGTACTCAGTATATAAGAATAGGTTGAGGCCCTTGATGGACACGGACGAATTTATTGTATTGAGCTTGCTCAAAGGAGGTTACCCCCTCGAAGTGGCCTGCGATCAGTAGATTCATTCTGAGTTCTGCTATCACTTTGTATTCTGTTATTTCGAGCATTCTCACGATATTGCTATAAGGAGGTTCTTCACACATTTTTTGTGAAGCTTTATTCTAACCATTGAGTAATATTCAAATATTAGCGTTTGAATATTCATCCACACTTTTATTTGAGAAAGGGCTTTCGATATTTTGAGAAATGAATCTTGATAATAAGATTAGTTGCTCCTCCATTATCCTGTCTACTATCCAAATCACTGCCATACACGTGACTTCCAATACATGACTCGCTGCGACAAACTACACACTTAGTAAAGGTACGAGCAGTCTTGGTTCTATATGCCTTTATCAACTGCTTTGCGATAAGATGTGCCTCAATATGCACTTGTAATTGCCTTTGCTCCTCAAGTTGCTCATGTAGGCCTTTTTGCACTTCCATCTGCATCTGTAATGCTTCCATAACTTTGCATTCCCAATGCAACATCAAATTGGAGAGGATATCAGCAAAATCTTTCTTTTCTAATTTGTCACCATCAACTTTAGAGTTTGGCAGGTATTTGGATGGGTGATACTTCTATAAATGACTCTTCACATGATAGATAGTAAGACCCCGCATACCCATGACTCTAGAAAAACCTTTTGTAATTGCTCTATCTAGTTCACCAAGTTCTGCAACAGTATCTACAAAATGCTAGTACAAGTCAGAAGTTCATCACCAATGTTGTTTTGACGATGCCATTCCAAAAGTAACATAACTATTCATTTTATTGTTTCAGCCCACTGGTACTACAACTCTTTCATACTGATCAAAAACTTGGGAGCTATTGTGGAGTTTTCACACCATCACCCCATTGCAAAGGGACCCCTTTTTTCTCTTGGTCTTCTCCTTTTGGCTTTAGTTCTTGGTAGTCTTGGGCTCAATCTTCTAAGGTCCCCTCTTTTGAATGAGAAGTGGTAAAATTGCCAAGTCTAGAAAGTGTTGTCCATTTGGCTCCCAGAATGGAAACTATTTGTTTGTCTGAAAATTGAATGTCCTGACATACTATTTTTAGCGTGTCTATTTTTAGTAAGTCTATATAATAAATTTCACTTCCTCCCAGATTGACCTTATTTGGACTTTGGAACAACTTACTATTTTTAAAAAGCTATTTTTAGTAGATTTTGCTACCTCTCGGATTGACCTTATTTTGACTTTGTAACAACTTACTATTTTTAGAAAGTCTATTTTTAGTAAGTTTTACTCCCTCTCGGATTGACCTTATTTTGACTTTGGGACAACTTACAATTTTTAGAAAGTCTATTTTGACAGGTCTGTTTTGGCAACAAGTGAGCTTTGGTTGATAAAGAGACAAAGGGTATCTATTTCCATAACCAAAGGAATGAGGAAGCAAGATAGTCAATCAAAAAATGGTTAAGTCTGGAATCACCCTTGAAATATCCAAAAGTGGAAAGGCATGAAAACACTAGGAAAAATGGTTGTCGTGGAATTCTTCCATCATGGACAAAATCCATGATCACTCAAAAAATCCTGCGTTGGAGAAAAATGGTTGTTGCAAAATTCTTCCATCATGGACAAAATCCATGATCACTCAAAAAATCCTGCCTTGAGAAAAAATGGTTGTTGTAGAATTCTTCCATCATGGACAAAATCCATGACCACTCAAAATTTCCTCCAACAAGAAAACTGAAAATCTTGGAAAAAATGGTTGTGTGTTGGAAATTTCTCCTTTATGGAAGAAAAAATGGCTAAGTAATGGAAATTTCTCCTTCATGGAAGAAAAAATGGCTAAATGTTGGAAATTTCTCCTTCATGGAAGAAGAATTGTCCATGTTGGAAAATTTCTCCTCCATATCTCAAATTTCACCCTCCATGTGTTGGAAATTTCTCCTTCATGGGAAAAAATGGCTAAGTGTTGGAAACTTTCTCCTTCATGGAAGAAAAAACAGCTAAGTGTTAGAAAATTTCTCCTCGATGGAAGAAAAAATGGCTTTGTTTCAGAAAATTTTGCCTTAATGGAAGATAAAAATGGCTCCTTTGTGGAAGAAAAATGGCTAAGTGTTTGAAATGTCTCCTTCATGGAAAGATTTGGAAAATTTCTTCTTGATCAAACAAATTTCAAGGAATAGATAATATCTGGTTAAGTATGAAATTTGGCTAGGTGTTGGAATTTTCTCCTTCATGGAAGAAAAGATGACTGAGTGTTGGAAATTTCTCCCTCATGGAAGAAAAATAAGTGTTGAAAATTTTGTCCTCTAGATCTCAAATTTCACCCTCTTTAAGTGCGCACCCATGATTGGAATAATAAACAAAAAGGGGGAATTCTTCAAAAACATAAGAAAAGGCACAACAATGAATTTAAAGCATTTGAAGAGAAAGGTATTAAGAGAGAGAAAGGGGGAATTTTTGGAGAAAATATTTTTCTAGAGCGAGAGAGAGAATATGTAACAGGTCTATATGTTTCATTTTGAATTTGTTGCACAATTCTTATATCAATTATTTCTCTTTTGCAAGAGGAGAAAGCTCTAGTTCTAGAAATTCAAGAAAGACGCTCAAATCCAAAATTCTAGTACCAACATCAAAGACATCCAAGTACTAAGTGATCTGGTCCCAAGAATTCAAGGTTCAAAGATCAAAGTTCAAATCTGTTGATGTCAATTTTTATACCACAACATATTAGCAATTGAATATTTGATACGAAGTATCAAACACACAATTCCTCTCTTGAAAAGTTAATACTCATGAGGACATGAGAATAACTCCAATGTTCCTTACACCTGTGGATACTAACTCAGTATATCGATGTGATTTGCTGGTAATCACGTAAGTGGCCTTACGTTGTTTGTTTGAGGATGACTTGGACTTTAATGGAATGATGGAGATGGTGGTTCGGTGTGTATGCTAGATGGTGTTGATGGAGAAGGTGATGGTGATGGAGGGTGAATGGTTCTTTTGACTAGTGTCTTTCTAACTCTCTTCTTCAAAATTCTAACTCCTAAACTACTTGCTATTCTACTCCTATGAATGGAAGATTAGCAAATGGACAGGGATCGAATCTAATGAAAGTAAACCAGCGGCTCCACCTCCATAGATGTAATGATTCAAAGGAAAATAAACTAGTTTACCACACAAGGCTTCCCAATAAGCCGCTAGGATGCTAGTGGCCTAGTATTGATCCCTATCAAAAATTTACTAATGCTATCGTGCAACTATCCATCTACTTTACTCTTACTTAGCAACTTGAAATGCAATCCAGTTTAACAACTTGAAAAGAAATTTTACTCTAACTATTTGGAAGTAGAAACCATGCAATAATACCTAAGGCTCTTAATCACCATGCAAGTCACAACAAATAGCAAATTTTGGCATTATCTTTTCAACAATTTTCTCCGACCATTACAAATGAGAACAAATGGACTTACATAGAGGCTAAAATGTACAACTGACGGTAGAGATAAAGAGGCAAAATCGATGATCCAGATTGAATCGTAGAAACCCTAATTAGGGTTGCCACCCCATCGGCCAATGAGAAGATGCCACTTCGTCAATGGACCAATGAAAGAAGTGGAAAAGTAGCAACCAATGAGAAGGCACCAAAATGGTGACCAATCAGAACTAGACACTTGTCCTATATTAGAAGAAAGAGAAATTGCCACTTGGGCTTACATCAAATGATCTTCTAATACAAATCTCCCTTTTTCTTTCATTGTTTTAGCTAAGGAAATGAACCTAGCTAGCCTTTCGTTGACTTCTTCCATGGGAGGGCAAGGTGTATGTTTTATCTTGAGCTCAACGAATTTCATCATGCTACTTGCTGCCTGTAGTGTCTTTTCATGGTCCTTCTCATACTCTTTTGCAAATTCGATAATTGCATTGAGGGACGAAAGGGTGTTCAAGTGTTTCTTCTTGATAGTAACCTTTCCTAACTCATCCAATCTTAATCGAAGCCTTGTCTCATCAATGTCTTCAAAATCAAGTGCCACCCCAACGTTGCTCATCATGGTTGAAATGGAAGCGTCAACGCTTGGGCTGTGCTGTGCAATTGCATTCTGTATCTCCTCGAGTGTTCTCAAGCTGGTAGTCAAGGCAACAAACCAAGACTCAACCATACTCAATCCTCTTTCATCAACCAACATGGCCCTTTCCAAATATGTATTCGATAGCCCAATGAATCTCTGCAACCTGGGAATAGCCAAATCCTTGACTGGAAGGAAATCCTTCCACTCCTCTTCAAATGTTCTGAAATTGTTTCTAACAGTCACTAATGACCGGAATGTTGAGATGAAGGAAGGCAAGAAATTTTGCTCATCTTGGATTGTATCATAGATCCAATCCTTGACTTTATGTAGCTGAGCTGATATCTCTTCTAGGTTGCTCCCGCTGTCTTGAGGAAGGGCTGCCTGATGCAACTGTTGGATAGGTTGGCAATCTCTCCAATATTTGTTCTCAGCCTCCAATTTTATGATCCTTTCATTTGCCTTCCTCAACCTTTCTCTGATTGAAGCTATACCCTCTTGGATCTCCTCACATTCCATATCATCTGTGTTCCTTCCCAAATTATGTTCCACTATCTTGTATTCCTGAGTTGCAATCTCATCCAATGCCTTGTTGACTGTTGGTATAGCAATCTGAACCCTTCGGTGACCATCATTGTCACTCCTGATTACCTTTACCACCGTTTTTTCCATTTGTTTTTGGTTCTCGCTATCACCCTTTTCTATTAGTCCTTGGATGTCTTCGACTGTTCGGGCAGTTACTACCTTGCCTCTTGGCATAAGCATTTGCCTTAACCATAGTGGTGCGGTGCATCTCCCCAAATCTGGATTCAGTTCGATTAACAGAGCATCACCAACGGCCTCGGGTGCCTGACTTATTGCCTCAATATCAATCAGTCCATCTTCTTCTCCACTAGTTACTGTCATATCATCTCGTTGTTGGTTTTCCGAGAGAGGAGAATACTTAGTGCTCTCACTGTAACCACTTGATTCTGAATCAGAGCTCACCTCTACCGCGGTCCCTTTATCACTTGAATTAACCTCTTGGCTTCTAGTGTCAATTATGGTTTCCCTTGATGGTGCTGCATATTGTCTCTTTGCTGGAGGTTTCAGATGTTCATTGCTTTTCTCAACCTCCAAAGCTCTCTTCTTGCTTCTAACTGTTTCTTGTTACCGGCTACTTCCTTCTCCCTTCTGTCCGGCTGATTCCATTGGACCCTCTTTTGGCCTCATCTTCTCATAAGTAAGGGGTATCCTTTGACTTTGTAGCTTCCTTAATCTTTCATTGTACCATGATTCGGTATGCAAATCAACTGTTCTTGTAACTGCCTCCAAGGAAGGATCCTCTGATGATCATCCCAATCTACTGCATTCAATTCTGTTCCTTCTACTGTATCTTAATCTTCTCTTAGCACCTTTCCATCATCTTCCAATTGATTGGGAATATCAAGGCCTCTTCATTTGATATCTCTCATCATGTTCACCGACAACCTTGAGAAAGCTAGCTTTCTCACATGAAAGTCATCTTTGGCATTGGCCCAAAGGTCCTCTATAGTGGGAACATGTTTAAACCCATTTCCATGAGATACCTTGATAAGACCATTGGGATCGAATCCTTGCCTTGCTCTATACCATCCTAGATGATACCATTCCAATTCTTTCTCTGCAGTTGCAAAGGCGGCACGATTGGGGCAACTATCATTGCCAATCTCGAATGAGAAGGTAATCCCTGTCTTATCCTCTAGTCTCATTATTCTATCATAGTGCTCAAATTTTATAGCCAATTCCATCAAAACTACCTTGTCGGTGCGCGATTCTCGTTACTCTGCTTCCTGCTACTCTAATGTATGTAAATTGTGGAAATTGGATGAACCAACTCCCATACTTCTTAATCCTTGCTTTTGCTTCCAATGAGAGTCTCTTAGCAGGTGTCCCTTGTAATACCCTTACTGTCTTCATGGCAAAGGCATCACAAAACATTTTGTAATCCTTTTTGTTGTGCAAATGAAGCTGCGGATAGCATTCATGCACCAAATATTGCCCCGACCCACTACTAATTTCTCCTAAGGCCTTAAGTCTCAGACTCTTATACAATCTAGCAATTAGGTAAAATAGATAGGATCCCATGTAGAATTGCTTTTGGTTTTGTACGGTTTTGAGTTGCAACTCTAGATTCTCACTTATGATCTTAACCTAATCAAATCTTCTTTTTCCTTTTTCAATTTCATCAATAAAGAAGTACATCCAGTTTTCGAATTGCATACCTTGAGCTAGGCCCATGATCCGGCTGAGAAGCACAATGAGATCTCTATATTCTGATTTGAAGTCTGCCACTGTAAGCCTTGATGATTTGGTTACTCCCTACTTTCCCTTGTGAAGCCAATCTTGCTTTAGATGTGTGAAATAGGCTTCCCAGTTATCCTGAAATGATTTGGCTGCCTGATCCATCATCACCACTATCATGCTCGTGTACTGGGGAATGTTGAATGTTTTTTCGATTGCCTGTCCGCCAATGTTTGCCAACACCCTCTTCCCTTCATCGAAAATGATGGATTTACTGATCAGATCAAACCTGGATGCGCACTCCATAACCAATTTTGGACAAGGCAAGGTAGGAGGAAAAGTTACTGCGTGTACAGTTCCACTTTTGTATATCTTCTTTGCCAAGGGAGATTGTCCTTCCTTTAGTTTGTCCTTTACTTGTATCATATTTACTGTACCGACATTGGTATCAATTATTCGCCTCATTTTGGAGAAGAAAGTTGTTTTGGGCATCATATCCTCTTTGTCTTTCTTAGTGTTTGTTCCCTTAGGGTTCTTGCTTGCACTAACATCTACCATCCTAAACACTTATTTCTGCCTTGTCGTTCTAAGTGATATGGACTACCCTTATCGATCTCCAACCTTCTTTCTATTGATGAATTCTACACTTATTTCTACCTCGCCAAATGCCCTATCACTACACTTATCAATCTTCAATCTTCAACCTGGGAGTGGGACAGGACTACCACTTATTTCTGCCTCGCCTTTGCCTTAGGATGGACTACACTTAGATATCTCTCTCCAATACCTAGGGTGGTCTAGTGTATTTTTGCCTCTTCAAATGTCCTATCATGGATTCTACATTTATCAATCTCAAAATTTTAACCTATGATGGGATGATGAAGTGGTGGATGATGAATGCAAGAAGAACAAAGGGAGACAATGTCTAGACAAGAACGAAATAGAGAAATCCACTTAAGGACCCCTTGCAACTCTAAATGATTTGAAATTACCTTTACCAATAGCCCGGTCTTCTTTTGGAATTTAGGATTTGACCTTAGGAAATTCAAACCCTCTTGCAAATCTTGGTGCGCTAGCTGGAAAAAAATCAGAATTTGGCGCACTTGAAATTCCCCATGCACATGCTACAAATCAGACTTTACTCCTTCTTTTCTTCTTCAACCAAAAATCGTCCAAACTTGGGAGAAAATTACAGCCTCTAGAAGATATAAAATCAGAACTCAAAATCAGCTAGGACATGGAAAAAAAAATCGCAGCCCTTTAGCAAATACAAAATCAGACTTGAATAACAACCAATTTGCCCTCCAACTTTGCAATTTTGAAAATGTTTCCTCTTGCCAAAACAAATCGCCTTGAATAGGAAGTCTAATTTGCTTTAGAGAAAATTGCCAATCATGGGAAATTTGCCTTTAATCATGAAAAATTGCCAATGGTGCAGATCTACCCTCAATCATGGAAAATCCTCAAACATAGAGATCTTTACCATGAAGAAATTTGCCAACAATAATGCCAATCTGCCTTAGCTGGAAAAATCGCCCAAAGAAGATGCCAATTTGCCTTTGCAAAATCGCTTAAGGAAGAGGAAATCTGCTCTTAGTCAAAAATCGCCTAAGCACCAAAGAGGAGGAGTGAGGAATGAAGAAATAAGGGGGAAGAGCTTCCTCTTATACCCTACTTGCTCATCCTTTCTAGCTGGCCGACTGGGACCCTAGGAGCTAAAAAAATATTAATTAGAACACAAAATTCGCCCCCAATTAAATGCTTAGCCCAAAATTAACTTTGCTAAGATGAAATTTACTTTTTTAAATTGCCAATTAGACTAAAATTGCAAAAAAAAAGTAAATAATGCCTTGGAGATGCTAAATGTTTCCATTTAATGATGATTTGGTAATTAATATGTCATTAAAACCGAATTTTGGTTAGCCAAAAGCCATTTTTCAATATTAAATTACTAATTTCATTAAGGACTTAAAAATTTTCAAGGCAAATATAATCCATTTAATTCCAGGTTTTTGCAATTCAATTCAAATCGATTTTGCTAGGCAATTTTTTAGTTTTTGACAAAAAAAATCATCTCTAGAGTCTAGAATCGCTTTTGCAATTTGATTTCATCATCATAAAAATTAATTTTTTCATCGAAAAAATTCAAGATTTTCCAAACTTAAATCTAACAAAATTTCATTTTTTGAAAATTATTCAAATTTATACAATTATATCCTAATTTTCAAAAAAAAATCGTCAAAGTACAAAATTTACAATTTTACCTTGCCAAGTGTTCTTTGAAATTTGTCCGGCCTAAGGATGAAATTGGTCGTTCTGGAAAATCAAGTTGAAATCGGGTGAAAATAGATCTAACCTTCTCCCTTTGGGCCCGAAGGCATCCAAGACTCAAAATTTTCAAAAATCGAAATAAATTTTTTTGGACAACTTCAAAAATTTTGCCAAGACGACTGAAAAATGGGGCCCCCCAAAATTTTGGGGTGATGGTGTGAGAACCTCACAACAAAATCCAAAAATCCAAGAACATGGCGAAGGAAGTTCAATATGAGGAAATTCTAAAGTGACAAAATCATCAGCAATGGATTTTGATCCATTACAGGGAAATAAATTTCTGAGAAGGTACATTAAAGATAGGATCTTCGAGGGGAGATTTTCAAAAAAGTCAGGCAAAGTTCGATCATACCTAAAAGAATGGCGCAGTTGGAAAGGAATCAAGCTTACGTGGCCTCCATCATGATTTTGTGGCACCTAGTTATCTTTTCTGATGAGTTGAGGTCTCCAGGTCAGACTTCTATGCATTTAGGGAATGAAATCAAGAATAATCTATTCAAGGAAGACTGAGCATTTATCAAGGAATAGACATGCATAGTGGATATTTATTGCTAACCACTCTCCTTCTGTGCAAGCATGCATAGTGGGAATTTATTACCCACTATGATAGTATATTTCTTATTGCATTAATTTAGATTACTTTTCTTTACCCTAACCCTAATTAGGGCTGATGTGACATGATCTGGGCCATCGGTTATTGTGATCATTTAGGCCATTTGTTGTAATCGAGGACCTATATAAAGGCCTCACTCCTCATTTGTAAAAGGGAGGATTTTGTGAGATTGTTGCAATGAGCTATTAAGAGAATAGAGTTTTCATTGAAGCTTGGTGAATACTTGACGTGTCTTAGTGCTTGCTTGTTCTCTTAAATATCCTCACTTAGATTAAGTTTAGTTTAGTTAAAGTGTTGTGATTGCAATGGAGAATGTGATGGCGTATTGATGAATCCCTTTGGTTCATACTTTTGATGTTTTACTGATTCTAAATCGTTGTGCAAAGTTAGCCTAAACCTCTTTCATGCATATGTTTAACTTCTATCATTCATATACGTTGTTCGTTATGATGTTGTATGTGGTGGTATGAAAATCTTTGGCATAACCCTTGATGATTGCACCATTTCACATGTAGTTGCAGTATAACTTGGTGAAGTGGAGCTCGGTAAATTGAGGAATTTGTCCACCAGAGTACCATCTATTGTCATCACTTCCCTTAGGAATAGATTAGGATCTCTACACCCTATCCCATTTTTTTTCCGCATATTTTGTGAAAACCAAATTTAAGTACTTCATTGCAAAATACCTCAGATACCTCCCGCATCCAATATGGTTTGAAATGAATCTGAGTAAAGACACATAAGGCCCCTTGTGATCATCAACAAATCACATCAACCACCTACCTTATCCATAGTCAAAACCTGACATTGAAGGAACCTTGGAGTCATCATACAATCTTCTTACAATCTTAGCATACGCGACTTTATTCAAGAGAGGATAAGATATTTGGGTATTTTGTTCTACTGGTTGGTGGGTCATAAAACATGCATCAACAATACCTAGAGGGTGTTTTTCTATATTATAAAATTTGGAACCATACACAATGATAGTCAAATGTTTGATGAAATACCATAGGCTCGAACGCAAAATACATAACCATAAACAAGGCTTGTAAATTGTTTGGCAAATATCAATGTGGAATCACAAAAAATGGCTGACATATGTATGTCAAAATATCTCAAAGAGGTGTCATTGGGTCACATGAAGAAATGGAAATGTTCAAATTCAAGCAAAGATGGTGGATGCAAACTTACTGACAGAATGCATCGCTAAGAATGCATCGCTAAATATAGTGTTATGGGCTTGTAAGCATCCTTCTTATCTGTGTTATAATAGGAGCTTCCACAGCAACATAGAGACACCCCTCAAGGCATAATTAAAGGAATCTCTGTCATATTTTATGGTTGGAAATGCTGGTAGATGTATCTGTGACAAGCAAGCTAAACAAACAGGTGAATTGTTTGGTCTACTGCATGGAGATTTGATCCATGACTGCCCTTATAAAAGGGGCTTCAAACTCAAAAATTCTTCCAATTACACAAGATGTGCACGAATGAAGCCCTTAAAATTAGAACTCCATCAGGGCTAACTTGCTCAATGGCTTGGATGAGTATGCTTGCAATGAAAGGATCATCCTTCACCTCTTCTTTATGATCCACAAATTTTAGAAACATTGCACCTCTTGTGAACATTGCAATAGCATTCACCAAAGGATGATATCTCTCATCTTTTCGTCCATTGGATACTATGGTCAGACCTGTTTTGATCCATCAATCCTTGATGTACTACATGCAAGCCTCTACGCTGGTCACATCTCTATCCAATGAAGTGGTGGCACGTTCTCATAACTAGGGCCCTTGAATCCTTTTGGAGCCTCATCAATTGCTCTTAACTTTTTTTGCCAATACGATGAGCGAACAACATTAAATGACAATCCATTTGCATAGATGCATCTTGCTATGGCTTGCTCAACAATGTCTCTAGCTTCATTCTGAAATGATGTTTCCAAGGGCTCCATTGCTCTCTTATTTGCAACTGGTCCTTGAGGAGTATGCAAGAATGAATGGCCCTCTATAGGTGGTTCATCAGGAGTGGAAGCTGAAGCCACAGATGATTTACCTAAAAATTTGAGCATTTCCATTTTTATAATGCCTGTTATATAATTCCCTGTAATAATTATGCTTTGGAAATGCCTATTTTCTTGGTTACAATTTCCATATTTTTCCATAGTCTGTATTGCTGAAATATTTTGGTTTCTTGTCTGGCTTGCTAACTTGTTCTTAGCATCTTTGTGTATTTCTCTATTTAGAGTGTTGTGGGGGTGGATTTGATTCAAACCAAACCATACGATGTGATGTCTTCAAAAATGACTCCACACTTTGGCCAATTTTGGTAAAAGGAAATATTGCCAGCTACATTGAAGGAATGTAGGGCTTTGACCCGAACTTATTCAAGAACTTTGAAAAAGCATGGGACAAGGGCTTCATCTCAATAGGTGGGGTTTCCTTCATAGTTACATGACTAATTGTAGAGGCACAATTCTCCCAAAAAATTGATTTCAAAAGGTTTCTGCTTCCTGGAGATTAGTTTTCTTGTCTATAAAATAGGTTTAACACAGAAGAGCTTCCAGGGAAATGGAAGGTGGTGATACATTACATTAGATTACAGGTTGAAGTGTTTCCATTCCCATCCTTTTCCTATGTTGAATCACTTTCGCCATGGGGTTTAATATAAATTTTCCCTTTTGTTTTATTCTTCTTTGTCCTAATTTGTGGCCTCCATGAGGTTTAAGGGTGGGCTTACCATTTATTTGGGCCTAATCCTTAGATTTTGTAATTTCCATTTATCCTTCTCATTTTCTGTGGGCCCTAACCCTTCTACCTGCAAGATCCCAATCTTCTGGTTGAGCTTTCAAATTTGAAAGATTGCAAAGGGACCTCCTCATCTGATCTGGGTATGCCTCCCATGTTTTGCCTAGTGGGGATAGGCCCCAAAGGATGACTAAAATGAAGAATAGGTGTAAGGATAGGAAAGTGGCTCAAGAAGATCCTTGAGGTGTTTTATAGTTCTTCTTTCTTTAGACTATTGGGTTGGAATGAACCCCTAATAATTCCCCCTCAAAGCACAAGAATTTGGACCTTGGGCAGTCTTCTCCTAACCCTACTTCTCCTCCCCATCTCTCCCAACAGGTGGATCTTCTGGCTTTCTTGGAGGTGGTGAAGAAAGCTAATAGTGTATGTGTTCTACAGTAAACAAAATGAAATCATCAAATGGTTATTGGCCCAACTCTATACAACTAAAAATAAGATTAACAAGTTGGAGACCTTGGTTGAAGTTGATGCACGAGAAGATAATTGGTCTGTACTTGTCCACAATGAGAGAACTTGCAAAGCAACTGACACTTTATCCATAGACTCAATAATTGGGTGAATATTGAAGAGAAAATCCAGGAGCTCCGTGAATTAGTGCCTTTTGAGGAGGAGAAAAAATAAATTCTTAGTGCCATTGCCAATATAAACAACAACTAGGGGCCTCAAAATAAATTTGAAGGAGATTCTGGTTTATAGAAAGGAAATGATGACTGATACTTTTAGCTCTCCTTAGACTCTCCAAGAAGAGCTTGAGCATGCAAAAAGAAAAAATGAAGGAGATGGCGAGTGACTTGGCAACAGAGGTCCCTGAAGCTGTTGCCCCTGCATAAGGGAGTAGGAAAAAAAAGGCTCCTTTTTTGAATTTTCTAAAGGAGCTCAATCACGATTGGAAGGAGGTTAAGCCCCCTGCTCTTTAGTCTTTGGTCTTAGGTGCTTTATGTTCCAAGTCGTGTTGTTTCTTGCTCTTGTTGTTGCTGGTTCTTTTCTCTGATTGATTTTTGCTGGTTTTTTGCTGGGCGGTCTCACTCCTTGTGATCCCCCTTCCTTTCCGCATTTTGGCATTTTGTAAGGGCTGAACCCTCTCCTAATTTATCTTATATGAACATCTTGATTTTTGGCATTAGTCGTTCAAAAAGGAAGGAGGCATGCCTTTTTCATATCTACTCCAAAGTCAGTTGAATCTTGGAATATGCTTTACATACACTCCTCTCAGCAATCCAATCCTTTCTTAACATAGATCATTTTGTGATTTCAGAGAGTAAAATCTGCAGCTAACACCTATACAATTACCTTTATATGGTATAAGAGAAGGTCTTGGTCTAACTCCCTCACAAGAGGCCGTAGGTTATGTAGGTTGCATGCTTGTTTCATGTACTTTCATTTTATGCAAGGGTTTCTTATCACTGTCAAAAATCTCAATGTTGTCTTGATCTGAGTTGTGACAAATCATGTGTGCCATGACAGGTTGTTTCTGTGCAAAGTGTTTTCTTGTTTTATCTCCTGATGAAGTTTTCCTGTTTTATGGGGTGTTTTACCATGTGAATTATTTTTTGATGAGTTGTTTTGTTTTCAGTAGTTATGACCTATTTTCTGCAGTGCAAGGGTCTTGCATGATTTCATCCTAAAAATTGCAGTCTTCTGGGTTTTTTTATTTTCTCCACAAAAAAACACAGAAAGGGCTTTTATGATTTTTTCCATAAAAATCAAGTAAGGTTTTCCAACTTATCCTCAAGTGTTGGCTTCTTCTTGCAAACAAGTTGAAGGGTTTGCAGATTGTGGGTTTATGAAGGCCAAGCTAGTTTTCTTTTGTGGGTTTTATTGTTTTTCTTTAAAAATAAAGTTTTGTATTTTGAACGTAAGGAGATAAGAGAGTTTTCTAGTTTTTTTCCATGAAAAGATCATGGTGAGTTGCATCTAGTTTTTTCACTGTCCTGGATTTTTGTTTTTTTGCCCCATTTTTCTGCATGAGATTTTCATGAATATTTCGAAGAAAACATGTTTGATGTTGCTGTTGTGTGGGATTTTGATAATTTGTTCCTTCAAAATTATATCTCGGATTTTATTTAATTCCCAAAAATCATAATTCATGTTGGTAGTCAGATTTTTTCATTTTTTCCACAGAAAAATCATTGGAGGGTTTTTCTATTTTCTCCACAAAAATTGTGGTTTCTTGCAGTCTATCTTTGGATCCTAATGCTCATTTGCAAAGTTTTTTAACATTTTTTCCAACAAAATCGTAGCTGTTTTTCTAGAGCAGATCGGGTTTGGAGATTTTCTCCTGAAAATTGTGTTTAAAGTTTGAGAAGCTGTTCTTGGTGTCTCTAGCTACAAGAAGGGATAGTTTTGTATCCCAACATCAGGTTTGAAGATTTGTGGTTATCTTGGTCATTATCAAATTTTTGCAGAATCAGCAGGGGTCAAAACAATAGGCTCATTTTGCAGAGCGATCTATGCATCTGTGACCAGAAAGGGCCAACCTTTCATGCTATTGTGACCAAAAGACATGTAGATTATAGGGTAGTTAGCATGATGAGTCGATGGTCATTAAGGGGGGCTTTTTAAAAAAATGTAATGTTTCTGTAATGGTTGTCTTATTTAGTTTAGGCAGTTTCTATTTCCAACTTCTGTTTATGATTATTTCTTTTAGAAACATTGTAATCCAGTTTCCTATATATTCTAAGTTCCGTTTCCTTCATTGAATATACAATTAACTTTACAAAGGCATCCCGATGGATTGTGCTCCTTAGGGAGAAGGGATATAGAAGCTAATAAATAAATAGGAAGAAGGTTACCCAGCAGATATGATTATTTTGTGTTTCCTACATGGAATATGAATTAAAAGATTTAGTGTCATTTTGAAAATGGAGTACTAATACAATCAAAACTCGTAGAACACAAATAGATTAAATGGTGTTTTCAGGATAACAATGACTGAAACAACAATGCTGATGAATTTTAATGACCTTTAGACCACGAGTTATTGCCATCTTGCCAATCATCTATTGTAAAATTCTTAACATTGTGAAATTCCTAAAATGTGACTAATTAGATGCAATTATATGGGTGTAACTTTCAAATATTGTTTTTTAAAGATCTAGTGCTATCCCTTACTGTTATGTCTTTCTGTTCATAGGGGAACTCAAATCACAGAAGCTCTTCAGATGCAGATGGAGGTTCAAAAACGATTGCATGAACAACTTGAGGTGAGCTTTTTTTAGCCTGTTGATTTGGTTTAGAGATTAGTGATGATTTGTATATTTGTATGAAATAAAGATTTTGGCATACTTATTTCTTTACAAAAATGTTAAAGAGTGTTGATGAAATGAACCTCCAACTATAAAAGATCAAGACCAACTGGAAGTTTGAAATACTGGTCTACATTGAAAAGGACCATATAAGAAAGAATTAAACCTAAAGTGGGTAAAAAATACTCAACTCAATGTAGACAAGCCTATGGGAAAAATAATTCTATGCAAAGATGGCCCTCAGTAAACATAGAGGTGTGATGGAGATAAAAGTTCTAGTCTGCATCTACATCATAATCTGCAATAGGCAAAAGAACAATATCCTCAAAAATGTAAGTGAGGGGGATGATGCCCTTAAGGGATTGTCTTGGGGTAAGATGGTCAGTTGTTTGAATTAACCACAAGAGAGGAAGCAACAGAACCCTAATTAGCTAGCATTTACCTTTAAAATTCAACATAAGCAGAGAGGAGAAGGCTAATATGCATCTGCCCTGTAGTTTGGGTGGTAAAAGTGGGTGTGTCACCGAAACTTCATATTGAAAGTAGTCAATTCCAACTTCTAGTGAAGGTTAAGAAGATTTGAGTGTTCTTGATGGACTTCATCGAGGATTGTGATGTCTCACATACTATCACCATCTGTGTGGAAAGCTGTAGTATCTAAGGGGCACTTCGATTCAGAAGAAATCTCAAGGATAAGTTTAGTAGGTTGGAGTTGCAACTTCAAGTAATAGGATACAGGGGCTAACTTGACAACAGAATTAGACTATTTGCAGTATGTTATGTTTCAAGAGATTATTACACCTTGTAGGATTTTTGAAGAGTCATAGAATGGCAAAAATGGTCCTGTAGCTTTGAATATCAATAATCAAAGTGCCATCAAATTTAAAGATTTTTGTACATCATATGAAGAAAAAGCACATAGATATAACGCATAATGATGCAGAGCATCATGGACCCATTCACATTCACCATAAAAGTCTTCATTCTTCCTTCTTCCTTCTTTTTTGTAGCAACACTCGCCTATTCAATGTCCTTCAAGACAAAACTCGCCTTCCACACATTCAACACTTTATCTCTGATCGCATCTACAAGCATCACATCTCCTTACTTCGACAACAGGATCAATGTACAAGTCCCCCAAACTGACCAAACACTTGTCACAACTCTTCATTCTTCAAATGACCCCAATTGTCAGGCCTATGCTTTAGGTCTCCAACACTTCACAACCTTCAACTTCTCCAAACAACCTTCTTGACATCAATCTTTGACTGAACAAATAACATTCCCTCAGATTCATATCAAGCTCTGATCCACAAACACAAACAACAGTCTTGAATAACTGATCACATTCATCTCCCTGTGACAGTCATACACTCCTCAATGTCTGTTAACTCACTCAGCTTGAAACACTAGTCCCTCGTCAACATAAAAGACTCTCGCTTACACCATTTTTACTACCCAATGCAGCCAAACAACTTTGTACCAACCCTACACAAAATATGGATCTGTTATGCTGTCAAAACTGTGATGGTCCAATGTTCGGTCCTTCTGGGACAGTTTTCAGAAATCAAATTGTTTGACCCATTAGACCTCCAAACAAACTTTTCTGGAAGGAACAAAGTTTTTTGGCATCAAGAGGTACCTTCTCCCAAACTTACAGGGTTGTACGAGTCCATTTCATCATCCAACCAACATTTTCTGACTGCCAATTCTGGAAACATTCACTGTGACACAAAATCTGACTTTGTGTCTCCTCTAACACGTGCCAGACTTTGCATGGAGTCCGGCAACCAAATTGAAAGTAATGTATACCATTCCTCCCTCCATTACACTAAGTCTTGGCCCTTGGTCAACATAGAAAGAGGAGCTTCTAAATTTTAGAAACTTCACTGCTTACCCTACCAAGGGTTTGGACAGTTTTTACAAAAACTTAGATAACTCTGTCAATACTTGGTGAAATCTAATGACACGGACCAAAATAAAGAAAACTCAATTCTTAATCAATTCCAGTAGGAGATAGATCAATATGCAGAGATTCTCACAATAAAAAAATGGCTGCAATCAGACTGTACTAACTGATCAAAGCAAGGAAATAGTGCAGAAATTCACTTTTATAATTTTATTTGATACTCCAGTTCATACATTGACCAACACTGTATTTTTTGACATTTGCGAAGACATTCAAAACTTGCCTCCATCTGTTTTAACTTTTAACTGACAGGACCCTCTAACTATGCTTTGATCATTTGGTATGCCTTAAACATGATCATTAGCATGTTGTCAATGTAATAACCCCAATAGGTTATAACTTCTTCAAACACCAAAAATCTTTATACTTCAGTTGTTTGACATTTTCTCAAACACTTTGCAAGCAAGCTCTAATACCACTGTAATGGGCACCCCTGAATGTCCCAAAAAACTAAACCAAATTGCTGAAAGGAATTATGTCAAACAGTTTGCATTCAACCTCTTATTTCTCCGTTTAATGTTTTAAACCCCTTATAACTCCGGAAATCAAACGTTTATTTGTTTGTTGTGTTTTGTGCATGGAATTGGTGTCATACAACATAAACAAGAAAGAAACTACAATAATATGCAAAGTGGAAATGAACTGCTGCCAATAAAATGTTATTTTCAGAATTCATAAAACCAAATACATGGCAGATTTATCAACTCACTAATTACTTCAGCATTATTGACATAATACTCCAGCCCATGCTTTCGAACTTGATGCTACAGTGCCGCATGAATAGTGCTGCTACAGTACTTTGTCCTTCAATCATTCCACTACCTTCGTAATATCATTCCCTCAAAGCGGCATAAGTGTCGGACAAGTAGTGAAGAAGATATGAGCAAAATACTAAATCTGCCTGTAGCTGGAAATGCAATTAAATTGCCTGATAATGAAAGCCGATAACAAAAAATTCCAAAGGCCAAACCCCAAGGGAATGACGTCTAGAATGTTACAAGAGAGGATAAACGTCCTCAAATGCCAAGAACGGAGCTACAACTCACACACCAATTTTTTCTCATATTCAACCTTGATCATGGACATCTTTGGATCACCAGACACCACAGTCTGTGATTGTACAAAATCTGGTAAAGATTGAAGTCGTTCTAACTCCACGGTCACCTTAGCTAAATAAAATTGTGACTCCTTGAAAGCCAACTGTGTACTCTCAAGAAACTCAAAAGTCACCTTGAGCTGCTGAGTAAGCTCACTCACCTCATCTTCCTTGACCAATAATGCGTCATATGTTGTACTGCCCCACTCCATAAGATAATCTCTGTCGGCTGCCAACTGCATATAATTCTGTTTCAGAATCCGGATAGCCTCCCATAAAGAGTGGATCTCTGTCAAGGAAAGATAATTGCCTCCCTGCTCATCACTAGTAGGAGAACCCCATCCATAAACTGTTAACAACTGCCGAGCAGCATCGAAATGCTCGCAAGCGATAGAAATGTCTCGCTCACCAACTCTCAGCTGACTAGACACATGATTGTGCCGACTGGTCGCACTCCTATACTCTATCCCTGGTACACTGTCCAAAGGAGTAACCTTAGAATAGCTATCATCTGTAATACTCAGATCCTGGGACTCTTCTGTAAACTCTGTCATATTTGAGAGATCATTAACCCATTCCAACAAGAATGGTCAACTGGATATATGAACAATGCCCAACACAGGTGTGTAAAAACTAAATCTAGCATCAAACAAGTTGCTGGCATGGATGAGAACTACACCTGGCAAACTACTAATCAAGTCCATGATGGTGCAACAGATACTACTACCAAGGAATGATAGATATCTCCGGTCAAAACGATCCAAGGTACTAAGATAAGGATCCCAACATCTAATCCATGAACGGAAACCAGCTGGCAATTCAAGCAAACTTCTCACCTGAGTAATGTGAACAATACCAACTGACTTCACGCACCTGTCTACAATCTCTGAATTTGGAGTGTGAATGCTAGACATACTCATATCATCATCAACATGTGACCCAACTGTAAAAGAAAACTGAGTCCCTGGTATACGCGCTAACTCCCGAACTGAACTCACCTCAAGACAAAGCTCGTCCACGTGTCTCTCAGAATCTTGGAGAGCCAACTGAGTACATACCAAGGAATTCCGAGTATCCTCCAGCTCATGAAAAAATCGGTCAACCTCCTCCTCCTTCTTCACTACATCTAAATAGGTCCTTGAAAGATTAAGGATATGATCGCGATCTAAAAGTAGGTGTATGCAACTTAATTTCATTGCTTCCATGCCTTCCTTGATCTGTTGTAAGTTGTCACAAGAAGAACCTGTTGTGACTCCTTTAGTTGAATCATCCAAATGTGATTCTCAATCAATCCATGTATCCTGTCATGATGAGATAAAGCCGTGACAATATTCTTGTCCCTTGTCTTCAGCTGGCTTGCCAAACCAAGTAAAGAGCTACTAGCCTCTATCTCATGTGAAGAAGCATCCAACTGTGCCTGATACTCATTTTCTGCAAAGTCTTGAATGCTCACTTTCTGATCAACTGTACTATCCTCAAACATGACAGTATCCTCAACTGCTGTAACTTCACAGTATCCTCAATTGCTGTAACTTCATCCAGCCCAACTGTACTAGAATCACTATCTATCTCAATCGCACAATCCGGTGTCCCTGTGATATCACCTTCTAGCTCATCCTGCACAACATCTGTAACCCCTTCTACTTGTGAAGATGATGAAGATAAACCATTACCTGAAGATGTGCTAATGTCTCCCTGTATCGAATCAGCATGTCTGTTAAACTCCTCATACAAGTTTCAGCCTGTCATAGGGAAGGTACGATCCTTAGGCCTATCAAAACGTTCAATCAGTCCCTCCTTAAACTCCACGTATGAGGTAATGTGTGCATGACCCATAGTGACCATACCATGATGCCACCACTCGTGTGCTAATCCATCCAGGTGAATTGCTGCATACTTAATAGCTTCTTCCTTAGGCATAGGGTTCATTTGAAAGTATGTGTCAAGCTTTTGAATCCAAGCTCTTGTTGTAGACTTCTTAGACCCATCATAATATGGTAATTGAAGTTTCCCTACTTTCTTCCGTAGCTCATAGCTCTGGTTCCTGTCATGTCCACGTGGCATATGCTTCATCCGCACATCTATATACTCCCTAAAGGTAATTGCAGCAGTAAAATCTGGACCTCCAGCTTCCCAATCTCTCCTTAGCTGGTCCTGTATATTAGTGCTCTGGGGCTCTGGTACGGGCTGCTCTGGAGCCCTAGGAGGAAATGTGGGAATAATGGGCCTCGAACTCACTGTCCTAGATTGCTGGGGTGCATGACCGAAATTGTTCCCCACTTGTTCGCCTCCATTATTTGTCCCATCCTGATTATTACCACTCTGGTTATTTCCTCCACCCACATTAGCATTCAACCCCATTTGACGAGCCATCATCTGCATCATAAGCTCCAATCTCTGACTCTATTCCTGTGCTCTCTGCTCTACTAATCGCTGTTCCTGTGCTAAGGTGTCTAATAACTGTAAGAATCTTTCCTTTCCCTGATCTGGACTGGCATTCATTTTGTCAAACATTTTTTTTCTCTCTATTTAGCTATTCCAAATTCCCAATAAGACCTCCACAGGATGGCAGGAAACCGGTTTGATACCACTGTAATAACCCCAATAGGTTATAACTTCTTCAAACACCAAAAATCTTTATACTTCAGTTATTTGACATTTCGTCAAACACTTTGCAAGCAAGCTCTGATACCACTGTAATAACCCTCCTCAAATATGCCCTCAAAATGATGAAAGCTCAAGGAATTTCATCAAACAATTCACATGCAAGGGACGTATGACTGATATAGTATTTCAGCTAGCTTCAAATGACTTTTTCTTCAATTTGCATCAGTGAGAATCTTGTGCTAGAAGACTACAATGGACTACACAATGACCTAACATGAGTGTGCTACTAATTTTGACAATATTCAGTGCATATATATGATCTAAGCATGAGAAATGAACACCTACAGCCAACTGACATTTTTACAAACAGTTGGTATGCAAACTAACTAGCTGATAAATAATGATATTAAATTGCTTAAATGACACCAACAACTATTATCTTCTTAATTGCAATGAAAATTACAATGGCCAAGACTATGGCATTTACATGGATTACAAAATGATAATGCTGGTATAATGCACACTTACAACTGAAAGCTTATAACACTCTAAAAAGCAATACTAACAAAAGAACCTGGTTGTAGATGGCTGTAATAATTTCTTTCAATGCTGCCCTTTCTACTTTGCTTTTTTCGAACTGCTTTTTCAGCCTGCTTTTTCGGTTCTGCTTTTTCGTACCCACTTTTTTAGCTTACTTTTTCGGTTCCGCTTTTTCGGATTGCTTTTTCGTATCTGCTTTTTCGGATTGCTACTATGTTGAATCTCAAGACCATATCTTTCAATGGCATCAAGATTTCCAGCTTGAAGGGATTTCGTCCTTCAAACTATAGAGACATAATCTCCAAAAAAATTTTCAATTTTTTTGATATTTCCAAGCATGCTTAAAAGAAGCTCTTTCCATTTCTTTTATAGTGTTCTCACAAGAGCTCCGTCCTTCGTTTTCTCAATGTGGGATAAAACATAACTCCCTTTATGTAACTTATGTCTCCAATGTGTTATAAAATAAAGGGGACTCTTTTAATTTAAATATTTCCCACAAACTATAGTCTATGCATTAATAAAGTTAAATATTTAAATTTAATTTTATAAAATAGCTTTATCAATGCATAAAAAATCTTATCAATGATAAACAAGTCTTCTTGTCGATTTTAAACAATTACCATCGACATATCGCTGCCCCTGGATGTCCGACCATGTCCAAGATGACTTACTATAAATAGTAAGTATGCCCAAAGTTGCCTCAAAACCCCTCAAAAAGACCTACAACTGAAACTATCTAGGCCAAATGGCTTCTAAGTCCCTTTAATGTCTTGTTTAGCTTACGGGACAGTGGGGAAATAGGCTAATGACAACATCATGCTATGAATGCTAAAAAAGGGGACATTACAGTCAACTTGACAACTTTCAAATCGTTTGATTTTCTTGTATCAAGAACCTAATTATTATTCCTATTACAGGGATATGGTCACTTAAGACCTAATAAATGCCAAAACATAAAATCGAATTCCTGTCCTACACTTAAGACTCATACATGACCCAATTGACAACATTTGACCAATATGGGACTATTTGACATCTTGACTACAAGATCATCATTATGCAATAGTATGGCCTCAATAGCATTGATTACATCAAGAAATGGTCATTTTTGACCCTATGCACTCAAAATTTCTCATAGATCTTCCCATGGCCTTATGATGGCCATCTGCTCTTGGTGCTCCTGCACTGCATCACTATTTGAGTGTTTTAAGAAAAACATATTGCTTCCACAAGTGAACTAATAGAAGACAGTAATAATAAGCCTTTGGATTAAATATAGAAATTCAGAACATTTTTGAACTGAAGCAAAAGTGATGAAGAAACAACATATAGAGTGCAAAAGGGGTATGCTAGTATTATTGATGCAAAGTATGATAGGTTTTTCTCACTTATAGTAAGTTTTTGTTTGTTTTGTGTGTCCATGAGATAGAAGGTGAAAAGTTGATTTCCCTCATCCTTTAATGTATAAGAGGTCTGTTTTGTACATAAAACATTATTTATTTATTTTGGGTGCGGACATGAGATGGAAGGTGAATGTTCATACAGATTGTGAAGAGTTGAGCTCTTTCACTTCCCTTAATTATGGTCTGAAAAGCTATACAATGACTAGCTAAGACACATGAGAGTACAGGAGAAGGCATATATGTGTCCTTGAGTGTTTGCCAACATTTTTTAATAAGATTTCAGCTGAAATAAAAATCCACTTTTTTCAGATACGAGTTATTTTCAGTTTATTCTGTTTTTGTTCACTTGCTGCTTATAATTCATTAAGTTACCCAAATAATTTATTGCTCCCTGGATTACCAGCTTAATTCAATGGCTTGAATATGATAGGATTTAATCAATCTAGATGTCCTAGGAAGGCCTTCTAAAGACTGAAGTATCTGAAATTGACAGTTTACTCAAGGAAAGGGCCAAGATCAATGTTCAGGATAGTAAAAACAAGTAGCTGGGAACCCTTCGTGGTTTTCATAAATAATAATCTTGCACTTGCATTTTGTAATAGACAAGTCATAAGATGCGTAAAATATAATGCTAATTTTTCTCCCATATGAATAGAGAGAAGAGAAAATAAAACTTCTTGTTTAAAGCATATGGTGGTCTATTTCACTTTGTACTTGATAAAAGCATGCCCTCAGTTTGGTGAAGAATATTACAGTGCAACAAAATTGTGCTAAAGATGAAAAAATAGAAATAATGGTGCCACTAATAACATGAATTGATTGCTCAATGTGGAAAGCCATATGCAGATGTAATTTTAGTAATCATTTTATATTTTATAAGAAGACAAGTGCATGAATAATGAAACAGTTATTTATAAGATCATAGAGAATTTGAGCTGTTAGGTTAGCCAATGCCTCGAACATTGTAGCCTATCGTTGCACCTGACCCTTTTTTATATGTATGTGTTATATTAAGTTGTTGCATGTTATCCTTTAAAAACATATATTCCCGTTGCTGGTGCACTTCAGATTTGCATATCAAAAACCATATATTGTAATGAACATATCATCAATAAGGCCATTCTTATTTGTTTTTATAGTGTGGCAGGTAATCTCAATGATATGTTAATTCTCTAGAGTAGATCTCTTTAGGTATATTTTATTTTGATTTACAATTCAGACCTCCATTTTTGATGTTATTGTTTTGTATCTTAACTTTGCATATTTGAAATTTCAGCATGTCATTCATACTTAGCATTGCCATGACTACCTTCGTTGGTTCATGGAATAATCCACATTACATTAGCGCAAGACAAAATCTGCAAGCACAAAAGTTTTTTGATAAGGGTGTTGCTGTAATCTAAATTTTGAAGGGAACCCATAATTTGGATAGCAAGTTCTAGGTTTAAGTCATAGCCGGTCTGAAGATATTTCAACATTTGAAGTCTGACACAGTGTCTAGGTCTTATTAAGATTATATGGTGTCTTTACCATATACAATTATAACCATTTTATAGCGCAATTTGTTTTTGCATTAGCTACACTGGTAGGACACAAGTATAAAATAATACTACTAGACCACCCAAAAAAGCATACACAGAAATTAGGACACCATCCTCACCCAAAAAATATCATTACCATATGAGAAAACTTACACAACTCAAACATCACACCATAGTAAAGATGAGATGTAGCCCACTATGTCATTCTAGTCCTAGTTGGAGATATCAACTAGCTATTATAATTTTTCTATAAACATCATTGCACAACACAATGACCAACACATCAACGTGAATATTTAAACGTACTGTTGCTTCCAAAGAATCATCTCTACTCACCTCATTGCTCATACCAAATGATCATTCTACAAGAGTAGCATTTGTAAATCGACTTTTAAGCTTCATGAGACCCATATTTTGTAGATGACTATATGCTTAACCTCCAAATAAGTATCTTGAAAAAAATACGAAGCTCTAGGTGCTTCCGATAATTATTATTAGACATTGGCTTCTATGGTTCCAAAATCTACATTCGGCTCTCCTAATATCTCTTTACTCTTATCTAGAAGCTTTGGAGGACTAACAAAAAATTTACATTCACATCCTCCTAAGTATCCATTTCAATCAGGGATTTCACTAGAAGATCAAGCAAACTCTCATGCACCACACTAAATATAAATGCCACCTTTAGTTTTACAAAACATCCATGATAGAACCTTGCTAGTGGACCCCATATTGTCCTCAATACTAACAAAGTTAAGCATGGGTTTTATGACATCTGGTTCCTCTATTATATTGCAATTGAGTATCTTTTTCAAACCATGATCCATTACCCTCCCATGATGATGTTGGTTTCTTGATCCACTCCTAGTAATTAACATCATGCCCACCCCAAGCCTACTCTAATCATCGTACAATGCTAATAACTCAACCAATGCCCATAAGACTCTAAATGTCAATGCCAAATTAAACCTTGACTACACATCATTTTTTTAACACACTTCAAGTTTTAGGTATATTTATTGATAGTCTATAAGAAAGAAGGTAATAAATCTAACACAAGTGATAGGGCTTTTATCATATACATTGTTGCCTAGGATAACTCTGTTCTCTGCTCAAGAGATTTCTACCCTAGAAATGAGTTCATCGCTAACAATGATGCCAAAAGTAAAGAAATATAGCAGGATGAGGCCAATTAGTTTCCATCTTGCTTTTTAAATAAGAAATATCCTTAAGATGCGCCCCTTTATGTGCCAAGTAATCCACATCCCCATTCTATTTTCTATAACAATGACTCACTTGAATTGAAGGAAATCTTTTCTCCCCGTCTTCCAACAGTCCCTTAGTTTCTAATTTGAGCATGATTTCTTATCCATTGCATTTATCTTTGTAAATTCCTTTTGTATATGTCATTTGAAGATCTACAAGGAGGGGCTCCATCTCTAGTCCATTGTTCAATTTTGTGCCTAACAATATGGAACTCCCAAGAAGAAAGAGCCTTGAGAATCTCTAATCACAAAATTTGCATCCACTAAATTGGATTTTGTTTGGGGGCCTCATTAAAGTTTAACTTTATTCCATTCTTTAAAGCTACCCATTTATCTTTGTAACCATTTTCCTTATTCACCATTAGCTCTTCTATCAAGAGCAACACAATCATTAATTGCAGATAAAAAATGTATACTTTGTTTTAACCATCTTGATTCTTCATAGTAGTATGTGCAGCCTAATGTTTCCCATTTGGAGCCCTTGAATTCAACTAATGTTGGCAATCAGGTCTTGCAGAGTGTATATATATATATAGATAACAATGCAAAAGAAACACAAGTTTGAGTGTTTCGTTTGTATTTAGTGATTTGGCTGCTACATGATGGAGCCCAAATTTTGGCAAATTGGGGCTTCCATTCAAGCTCTCTCCTGCTGCTTTTATTAAAGTGGTGATACACTTATTTAGCTATATCACAACTTTATTACAGAATTTAAGACAAAGGAAATTCCTGCTTAATATGGAAATGGTCAAACCAAGGTCCACAATGGGAGCTGAATCAAGTTTGGGATGATGAACAAATATAGTGAGATGAACAAGTTTGATTTAATATTTTTTACTTTGCCAGTTGTCATTTTTTTTTCTGCCATTGGTCTCAAAATCTAGACAATGAGGTACACACGCTTGACACTTGCCAAATGGATCATAACCATATGTACTAGTCTTCTTGTTGGCTCTGTGGCATATATTTCTTACTTATGCAATCACACAGGCATTGGTATATATTCTACAATCACACAGACATTGGTATATATTCTGCAATCACAGAAACAAAGTGCATACACTCAGCATGTAAAGGAAATAGAAGATCAAGCACAGAAGCACCTATATGTGAATGTGTACACCTTCAAGGACAAGTCTCGACATGACTACAAGACAAATCAACCTCCTAAATGTTGAATTCATATCAAGACAAGCTACAGTCAATGCTTACATACCGAAGTATTGTAAGGATATTCACAACTACATGCAGAAACACTATCATAAGATCATTGTATAAGCCATCAAAATCACATTAGAGGCAGCAATAGGAAGTTTCAGATCAACTGATTATATCAAACCAATCAGATGAATGCTGAAGAATGAAAAGAAGACTGGAATGTGTTGAAGGAAGACCAGTAATAAGGGGCAAATACTCACATGCACTTGTCATACCGAGGAATAAATTGGGGAAGCCCGATGAAAGACAAGAATAACCTAAGGAATAGGAATACAGCCTTGGTCGTATCTCTTTTGCTAACGAAAATTGGGAATTGGGACTCATAATGATCCTTCTATTTATCAGAGGAACTAAAACTATTGTTCTCAATGAATTCCGACAAGCAGGATGCAGTGATTGAATTTTTGATACATATGTACAAAAAGGAATTGGAGTTTTAATATAGTGATAAAGAGTGATTAGAAACGACAGGTCAATAAGAAAGCAATTTGGATGGCTAGCAATAAGGAAACGAGTTTAATCTGTTATTGCCTCAAACACAGAAAAAATCAAGAGTTTTCTGCTCCCTCATCACGCTCCAAGCTTCTCATGTTTTGCACTGCACATTAAAACTAGCCAACCTGGGGCTTTCCTGATCGAGTCTTTCAATTCAGGTGTTCATATCATCGTAATCTTTTACTACAAGAGTCTCTGTCCTTCCTTACTTGCAGTTGTGGCATGAATTCTGTTTACAAGGCAATGAAATTTGAGGATCCATCGAATAGATGAAGCAGATGCTAAATCCACAGTTGTCGTGAACAGAGGTGCAGTCCACAATAAATTTATAATATTGAGCAACGATATGGTGGTAATACATAAGACCAAATAAAAAGAATTACTGTCAAAAGCCAAATGAATAGATTAATTACTTTAGTTTGTGGCAAAAAATTAATTATGAAGAGTGATGTCTTTTTAGAAAGTCACTTTTATTTTGCAAGATATAAAATGTAAATCTTTTTTTTTTTTTTAAAGGCAAAAAATGCCATATTTGAAAAACATATGAGAGAAGAAGGAAAGCATTTGTAGGGAGGGATAAGGTGCTTATAATATGACTTTGTAATGTAAATTCAAATATTTTATTTTAATAATAAAATAAACGAGCTGAAAAGACTAACCACACTAAAAAACATGACAAAAATATATATATCCTTGCTATATATTATATAAACATATATAGTAAAAATGTATATGTATATATAATAACAAATATGCATTCATATATCATTCATATATATCATTTATTTATCATTCATAGAGTGGCAACATGATCTTTATATACATAATCTAATTCTAAATACTTGACATGACCCATTTCCTTTTGATAAGAACGTTTGGAAAGAAGGTTCACTATGGTACAGAGATTGAATTCTGATTATTTTTATGTAAAAATTCTTAATTAAAAGACAAGATACTATCTAAAATGCATGATGGACAAATAGGAGGACATTCAGGATTTTGAAAGACTTATCATCTTATAAAGAAGATTTATTTTCAGAAGGTCTAAAAGTAGATGTAAAGAAATTTAGTGCTGAATGTTTAATATGCCAAAGAAATAAAGGTTGTCATGTCCCCGTCCATAAACACTCTCACATCTGCAACTCAGAAGAAATAATCCAACAAATAAATCCATAAACTGATTTCCATTAATCTGAAAATTGTTTTTTAAGACTTAACAATTTTCTGTAATCTAACTAGGTCAAGGCAAATAGGAGGAACATACTGACTCTATTTCACCCATTCAATTCAATCCCAAAAACATAGACGATATACATGCAAATGATTATTGTAGTGCAGCGATTTATTTCTGCAGGTTGCAATAGAATGATAAGAACATGACGTGGCCAATGATATCTTATGATCAACGAAGGTTGATATAAAATATTAATATCAATTGGTCTGAAAATGTTGTATGTTATGGAGGAGCTCGATCATTCTCTAAGGAAATTCACAGGAATGATCTTCTAAGATGCTGCTATTGTATAGTCTTAAGACTTAATTGAATAACAATCAGAAATGACATATTATATTGCATCGAAATAAATATTAAGATCAAGTATGGATATTAGCAAATAATTTAACATGATATGATTTACAGCAAACATGTTCTTAGAGATACAGATGTTGATAACTCATCAAAGTAATAGTCATTGATTGTTAGAAGGGAAGTGCTTAGTAAATAAGCCATAGTTGATATTGAATTAGTAGAAGATAACACTTACTTGATGAGGTAGGTTTTAATTAATACATTGAGTTTTATTTAGGGACACCATTCAAGGAGACAAGCCTCGTTGAACACAACCCTTCCCATTGGACCAGACATATCTAAGATGGACAAAGGCATCTCCAAAAGGGACTATCAGTTAAAAGCAAGAATGCAAAAAAGGAAAAATGAAAGAATGGTCTTAAACTATGCATATCTTGGTACAAATAATACTTATACCAAAATTAGGTATAAAGTATTTCAGTGATTATTAGTGGGACTTTGTGCATTATAGTGTTGATGTGAGTTTTTGTACCACTACATAACATATTAGTAATTGACTATTTGATACGACGTATCAAACACACAATTCCTCTCTTGAAAAGTTAATGCTCGTGGGATATGAGAATAACTCTAATGTTCCTTACACTCGTGGATGCTCGCTCAATTTTATCGATGTGATTTGCTGGTAATCATGTAGGCGGCCTTACGTTGTTCATTCAAGGACGACTTGGGTTTTTGGTGAGATGGTGATGATTTTGTATGAGTGCCAGATGATGTTGATGGTGACAGTGATGGTGGAGGATGTAGCGCTAGACAATGTTGATTGCGCGAGGAGGCAATAATGCTTCTAATGACTTCTACCTTCCTAACTTTCTTAGAGTAAAATCCGACTACTTAACTACTCGCTATTCTACTCCTACTCCTATGAATGGAAAGATTAGCAAATGGACGGGGATCGAATTTAATGAAAGCTTACGAACAATTCCACCTCCATAGATGCAATGATTCAAAGGAAAAGAGAACTAGTTTACCACACAAGGCTCCCTAACAAGTGGCTAAGATGCTAGTGGCCTAGTTGTAGATCCCTATCAAACATCTACTAATGCTACCATGCAACTAGCCGTCTACTTTACTCTTACTTGACAACTTGAAATGAAATTTGCTTCAACAACTTGAAAAGAAATTTTACTCTATTTGGAAGTAGAAACCATGCAATAATACCAAAGGCTCTTAATCACCATGCAAGTCACAACAATGAGAAAGAAATAACGAATATTGCCACTATCTTTGCAACAAGTTTCTCCAACCATTACAAATGAGAGCAAATGGCCTTATATAGAGGCCGAAATGTACAATCGATGGTAGAGATAAAGAGACAAAACCGATGATCTAGATTGAATCCTAGAAACCCTAATTAGGGTTGCCACCCCATCGGCCAATGAGAAGACGCTACCTCATCAATGGACCAATGAAAAAAGTGAAAAAGTAGCAACCAATGAGAAGGCACCAAAATGGTGGCCAATCAGAATTAGACACTTGTCCTATTCTAGAAGAAAGAGAAATTGCCACTTGGGCTTACATCAAATGATCTTCTAATACAAATCTCCCCTTTTCTTTCATTGTTTTAGCTAAGGCAATGAACCTAGCTAGCCTTTCGTTGACTTCTTCCATAGGAGGACAAGGTGTATGCTTTATCTTGACCTCAACCGATTTCATCATGTTGCTTGTTGCTTGTAGTGCCTTCTCATGATCCTTCTCATACTCTTTTACAAATCCAATAAAAACATTTAGGGAGGAAAGGGTGTTCAAATGTTTCTTCTTGATAGCAACCCTTCCTAACTCATCCAATCTTGATCCAAGTCTTGTCTCATTGATATCTTTTTCTCTGATGTCTTCAAAATCAAGTGCCACCCCAACATCGCTCATCATGGTTGAAATAGAAGTGTCGACGCTTGGGCTGTGATGTGCAACCACCTTTTGTATCTTCTTTGCCAAGGGGGATTGTCCTTCTTTTAGTCTGTCCTTTATCTGTAGCATATATACTGTACCGACTTTGGTATTAGTTATTTGCCTCATTTTCGAGAAGAAAGTTGTTTTGGGCATCATATCCTCTTTGTCTTTCTTAGTGTTTGTTCCCTTAGGATTTTTGCTTGCACTACCATCCTCCATCTCGTCGCCCTATTACGGGATGGTAAAGTGGTGGATGATGAATGCAAGAAAAACCAAGGGAGACAATATCTAGACAAGAATGAAAGAAGGAAATCAGCTTAAGGACCCCTTTCAACTCTAAATGATTTAAAATTACTTTTACCAATAGCCGAGCTTCTTTTGGAATCTAGGATTAGACTTTGAGAATTTCAAACCTCTTGCAAATCTTGAGGCTCTAGCTGGAAAATATTAGAATTTAGTCTTCCACAAATTTTGGCTCCCATAAATTCACCAAGCAAGAAGAGTGCAGATCTGCCCTCAAAAAAATCGCCAAACATGGAGAGTTCTGCCCTAGCAACAAAGAAGTCTGCCTTAGGAAAGAAAACGCCAAGGGATGGAAGAGTTGCTCCAAGATAAAATTCGCCCAAAACAAGAGAAGACTGCCCTTGCCAAAATTGCCAATCATCAAAGAGGAGGAAGATGAGAAGTGAGGAGAAAAGAGGAAAGATTTGAGGCTTAGTGTACATTTGCCAAATATTTCTCCTGTAAAATTTGGCACCATTTAGATTTGAGGCTTAGTGTACATTTGCCAAACAAGCTTTCCCCCGAAAGTTTGTTTCTTTGGGCAAGATTATGCAATCCAATTCCCCCATGCTTTTTCTCTTGAGCCATGTTTTCTAGAGAGATAAGAGGAATCTTCTTATTTTCAGTCATGTTGCTTTTCCAAAGGAAATCTTGAATTTTTTTCAATCTGTTGGATGATTGCTGCAGGGGCTTTAAGGAATGGCATAAAGTAGTTGGGAATAGCAGATAGAACTGATTTAATGAGCATAATTTTCCCGGATAATGACAACCATCTAACCTTCCAAGCTGAGGTCTTGGTCTTTTATTCTTTCCACCACAGCAGACCAACAGGAAGCTTTGTTGGCCCCCACAAAGAAGGGAATCCCCAAGTAAGTATAGGGCAGTTTCTCAACAGAAAATCCCAAGATCTTAACAATCTTTTTTGATATGATCTTGCTGGTATTGAAGAAAAAGATTTTTGATTTATTGGCATTGATCTTTTGGCCTGAAACTGAAGTATACAAATCCAAGGACTGCTTTATTTGCTTTGCTTCTATGAGAGAAGACTTACCAAATAGTAGAGTATCATCTGCAAAAAATGAGTGGGTTACTGACATGGATGTTCCTGAAATGTGTGCCCCTTGCCAAAGACCATGCTCGTATTCTCTAGAAATGCTCCTACTAAATGCATCAGCCATGATAATGAATTGGACTGGGGATAATGGGTCACCCTGTCTTACTGCTCAAGTAGAAGAGAAGAACCCTGCTGGTTGACCATTGATAAGCACCAAGAACCAAGCCCCTGAGACACAAGCTTTGATAGTTATATTGGTATTGTGATGAATTAATATGGGAAGTATGTGGGAGAATGGTGACGAGGCCACGCACTAGGAAAAACCTTGTCATGGTTGTGAGCAGAAAATACTCGTGAGGCCAAAAGACAAAAAAGTGTATTGCCTTTGGGTTTAGAAAGGATAGGCTTTCAAGCCACCGTACAATGGATACACCTCACAATCCCTACTATGGTGAATGGGTGGTCAATCATTAGAATTAAGTTAGGAATGATGAAATGAAGGGGAGTGGTGATAAAACCCCGCACTAGGTAGCCCAACTCATATGTATGGCGAGGGCCAAATGAGGCCAAGGGGGAATAATGTAACCCCCACTTATAATGTTGAAAACTTTCTAAAATTCATCTTGTAGCATTTTTTGTTGAAGTTGATGAAAGATCAACCCCATAGCTTCAACAATCATCTGCATGCAAACACTTGTCACAAAAAGAAAGAAGCAAAAGCTATGCAGGTTGGAATTCTCAGATCCACAGATGAGACATTAATGATGAGCAAAAAAAAGATTGCTATTATCAAAAGTGAATGAAAGTTTACAATGGGAGATCGTCCTTATAAAGGAGATTGAAACCCTAAAAAGGTCTAACCTAGGTTGCATCATAATAATTACTAAAAGAATTCATTATTAGATGCCTAAAGTTTAGCTTAAGCAGACCAGAGTTAATTAGGAAATATCTAATTACTCTAACATTTTTCCCAAATGGCATAAATTCAACTTCAAATTCCCTTGGAATTCCTACAAATTTTATTTTGATGGTTTCCAAAAATTGTCATTGAGTTATTGTAAATTATCCTTTACTTCCAATGACAAAAACTTTCTAAAATTCATCTTGCAACAGCTTTTCCAAAATGGCACAAAATCCAAAATCCCGTAAGTGTTTCTAAAAATGTCCTTCTGATTAGAGAAGTTTTGGACATTTCTAAATATTAAATTAATTAATCTCCCTATGCTCGGCCAATTAACCCATGGAAGAATAAAATGGATTAATAACTGCCAAAATGAAATTTGGAAAACAAGGGGACATGACAAGTTTATTTAAAACTTTGATTAGGTTATTGAGAAGAGTGAAACAGCTATGAAACAGAGCTATCTATGAGCACCTAATCAGGTGGAAGAATATGCCAATTGATGATGCAACATAGGAGGATGAACAATTTATATTAAAACATCCAAAATTGTTGCACAAATTGTTTTCTGAAGGGGAGGGGCATGTTATAGCTAATGATAGACCGTAACACCATATATTCCGAAGCATATTTTATATATTGCAAAATATATTATGTTGAGTCTGTGTGGCATGCTTAACATTAATATTAATTATAACTCATATCTTAAATAATTAGGATGAAGGGGCAGGTTCTTAGATAATTAAGCTCATAAATAAAGGCGGAGATGTTTCTCCAAAAGCATCATATCATCTAATATTGAGTTCGGATGTTTTCATCTGATAATTGAAGATCACCCCATCAAAATGGCCTGCTATAATTCTGATTTTTGCATTTATTTCCAAGGAATTTCATAACAAATTCTGTGAACAACATGGGATAAAAAGACACATTTCTGATGCTAGGAATCCACAAAAAAACAGAGTTGTAAAAAGAAGAATAGAACCATCCAAAAAATGGCAAGACTCTTGTAAGTCTAAACCTATTAACATTCTGGAGAGAAATGGTTCATGTGACAGTGTACATTATGAACCGAACACAAATTAGAGTCAATAAAATACTATATGAACCATGGAAGGAAAGGCCTACAACTACTAAATATGTTGAAGTCTTTGGGAACAAATGTCATATAAAAAGGGATGAGGAAGATTTGGGGAAACTTGACTCTGGGTCCAATGAAGGTATTTTATCTTGGTTATTCTTCAAGGAGCAAAGCCTACGGGTGTTGCAACAAGAGATTGCACATAATTAGTGGAAGTGCAAATGTCCAAGCAGATGAGGAAAGACTTCGCAAAGAGAAGGCATAAGAAGTTGATTGTCTAAAGGAAGAAAGCTGTAAAGAAGAGTAAGTAGAAGAAGAAATTGAAAATGATTTGCTTGAACAATGAGACAGAAAAATACCATCATCTAATACACCTTTGAGATTCATACAAAGGAAGACACTTTGTAGTTTTCTATTTTAACAAATACACTCTGCTAGAGAACAACTGCCTCTACCAACTAGGTCTTCAACTTCCACTGGGTTTCCTCAGGATAAATTTTTGTGTTTGTGCTGCATCTTTACATTTCAAAACTTCATGTATTTGATGGCAGCTCTTTAATTCCTTCTGATTGACACTATCATTTTATCTCCAGTTAGAAGAGTAGTTTACATCTTTGGCTCCTGGTTTCTAACTGCTTTTGATGGAAATTATGAATCAATAATCAAGTTATGGTAGTAGTAGAAATATTAACATTGGCTAAATTTATTCCATTTTATATGACTTAGAAGGCTTCAAAACCCATTCTAATTTTTTTTCAAGCATCGAATTACTAAATAATATATCAAAAGACCCTCAATTCAAAATAAGTACCATTAAGCATACATTCCAATATAGGGGTTACTGGATAAATTCTAGTAATGATAATCCTCTTCTAATTAGCCATAAAAAAAATGATAATAGAATCCTGAAAAATGATATCTCACTCTGCAACTAGAAAAGTACTTTGACCAAGAAGTTCTCCTACAGAGTATATAGTTGGCCACATGTAAGTCTACACCAGCTATGCATTGGATTTAAATCCTATCATAACCATTACAGTAGTTCTCAAAAATTTATACATTGCAGAAGTAAATGAAGTTCTCTTACAGAGTATATATTTGGCCACATGTAAGTCTACACCAGCTATGCATTGGATTTAAATCCTATCGTACCCAATTACAGTAGCTCTCAAAAATTTATACATTGCAGAAGTAAATGACTGAATATGAAACCCAAGCGTGCGAGGTAGATATCTTGAACAACTATCCTTAATATGCCACTATGAATATGGTCAATAAAGTCACTTCTTGAGTTTTTCATATAGAGTGAATCTATTTCTATGTTAAAATAAAGAAGTATAAAACGAGAATTTTATTAAGGAGATAATATGTTTTAGCTTTTGTAGCCAAAGCCCAGCAATGATTCAGATGTACATTGGTTTGGGGGGACTGAAAGAGAACATTTTGGATTGACAAGATGTGCCTATTTTGTGGAAGTTGTATTTTACGAGTAACAAGTTGCATGATTACTATTTGCTGCTATATGAAACTAATCAAATGGCTAGGCATCTTACATATTATGAACATTCTTTGGCAGGTACAAAGGCATTTACAATTACGAATTGAGGCTCAGGGTAAATATTTACAGAAGATCATTGAAGAACAGGAGAGAGCAAAAAATCAAACATCCTCTTCCCCTGAACTCTCCCCTCGCTCTGAAGAACCTGATGAAGGTATAGATAATGCTTTTCCCAATTCAGATGGTCAACGGAAGAGTGGCAAATTGGAGGAGACTCTAACAAAGGATGGAAACATTACCATGCCTTTGGTTGATATTACTCAAAAGCATCAAGATGTAGAAGTTATTCACCATAGAGAGAATGAGCAACACCAACTTTCATCCTATCCATATATGGTCAGTGATGGTATTGCAGATTCAGCTAGTCCTGAGTTTGGACCAGCTTTGAAAAGAAGCAGATTCAACAATGATGTTGAGAACTTGGCAAGTCAGCGGTATAGTGAACAACAGCTGATGCCAATGACATTCTCTAGCCAGTCGCATTTTAGAGCTGAAAAATCACCTGGTTCAAACTACCAAAGCACTGTTGCAAGTTTGACAAGGCAGGTTGAGTCTCCTACACAATCCCAGCATACTGCAGACTTGCCCGTGCAAGAATTGCCAGAGGCCTTATCGAGAGACGACGAAGACCAAATTCCTCATGCCCACGATTTTTTTAAACAATTCTTGGAGACAAGTGCATCTCCTTCTATGGGATTTGTGTCTTCTCAATCTCATATACAAATTCCAACTTGTTTGCATGCATCAAATCTGTCTAGTGGTCAAGGTGAATTTTCAAGTGCATTGGATGGCCGTAGTGGACACCATAATGTTCCATCTTCCCAAGCCGGTTTGTTTCCACCATGGACATAAGTTGAGCCAAGCTGGTTAATCCCAAAGAGTTGATAGAATAGGTCTCTGAGTTTAAGGCTTAGTACTCTGATGCCGATCAGAGTATAACATGTAAGATATGTTAAATAGACTTAGTTAAACTTAGTGCTCTTCATGATAAGTCTGTCCCCAGCTCTCCCTTATATGCCTGCAACTAAAAACCAAGAGATGTCTAAATGTTTATGATATTCTTAGAGAGCAAGTTATTATCATTTTACACCAAGAATATCACTGTTAACCATTATTTGCAACAATTGTCAATGTTGAGAATGAATATGTGGTAAACCACCTTTTCCCTTGTCACAAGGTTTGCCATTTTACTGTTGTAATGTGTATACAGGCTTATGCCATGGATGTAGACATATTGTAGATATTAAGGGATAAACTGTTAACATCTGAAATGTAGTTGTAAGGGTCAAATTTTTATTATTTTGAGTACTTTCAAATGTAACTAAAAGTCCAACATCATGTAACCCAGAGGCAATACCACAGAAATACAATCTATTTCTATTTGCGTAATTTTTATTGTCAGGAGGTTTAACTAATTAGTAATTTATCTTTATTTGAAAGGTTTCAACCCTACTTTGGTTGAAACGTAATGCAATTACAATTAAAATTTGTTACTTGTAAAAGAGTATTAATGTAGATCTATTTGAGCACCATATATATGATAATATAGTTTGGACTATTTGAAATGCTTATGTAGTTTTGGTTGCCCCTTTTAAGCTTGTCAATCCTCCATTATGGAGATCTGTTCAAATGGTTGAATTGAATTGATCCAATGTTTAAATAGTGTAAACAATATTCTCCACAATTAAGTATACAGAATATCAGGACCTTAAGCTTACTTCCAAGATTTAGATACTCGCAAGTCTTAGCACTCTCAAGTTGTTTGTAAATGATTACAAGTTTGCGTCGTCAGCATTTTTAGAGCCCACCTTATGATCCAAGATTTATTTTTGACACACACACACATATTTAATGCCACAATCTGCTATCTCCTTAACACGAGTATGGATGATGCTGGAGCATGTTAAATTTATGTTAGACTTAAAAGATTACTGTAATGTGCATTAACAATGAATGGCATCCTGATGGAGTGTGAATTTAACTAGTTGCCACCATTCTCTAATTTGTTTAGGGAGAAAAAATTCTGTAATAGGGAACGCTCCTTGTGATGCATCAATAATGGCTTGGTTTCTAAGTTTATCTTCAATAAGCATATGCCTTGGACTGTTTTCTCCTGGTGGAACTCCATTGGGTAGTGAAATAGAGACCATGCTAGTGTCCCCTTAACCATTCAATGTATTTATTTGTATTTTTCAGAGCAAATAGCTGGTAGAAGTTATTCCTTTTAGGGTCTGCATCACAGCTTTGAATGTGTTGGAATTCGAAGTTTTCAAGCTAAAAATTTCAGATTATTCTCTTCCCCACTTTTCTATTAAAGATCCATCATTCTATAGCTCATGTATGCAAATAAATAGCGAGGTATGTTGAAGTGACATAAAAATGAGGTTTAATAATTTAGGATCTATAAAGTGACAGATCTAACGGTTTTCAAGTCCATAAGCTACAGAAAGTGTGTTTCTTTACCATAACCTTCAATGCATATGTACCTGTAGATATCCATGATATTCATTAATGAGAATTGTCATACTTTTATGTAATTAAGCATTACTTGAAAAATAAAAGTTCTAAATTTGTTGTTTAGGAAAGTTTTGGTAGAATTTTTCATTGGAAGAGATGTATTCTCAATCGTCGTTTGTTACTCATTTTACAAAGCTTTTCATTTTGTATTTATTAAGCATGGTCTATTACATCCAAAATGCTGTTGGTTTTTCTTTTTTGTGGTTGTTGCTGTTCTGTAGGAAATTCAGTCAATCTTTAATTATCTCCGCTGAAATCCAGCTATTTGTCTCCAATAGTGCATCACTTCTCATTGCTTCTACCATCGGCATTTCAAGTTAATAGCTTTCTGATTCTCGCTAGCAACGGTTACAATCCTGCCTCATATCAGCGAAGTCCAGTCAGAGTGAGAGAGATTTGATCTATTGACCTCTAATTAACAAACACTCAACGACTATTGACTGGTCTGTTGGTGATACGCCAATTCATTTTTTATTTTCTAATGAAAATGATCTTCTATGTGTGCCAAAACACAACCCATGAACTAGTCTAGGTGGACAAATGTTCTTGTGCACTACGAGTTCTTTTGGTTGGCCATTGCTATTTGTTGTTATAGAAATCTTTTTGAGGATGTTTAACAGGTTAAATTGGAGAATTTTTTTTTGTTTGTTCCGGCTTTGGCCGATTGAACACATTCGCGGGGTGATCCTGTATACCTCAGCTTTTTTTTGTGAATTGTAATCTTAGTAAATTTTATTAATTGAAAAGAACTATTCATCAAAAAAAAATTGGAGAATTTTTTTTGAATGAAATTGTGTTAGCTTTGGACGCTCAAGGAGGGCCAAAGCATAATGATTACTCTTTAATTACACTGATTTATTTATGTAGATGTCGTTATTTTTAACATTTTTAAGTCAAGAGGCTTTCTACAGTGGCAGCAACCTTCAATGTAAACATTTTCTATTTTGTAAAAAAATTGACATTCATTTACATGTTAGAAAAATAAAATAGAATGTTAACAGTTCTATAGATTAAATGAAATAAAAATAAATTCAAAACATTTATTACCATTGTTTATTTTATTGCTATGATGAAATAACTCATTGTCTAAATTTGAATTGTTGTGATTTTACAGTCTTATAAAATTAAGGAAGAATTTTAAAATTTAAGATTTCTATATATATTTTTGATTGATTTAAGATTTTTATGTATTAATATTAAGGGATAGTATATATAAGATAAATACAAGAATTTATTCATAGTATTTTTGTGTTCATTTGAATACAACATTTATTAAACTTATACTTGAAATTGGATACCTCTCGGCTTATTTTTCAAAAAAATTGAATTGAATTTTTAGGTATGCAAGTCATATATTTATTGGAGCTTGAACTTATAATCTTTGGTGTTTATTTTGTTTTTGGCATATTTGGATTGCATGCCATTACTTTTTGATATATTTACAATAATTTTGTTTTCCGGTTGGCTTTGTGACGCTTTAGTGCTAGGGAGTTTTGTGACATAAATTTGTTCCACTTGAGAAATCATAAGGGCATTAAAAGAAGGAAAGAGGTGAGCGAGCGAAGCTAAGATAAACACTAGTGTGCGTACATTCCCTTTTGGTTTCTGCATGAGTTGTTGCTTGGTTTTTGTAGCATAAGATTAAATGTGGAAGCTAGGCATTCATGACAATGTTAGAATGAAGAAGAGAGTTCAATGAATGGCATCGTAAAGATGGAGAGCGGGGACAAGGAATATTTTGTTTTTGAGCTTATGTTCAAGTTAAGGAGATATTAGTGAAATTGGTGAAAAGGAGGTTGACATAATGGGAAAAATTTTAATTGGGAAATTGAAGTTTTGAGAGGATTAGGAAAAGGCTATGGAGACTTTAGGTGCTTTAGAGCACTTTTTCTATGGGGTTGGGATGCAGGTGAATATTACCAAAAATAAAAATCATGATTTTTTTACAGAGAAAAAATATATATATACATTACATTTTTTTTTGAAGGCAAGACATTTGCATTCTTTTTTGAAGGCAACACGTTGGAAATTGTGAAAGAATATAAGTATCTTTGGATTGACTTTCATTATAAATTAAGTTGGGAGACATAGAGTGAAAAGGAGGTAGGGGAGTTGGGAAGTCTCATATTTACTCCAATAGATGCAGAACAACTGAACTCTAGGATTGAAAAAACAAGATGACTCTTTAGGTTTGTTGGTCAAACCGATGGTTCTATATGGTTGCAAGGTTTGGGGTGGCAGCATGTCAAATTGTAGATAGAGATAACTAAAGAGAATTGATAAGCACCCAATCACAAGAAACCTTGAAGTTAAAACCTCTATGCCTTATAACCTAATCACATGCATAATCAATGCTAGCCAAAAATTAAGATGTAAGAGGATCTTGACCGTAGAAAGAAAACTTTGATGAAGCAAAATAAAAGCAACGAAATAGATGAAACATTGAGCTACATGAGTTTCTTAATACATTTGTGAACATAAAAAAGTTTTTTATAGAGAAGTTTTATAGTGTCATTTAAACTAATAACATTGGTCGAAAAAAAAAAGGGTTACTACATTCAAGAGTTAAACCCAATTGGGGATCATGGTGAGAAAGCATATTTAGGGGCTTCTCTTTGTTGGCAATTTGGCTAGGGTAGATAGTATGAGGTTGTCATTTATGACAACATATACTCAGTGTTAAGTGAGCAAAGTATGGAGATAAAGTTTTGGCAGTAAAACTTAGAAAATTGTCCAAGTATCATGAAGATTGTCTATTAACACTAGCATAGTTTTGATTGGGGAGCTACATAGAGATATTATTGGCATGTGCACACTTCATGATGGATAAAATAGAGTATGAGGATTCCACATTTGAGAGTGCGAGATAGTATGATCAATAGAGACAAAGTCGTAAAGGTTTTTCTAGTTTCAGTTATGAGCAGACAGAACAAGACACGGTTAAGAAATCAAATATTTTATTTAAAGGAATTATTTTGTTTACCAAAATAATTACTTGATTGATTAGGGATGACATCCTAGATGTTAACCCTAAGTGGGCGAAGTATAATTTTGTATTTTAGCACTCGTGTGAAAGCATTAAGGCTAACAATGCAAAATATTATGAATTATCATGGTATAAAGGAAAGTTTTGAAAGGCAAGGTTAAGTGTGATTCTTTGTGATTTGTATGTTATTGTTTTGTGATGCGAACTTTGTAATCAAATCTGTAAAAGACAGAGTATGTGAAGTTGGTAGTATGAGTTAGAAAGGTCATATTAGATATTGAAGATATTAGCATAGAGAAATAGGTTATTGTATCTATACTTTTGTACATTGAATATCATTGTATATTACATGCTCGAGTAGTAGGCTCATCTTGCATACATTTTGTAATTATAATAACAACTCCTAATAGGGGTGAGGCTTCTGACAATGCCTAGTCCTCTAACAAGGACCGAGACACTATACAAATGTAATAGACTCCTAACAAGGTCAATATCTTTCACAATATACTTTTGATTAGTGGATCATTTTGTGGGTACCATCTCCACCAAGGTTTCCTAATTACTGAAATGTGGTGTTAGGTGTTGCATTTCATTATGGTTGTGCTTGCTATTAAGCTTAACTAGTTTATTCATTTATGCAAGTTATAAGATTGTTAATGATATCCATAGCTTAAGAAAAAGTTTAAGAAATATTGATTAACCCCATGCCCCTCCTCACTATTTCCTATTTCTAACAATTGGTATTAGGGCACAATTACTCAAAAGAGGCCTAACAACTTGGATATGGATCAATCAGAAAAAACTCTTGAGCAACTTGATGTACTTATAAAAGAAGTAGATACTTTGAAGGATAATTATGAAGATTCAAAATGTTACATTGAGAAGTTGAAGGACAAGATAGAACATATTAGATCCAAGATAGAGTCTAAAGATAAAATCAAGGATAGTGATGAAGTTCAAGGCATAAGAAAGAGAATGAGATCCTAAAGCATGAGCTAGAGATTATAAATCTGAAATTGAGCTTGAAGGGTGATGACAAGAAAATTGAATCATATATGAGAGTAGAGAATGGAGATTTGAGATCAAACTTGCGAAAGTGACATCTGAACTTGAATCATCAAAGTTATAATATGCATAACTTGAGAAGTACAATGCAATTGTGAAAGGAGGACTTACACACTCTAAGCAACATCTTGAAAGGTTGTATTCAAGTAGTGGAAAACTTGATGAGCAGATTCTTGCACAGAGACCTTCCTATGATAAGACTAATCTTGGATACTTTGAAGCAAAATCATCAAAGAGATTTGAAGGTTCTAAGGAACCAAATCTTGTGATCCAACATCTGGAACTACAACAAGAAGATCAAAACAAGGTTGAGTCAAGTCAATCTAAAGATGTACCTAAACAAATTGAACCACCTAAAGAAGTAAGGAGAATTCAATGGAATGTGTTATGCATGCAATGAATTTGGTCATAGAAAGAAGAAATGTACATGTAAGTATACCAACCCTATTTTGGGTTATTGTTATAACTGTTATGGTTTTGGACATAACGATAGTGAATGTAGGAAACCTAGATTTAACAACAATAATGGTAGAATGTTTAGAGATACTAGTCCTACAAATAATAGACCTATTGGAGGAACCAAAATTTTAAGAAATGGTATAATGTGTTATAAGTGCAACAACTTTGGTCATATTGCCAGAGATTGTAGATTACAGAGCAATCAATTAGGACCTAGATATGGAAACAATGTGATAACATGTCAGATTTGTAACAACTTGGGACATACAACAAGATTTTGTAGAATAAAGAATGTGAGAATGACAAACAACATTAGGAACAATGTGAGAAACCCAAACTTTAGAAAGAATGTGAACAATACTAGGACAAATAAGAATAACAACGGTAAGAAAGAAAGTATGAGAGAACGTGTAGAAGATCTTAATGAAACATTCATTAGAGCTAAGGATCCAACAAGTTCATATGTTGTGGTAGAAAATAAGTCAAGTGAAGCACTTGAGAACATGAAAAAGTAAAAAATTGTTGCTAACCAACCCCTATCCATTTGAGCAACTTATTTCATATTTCACCAAAGGAATTAGCATCAAAAATTTATGTGTATCCTTAAATGAAGAGTTGAGACTTGCACAGTTAATATGAGATAGAAAAGGATGAAATGAAGCTATGGTTAAGTGCACATGAGTTTTTGAGTTCATTTGTGAGTGCGCGAAGAGAATAAAGTTCTTTGGCTAACATAAACAACTTTTAGATGCCTGTGTAATAGCACAATTAATGCAGAAGTAGATTTGAAATGATTTAAGGATCAAAATCGGATTTATGTGTACCATTTGATCATGTAAAGGGTTAAGGAGAAAGTGAAGGCAGATTTAAGAGTGAATTAAAGTGGTTTGAAGAGAAGTTTAAGGTGATTACAACAAACCCTAATTTCGCAATTTTGAGGTATTTTATGATCTTGTGAAGTTAATTGTGAAGTAGTATTCAATATTTTATTAATTAATATGGAAGAGTCCATGATTCTTAATGTAGAGGACATCCCTAAACCTAAGATGAAGATAAACCACATTCCACCAATGGAAGATGACCCTTCAACTACATTTTCCCAAACCCTAGACGAAATATTATACTTGGAGGACATTGGTAGTTATACAAGGAGCAAATTTGAAACCGTAGGAGAAGGAAACATTTGAGGTGAATTTGATAAAGTTTACAATCAAAACATGTCATTTAAAGTAGGTTTTGAACACTTAAGTCGGAATGAGGTAGTTATCTATTTTACTATGAATTCAACAATGAAGAATGGACAAAGATAATTTTTAGTTCTTAGCATAACTCATGATGGGAAGTTCTGCTTGGGAGATAGTTTAGTTGAATTTTCAGCCAACCTTATTCATGAAGTTACTAGTCTAACTAATGAAGACTCCATCCCATTGAATAAAAAGAATGTAAATAAAAATGTAATGGAGAACACCAAATCAACCTACAATGCAAGAGGCGTAGTTATCAACAAGATAACACATGATGATGTAAGATTTGTTTGTAATATGATTTCATCTAAAGCTAAGTTCTAGTTCAAGAGAGGATGATATTGCTAGTGGATTTGTGCTTGTTGCTTATAAGATGTGTTTTGAGAGAACTAAGGTGAATTTATGTGAGGTTTTAAGAATCCAACTGATTGAAAACACTGAGAGGATCGAGAAAGTGAAGAATGGATAGTTTAGGTTTTAGTCTTTGATTACGCATGTTTTTCCACTTGTTGAGAAGATTTCCCTTTGTGTCAGTTACTGAGTTGAATAGCAATGATGAATTCACCATGGAGAAGATAAAAGACTTACATGAAGACATCCCATATATAAAATTAAGAGCAATAAAGAGCTAATTGTTAAGACATTTTAGACTAAGATGAAACAGAGGTTCAAAATTCCACCATCAGTTGTGAGCAAGTACAAGGAAGAAATTTGTTTTAAGATTAAAACATATTTCACCTATATTTAGACAATTGAGCTTATAATTTTGTATGTAGACCCTCTTGGATATGAGGTAACTGAAGAGGATGTTGAAGGATATGTACAAGCTATTCTGAAATCAAAATCTGATGAAAAATTTGATAGATTTGGGACATATGAAGAAAAAATGTAGTTGGCTTATTAAGCCAAGCTTGAAAAGATAGTCAAGAGAAAGGTAGATAACACAATGAAAAAGGTTATGGAAGCAAAACAAATGAAACCCCAGGAGTTTGTAGTAGTTAAGAAAACTTTATCTAGAACGGAGAAAATAGGACAAGAGAACATCTTGTATGTGCCACCATTGGTAGCAACTCCATCATAATCAGTATTGTTGGCCATGTGAGTTACAATTGTTGAGCCATCAACAAAAACATCTACTACCCCATATGCAATAGTTGCACAAGTGCGACCACAAATTATCCAACCTTCACCAGTTCAACCAAGCAAAGAAGAAGAAGAGGTGAGTATAACTTAAGTTAAGAGGAAGTCTACGAGCTTAGCATAAATTAAACAAGAGCCTATAAAAGCACCCAAACAAAAGAGAATGAAGGAAATGACAATAGGACCTATTAAGAGGTAGAAGGTACTAATGTCTTATGAAGGTAAGAAGAAAATGGTAGGATATGTAGCCCCTGTAGAGACTCGACCATCTAGAAAATAAGAAAAGAAAGCAAGAAAGGAAAAATAGAGACTAAAAGAAAATGGAAGAAACAATGGAAACCCAAAATTAAAAAGATAACTTGTGAAATCATTGATGATGGAAATTTTCCAAAGTTGAACAAGTTCTATGATTTGTATAGTAACTTTGAGAATTTTAGTTGGAGAATGTAGTGATTACACATGCAATTTTGAATAATAAGAAGTTTACTTATATACAAGGACTTATTCCAAAAGACTTTCATGAAAGATTAGTAAATGGGAAGAGAAGAGTAGTAGAAGAAGAAAAAGCTATAAGGGAAATACTCATCAAAAAATTATGAGAAGTGGAGAGTGATGATCATTTGGAGAGGATAATGAGGAGCATTGAGCCATTATTACACAACAAGACAAGAGCAATATTGATAATGGGAGGAAACTACGAAGAGGTTACCAAGGTGACAAAGCAAGCCATTATCAAGGTCATCACACAAATGAAGCACATTGAAGTGCAGAAGACAAAATCGTGTCTTCATCTGAACCTAATAAGGAAGAAGCAAACAAAGTAATAGGGGGAGCAATCCCTACTCTTGTTACAAAATTAGTACCACCAACAACCACAATTGATACAAAGATGAAGAAGGTAGAGGACAATAGAACACTAGAAGCACCTACATCAGTAGCCCCTCAGATTATAATTGGTAAAGACACCATGAATATAGATAGCACAATAATAACTATAGATACAACATAAGATCCTTTTAAGTATTATGGCCCCAATGTTGACAATTTGATAGGGTATACTAGCTTTGAGAATGGAGAAGAAGACAAAGAAGATAAAGAAGAGGTAGATGAGAAAAAGAAAGAGGGAGAAGAAAAGGAAGAGAAAGGAGAATTGAAGAAAGATGAGGATCTAACTATCCTTGTAGATGAGTTAAAGAAGATTGATTTGAATTTACAAGTTACTTGGAAAGTGATTACACAAGAAACATCTTTGTGTGTACCAAAGTTCAAACATGCTGAAATTGAGGTTGACAAAGTTGTTTATCAGCATGAGGATGCCAGTTTATTAGTCACTCCTATTAGAGATGCAAGACAAGAGACAACAAGTTCTTTAAAGTCACCAATGGAGACTTTAATGGCAAGTTTAATGAGTTCTACCCCATTGAACTCATCAAAAGATCTTGAATTGGCAATGCTTAAGCAATTATCAATGTTAGCAACTGGTAGAATAATAGAGAAAGGAAAAGGCATAAAAGGAACTCAAGAAATTCTTGAGAAGATATAAAAAAGGATGGAAAGACTACTAAATATTTAAATATATGAGAATGACATTCATAAAAGGGTAGTAAAGGTCTTGGAAGAATTTGACATCCATTTCAAGACATTGATAGAGGTAGCAACAACAAATGCACAAGTAGAGCATGATACAAATATTTTTGCAAAAGTATGTTAGAATGTCAAAGATGATTTGGAAAATATTGATACATGCATCAAAGAATTTACAAACTTTTATTCATGAAGCCAAGGAGCTCTATGGGAAATGTGCACTAGCACATGAATATACAAGCACCTTTAATGCACAAATAAATGCCAAGGAAGATGAGATAACATTTGTAACTAGTGAGCTAAAAAAGATAGATTTTCAACTCATATAGTTGGAATAGAGGATTAGAAAGATACATGATGAAATAAGGATATTAGAAAGAAGCATGAAGAAAACTTTGTAAAGAATTTATTTGTTGAGAGAACACTTATCCCTGAAGGTTCATACAGTTCAGAGGTATCTTGAGGATTTTCTACAAGAAAGGACATCCTATGAACAATTTAGTTGTACATATTTTCAATCAACTGAGTTAGCATCTTATGGGTTATGTGCACTTTTAACAATTTTAGACTTAGTGAAGGCAACATAGAATGAAGGATTAACAAGTCTAAAAAGAAACTTGGTTAACTCCATTGCATTGTTGCATAATCCATCAACATGAAGTAATGGAAGGTAGCAATAAAAAATTTCTTTGTATATATAGTTTTTGACTCACCCTTTTCATACGGATGGAATGGAATCCTAACAAGGTCAATATCTTTCAAAATATACTTTTGATTAGTGGGTCATTTTGTGGGTACCATCCCCACTGGGGTTTTCCATTAGCCATGGTTTCCTTAGCTAACAAAATATGGTGTTATGTGTTGCATTACTCTATGGTTGTGTTTTCTATTCAACTTAATTGATTTATTCTTTTATGCAAGTTATAAGATTGTTAATGATATCCATAGTTGGCCAAAAGTTTGTGAAATATTAAGTCCATTGGTCATGATTTTGTCAACCACTTCTCTCTCTCTCTCTCTCTCTCTCTCTCTCTCTCTCTCTCTCTCTCTTTCTCTCTCTCCCTTTGCGTGTGTGTGTGTGTGTATATATATATATATATATATATATATATATATATATATATATATATATATATATATATATATATATATATATATATATATATATATATATATGATCAGTAAGAGGTTGAAGCCAAGATGAATAATCATATGTTGTGATTACTTATTATTATTATAAATTAAGTTCAAATAGACTCGGTCCCAAGACCTTCCAAATAAGAGGCTTTATCATTGTGTTATAGGCTCTTGTGTAGCCATTGGCATATTTAAATACATTGAATGTTTTATCTTATTATCAAAAAAAACCCATTTGATAAGAGATTGTCCCACAAGAAACAAAAATGAATAATTTCAAGGTTCAATCCTTTCCAATCAAACAACATTTTAAAAACCAACCTCAATTTGCTATAATTCTTGAGGATAACATTCTTCTACTGATTAGTGATGCCTTTGATACCTTTAAGATTACACAAGCATTTTGATATTGATGACCCATATTATAAAGATGATGCAATGAAAAATAGTTGGAAAGTTATAAGGAAAAGGAAATGACCTTCAAGGAATGTTTAGAGTCAGAGTGGTTTTAGTCTATCTTAAAATGTCCACCATTCATCTTGTCGCCCAAAAATTAAATTCTTGGAATTAAGTTTCCATTTCCCCCTTCACCTACTCATTTGTGAGAAAAAGGTTGATATTTTCATCTCCTACTATAAAGAATTTGAAATCACTTAGCATTATATTTCTCTGGTTGACCAATTTGAAGCTTTGCAACAAGAGAGAGATCCATCTATCCCCTCTATCATGATTACGTATGGAAGGTAGATGAGAGGATGAGAGTCCAATCACCTAACAACCCTGGCAAGAGTACACATAGAAGCAAACCTAGGATTGCATCAAGAGACACACAATTCAAATATTTACAAATTGACTATGCACCTAGCATTATAAAATATATGTGAAAATATCCAATGTGCCTAGTTGTGAGTGTATGTACTAATATGTTAGCAAGAAACACTAATCTATTTAAAGAAATAAAGCATTAACTAACAAGACTAATATAACCTTAAGATAGACAAAGAGGAAACAAACTCAAATGAGAATGTGAGCCATTGAGAGGCTCTCTCGATGAGATTGTTCTCTTGATTTGGGGATGAGTCTAATTTGGATATGGATTTAGGATGTATGCTCAAGATATTCAAACTATGATTCAATGGAGATGGAAAATGGCAAATTAGTAGCTTTGTGAGCTCTCAATTTGGCATCATAAGGGTATGGTTAAGGGCTTTGTTTCTCAAACTAACATTATAACTTTAGCTTCAAGGTTGTGATGAAATGGCTTGGGAGGGGATCCAATTTATAGGCTAAGGGCTTGAGCGTTTGAGGGCTAAGATGCAAGGATGGAGAAAAGGTTAAGGAGGGCTAGGATTGCATGAGAGGAGAGCACATGGATTGTGCTTCCTTACAACCAATCAGGGAGCGACACATGTCACAGGGTGAGTGGATGGAGGAAAGGGCAAGGATGAGTCAACAAAGGAGGCTCAAGGGATAATATCTTCATAATGGCTTGTAAGAGAAATGAATGGGCTTGTAAGAGTCTTTATGGCCTTGTAAGAGCATTCATGATTGGGTGGTTGAGATATTTTGGAGGGAGTTGAGATTGTTGACTTTGCTTGGCTTAGGAAAGTCTTAAGCTTGCTTAGGGAATTTGACAAGATTAGGGGGGGGATTAGAGGTGATTTAGGATTAGATTAGGGATGTTAGAGATATGCAAGTGGATGGCATTTAATGAGGGTGGGTGAGTTAGTAGGTAAACTTGGTTAGTATGGGTGGATGGGGTGGATTAAGCTAAAAAGGGGGTTTAGAGATAGGCTTAGGAAGATGATAAAGTCCTTCTAGAAGAGTCTAGAACTTCATAAGGTTTTGAGGATAAATAAAGTTTATTTATCTCAAAGGTTTGGGTTGAGGAAATATTTATTAAAACATTTTTAATAAACATGAGGATTAATATTTAACCTTAGTTAAATATTTTGAGTTGGGATTAAGGGTAGAAAATGATGGGATTAGCCTTTAATCAAAATTAAAGAAGGATTAGAAGCTTTTGGAAGAGGTTAGTGGTCTTAAAAAAATTGGCCAAGTTTTGGGCAAAAAATAAATAAATAATTTATTTTGGGATTTTTGGTCAATTTATTAATTAAATAATTAATAAATAAAGAAATAATGTTTAAATAAGATTTAAACATTTTTGGGAGGGATTCCTTAATTAAATATTTTTAATTAAGAAAAGGAGATTTAATGACATAAAAATAAATAAATAAATTAAATAATTAATTAATTAATAAATGATGATGTCATCAAAGACTTTTTCAAAAAATGGGGTTCTTTGTGTGCATGTGATAGGATACAAGCTAGGATACAAGATTATTTACAAGCTGGAATATGGTACAAGCTTTGGACAAGATTTGGATATACAAGCTATGATACAAGGGGGGATACAAGATTTACAAGCTTTGGTACAAAATTTACAAGCTGAGGTACAAGATTTACAAGCTAAGGTACAAGATTTACAAGCTGTACAGGAGGTATTTACAAGCTTCATTAGATTTTGGATATTTGGTTGGAACACCAAGGGAACACGCAAGTGTTTAATGGGATGGTGGGTGAATGGATGAGGGATATGATAGTGATAGATAATGGATTAGTCTTACTACACAAGGCACCTGAATTACCAGGTTTTCAGCACGGTACCTATCCAAGTTGCTTGAATTGCCAAGTTTTCACCATTGGACGCTTATTTCTCTTTACTATTTTTTTGTATTTTTCAAAAGCTGGGTATACCAAGGATCTTCAAGCATAGAACTTCTTGAGATGAATGATGTTAGTAGGATCATTCAAGAGTTCTCCTTCTGGTGTAGATAGCTGATAGGCTCCAGAGCCAAAGGATGCAGTGACAACATAAGGACCAAGCCAGGTTGGTTCAAACTTGCCTTTCTTTTCTTGATCTTCTTGGACTTTCATATTTTCTTTGAGGATCATGTCGCCCGGCTGAAAGTGTTGTGGAAGCACCTTCTTGTTGAAATTCCTTTTGAGATGAGTTTGATAGACTGTGAGATGATCATAGGCTTGTTGTCACTTCTCGTCTAAGAGATCTAGCTGGGTGAGCCGAGCTACTCTGTATTCTTCATCTGATATTTGCCCCTACAAAGATATGCACAAGGAGGGAAGTTCAACCGCTATGGGTAGTATTGCTTCGGCACCATAAACTAACGAGTATGGAGTTGTGCCTATGGATGTACAGAAGGAAGTTCGATAGGCCCATAGGGCTGGATTTATTTGTAGGTGCCAATCGCGGCCGGAATCATTGACAACTTTCTTTAGGATTTTGAGGAGAGTTTTGTTAGTTGCCTCTGCCTGGCCATTACCTTGTGGGAAATATGGGATAGAAAAGTGGTGATGGATGCGGAGGGAAGTGCATAATTCTTCCATGTTGATATTTTCAAAGTTACCTCCATGGTCGGTGAAGATGGTGGATGGAATACCAAAGCTACAAACAATGTGGTACAAGACGAACTTGGAGACCTGAAGTCCTATAGCTGAGACTCGGGGGATTGCTTCCACCCACTTAGTGAAATAGTCTGTAGTTGTTATTATCCATTTATGTCCATCAGATGAGAGAGGTTTGATAGTTCCAACTAGATCAAGGCCCCAAAAAGTGAAAGGCCAAGGTGGTGCAATAGACTGTAGATCCTGTGCTAGAGCGTGCACAAGATTTGCGTGTTGCTGACATGGGAGACACTTTTTGACAAAGTCACATGAGTCTTCTTCAATGGTAGGCCAATAGTAGCTTTCTCTAAGGATTTTTTGCGCTAGAAAAATACCACTCATGTGGGCACCAGAGTGTACTTCTTTTAACACCATCGCGGCCTCGTTTTGGTCTTAACATTGAGAGAGAGTATCGTGATAACCCTGACGATATAGGGTATTGGCTATGATAACATAGCGGGATGATTTTCAGATGAGGTTCTGGCATTGGGTACGTGTGAGGTGAGGGGATATGATACCATTGTTAAGGTAAGCGTGAATCTCATGGTACCAAGGGGATTGGGGACCAACCAAGATAGAAACATGGTTTGAATCCTCATTCGCATAGGCAGGTGTGAGGAGTTGCTCGACTAAAAACTCATACTACGTAGCTACTTGGGGAATTTCCAAGAGCGAGCTAATAGTAGCCATAGCATCTGTTGCTTTGTTCTGCATTCGAGACACTTGTGTAAACTAAAGCTTTGTAAAATGCTGGGTTAGCTGATCAACTAGCGCTTTGTATGGTAATAGCTTTTCATCTTTGGTTTGATATTCATTGAGGACTTGCTTGATGATGAGCTGAGAATCGCCAAAGATTTGTAACTCAGTAATGTTCTATTCTACGGTTATCTTTAATCTTGCTATGAGAGCCTCATATTCAACTATATTGTTGGTGCTAGGGAATTGTAGCTTGAAGGCTTTTGGAATGTAATCTCCTTGAGGTGTGACCAACAATATTCCTGCCCTTGATCCATGAGATGTGTATGAGCCATCAAAATAAAGTTTCCATGGGGGCTGTTCTTCAATTAGACATATATGTTCATCTGGGAATTCTGTCATCAAAGGATATGCATCTATTAGAGGTGCATCAGCTAGGTGATCTGCTATAGCTTGCCCTTTGATTGCCTTTCTGTCCACATATTGGATGTCAAATTTGCTAAGGAGCATAACCCATTTGGCCAAACGGCCTGTAAGTGTTGTTCTAGAGAGCATATACTTGAGAGGGTCGATCTTGGAGACTAGTTGGATGGTATGACTTAGCATGTAGTGGCGAATCTTTTGAGTTGAGAAAACAACTTTCAAACAAGCTTTTTCCATATGAGTGTAATTGAGTTCATAACCAACTAGGGTTCTACTGATGTAGTAGATGGCTCTTTGTCTGCCGTAGTCATCGAGCTGTGCTAGAAGTGCCCCTAGAGCAGTAGGCATTACTGATATGTACAAAATCAAGGTACAACCAAAAACTGGTGGAACCAAGATAGGGGGATTGGTGAGATACTGCTTGAGCTGATCAAAGCTGCGCTGACATAAAGGATCCCACTTGAAGTTCTCATCCTTCTTCAGTAAATGTGCAAATGGCATACACTTATCTGCAAGCTGGGAGATGAAGCGCCGAATGGATTGAAGCTTTTCTTGAAGAGTGTAAAGTTGTCACAGTGTCTGGGGAGGAGGCATGTCTAAGATAGCCTTGAACTTCTTGGGGTTGATTTTTATACCTCATTTAGAAACTATAAAGCCTAGAAGCTTTCCGGATGTGACCCCAAAGACACACTTCTTGGGATTTAGCATGAGATGATATTTGGCTAACCTATCAAAGACTTTCTCCAGGTCAGCAAGATGATCCATGAAGGTGTGATATTTAACCAAGATATCATCCACATAATGCTCCAAAATGCTATGGATGAGATCATGAAAAATGGCTCTCATAGCTCTTTGATAGGTAGCCCCAACATTCTTTAGGCCAAAAGGCATCATGTTGTAACAAAAGGTTCCGCAAGGGGTAGCGAATGCTGTCTTATGCTGATCCTCTTTTGCAATCTTGATTTGATTGTACCCAAAAAATCCATCCATGAGGGACAAAATTTCATGTCCAGTTGTAAGATCTACAATCATATCTATGTTGGGCAAGGGAAAATCATCTTTTGGACAAGCTTTATTAAGATCTCTAAAATCAATGTAGATTCTGATGTCACCGAAAGGTTTAGTGATAGGGACCATGTTGGAGATCCACTCTGAGTAGTTGATAGGTCAGATAACCTTAGCAGCTAACATTCTTTCTAATTCAACTTTGACTAGTAATGCCACCTTGGGGTGCATTTTTCTAAGCTTTTGTCTGATGGACTTGATCTTTGGATCGACTGCAAGATGATGAACTACAAGCTTTGGATCAAGTCCTGTCATGTCCTGATATGACCATGCAAATTAGCCAATGTTCTCTCTTAAGACCTCAAAGAGGAGGCCAGCTTGGTCTTGTGATAGGGATGCAACAATGTGAACAAGTCTGGGGATCTCTAAAGAACCGATGTTGACTTCTCTAGTATCCTCAATTAGAATAGAAGACACTTCTGGTTGATTATCTTGAGGAGGCAATGCTAAATCCTCATGTTCTGTTTGTGACTCTGGATTTTCTTGCTGAGGAGCTCTCTTTGTTGCCTTAGCTAGTCTCGAATTCACCTTAGTTCCAGTTTTGGGTGTATCGAAACTAGGTTGGGGATTTTCTCCAAAATACCCCTTGGGATCTAGCTTATAGATATAGGTAGAATCTGGCTTTGTTTTCTTGTGAGGTGTTTTAGCTCCCATGAATCTCAAAAGCACTTCCTCTGATGTGAACTCATCAATGTGTATGATGCTTGGTTGGTCCCAATCTATGAGTTGTGGATGGGTGAGTGGTAGGTCAATGAAATGGATGGATAGTTCTTGGAGAACAGAGTCTTCGAGGAAGATTTGGTCTGGGATATCATCGTAGGCTCTCTTTTCAACTTTCTCAAGAATGTCTTCAATTTTGACAAGGTCGCGGTGAATGTTCAAAAAAGCATGACCGTCCGTATTGGTGCCCCCAGTTGTGGGTATGCCAAAGCCAAGACCTGACTTCGATTCCCACTTGTGTACGTCGATTGGGCACTACATGCTTCTTTCTTCTAGTCCTAGACCACCATCTTGATAGTTCCATTTGTCAGTGATGAGCTTATGTTCTTGGGGATAATTCTAGCTGAAGTGATCAAGGCATGCTTGATTTCTTGGAGGTGCATCCTTATGTAACCAATTATTGATATTTGGAGTGAGCTCCTCATGAAGAGGGATTTTTGAGGATACAAAGGTTGTTGGGCCAAACTGTTTGTATCGAGGAGGTGAAATTTTATTAGCTTTGTGATATGTCGGTCATCCATGGGCGTGTGGATCAAATGGGAGTGCCCCAACAGCAAATGCATCTGACAGACTATACTCTCCACAACCTTTGTTATTGATCTTCATGGTAGATAGGGTAGAGGCGAGGATGGTTTCTGGGTCATTACAAGTGTGGGATGAGCTAGCGATGGCTATGCCGATATCAATTCTAGGGAAATGGTTTGCATATGAAGCTTTAACCGCATTGCAGTAAGCAAAGGGTTCTGGATCAGCATGGATGGTTACCTCAGTGCCTTGATGCGTAAATTTGATGCACTGATGGTAAGTGGATGGAATGGCTTTCATGGAATGAATCCATGGGAGACCGAGGAGGATGTTAAATGGTAGGTTTAGATCAATAACATGGCAGAGTGTTTCTTGGATGACTGGCCCAACCTTGATTGGTAGCAAAATAGTTCCTTATGTGGTTCTTTCCAAGTTGTCATAAGCTTTGATAGTGATAACCTCACTGATGATATCTGCTTCAGTATACCCAACTTGTTTTATGAATGTTAGGGTGCAAATATTCAAGGCTGATCCATTATCTATCATTACTCTTTTTACAGAAAAATTGGATACCATGACGGCTATGTGAAGTGAAAGGGTGTGATCTGGCTCAACCACGGGTATGTCGGTGGGTTTGAATGATAGGGCACATGAGGAGGATAGGTGTCCAACGAGATTATGAAAATTAGTAGCGTTGATATCTGAAGGGACATCGGATTCTATGAGAGCACTATCAAGGATGTTTTTGTACATAGGACTAGTGCAGAGAAGGTCTAAAATGGAGATTTGGGCTGGCATGTTCCCGAGGTGTTCCAAGATATTGTACTCGCTTTTTGATGGAGCTGATGGTGCTAGTGAAACTGGTGGGCTTGCGATGTTAAATCATACTCTTCTAGTGGTGACTGCACACTCATTGTTTGGGCCTTGGATATTGATAACATTGATAGAAGGATCTTTTTCTGATATACAACCTATGAGGCTACCATATTCTATATAGGATGAAGTGTGGTCATTGTTCTTCCCATGCTATTGGTTTGGCTGGCGGTTGTTGGTGTTGTTGTTGTTGTTGGTTTGGATAGGTGTTTTTCTAGGATTTTGGTTGTTGTGAGGAGGAAAAGCATTTTGATAGATCTATAAGCTTGTATTGGGAGAGGTTTGGGCACCAACGGTGATTTCTTTCCGATCAATGAGGTCCTGCACATAATCTTTCAGTTTCATGCATCTGAGGGTAGTGTGACCTTTTACCCTATGAAATTTGTAGTAATCATTATCTTTGTACCATGCAGCTTTAGATTGGCTTGGGTTGATTTGCTGGGTAGGAGGAAATTTGATGAGATTTTCCTTAGTCAATTTCTCAAAAATGACATCCAAAGGTTCACCAAGGGGTATATAATTTCTAGGTGTAGGTCAAAATTTGGGCTTTTGCCTTGCATCTACATTGATGGCATTAGCTTGATTGCTAGACCCTTGAAAGTTGGGTCTTGGATTGTGGTTTTGATAGCTTTGGTTATTTTGCTGTTGGTAGTTGACAGCTTGTTGATTGTTTGGTTGATATGGTGGGTTGGACTAGTTTTGAGAAGGACCAACAATATTCACATGTCTGGTGTTAGTGATGCCATCTGTTGCAACGTGCTTGTTTTTGTTCCAATACCTAGACTTGTCATTTGAATGTGTTTGATTTTGGTTGGCTTCCTTGTAAATCTTGACCACACCATCTTTAATGAGTCCTTGCTCAAGGATCATTCCTTTTTCTTTGATATCTTTGTAGGTCTCCAAACAGTTCATGGTCATGTGGTGAGCCAAGCTAGGATGGGCATTATCAATAAAAAATTTCACCAAATGGCGCTCTGGCAAGGTGCAAGATATGCGGGTGGTAAGGGTTTTCCATCTTTGTAGATATTCGAGAAGGCTTTCTCCACCTTTTTTCTTCTTGTGGACAAGATCAACTACTGATAGCTCTGTTTCAACAAGATGGGCATATTGGGCTACAAATGCCTCAGATAATTCAGCAAAGTTTTTAATTGTGCCATATGGTATTCTATAAAACCATTCAAGAGCTAGTCCGACCAAGCTTTTGAGAAAGAGATGCAGGAGGAAGACGTCACCGTATGCCACTTCTTGGCAGTGCATGTAAAATTCTTTGATATGTGTGACAGGGTCTCCTTTTCCTTTGAATTTGTCAAACTTGGGTATCTCAAAGTGTTTGGGAAATGGTGTCATGGTAATGGCTTTGTCAAATGGGTAAGGACACATTCTCAAACTTGAAGGTTTTTGGATCATTTCCCTCTTGGATGTTCTTCAAAGCTATCTTCATGGCTTCCCATTCTGAATTAATGGGTGATGGCTGGGGTGCCCCCAATGTAGGAGTGCCTTGAGGTAGGTATGTGCTAGATGGGGCAATGGAATATGGGTGGCTTTGAGGTATGGGCTGGTAGGGATTGTACATGGCTTAGGCAACTGAATGGTGGATGGTGGGTTGCTGAGGTGGAGGGGGCACATATTGCTGCATGTGTTGCGAGGCTTGCTGCTGATATTGGATTTGAGGTTGGGATTGAGGAACATAAGCTGGTTGTGGGATAAATGGATTGCTTTATGGAGGTAAGGTATAAGATGGTTGTGAAGCTTGGGGAAATGATCGGGGAGCTTGTGGAACTTGACTTTGGATTTGAGGAGTTTGACCAATATATGTGGGTTGTGCCCCCATTTGGGAAGGTGTCTGCATGGCAAAAGAGGCCAAGTAATTGGTGGTTGGTGGTGGTGGATTTTCTCCTAGAAGTGACATAGAAAAAAGTTGGTAATAGGAGGTAATGGATTAATTGGTGGTGGAGGTGGTGGGAATTGAATGTTTGGAAATGGAATTGATGGGGTTTGATAGCTTGGTGGCTAGATTTGAAAGCTTGGTAGAGTGGTGGTAGGAGCTTGGGTCACTTGAGAGCTTGGCAGAACATTGGTAGTAGCTTGTGGGGTTTGATAGCTTGTGGAGTGAGGGTAGTAGCTTGTGAGTTTGTGGCTAATGGCACTAAGCTCCAAGGACCTAGTGGAAATGATGGAATTGTGTTCACAGCTGAGGTAAACAAGCTGGGGGTGATGAAAGGTTGATTACTTGGCCCCATGGGCGGCATCCCATTTGTATATTGCTGAGGTTGGCCAAAAATGCTAGCACTGATTTGGGAGATGGGTGGATTTGGAAGGCTGGGTTGGAGAGCAGCAGCAGAAATAGTGAAGGGAGTGAATGATGAGGTGTTTTGGGCGAAGGGGGTTTGGGATGGAGTGGTATGGACCAATGGTGGAGTGGTGGTGGCTAGATTGGCTTGTGGAAGGGAGATTTCAACTTGAGTGGAGGCTAGTATGTTTGGGTCTGTTGGATCATATGGGGTGGGTTGAGGCTCTTCTTTTGGCACATATTGAGGATAATTCAAATCATAAGAGCCTATTTGTGGTGGGAGTTGTCCAAACAATGGTTGAGATGGCTCTGATAGGGAAGGAGGTCTTCCAAAGTCGAAGGCTCCAATGTTGTCCCTTCGAAAGTCAGCCATGATTGTTTCCTTATTTTTGTCTATAATGGCGTTCACCAATACTGCATTTCTTGGTTGGTTCATGAAAGCTTCAATGTCAGTAGGTGATGGTATGGTGTTCTCTGGGTTGAAGGATGGTTGACTACTCAAGGGGAGCGATGCTGTTTGATCCAAATGATAGGGCTCCATTGTTTCCTTCTTCTTGGCTAAGCGAGTGACAGGTGGCATGAAAATGCAAAATTTTTCCTAGGGATGAGATGCAACAATGTTGATGGATGCAAAAGGGGAAGGCTTTTTTATGCAAAAGATTTCCTAGGTTGAGGCAAAGCTATATGACAAAACCTAAGGAGGATTGGGTTGGGGATTCTAACTTGAAAGATATGTTGTCGAAGTATGAAAGGTCTACTTTCCTATGTGCAAACTTGGTGGTGATTGTGTCAACTTAAGGATAGACTGATGATCCTTTAGGAAGAACACGAGATTGACCACTTGTGGATCCCAACCTTTAGCTCAAGGTGATGAGGGATAACAAGTGACAAAGCTAGATTACCCTAGACAAAGCTTTGTCAAAGGGATAACCTTGGTGAGATTGGTGGATTTGGAAAATGTTAGGAATAACAAAATTTTGGCAAGGTGACAACAATTTTGAAGGCTTGGATGCGAAGTTTCTTGGATTGCTGGCTAGATGGTTTAGAACTAAATGAGATGGATGAGCTAAAATGCTTAAGGGGAGAACTAAAGATGGCTATCTTTCTTACAAAGATGACTCTAAAGTGAAGCTTATGCAAGAAGATATGGAGAAACAAGGGGGTCTAATCATAAAAATCATGCCTAGTTGGTAAGGCATAAGCAAGGTTAACTCCTGGATGTTTTCTAAATTTGATAGTGCGATCTAACCAGGCTTCTTGAAGGGCTTCGTTAGTAGCTTTGTCTTCTGCTTTGTGTAGTTTGGCAATTCAAGGGCTTGGTGTTACTTCCTTCTTCTTAGCTGCAATTTCTTGGTATACCTGAGATGGCTTGAGTTTGGCTTTGTGAAACTTCTGTTTGGGTTTGGGTTGTTCTGACATAAATTCCTGAATCTGCTTGGCTTTGAGAGATCTTGATTGTTTTGCTTCAACTTGTTCAAATTATGGAATAGGCAGTGACTATGCTAAGTGTGCCCTAAGCTAGGATTGACTAAGTTTGGCAAACATTCATTCAAAAAATAAAAAATCAAGCAATAGATAGGAAAAACCAAATAGAAGTTTTTGATTCTTAGAATGTGATACTTGCGCCAAGGAGTGTGTATGTTCTACAAATGTTTCGATCAGTCACTTCAAACACATTAACACCCTAGATGGTTGTCTGCAAGGCTGATAGTTGGTTTAGCTAGGGAGTCCTTGATATACCCAAGGTACGTGAGGCCCAAATCGGTAGATAAAACCAAAAAGATGTCACACAGCCAAGAGGAGCGGTAACCCACTTCTTCTCTTTCACTTCTCAAGGGTATAAAGTTTCTTGAGGCTTAGCCCGAGTGAGAAAATCTTGATTTCAAGAGAGGTGTCTTTGGATTCACTTCCTGATTTTTATACTCCGCCCAAACGCTGGAGTTGAGGTCATCCAAGGGGTGATGAAATCCCCAAACAGGCCTCCTAAAACTTAAACAAGATTTTGGATCCTAATCTTATGCACCCAAGATGGCCTCGAAAGACGACAAGGGGAGAGAAGACTTGGATGATCTTGGGCTAAAAAAACACGTTTGTTCTTTTACGAACTGACTCTTATGTGTGCTGATCTAGACTTTTCAAGCACTCATATTTAAGATGCAAATGTTCAATTCCAACTATGAAATGCGCCGACAAAGCAAAATTGATCGAAGAATGTGAACAAGAAGAAGAGTTAGGGTCAACAAGAAATAAACCCACACGCCCAGAGGCCCTCTACGTCAAGTATCGATTAATTTCCTTTAAGGCATTTAAGAGTTGGTGTGATTTTGTTTTAAGCCCAAAATAAAGATGTGTAAAACTCGATTGTCAAGCACGTGTCTGGAGGCCTTCCACATTAAGATTTGTTCAATTTTTTTATGCCTAAACAAAGTGTTAGCGAGACTAATGTTCATTCAAGAGATTTTCTAACTTAGAAAAACCACTAAAAACTCAAGTGAGTGGAGTTTGATTTGCGTGGAGCACTTAACACCCTCTTAGGTAGACCCATCCCCATAGATGGCGCTAAGATTGCAACCAATGGTTAATTTGATGGGTGATTAAAGAGGGTGAGTCCAACTAAAAACTCACTCAAAGTGTCTTTAATAGTTTTTATAACTTAGGAAATTTCTAAAATGTGAAATTAGGTTCTTTTTATGCCCAAAATTTGAAGTGTGAGATATTGCAATGGTTAATTGATCCTTTGCATTCAAGATTGAGTTTTTTTGTTTTAAGCATGCATTCCAAGAAAGATTGATTTTAATCCATGACATTCAAGATTATGTTTGAGCAACATTCATTCAAAGAAAAAATGTTTAAACATTCAAGTTCATTTTAAAAACATGCATTTAAAGACAAGTGTTTAAACATTCAAGTTCATTTTCCAAGAGCATTAAACCATGTAAGGAGAACCTGCAAGAAACATGGTTAGTGGTTTCATATATGCTCCAACCTGCAATAGCTACAAAAGCCAATTTGATTAGTCACCCAAAAAAAATTTCAAAAATTGAAGCTTAACTATGGGGAAAATAAAATCAACTTTTTTTGTTCTTTTTCTTAGGCATAAAAATGCTTAGAAAAACCTCTACTCTATGGAACCACCAAAAGTTAAATTTTTTTTTTTTTAAAATAAAAAGTGCATGAACAAAGATGCTAAAATAGAAATGCAACAATAACCGGCAAAGACGATAGTTCATCAGGCGGAGATGCCAAACTGCAGAGACTCTGAACTGTGGAGATGCCAATTTGCAGAGACGACAGAGAAGGAGGCGGAGACGACAGTTCAGTTTGGCAGCGTAGACAACCGAAAAATAGGTAGAGATGCTGAACTGCGGAGATGACAGTTTAGGTTGGCGGTGGTGGAGATGACAGTTTGGTGGCGGCGCAACCAACAGTAGACCAGGTAGAGATGCCAAACTTCAAAGACAACGGTTGAGGTTGCGAAGATGACAGTTTACCAGACGTAGACACCAAACTTCAGAGACAATGGTTGAAGTTGCAGAGATGATAGTTATCAGGTATAGACGATAGTTCACCAGGTGTAGACGCCAATTTGCGGAGACGTTGAACTGTGGAGACGACACTGCGTGAACAGAACTGAAATGCATGAGTTTTTCCAAATTTTTTTGATTTTTTTATTATTTTCAGATTTTAGAGGATATGTCTTTCTCCCAAGTGCATCCTTCAACCTGTAAAAACAAGCAAAACACCCTACAACTTATTCAAACAACAACAAATGTTAGATGGTTAGTTTATAAGAACAAAACATAGAGTGAAATAGATGAATGAATGACCCATAGTGGGGTTCCACCGGGCGTGCCAATATGTATATACTAATATGTTAGCAAGAAACACTAATCTATTTAAAGAAACAAAGCATTAACTAACAAGACTAATATAACCTTTAAGAGAGAAAAAGAGAAAACAAACTCAAATGAGAATGTGAGCCATTAAGAGGCTCTCTCGATGAGATTGTTCTCTTGATTTGGGGATGCATCTAATTTGGATATGGATTTAGGATGCATGCTCAAGATACTCAAACTATGATTCAATGGAGATGGAAAATGGCAAATTGGTAGCTTTGTGAGCTCTCAATTTGGCATCATAAGGGTATGGTTAAGGGCTTTGTTTCTCAAACTAACATTATAACTTTAGCTTCAAGGTTGTGATGAAATGGCTTGGGAGGGGATCCAATTTATAGGCTAAGGGATTGAGGGTTTGAGGGCTAAGATGCAAGGATGGGGAAAAGGTTAAGGAGGGCTAGGATTGCATGAGAGGAGAGCACATGGATTGTGCTTTCTTACAGCCAATCAGGGAGTGACACATGTCACAGGGTGAGTGGATGGAGGAAAGGGCAAGGATGAGTCAACAAAGGAGGCTCAAGGGATAATATCTTCATAATGGCTTGTAAGAGCAATGAATGGGCTTGTAAGAGTCTTTATGGCCTTGTAAGAGCATTCATGATTGGGTGGTTGATATATTTTGGAGGGAGTTGAGATTGTTGACTTTGCTTAGCTTAAGAAAGTCTTAAGCTTGCTTAGGGAATGTGACAAGGTTTAGGGGGGGGGGGATTAGAGGTGATTTAGGATTAGATTAGGGATGTTAGAGATATGCAAGTGGATGACATTTAATGAGGGTGGGTGAGTTAGTAGGTAAACTTGGTTAGTATGGGTGGATGGGGTGGATTAAGCTAAAAAGGGCGTTTAGAGATAGGCTTAGGAAAAGGATAAAGTCCTTCTAGAAGAGTCTAGAACTTCATAAGGTTTTGAGGATAAATAAAGTTTATTTATCTCAAGGGTTTGGGTTGAGGAAATATTTATTAAAACATTTTTAATAAACATGAGGATTAATATTTAACCTTAGTTAAATATTTTGAGTTGGGATTAAGGTTAGAAAATGATGGGATTAGCCTTTAATCAAAATTAAAGAAGGATTAGAAGCTTTTGGAAGAGGTTAATGGTCTTAAGGAAATTGGCTAAGTTTTGGGTAAAAAATAAATAAATTATTTATTTTGGAATTTTTGGTCAATTTATTAATTAAATAATTAATATATAAGGAAATAATGTTTAAATAAGATTTAAAGATTTTTGGGAGGGATTCCTTAATTAAATATTTTTAATTAAGACAAGGGGATTTAATGACATAAAAATAAATAAATAAATTAAATAAATAAATAATTAATAAATGATGATGTCATCAAGGACTTTTTCAGAAAATAAAAATACTTTGTTGTCTAAGGGATTTTGGGTGTCTATAGTGAGGTCTTTCACATTGCAGCCAATACCAAAGCTCTCAAAATCCTTTATTCTATCTTTTATCCACTAAACCATGCTACTTTCCTACATAAAAAACCCAGTTCTTATATAGCCAGCTAGACCACAAGTCGACCAGTTAGGCATTTAATTGCAATATAGGTCCTATTTTGGAGGTGTAAGCCATAACCCATGCAATCAACAACAATTCTTCACACACTCTAGAGGATAGGCCCAAAAAAAACCAAGGAGTTGGCTCCCAACTACAGAAGACATCAAGTCATCAAAAGAAATCATGCCAAAATAAATATCACACCTCCCTAGATGAACTCAAAGAATATGACACATCAAATTTTGCACTCTTAGAGCAAGGACTGAAAATAGGTCCTCAACAAGATGTCAACTACACACAATACAAAACTCAAGGTAGTAACAACTACATTACAAACAACAAACTGGTATAGAAAAAAAGAAATGATTTTTGGGTTTAAAAAACATTTAAAAAACTTCCCAATGGCTAAAATAATTCCCAACTCTAATTGAGTTAAAAAAATTATTCTAATATAGTGGAACACTAAATTATCATAGTTGGGTCAACCATATTAACTTGAGTAATGAAGAGTATAATAAATAATTGTATAGTCATAATATTGTTAATGTTATAGATCGCATTCACAATGAAAGTTGTAATCATGAAAATAATTGGTGTACTTGGTCTATTTGCAAAAATAGGGATTACAAAAAGCATAATAGACTTTATAGAATTTATATATCCCTTACTCTTCATCTATTTCAACACTCTTTTGGTCATTTTATTAGAGTACAATATTCTTCTAAATATCAATATATTTTTGGATTTTATTGTGTGTTTTAAGCATCAACATTTCACATCACAATCTGTGATCAATCATTAGGAAGAGAGAGTGCAAGAATAGTAATGGTAAGAACTAAACCAAGCCCAACTCAAGAATATAAGGAGAGAAAAGAAACACAAAAACCTAAGAAAGAAAATTGAAGAAATAAAACAAACTAGTAAGGAGAGAAAGAAAAGAAACGAAAAAGAATCAAAGTAAATAAAACTCCACAAATTTTTAAATTTTTTGGAGCAACCTAAAACAAAGCGAAACAAAAACAAAGAACCTAACCACAACTAGAAAAACTAACATATGCCTACACACACACACACACACACACACACACACACACACACACACACACACACACACACACACACACACACACACACATGTATGTATGTATATATATGTATGTATATATGTATGTATGTATGTATGTATGTATGTATGCATGTATATATATATGCATAATATAATATATATACATATATGCATATATATTATAATATATATACACATGCATTAATAGAAAAAAAAAAAATATACAATAATAATAATAACAAAAGAATAAATATATCTATATATACACATGTATCTAAATAAATCACAAATATGCAAATGGACAAAAAATAAAAAAATATGCATATATAATCACAAAAGCCTATATTATATGCTCGACCTGAAAAGGCAAACAAAAAAAAAGGAATGCATATATAAAAGATATTGATGCAAAGACTTACATTAACAAAGAAAAAGAAAAAAAAGTATATATATATATATATATATATATATATATATATATAAACACAAGAAAATTTAAGGAAACCACATAATGCCTAGAAAGAGGTGGGGAAACCATGAAACAAAATAGGAGAGGGGGGTGAGGACTAGAGCAAGAAGGAGAACAAAAACTATAAGAAAACCTCGAGAGAGGGGACAAAGTAGACATCAAGAAAGTTGGGGGTTAACGAGTGTGCCTAATATAGGTTGCCAAGAGAGGCTAATAAATCACACATTGTCATGATTAAGATTAGTAGGATGGTGGTTAATATTGATGGCCTCCTTAAGCTTCATCCTAAAATAGTTGTTCTCTTTGGAAAGGATCTAGGTACTCTCCAAATAGATATGATGTTTGGTAGCCAGTGAGTGCTCTACCAGTGTAGACTTGTGTACCCTCTCATGCTTGATATCAACACTATGCTCATGCACTCTAGTGAGGAATGAACGATTGAGCTTTCCTATATAGGGAATGTTGCAAGAGAACACAATCTTATAGATTTCGGAGCTAAGAAATGAGTCTTTAGAGCATTTGACCAAGGGGTGATGATTAGTCAACTTAGAAAGGGATTTGAAGGTGACATAGAGGCATTCATAGGAGAAAGAGATCAGATGGGATTAAGCCAAGAGTAAAAAACAAAGGAAGCATTAGCATGTCTAAGAGCCTTAGAAATTTGTGCATGTGAATACCCATTTAACTAAAACACCTAGCAAAGGTGGTCAAATTCTTGGGTGAAATTTGTTGGTAGTGGGCCAGTGTTGCTCATAGGATTTGTGACATGGCTTAACCAACTCCTGTGGTTCTATAAGACTATTAGTTGTGTCAGGCATTGAAAAGTCAATCTTTTGGTGCAACAACAACTCTGGCCTTTCTAACAATTGGTATTAGAGCTTGGTCATAGGTTCGAATCCTGTAGGCCATTATGAGTGATACTGGGAGAGAAATTGTTGGCAATGGGCCAATGTCCCTCATAGGATTTGCGACATGGCTTAATTACCTCCTATGGTTCTATAAGACTATTGGTTGTGTCAAGCATCAATAGGTCAATATTTTGGTGCAACGACAACTCTAGCCTTTCTAACAAAATTGTCATCATCACAAATTCTAAAATCCCTAAGACAGAGAGTCTTGATGATGCCAACATTTTGGCCAAGGTGGTGGTGGGAAGCTAAGTGGATATATAAGTTGGTATGGGTAGCCTTTCAATAAATCTGACGGCCAATGTTACCATTGGGCTTTTTGATGAGAAGAACGTCAACGAAGGGTAACTGGCTATCACACTCAATCTCCTTGGCGAAGGAAATGTCGGGTGCTAAGGCATTGATTTGATGATGAAACTCTTCAAGTTATTCAAGCCCATGTGGCCAATAGATATTAGTGTCACCAACATAGTGCTTCCACCATTGAGTTTGAGGAGAAAAGAGTGGAGGTCCATCTCCTCAAAATGCTCCATATAGAAGCTAGCTATGACTGGGAAAAGAGGTGAGCCCATAGCCACCTCGTCCACCTTCTCAAAGATGACATTTTGGAAAGAGAAGAAGGTGGATCTCAAGGAAAACACTACCAGATTGGAAACCTCTTCTCCAACCTTGCACTTAATGATTTTAATAGAATCAAGGATAGGGACCTTGGTGAAGAGAGAGATCACATTGAAACAAAACATAATATCACCTTGTTGATACTTGGCATCCCTGATAAATTGGACAAAATGATAAGAATCATTGACAAAAGAGTTTGACTTTCCCACCATAGGTGAGATGATTTTGGTATTGTGAGAGACTGGAAAATAAGTTAGAGATCCATTGGTGTCAAGAATGGGTTTAAAAGAAAAGCCCCCTTTGTGAATTTTTTGGAACCCCATAGATGTGAGGGGTTACTTCCCTTGAAGACACTATTTTTCTCCTAATAATTTCATTAAAGGAGGAATTAGATTCCAAAGATTTGACTTGTTTAATGATCTTGGAGCACATGTTTTGAGAAAAGACCCTGTAGCTACTGGCATTAGAAAGCAAGTCACACATATTAGAAATGTATTCATGCCTATTCATAATGATAGTGACATTACCTTTGTCTTCTCTAGTGCTAATGATGTCATTATTACTAATTAAATTGTTGAAGGTGTGTAACTCTGCTTTAGGGAAATTACATCTCAACAATTTGGCACGTCTAAGAGAGACTGTACAATCTTGCCTAACTTCTTCTGCCACATTTGAAGAGAGATAACATATAATATTATCAATCTGCAAAAGAAAGTAAATGTGAGGGATAGAGCGAGGGGAAAATGTAGAATTGAGACCACACTTTAATAAATTGAAAGAAAGGGGGTCAATGGTGATGCTAAACAAGTTTACAACCAACTTACTTTTATGAGGTTGGTGCATATTTCATGAGCAACTTTGTAGTGATTAAAAATGTAATGCAATTTTTTTGTTTATGTTAGTAAATATTTTGGTCATACTTTGTTATTTTTAATCTTTGTTACTATATTTAGGACAAGGGTTTAGGGTTTTTATATGTTTGAATTTTTTGTCATGCTAAACCCTAAATCTGTTATAAGTTATTGTCAGCTTTTTGGTTCATAGGACTAAGGGTTGTTATGTGATAGGAAGGGGCCAACCTTTTTTTTTCTAGCATTATACCTTATTTGGTTGGCCTTTTTATTTATTTCCTTAAGTTTTTTTCGTAGTTCTAAGTCAACCCATGGTAATGTTTTATTAAGTGAATAATTTTAGGGTCTTATGGTCATCATAGGTGGTCTCATTCACTTTACCATCAAGGTTCTATGTGTTGTGTTTTTTTATTGGCCAACAATGTCATGATGACATCTCCCTGAAGAATTTTTTGAACATGACACAGGGAGGATACCATCTTTCATTCATTTATGAATCAAAGGAACAATATCTTAGCCCTAGTTTTTGTGCCCTATTATTTATTATTCCTACAATGTTCTCAAAAGTTTCTAATAGTTATGTCTTTTGAACCAGGATAGGAAATTTGAATTAAACCCTAGTATAAGTGTGAAATGCCTTGAAAAACCCTAAGTACTACTTTAATATTTATTTATTAGGGTTTTTTCTTTATTAATTTTTGAAATCTTTCACAAAATAAGGTATTTCCCTAACTTGTGTCTCTACTCAACCTGTAGTTTTTTTGTGGTTAGCCTATGTTTAGTAAATTTCTTGTTCTTAACCCTTGTGATGAGTTGTTATTGTAACTATTGATCTCCTTGAAAATCCATGGATGTTGCATTCTCACAAAATAAAGACACAAGGTTTTACCCAAAGTGAGAAAGCGAGGTGGTGATACCTATCCTATGGGACCTGAGGAATACAAAATTCAATAGTTCAACAACCCTCTGATCTTGCCAAGATCGACAAATCTTGCATTCTCACAAAATTAAGGTGTTCAAGTTTTAACGAAAGAGAGAATACAAGGACTTGCCATGTGTCCATGTGGGTCCCCAAAAGATGAAGCATATATGATGTTCTTAACCATTGATTAGAAGGAAGATCAACGATCCTCATGTGTCACATAATGAATATGTAGGCTATTTAAAAAATGTGATAATACAAGAGGCTATCACATGTCCCTATGGACCCGTATTGCATTCAATATCCTAAAGATTGAGCACTTTCCTTAGCTGTAAATTCAAATGAAGATCCATGGTGGTCGTATCCTCACAAAATCAAAGTGCAAAGTTTTTAACTAAAGAGAGAATGCAAGAACTTGACATGTGGAATGTGTGGGACCAACTTGTGTTATGATTTATAAAATGGATGATTTCAATGTAAGGTACTAGATAGCATGTTGTGATTCACTTTGAGCACTGAGTATGATAAAGGTTAATAACTTCTCCCAATTGTTAGATCAAGCAAAATCAATGGTCGCACATCCTCACAAAATAAAGATGTTTGAAGTTTACCCAATGTGAGAATACGAGGACTTGCCACATGTCCAGGTGGGCCAGTCGTTTAATACAATAATAGATAAAGATATTAATAATCTAGTACCAAAGGATTTACGGTGCTCACATTTTTGCAAAATGAAGATGCAAGGATTTTAACCAAAGAGAGAATGTAAGGGAATGAAACATGTCTCAGTGGACCCATTTCTTGAAATGAATGTCAAGAAAACAAGGATGCTTCCTGATCGTCAGATGTAAAAGGAACAAACGATGTTGTGTTCTTGCAAAATGAAAATGTTAAGGTTTTAACCAAAGTGACAATACGAGAACTCAATACGTGTCTCACTAAGTAAAATGTTACACAATATCAAATATGTATCATAGCCATAAGATTTTGCTTAGATCAATGACCAATTTTCAAATTCTTAGTGTATCATGCATAATTTGACTATCAAGGAATTAATGGTGTTCCAAGCCAACCTCTTGTGAATGATTTTTTCATAAAGCATGTAATTCATTCCTTAACCTGTTACAAAGTGAAAGAGATTTGAAGCATAGTAAAGCAAAGCTTGGATTTTTGGCTTCCATACAATGAATTATGGCAAACAAGTTGTCTTCCTTAGATTAGATGACTTGTAATTGATTCCTAAGAACCCTAGATAGGTAATTGATGAGGGTTTCTATGACAAAGACAAATGGCTAAGAGATGTAGAGACATCAATGGGTGGTTTGGAATTATTCAAGAAGTTGTTTTCATAGAGAAATCATGATACACCACTGAGCAATGTCTGGGAGTTTGACTTTTGAAAATTGGTTGTCCCTAGTGTTTTCATGGATGATGATTTGCTAACAATGTTGGTAAAAAGGTATGATCCTGTGTTGAGGGTCATGAAGAACCATGCTAGAGTTGACCTTTTTAGGGTAATAACTAATGTAATCAGAGAGGTCTTTATGTTGAACCCTAACCTTCTATTGCACGAAAAGATCAACTTGGATGATCTACAATCAAGGTATGATTCTCAGAGAGTATATCTTTGAGGAGGACCATTATAAGAACATTTTTCAAAGGTAGGGCATCTTAAAATTGTGACCTCTCACACCTCGAGCCCTTATTAAAAAAGTATTTCAATCCTAGGGCACATGCCCTTTATATTTCCCTTTGCAAAATCTTTGAAATTGATGAGCAAGATCACATCCAAGGGTCTTTAGTTTTTATGATTTCTCAAACTTTGCAGTATGGTATTTGCTCTATTTTTTATTTTGCATCCAACTTAGCTGAGGAGATACATAATGGACTAATTGGCATCAAGAAGGGTAAGGTTGATAAGCCCTTTTACTGGTATTCATTTTTGATGTACATGTGCGTATACAAGGATGTTTATGTCTTTGAAAAAGACATGAAAATAGAGCTAGAAAAGGATGGGGAGAAGCTACTAGTTCAACTTTGGGGCATAGATATGACTTGGGAAGTCACAGATGCTAGTTTTGTCCATTTTGATAGATATTTTGCATTGAAGATGAGGATGTTGTTGAATGGACACAACCCTTGTATTCCTCAACCCTTATTGGAGCTAATTAGGCCTAAAGATCTTGCTAAAGGTTTGAAGGTTAGCCACAATTGGGGAGACATTATGCCTTACTTAGTTTCAACTATGTTCAGAGTATATGGTTTCCAAGGGAAAACTCATGTCCTACCATACCAAGTGACTCTGAAAGTAGGAATTGTTGAGTTCATGCAGCAGGTTGGTGGAATTGAAGGAAGGGAATTGGTGGGAAGATATAGGGGAACCATCTTTCCAAAATTTTGCATTCATTCACAATTTTGTGCCTACCAAAGGAGGATGGAGACATTTGGATAAGTTTCATAACAAATATCAAATGGACCAATCTCATTCTTGCTTCATTGATTCAAAAGGATGCTATGAAATGTTCAAAGAAAGAACTAAGGCCAAATCATATGAGTTAATAGTTTAATTTCGTAAACATATAATTAGTAATAAATTTTCTCTACAAGAGTAGGAAGTAAAGAAGGAAAAATGGAAGGTTTATAGTAGGGTTTTGGAAATTGTCAATGCCTTAGATAGGAAATATGATCCCTTGGTAGATATAAAATTTTGGGGAGATAGAATAAATAAACTCATGGCCCATTTTGCTAGGATTATGCAAACCCTAAATGAAAATAAGGGAATATTGATAAAGACATACCCTAATTAGGCCAACGAGGTAGAGAGGAGATTGGCTAATAAAGTTACAATTACTTTAGGGAAATATACCCTTAAGAGGTGTTCGTGATTTTTTAGAGTCACCATTTTTATTCTTTATTTTTGGTTCACTCTTGTTTTAAAATGTTTATGTAGAACCATTGCTTCTCTCAAGAATCAATGTAATTTTAGGTATGATAAAAATTTAGTCAATCATTCACCAACCTCATCTTTTTAATTCATTCTTCCCCCAAGCTAATTGTTAAACAAGTTCAACCCTGGGTTTCCTTTATAAACATTCTAGTTAAGATAATTCTTAGTGATTTATTTTTCTTTGATTTTTCCTCAACCTCTTGTACCCCTTGTACAATTTGAACTTAGTTCAAAACATTCAATTGGTTCATCATTTTAAACTGTTTTTCGGTCCTCATGCAATATGGTTGATGGGCCTTCTCTTTTTGTGCCATAGAGTCTGATTCTTAGAAAATGTGTTATAGCTAGATGCCTTTTTGGGTCTGACATGAAGCATGTGTGATGTTATCAACGATGGATGGTTAATAAATCGAAGTAAGGTAATTATCAAATGTCACATTGAGAGATATTTTTAAAGTGTGAAAGGGAGTTTTGGCACATGTGGAGGAAACAAATCATTTACATTACTCGCTTCACATTTATTGTTAGGCATCACCTTGTCACATCCTCCTTTTCCTATGGCATGTTTTATTAATTATGTCCTTCCCATGATTAATGCCCTAATTTGGCTACGAATTATATAAGAGTGAAATTTCCCTTCTTTGCAGACATTTTTTTCTTCAGGTGATTGAGTGTCGACAACAGAAGTTTTAAAAAGTGAACTTTCTTTTGTAGTCGTGATAATTTTTGCTATTCAGGTAATTCTTAAACCCTTCAATCCTTTTTCCTTTTCACCTTTTAGCAAAAGAAATTGTGTTTACTACTTTGAATTTCAAGCAATCAGAGGGAATCTTAAAACATGAAGTCTACTCTACAAATTTTTGGGAATACCCACAATTTTTGTAGTAAATCTACTTTTGTATCAGACAAATATTTTAGGAGTCAATTTAGGTGGGGTAATAGAGAGATTGTGTGGGAAACTAGCAGAACCCTTCTCTACCAAAGTCCTAGACACTAACTTTCTTATGGCCTCCAATTTCCCACAAGCCTACCCATGTATAGAGTTTATTCAGGAATGCATTTAGAGATACAACATACCTAGTGGAAATATTGTGAAGAAAGATAAAAGCATAACATTGAATATCTCTAGGGAGACTGTGTCTAAGTTGTTCCATCTTGAAGAGCAAGAATTTGTAGATTTAACTCTTGCATTATCGTAGGCTAGATTTTCAGAAAAGCTAGATGTTTATAGAAATTCCATTGCAAAGAGTTAGACTATAACCCCTTATAAAGGTGGGTCTATGTTGCCCAAGATTCTCAAGAAAGGTCAGATGACTCCTTAGGTTCACAATGTCATGGTCCTATTGCATCGAATTTGTGGTTCCCCAAATGTGTCTTCCTTTGAGGAATGGATATATTTTTATATTCAAATTATTTTGAAAGGATCTCAATTTTTAGACTGGGCTGAATTGATTGTCATTTCTCTAAAGAGTCAACTTAGAGGAGCTCTAAGTATGAAGAAATATTTTTATATGTCTTCCTATTTGATATATATGCTAGCCAATACAAAAGATTTGTAGTACTTACCTCATGAACCCTAGGTGGAAAACATCACAATATATAACTATTACCCTATGTTGCATAGAGATAAAGTTCTAGAAAGTTTTAGGAAAGTTCATGAAATTTTTTGAGGGAGGTTGTGCTTTGAAATGAAAAGTCCTCCTCATTGTAGGTCATCTTTTGAACCTTTGAAATTTACTCAAACCTTTGGTAGCATTTATATCCAATTTCCCAAGATTACATGCGTGAGGGGTGGTGGTTTTGATGAAGAAGCTTTGAGACTCCCTAGGTTTGCCCTTGATTGTTTCATGTATTGGTTGAAGTATCTCAAAATTTTGTCTCAGTCATATATAAAATTTCAATCGGTGAAGCCTCTAATGTCATTTTTCCACTCAAGCTATGTAAGCTAATCTGTAAGAGTATGAAGGATGCTATGTACATAAGTTTAGATTTAAACAATTTCCATCTTGGCTCCTATCATGCTAGGAAAAAATTTGATAGAAAAGGGATAGCTCATAGCCTATTTGATTCTCGTATGAAGTTTTTTCGTGATCCTAATATTGAAGACTATTGGGAATATTGTGCAAATGAGCTAGAAGTTTAGAGGAGAGAGTATAGTAGGTTCAACATTTCCTAGATTAGACTTTTTCATTTAAATTTGGATATTGATGATTGTGGTATCAAAGAAGATAAAACAGATTTAATTGGCACTCAAATAACAAAATCTTTAATTTCTAGCAAAGAAATTATTAATCGGGAGTCTAAAGAAGAGGATAACCTCCTTGAGAGAACAAAGATAGTGTTTGGGAGGACCAATTCTTGGTTAACAATGAAAAAGGCACAAAGTGTTGAGCAATCAATTGATTCTTGTTCTGATGTTCATTTCAAACTTGCAAGTAATAGGAGGTTTCCAAGGATTAAAAAGGTACAAAGCAATAACCCCCCTCTAGTGAAAAAGACCTATTCTAAGAGAAGAAGCAAGATGGCAACACCTGTTGGGTCAAGTGAATCTATTTAGGTTGATAGCGAGCATGACAGCGATTCTGGTGGTGTCTTGATTGATAACATTCATCGGGTTTAGATGACAGTAGGAACTTCTCCATAGAGGAAGAAAAGCTTGAACACTCTAGTTAAAGACAAGGGACTTCAAAAGGCTTAAGATTCCACACCTAATTGGCTAGTGGCCTCGATTAATAAGAAAAGGATTTTGGTCCCTATGTGCCTCCCCATTGATGACATCGTGAGTAAATACACCACTAGAGCCCCAAAATATAAAAAGGACTAAAATTTCAGCCAGGATAGTATTTGACCAAGAAAGAGCTAAAAACATTGATGAGGTGGTGACTCATAACCTAAAAGATGATACTAGTACATTAGACTTGAGTAACTTTGAGATTACTCATATTGATCTTGAAGTGATTAACAAAGAAACAAAGAAGCATTGGGTGGAATCATCCACAAAATTTTTTATCTTGCAATCATAGAAGAATGATGTTGAGAAAAAGAGACTAAATGTAGAAATACATATGGTGAGGGAGTACATTAGATCATTAAAAGGGAAAAGTGTTGTGACTGATGGTTCATCTCGGCTCACATTTGATCCCAGTGCACCTAAAAGTCAACAACTTATGGATGATTTAAAAAAGGGAAAGCTACAATATTTGTCATCCATAACTGGATTGATTGTGTGAAAAATATGTTTACTAAGTGTGTACAAGACCTGCATAAGGTATTTACTCTTGCTGAAGTAGTAATAAGTGAGGCTCATATTCAGATGACAATATGAAAAGAGGAATCTAAAAGGTTGTCTACTACGGTTACACAGCTTGTAGATGTAGAGAGTATGGCCCTGATAAATTCCTAGAGGAGAATCTATTGCAAATGGTTGATGTAGGGCTGATTTATATATTGCAGAAGAACATAGGTTGGTGGGTCTCTAATTACAGTTCAACCATTTTTTGGATTCAATATTTTGAGAAGGAATTCAAAATGATCCAAGATGGTGTAAAGAAAGACTTGCACACCATCTCTTCGACTCCCTCGAAACCTTTCAAAGAAGAAGGTTAAGATGTGGAAACATTGTTTAAGCACTATGAAGAACCATTATATGGGATTAAAAATGGAGCTGACTTGACTATGGCAGACCTCGCCAAGCTTGCTAAAGTTGAAATTGTGATTAGCATGTGTAACCAACAACTTTCAACATACCTCAACAGTGTCACTAGAATGAAATAGGATAGGGACATGTGGAAGAATTTCTTACAGGGCATACAAAGCCTCGACAAGAATGTGATGATAGAATTCATTGGTGCATACAAAGTTTGGAAATTGGCGTGTGGACCTCCTACTCAAGATGATGATGAGATTCTCTCTAGGGAATCTTTACTTTATGCTCTTTTTAGTTTCAAATTTTAAATCAGTAACTTCAAGGGTCTGTGTACCTATTAAAGATTTAGTTTTCTTAATTGTTTTTAAATTGTCCAAGAATCGAGTTTTGATGGAGATTCTCAGACATCACTTTATTTAAACTAGAAACTTAGTAGTGTTAAGGGTTGGTAGTTTTTGATGGATATCATATTGTGAACTTTAATTTTAGTTTTAATAGCTATGCAAATGGTTTAATTTTTCCAGCATTGTACTTGAACGAGATTGTTTTTTTTGAAATGGGAAAGATTTGATTATTTGAAGATTATATGCTTTGGATTGTTTTTTGTTGATTTAGTATTGAATCAATACCAAATTGTTGAAATCCATTTCTAATGTTGGATGATATATGGTGTATATGTTAAATAGGTTTTTTTGTTTTGTATGCCTTTTTGAGAAGTGGTTAATAGAGAAATTGTGTGTTCTCTCTATTTTATTATTTCTTGTTTTATTTAATTATTTTTTATCCAATTATCCCTCTATCCAAGAATTGATGGGAAGACTTATTACTTTCTGGTTAAAAGTAATTCTCATTTAGAAGGAAGTTTTGATTGAATATCTAATAAGGGAACTAAACCTTACCAAAATTTAGAGGGGAATTAAAGAATTTAAGATTCCTCTAATTGTTGGAAAATTGTATTTGTCTTGAAAATTGGGCATAGAAGTTCGTAATTATTTCTTTTTATTAAAAGAAAAATCTGTACACCAATAGATTTTTGGTGACTCTATTGGGGAGTCGAGTGGAGAAGATCTAGTATTTCACTATTTAAAAGTTGATATTATGCTCCAATATGGTACTCCCACATTATTATCTTTTTCCTCTTCTTCAACCCAATCTTGGCTTTAATGACACCCAAGAGGATACCATATCTTATTTGAATGTAGTGGCTTGGAGAGAAAGGACAAGAAACCAACAATACTTACAAGTTACTAGAATCCTAGAAAGGGAGGAGGAAATTGGAAAACAACTGAGAGGAATCCATGTGATTCAAGAAGCTGCCATAGTAAATAGATTGGCTTAAGGACCAATGAGAAACTAGATAAGAAAAGCCAAGAAAGTTGGCTGAAAAGAGATTTACAAGAATAGATAAAGAAAGAGGTTTAACTGACGATGAATTTGAAGCTTTAAGGTTGATTGATTTCAAACCCAATCACACTCTTAGAAGAAAGAAGAAAGTCTAGTTAGCTAGTAGGCCTACGCCACCACCACCATCACAACCTTCCCAAGTTCTACAAGCCCTTGATATCCTTGGTAGTATTACCTCCTCTGTTTTAAATATCCAACCTTTGAATATCATCCTTCAAGTTATGGCTTTTTGTGGCCAACAAAATGGACTTCTCCAACTTGGGGCGAACCTTGGAGCCATACCCAAGGGTGCTAAAGAGTTTTTGCCCAAATTTAGTGGAGATGGAAAAGTTCTAGCTGAAGATCATTTAAGCTCTTTCAAAGAAGCTTGCAAAACTGTAGATGTCCCTTCTAAAGATGTCGCTGTCTAACTCTTCATCCAAACCTTTACTGATGCTATTGTTGATTGGTTTAACTACCTCCCTCATGCCTCTATAACTAGTTGGGATACCATGACCCCTATGTTTGAAGCACATTAAAAAACCCTGAGTGATGGAAACTCTCTTGTTATCCAATTATCATAGCTTAAGAAAGAAATGCACAAGCCTATGAGGGAATTCATGGCTAAATATAACAAACTTCTAGAAAGAATTCTTGCAACTTCAAGACCCAATGCTAAAAATTGGAAAGGATTCTTCATGGGAGCAATGCCCCCTAATATTTATTTTTATATGAGAAGGAATGTACCGGTTGATTTTTCCACAAACCAAAGATTAGCCATTGAATTAGAGGATGACTTGATAACCTCAGTTTAATGGGGAAGGGATGTTCAAACTTCGAACCCTTATGTCATGAGCCCAAATTGAAAGGATATATGAATATTCAAATAAATTATTATATAATGATAATAATTAAGAATAATAATATTAAAGTAAAATATATTATAATCTATTATATAATATTGATATATTTATAAGATTATAGCATAATTGTAATGTAAAGTATTATATTACAATTATAATATTAATGAGTTAAATAAATTAAATAGTAAATAAATATTTTGATTATAATTGATAAACACATATAATAATTGTTAAATATACTATATATAGTTATAATATATCAAATTGATATGATATATTATTATTATACCAATTGATATAATAATTGTATGAAGATAATACTATATATAATAATTGGATAGAAATAATACAATATAATATGATTGATTGATAATATTAAAAATACATTACTATTGACTATTGATATAATGATAAATAAATATAATAAATTCATTAAGTATGATATAAGGTTATATATGTTACCATAATATAACATAATTTATATATATATATCAACATATTGATATAAGAATGATGTTATATTAATATAATAATAAATATAATATAAAATAGTAATACATCCAATACTATGATGTATACTTATTTGAAAATGAATAAATAATGTTTATGGTAATTAATAATCAAACAAAGAATAAAAATTAATATATTATTAAAAAACCTTATGAAAACCTTAATAAATTAATCATATAAATAATAAATTATAATAATGGCATTAAAATAGACACATCCCTTCAAAAATGGAAAATATATAAGGATATCATCTTTTGGGGGAACGAAAGGAATACATTGAAGAAGATCATCGAATGTGATTCATCTTTGATGAGAAGAATAATTCATCTCCAACTCCAAGAAGAAACAATAGACTCCAATGAACATGCGAACATAGGAGAAGTTGACAGATATAGAATCCAGATTCAATGATGTCAAGAGGGAATCCTTTGGAATAGACTCATAGAGTACCCACACTCATTACTCATTGAAAATTGTAGTAAAACTAGAATATAGCATGTCAACCAATACATATATAAGGAAGAAATAGAATATAATTGATAGCAGGAGATAGTAGCATCTACAAAGTATAGATTGCATGATCATAATATCAGAATTTTGAAATAGTTATTGCATTTATCATTATCTCATTTCAGTTTACCATAAATCGATCTTAGTTTCATCATCTAATCTCTTCACTACCACATAGAGATAATCCACTAAGTATTGAGGACGGATTGCCAATATTAGAATTACCATTGGAAGGGAAAGATCTAGTAGCACATAAGCATCAATATATACTCCTAATGTTTTCAAAATAACCAAACCATTGCCATTACCAATGCCAAATCAGATGAATGATTAGAGTGGATTGATAAGAAAGAAAGATATCAATGACAACATATATTCTTTGCAATAATAAGGAAAATTATGAAAGAAGGGTGAAAAATTAACGAAAAATTGCACATAAACAATGGACCCCCAAAAAGGGTTCATTACACCTTAGGCCTCTACAAGTACAAATTTAATAGTCCAAAGGTTAGTTAATGATGTTATCACCCTAAAAAGACAATATGGTTGACCTTGTCTTTATCCAAACCAATATTAGAATCAACTTGGATGGAACAGTTTCCTTGCACAACAAGGAAGAGGTGCTTATCAACTATCTAGTTTGCAAAATAAATTGCAGATTGAAGCCCCTCACAATAAAGAAGTGATGTGTTCTTTTAATCTTACTATAGATCATGATAGTGAAACATGTACAGACTAGCTAAGGAATTTGTAGATGAAAGAAACTGAAGGTCAGCATGGAATTATTACTAAAGTAGAATCAAATCCATCTGAAACAAATAGCTCATACGCATTCTTTCTAGAATACAATTCAGATTTAGATTGGAGTGGAGATATTCTGTTAGCCACAAATGATTCCTCATGTTCTATATCGACAAGAGGTCAAGGGCATCCAAAATTACTTTTGGAGCAAGCTTGAGTTCACAAGGTATGGAAGTGAAAGATTCATCTTAGCCTACCAAGGATCCTCCCAAAGGTATTGAAAATGTTTTCCCTAGAAAGAGTATTGTAAATTCAAGTTCTTCTACTTCCTTTGATATAGTTCAGTTTTGTAAATCTTCTACTATTACTATATCTACTATTGATTACTTAAAATGGAATCCTAAGGAATTAGATAGACTAGTTGAGTTTATAAAAGGTGAACCATGTAATTATTCACAACTCATTAGAGAAACTTCTAATACTACCAAGATGCTTGTCTCAACTAATGAACATACCCTAGTGCAAAATGTAGATCTTGAGAGTTTGATGATCATTGAGACAAAAAACCAAGATAGGAAACCTAACCCTTTTTATATCTCACTATTACTCAATGGGAAGAAACTCAGTAATTGCATCATTGACTTTGATACATCTGATAATGTAAAGCCCTCTTCTATTTCCAAAGCCTTAGGATTGACTCTTACCAAGAATTATGGGAAATTCTATTCTATGGATGGTAAATAGGTACCTCTAATAGGTTATGTGAAGGATGCACAAACAATCTTAGTGGCATACCCAAACAAGAGGCTGAAACTTTCTTAGTAGCTAAGATACTGACAATTTATGGGATGTTACTCAAACAAAATTTTTTCAAAGACATGGGCAGTGAGATAAAGATGGACTGGTCTAAAGCAGTTACTCCTGTTGCTAACAAGAAGGTCCAACTAATCCTTGAGGAGAAAAATAAATACATAGTATTTCCTTTCGATGATCCAAAATCTCACATTTTGTATCAGGAATGCCAGTTTGATAATTACTTTATTCAGTCTAAAGAAGAGATAGATCACTTGGAGGAAGAAGAAATGTGGAACATTGAGTTTGATGGAAGGTGCTCTAGTTCTATATTAGGAGCTGATGTTGTCCTAATTTCCCCTAAAGGAGACATGTCAACACATTCTTTCAACTTATATTTTCCTAACACCAATAATACTTCAAAGTACGAAGCCCTTATTTTGAGATTGTATGAAGCAATGTTGAAAGGAATAAAATCACTCACTATGAAAGGAGATGATGAACTAATTGTAAAACAAGTTCAAGGTCTTTATGCTATGAATAATGACCAGCTAAAGTAGTATCAAAACCTAGTGTGGGACAATATTGAGCTCTTTGATGCATTCAATATCAAAGCAATTGAAATGTCCCCTTTTCTGATTTGATATGGTATTTCACACCTCTAATCAGATTTTCAAAATCAAACAAATGATATCACAAAGATCCACCAAATTTCTCAAGAAAACCCCAAATCGGGTATGTTGAAAATAGTGCTAAAAGCTTCACAACTTCACAAATTATTAATGAATCTGAAAATGGGAATTTTTACAGAAATTTCAGCAGAATAACAGCCTACAAATTGACATTTCCATATCCATATAGCCTTTACACAACAGCTCGAAAATGTAGGACCAAAAACTATGCTCATCGGGCTCCCGAAATAGCACAAAATATGCCCGGAAACACCACAAGAACACTAATAATCTATCCCAGAAGTTTAATCACGTCCCAATATATATATTCAGATCTATTTTAACAGCTTAAAGTATAAAATACAGCAGCAACCAAAACTGATATGAAATACTCAACCAGAAACACCAAACTCTTACAAAAATACACCCGAAAACTCACAAATCCGCACTGTTCAGCACAAAGGCAAACTCTGTATGAGCATGCACATGGAATGGCTTCAAACTCCCATCCTTAGCCTTCCTGGAAACCTGCAAACTCCCATTCTTGGGTCTCCCTGGAAACCTGCAAACTCCCGTTCTTGGGTCTCCTTCTCCACAGGTTTGGCAACCTCTGAAGAATAACAAAGAATGAGCCAAAAATCCAGTTCTGGAATGAGCCCAAAATGCCTCCAAAACCCCTTAAAAGAGGGCATAACTGTAACTCACGTCCAAGAGAGGTTAATGAAACATATTTTAATAATAATTTTCATTTATTAGTCCAACGGTTTCCAAAGATTAACCCCCTTTTTTCGAAACTTCACTTTCTTGAGCCTGCCTGCCTTAGCAAAGATTATTATTTTTTAATTATTTGAAAAGGGGACATGATAGAAATCCTCAAAAGCGAGAGCTCTAGAGAAGATTCTGTAGTAGTATGAACTTCATTACTTCTTCCACATCCTAAATTTGATTAGAAATAATATAGAATTGAGATGATTTACTGTGCTAGTGTGCCTAATAATTTAAATCATTGGTAGGTCTTTGACAATGATAAACAGATTGAATAGTTCATGATCTATGCAGGATGTTTTGTTGATTCTTATTTTGAAGGTTCTTTGAAAATACTAAGTGAAGATCATTTAGACCCCTCTAATGAATAGGAGATAGTTTAGGTAAAAGGGAAAAAAATTATTCATGGATTAGTCTCTCTTGAGAATATGTTTTCACGGTTGAGTGAAGGTTTAATACCAAATAAGGGGCCACACATGGAAGTAAACAAAGAATATGATAAGATCAATGTTAGAAGTAGTGATGATTATAAATGGTTTTCTATTGAGAAAAAATAATCTTCAGATGAGAAAGATAAACTTAAACCATTATTAACTAATTTTAAGGACATTTTTTCTTAGATTTGTGATGATTTGAAAATTTTTAGGAATGGAGAGTACATACATTATATTCCATTGAAGCCAGAAGTTGTCCCTTTTAGGAAAAAATTGAGGAGTTACAACCCTAAAGTGTCCAAAGCTATTTTTAAAGAGGTAGAAAATATGCTCAAAGTGTGAATCATTTATCCCATCCACCACTCTACTTGGGTAGCCAATATTTTCCCAGTATGAAAGAAAAATGGAGAAATAAGGATTTGTTTGGACTTTTGAAACCTGAATCAGGCTGGCCTTAAAGATAACTATACACTTCCCATAATGGAGCTATAAGAAATGATAATGTTGAGCAAGGAACGAGAAACAATCCAAGTAAGTTAAGTGTGAAACAATGTTACCATAATATAAGCAAACTCCAAGAGCATACACCAAGATGGTTCAACAATGGAGACAAGGATTTATAAGGGGAAAGCAAAGAAAACCCCTTGTGAGTATTATGAATGAAGGCAAATTCCTAGAGAAGAGAGAGAGAGAGTGTTGGAGCAAAAGTAGCTCAATACAATAACATCAAGTGCTAAGAGTGTGTTGAAGAAAGAAGGAGGAGCATCTCTTATATAAAGATGAGAGAGGAGTTGCATTTGTAACTCCCATTTCTATGAATGCCACATTCATAATAGGTGTGTGCAAAGTGTCACAATCCTCTTAAGGAGGATAAACTAAATAAAGAAATAAACAAGAGTTGTCCTTACATGTGGAATAAAGGACAAACAGTGACATGTCCTCCACATGTGTACAAGAGGAAAAACTACATTTAGGGACCCTTGGAATATCCCAATTAATATATCCAAGGAAAGATTAACCTTTCTAACAGGAGCATTTACTTCAAAAGGTTATAGGAGAAAAAATGATGTCAATGCTTGATAGTTTTTTAGGTTACAAAAAAATCAGTGTAGCAGAGGCCAATCAACACAAAACAATTTTCATAACTCCCTAGGGCACATTTTCTTATAATAGAATGCCTTTCGACCTCATCAATTCTGGTGCTATATTTTAGCAAGCCATGAAATCCTCTTTCAAAGAATTGAGAGGAAAAATTATCATGATTTATCTTGATGACCTGTCTATGTTCTCCAAGAAGAGAAAAGATCACTTTAAAGATTTACTTCCTGTGCCTCAGAGGTGCAGGGAACATGGGATATCCTTGAATCCTAAAAATTTAGTTTTCATTGTTGAAGAGGGGAAATTTCTTGGACACATTTTGTCAAATGAAGGAATTTAGATAGATCCTAAAATGCTGAAGGCTATTCAACAACTAAGTCTTCCAATGAATAGAAGTGGAGCCAATTTTTTTGGCCAAGTCAACTTTCTTCGAGCTTTCGTACCAACTTAGCAAAGACATAATAAAGATGATGAGCAAGAAAGAAGTTTTTAGGTGGAATGGAGAAGAGAAGAATGAATTTGAAGAGATTAAGAGATCTATTGCTTTGGCTCCCACCTTGGTGACTCCCAATTTTAAAAAGGACTTCATCATTTATTGTTATGTGTTTGAGCATACGTTGTCAGGTATCCTTACACAGAAAAATAGTCAAGGTATGGAATCTCTTTTTTTATTCATGAGTGTACCTTTGAAGAAGCATGAACTAAAGTACCCACTCATTGAAAAGCAAGCCTTTGTAGTAGTGAAGGCAGTTAAGCAATTTTGGTATTACATTCTACATTCTCATTCTATTGTTTATGTTCTTGAAACTGCTATGTAAATTGTTTTAACTCAACAAGATGTGGGACTAAATAAAAGGGCTACTAGTGTAGTTAAACTACAAGAATATGACATTGATATAAAACCAAAAAAGTTGGTAAGAGGAAAAGGCTTATGTAAGTTGATTTCTGAAAACATTGCTATTACAGATGAGGAATAAGAATCACCACAAGTTTTGCTAGTAAGTCTCACCCACTCATGGTTTTCGAAAGTAGCATATTACCTGACATATGGAGATTTTCCTAAAGGAATGACCCCCAAAGAGAGGAGTTATTTGAGATTAAAGGCCACAAAATATGTAATTTCCCAAGGTGTGTTGTACAAAAGAGGGATAGATGGGACTTACCTAAGATGTGTTGATGAAGCTTAGCAAAAGAAATTGCTCTAGTTGTTTCAAAAAGAAGTATGTGGAGGTCATTTCTCCTCCTCTGTTATAGCCTATAAAATTATTAAGAATTTCTTTTATTGGCCTAGGATGTTTTGAAATTCTTATTTGTATGTCAAGGATTGTGAAAAATGCAAATTATTTATAGGAAAGCCTCAATTAGCAACACTACCTCTTAGACCAGTGGTTATTGATGAGCCTTTTAAAAAATGGGGTATCAATTTCATTGGACCTATAAATCTAATATTAGTGTAGGGCATATTTTTATCCTGACCACAACTAACTATTTCACTAAGTGGGTTGAGGCTATTCCGACCAAGAAAGAAAAAACTCAAGTAACTTGCGACTTTCTTATGAATCATATTGTGGTAAGGTTTGGAGTGCCTACAAAGATAGTTGTTGATAATGCCTCTTATTTTTATTTTTAAGATATCACTATGTTCTACTATGAAAATGGGATCACACTAGCACACTCTTCAGATTATTTCCCATAGGGTAATGGTCAGGACGAGTCAAGTAATAAAAAATTGGTCTCCATCATGAAGAAATTGGTAAGTAGTAATGGTAGAGATTGGCATAAGAAATTATATGAAGTGCTATGGGAAAAAAAGAATTCTCCTAAGAGGGCAATATGTATGTCTCCATTCAAGATGATGTATGGAATTAATGTACAAGTCTCCTTTCCTTTAAATCTTGCTGCCACAAAATTAAAAATGACAATAGAAGATTCCTTCTTCCAATCATCCCTAGAAAAGAGGATTATGCACTTGACAAAATTGGAAGAAGAGAGGAGTAAAATGGTGGATAGAATCATAGAACATTAGATGAAGGTGAAAAAGATTTTTGATCGGAATGCAAGGCCAAGGAAGTTTATGCCTGGTGACGAAGTCATTTTATGGGATAAATGAAATGGGAAGAAAGGGAGTCATGGAAAATTTGAATCATTATGGAAATGTCCTTTCAAGGTGCTTGAACTAATTGGACTCAATGCTATGAAGTTGTCATATATAGATGGTGAGAGCCTACCATATACCTACAATAGATAGGATTTGAAATTATTCAAGTATTGAAGATGATCTTTCTTTTTGTACATATTTACCCTAGGTTTTTATTTTCTATTTTCATTTTTGTGTTTTTTTTTTCTCACTTTAGGTCTACCTTCCCAAGTTTCTAAGTCTCTCTAGTTTTTAGTCAAAAATTAGTCCCCAGAAAAAGTCGATGTTAGTTTGTGATTTTTCAGAGTTGCCATTTTTATTCTTTATATTTTATTCTCTTGTTTTGAAATATTTATGTTGAACCATTAGTTCTATCAAGAGTCAAATGTAATTTGAGGTATGATAACATTTTCATCAATCATTCACCAACCTCATCTTTTCAATTCATTCTACCCCTAAGCTAATTATTGACCAAGTTCAACTCTCAAGTTTCCTTTACAAATAATTAGGTTAAGGAAATTGTTAGTGATTTATTTTTCTTTGATCTATCTTGAACCTATTGTACCCCTTGTACCATTTGAACTAAGTTCAAAAGGTTCAATTGGTTCATCATTTTAAATCATTTTTGGGTCCTCATGTAATATGGTTGATGGGCCTTATATTTTCATGCCATGGAATCTACTTCTTAGAAAATGAGCTATAGTTGGATGCCTTTTTGGATCTAACACAGAGCGTGTGTGACTTCAATCAAAGTAAGGTAATTATTAAATGTCATGTTGAGAGTTATTTTTAAAGGGTGAAAGAGAAGTTTGGCACATGAAGAGGCAACATATCATTTACATTACTTGCTTCACATTTATTGTCAAGCACCACCTTGTTGCATTCTTCTTTTTGTATGGCATGTTTAATTAATTATGTCCTTCCCATGATTAATATCTTGATTTGGCTATGAATTATATAAGAGTGAAATTTCCCTTCTTTGAAGACATATTTTTCTTCAATTAATTGAGTGTCGATAGCAGGAGTCTGAAGAAGGGAACTTTCTTTCGTAGTCATGATAATCTTTACTATTCAAGTAATTCTTGAACCCTTCAATCCTTTTTTTTTTCACCTGTTAGCAAAAGAAATTGTGTTTGCTACTTTGAATTTCAAGCAACGAGGGAATTTTAAACCATAAAGTCTACTTTGCACATTTTTGGGAATACCCATAGTTTATGGAATAAATATCTTATTGTATCAAACACAAATCTTTTATGGGTTGATTTATGTAGGGTAATGGAGAGATTGTGTGAGAACTAGCACAACCCTTCTCTACCAAAGTCCTAGACACTAACTTTCTTATGGCCTCCAATTTCCCACAAGCCTACCCATGTCCAAAGTTTATTTAGGAATGTATTTAAAGATACGATTTGTGTAGTGGACATATTTTGAAGAAAGATAAAAGAATACTACTAAATATCTCTAGGGAGATCGTGTCTAGGTTGTTCCATCTTGAAGAGATAGAATTTGCACATTTGACTCTTGTATTATCATGGGCTAGATTTTCAAAAAAGCCAAATGTGTATAGAAATACCATTGCAAAGAGCTGGACTATAACCCCTTATAAAGGTGGCTCTAGGATGCCCAAGATTCTCAAGAAAGGTTAGATGATTCCTTAGGTTCATGATGTCATGGTCCTATTGCATCGAATTTGTGGTTCCCCAAATGTGTCTTCCTTTAAGGAATGGATGTATTTAAATATTCAAATTGTTTTGAAAGGATCTCAATTTTTTGCCTAGGCCAAATTGATTGCCATTTCTCTAAAGAGTTAGCTTAGAGGAGCTTTAAGTATAAAGAAGTATTTTTATATGTCTTTGTATTTGATATATATGCTGGCTAGTATGAAAGATTTTTGGTACTGACCTCATGAATGCTGGGTGCAAAACATCACAATATATAACTATTACCCTGTGTTGCATAGAGATAAAGTTCTAGAAACTTTTAGGAAAGTTCATGACACTTTTTTTAGGGAAGTTGTGCTTTGAAATGAAAAGTCCTCCTCACCATAGGTTTTTTTATGAATCTCCAAATTATTTTTAAACCTTTGGTAGCATTTATATCTAATTTCCCAAGATTACCTATGTGAGGGTGGGTGGTTTTGATGAAGAACCTTTGAGACTCCCTAGGTTTGCCCTTGATTGTTTGATATTGACTAAAGTATCTTAGCAACTTGTCTCAGTCATAAATAAATTTTCAATCGATGAAGCCTCTAATGTCATTTTTTTGCTCAAGTAGGTAAGCTAACGTATAAGAGTATGGAGGATTCTATGTGCATAAGTTCATAGTTAAATGATTTCCATCTTGGATCCTATCATGCTAGGTAGAAATTTAATAGTAAAGGAATAACTCATAGCCTATTTGATATATTGAAGACTATTGGGAATATTGTACATATAAGCTAGAAGTTTGAAGGAGAGAATATAGAAGTTTCAAAATTTCCCAGATTAGACTTCTCTTTTTAAATTTGGATATTGATATCTCTAGTATAGAAGAAGATAAAGTAGATTTAATAGGTACTCAAATAATATAATCTTTAATTTCTAGCAAAACAATTATTAATTTGGAGCCTGAAGAATAGGATAACCTCCTTGAGAGAACAAAGCCAGTGTTTGAGAGGACCAATTCTTGGTTAATAATGAAAAAGGCACAATGAAATCAGAAATCAATTGATTCTTGTTCTAATGTTCATTTCAAACCTACAGGTAATAGGAGGTCTACAAGGGTTAAAAAGGTACAAAGAAATAATCCTGTTGTAGTGAAAAAGGGCTGTTCTAATAGAAGAAGCAATATGTCAATGGTCATTGGGTCAAGTGAAGCTATTATGGTTGATAATGAGCTTGATAGGGATTTTGGTGGCATCCTAATTGATAACCTTTATCAGGTCCAGATGACATTAAAAAATTCTCCACTGAGGATGGAAAGCTTGAACACTCTAATTAAAGACAAGGAGCTTTAAAAGGCTTCAGATTCGACACCTAATTGGCTAGTGGCCTTAGTTAATAACAAAAGGAGTTTTGTCCCTATGTGCTTCTCCATTGATGATGTGTGTAAATACACTACCAAAGCTCCAAAATCTAAAAGGACTAAAAGTTTAGCAAGGATAGTATTTGGCCAAGACACATGTAACAACATTGCTAAGGTGGCAACTTATAACCTATAGGACATTAGACCTGAGTAACTTTGTGATTATCATACCAATATGGGGGTGATTAACAGAGAAACAATGGAGCATTGGGTGGAATCATTCACAAAAAAATTTATATTGCAATCATAGAAGGATGATATTGCAAAAAAGAGATTGAAGGCAGAAATCCATACAATGGAAAAGTACATTAGATCATTAAAAGGGAAAAATGTTGTGACTGATGGTTCATCTCGGCTCACATTTCATCATAGTTTACCTAGAAATCAAAAACTAAGGATGATTTGAAAAAAGGAGAAAGCCATAATCTATGTCATCCATAATTGGATTGATTGTGTGATAAATATGCTTGCTAAGTGTGTACAAGACCTGCATAAGGTATTTACTCATGTTGAAGTAGTAATAGGTGAGGCTTGTATTAAGATGATAGTATGGAAAGATGAATCTAAAAGGTTGTCTACTATGGTTACATAGCTTGCAGATGTGGAAGAGTATGGCCTTGATAAATTCCTAGAGGAGAATCTGTTGCAGATGGCCTATGTAGGGACAATTTATATATTGTAGAAGAAGGAATTCAAAATGATCCAAGTTGGTGTAAACAAAGACTTATAGACCATTAGTTTGACTCCCTCAGTGCCTTTCAAAGAAGGAGGTTTAGATGTGGAAACACTGGTTAAGTAGTATGAAGAACCATTGTATGAGATTAAAAATGGAGCTCACTTGATTGTGGCAAATGTCACCAAGCTTACAAATGTTTGAAGTTTTCCAGCATTGTACTTGAAAAGGATTTTTTTTTTTGAAATGGGAAAGATCTGATTATTCAAAAATTATATGCTTTAGATTGTTTTTTGTTGATTTAGTATTGAATCAATACCAAATTGCTGAAATCCCTTTCTGATGTTGGATGAGATATGGTGTATATGTTAAATATGTTTTCTGTTTTGTATGCCTTTTTGACAAGTGATTGATAGAGAAACTGTGCGTTCTCTTCATTTTATTTTTTCTTATTTTATTTAATTCTTGTTCATTTGATTATCCCTCTATCCAAGAATATATAGGAAGCCTTATTACTTTTTGGTTAAAAGTAATTCTCATTTAGAAGGAAGTTTTTATTGAATATCTAATATGGGAGATAAACCTTACCAAAATTTAGAGGGGAATTAAAGAAGTTAAGATTCCTCAACTGTTGGAAAATAGTATTTGTCTGGAAAATTGGGCATAGAAGTTCTTTATTATTTCTTTTTATTAAAAGAAAAATCTATACATCAACAAGAGGAAAGAAAGATATATAGTTGTTAGGAAGATGGGGGTACAACCTAAACCAGTATACAAAAGGAAACATTTAGAGAGCCCACCATCAACACCAACTACAAAAAGGAATAAATTGGAGGAAGGATCTTCGTTAAGGGTAGACGAATATTCCCCATCCCAAATCCCTATCTATTTTGATAGTGAGAACTCCTTGAGGAAGAAAATGAAATAGATAGGGGGTCATGATGATGTTTTAATAAAAACATCAGAAGTAGAGTAAATGATGCCTAGATAACCTCCAATGCCACTCTTAGCCTTCATTGTTGAAGAAGTTAAAGGGAAAGAGAAGGATCTTGTTGCAAAATAGGCTACATAAATATTTTTGGATGATGAAAATTTTGTGAAATCCAAGGCCTTTATCCAATTTTTGTGGAGGAGAAATATAGAAAATTTTGAGGCAAAATGTAAGAAAAGAAAGGTAGAGTAACCTAATACACAAGAATGTTATATAGGAGAGGAAATAAAGGCTAGTTTGATGGATGATTTTAGTCAGACGACCTCTTTGGGGGGAAGGAAATTATTGAAAGACTCAGAAGTGCTCATACTTTTAGAATGGGAAATTGCTAATGCAATGATTTTTGATGCAGTAAGGAAGGAAAAAGAAACTAAATTCAATAATGAGGAAGAGGTCAAAGAAGACCATAAAGGGGTGAAATATAGCAATGATCACAAGGACCTAGTAATATCGTGTATCCAGAAGAAGGATAAGACAAGACTCTAGGAAGCTTCATATGCTAAGCACATAGGAAGCCTGGTGGTTTACAGAGTTGGGTAAGTGGATAGTGAGAAAGTGTCCCAGATGAATAAATAGGTAGCTGATTTTGGTGTAGAGGTAGCTGTGAAGGATAAGAATAAATTTCTTGAGCTAAATATTTTTTTTGAAAAATTACTAGAAGCATATGATGGGAGGGGAAGGAAAATAAATGAAATGGAGAAAATTATTTCAATCTTACAGAAATAACAAGGAAAGAAAAAGGTGGGAGAAGAACCCAACTAGCTTCTAATAGCAACTTCCCCTATTCTACCACCTCCCATTAGTCCTATTGTGGAAAACCCTAGCACACCCTAGAATCTAGAACTTTACACTGTAGATGAACTAAGTGAGGAGAAGGCCAAGCTCAAGGCAACACAAATATACATGTAAATTAAGTATGAAGATTGGGTCAAGGACACAATTTTGTTTTTGGTTGGTAGAACAAATTGTCTCTCTTCTATTTAGAAATGTCAGGGGTAATAACTATTTGGAAAGAATTAAAGAGCAATGAAACTATCTTGAGGGAAATTTTGAATAAATGGATTAGTAGGGAGGATGATATCACTACTCTATGTTTTACTATCATTGATATAATTGATGATCAGATTGAGAAAACATATGACCAAGAAAATTATCTACTAAATTTTGACTAGAAACAAGATATTTTGCAAAGGAAATTGAAGATATGTCTTCCTAAATATCTCAATAGGAATTTTGACCTTTTTCTTGATGTGTTAAAAGGCCAAAACATCATGAAAAGTAAGGAGGAGTGGGGAAATTAATTAGAAGAAATCATGAGTGTTAGAATGAATGAAATTGTAAACAAAGAAAATTATATCTAATTTGCAAGAACTATTGAGGAGGTTGTTCAAGTCCAAATATTCTTTGATTCTTTCCATTTGATGAGATAAAGAAGTTAGGAAAAGATATTTTAAAAGGAGAAAGAGAAATCCTAAGTTTCAGTTGGCCAGATGACACTACTTTTAAAAAGTGGATGAAAACATATTCTTCAGCCTCACAACTACTACAAATGGCATTTGAGGACAAACTATAGGACAAATCAATAGCTACAGAAGAACTACATTTTGTTGACAAAGTTGTTCGAACAACTGACAAAGAAGATGATCAACCAACTGCTATAGATATTAAAGTATCAAAGCCAAGTATAATAGAAGAAGAAAAGGTGGTCCCACAACTTGAGGAAAAGAAAGAAGAAAAACACCAATCATTAGGTATTGTGGAGAAGCAAGAAAATGAAAAAATAGAACTGACCCCAGGTCACAAAGAAATGAATAAAAAAGCCATTCAGTTGTCAAGCACAAATGTTTTTGTTCTTCTCATGCAACAGTGAAAGTGACATTTTTGTCTTGTATGTAAATTTTTGTTTTCAAAAGCTATCCTTTTCCCTCTAGACTTGAAGCTTGTTACAACTCACACTATATAAGTGAGTTTCCAAGGCTAGAGGAGGGGTTGAGTTTTCATATTGTTGAACTAAGTTTGTACATTCTAAGTTGGTCCATGCATACTATAATTTTGTTCCAAATTTGATCAGAAAGTTAACAGTTGTTGGTCTATTTGTGTTATATCTTAATAGGGATGTTCATTGAACTATACACAATTTCAAAGAAATTAATACAAATTTAGAAAGCTAGTTATTTATCCTAGATCTTGTCTCTTCACTCATCTCTATTATGTTCTTTGAGATTTAATGGAATTTAAAAAAAATTTCAGCTGTAATTCATTTTGAATTATATCTCAATTTTATTTTTTTGATAATCTAATGGTTTATGTAAATTCTTAATTTGAATTGGAAGAACTTTATGGTATTCATTGAATATACGATAAGTATGAGATCTGGAAAACCCACCTAATCCGTGCAGAATTGAAAGTGGAGAAGACCTTAGAGTCTTGTTAGTTGGTCCTTTTACCTTGTTTCTCACAATGCTCATTGTGATATTTAGCTAATTCCTTGGTTTTCTAATGTTTTAAAAAGGTTGTTGAAATTCTATGAAATCAGAAGCCAACATAATATATAATGCTTAAATATATCATGCCATCTACCTTTGGTTAAGGCTCAACTACTAAAGGTCTATTTTTTACACATGGGAAAAATGGACAAAGATGTTTTAAACTATAAATAAAATTGATTGACACTTATTGGTAAGGATAAATTGGATTTTACCATAGTGGGGTAAGTTTTGATCAAATCCAACATTTGTTGTGATCTTGCAATCAAAGATGCATCAATTTTAAGGATTGCCACATGCTGAGATGATCTTGTGTGTCCTCAATTACCTAGTGTTGATGGAAGGTAAGGTCAAGAGATGAGGTGTAATGGTGATGACTTGGATGTTACTCATTGGTTATTTTTTGGGTCTTCTTGCCAAGGCTAAGGACAATGTTTGGTTGACTAATTTACATCATTTGATGCACCAATCCCAGGGAGGATTAATGGTCAAAATTCAATGTTGTTGAGTGAAGAATTTGAATTATTTTTTCACTCATATGAACATTAGTAGTGGTTGGGAAAATGAAAACCTATTTCATACTAGTGTAAAAAAGGATTTTGATGCCACTTTCACTCACCAAGCATTCTAATGAGAGATGAGATTGTTCTAGAGCCAAAGTAGATTAGAACAAACTATGTCAATCTAAATTAGAGTTTCTTGGAGTGATGAATTTGTAAGTGGAATCTTCTCCTTTCATGGCTATTTTACTTTGTCAAATCTAGTGAATTATTCTAAGATTGTGGGGAATTGGTTTTTTTTCTTTCTGGAATCAAGGTAGTTGTAGAATTGAGTGAGTTTTTCTTGAAATTGTTGTTCTAATTCAAAATTATTGAAAGACCTTGTTTCCCCCTTCCTTTGAAATTTGAATTAAAAACCCATAGTTTTTTGAGATGGTAACCCAAAATCATCTGATGCTGGAGAATCCTAGGTTTAAGGGGAATCTTGTATTAGAATATTTATATTTCTATCTTTTTAAATAATAGTTTTTTTTAGCACAAAGTTGTTTTCATAACTTGGAATACAATTTCACTCTCACACTGTTGAGATTTTCCAAGCTCTACTTTTTCCTTTTCTGGTTTCTCTTCAACATAGGTTATTTGCATGTAGGTGTTCTTAGCAATCTGTGAAGTTGATTTTCACAACTTCTACATGGTATCAAAGCATCCTTGCTACTTCCTGGTTTGGAGATTTTGAAGCTGCAATTTAGAGATCAAAACCCCAAAATTTTAAGGATTTTTCTTCAATCGGGAAGAGGCACATTTTTTAGGGCATTTTGGGCAAAAAAAGACATTGCCATCACACTCAGAAGGCCTAGTACAGTAAAAAATCATAATTTTAAAATTTGTTTTGGCCACTGTAGCTTTTGGAAAAAAAATTTGGCCTCCCAAAGGGCCATACAGATGAAAAAATAAAAAAAATCAAAATTTTGGTCATCTGAGTTGCTTCGCCAAGCAACCACTCTCTGGTCACCCCACTGTCACTGGAGTGTAGTTTGCGCCCAACCAGGGTTCAACCACCACCGATCGTATAGCTGTGATGCAACCTGCACTTGGTCATTGCTGGTGGGCCGCCCTCTGGACACCCCTACCTAGCTTGGCTATTTTCTTCACTAATGGAGCCACCCTATTCTACCACTACTACCATAGAGGTCTGCTTAGCCACCGCCGACTCTCCCTTAGTTACTGATGTCACCAAACTAGTAGCTGACATCATAAATCTGATTGCTAACTTATCTTCATGACTTGCTTATGTCATCTTCCTAGACCCCCTGTTGACAGCATTTTTTGGTAGAGTGATGTCATTTTCTAGCCACTGATGCCATTTTTTGGTAGCTGAAATTTTTTCCCAATAATAGGTAGTTGATACGTAATTTTCTAGTGAGCTTATTTTTGGAGAAGTAGTTGGTTTTTTGGCCATAACTTGCACATATGGAGGTCTTTTTTCTATCTAAAAGAAGCACTGAAAAGATGGTTCTGAGACAAAGAGAATGATGTTAATTTTATTTCATTTTGAGTCCATTTGAGCTCCCATTTTTGGTGTTGAATTAGAGGCTTTAGTTTCCTCCTTCTCTATATCTGGCATCAAGGTTTTCTTCTCATTTTTTATGCTTTCAATAGTTTTTTCTTTGGTTTTTAAGGGATATATTTATATGTTGTGGGGGGGGGGGGGGGAGCATTTTATTTTTTATAATTTACTTCAGAATCAACCCTTCTACTTCTGTCTTCTTCTCTCAATGATGGACTCTTATATTGCCTACCTTACACCTCACAACTACCATTATGATCATGCGTTGATGTGGCTTAGCCAATTCTATAGAGGCCTTATGAGGTTCTTATGCAACACAATAAGATGGATGAGGCAATGGGTCTCATTACAATGAATATTTTAGATGGGTTACTATTTCACATAGATGGTTTGAATACACCTAGTGCTATGTGGGACAATTTTTCCACCTTATTTGGCACAATGAATCACTTCAGGGTTCTATAGATAGATGTAGAGTTCACCTCTTTGGAACTTGAATCATTCACAACATTGAGGATTTCTTGATGAAATTCAATTCTCTTTGATCTATTTTATAGGCTGCTAGAAAGACAAAATTAGATGATGAGTGTATCTTTCTCATACTCTCAAAGCTTTGAGTTCCTTATCATATTTTCACTTCTACCTTCTACTCCACTATGGATGCTCTAGGTGCATGACATGTTATGCCCTCCTTTGAGACATTTTGTGATAGGTTAATTTGTGAGTAGTCCAAGCTCACTCAAATAGATTCACTTGCTAGTTCATAGTCATAGGCATTGCTTGCCAAGTCACCTCAGGATACACATAAGCTAAAGTAGATATTAGATAACTCTTCTCAGCACTCTACTGGTTCATCATCTTCTTCTAAGAAGGAGAAAAAGAAGACTGAGACTTCTACCTATTCCTATTGTCAGAAGGGACCCCATGATGAGTCACATTATTTTCAAAAGAGATTTGATGGTTATGAGAAATAGATTGTAGATTTGCAAGCTCTTCTTTAGAAGAGCATTGCTTCATCTCCATCCTCTTATACCTCATAGGGCTCTACCTTTCAATCTTCTTCCATCTCTTTGACATCTACATCAGATTGTAGATAGAGTCATACATTATAGACTTCCACTGAATCCCCTTCCTAGGTTCCTTGGATACTGGATTCAGGTGCTTCTCACCATATGACATCATCTCAAGGGGTCTTCTCCACTATTGAGGCTTCTCCCATTCCTCATATTCTCATGGGAAATAACACTACGTTAAAAATTTGCAAGAAAGGTTCCATTGGAATTTAGGGTGACGCATTCAATGATGTATTGTATGTTCCATCTCTATTTTCAAACTTGCTCTTGATTTATCAGATTACATGCAGTGGATCAGGGATGACAGTTGAGTTCACAGTAGATTTAGTCTTCATTTAGGATAGTACAACAAGAGGCCTTATTGCTATAGGGACAATAGATCATACCACCCATTTGTACACTTTTTTGCACTTTGGTCCACCATCTCCATTGTCGAAGCACAACTCTTCTCTTTCATGAGAGCATCATGTGGTGTAGTCAGGACACTTGAACCTTTGTATTGTTCCTAAGATCTCTATTTTGACTACCACATCTCATCTAATTGAGATTTTTTTCTCCTTAGTAGGATTCTTCTTCTACTTTTCCAAACCCTCCAACTCCATTCATTGAGCTTCCAGGTGCACTTTTTGAGGATTCTAAGGAGGACATTCATCTCCGCCTTCATGATAGTATCAACACACCTGCATTGGGGATTCCCTTTCTAGACCCTCAAGTTTTCTCCTTTGAGAATCAATTAGGCCTTCCAGTCTTTCAGGGGTTTCCTTGTTATGTTCCCTTGTTTGTTCCACATTGGAGTTCCATTGGTTTGCTCATTTCTATAGGGGCTCCATCATTTTGGGGGAGCTTTGGTGTCTCTTCTCTCCCTCATGGGGGGATGTTGTACTTATGGTTTTGAGAGAGTCTCTTGAGCCATTTCCTTTTGTTTTATTTTCATCTCTTTTTTGGAGAGGAGTTTTTCCCATTGGGTTTTCTCCTTTATCTCCGATTTACAAAGATTTTCTAGTTTTGGGTACTTGACCAGGCCTTGTTCTCAAGACCCATTTTCTTTCTTTCATATCTTTGCTAGGTTAGCTTACCTCCTAAGCTTCACTTAAGGTGGGGGGGGGGGGGGGTGTTAGAGTAACTATTTATTTATGCTTATTAATTAAATCATGTTGATTTAATTCATTAAGTCATCTATTACTCTAGTCTACTTAATCTTACTCTTAGTTGCATATAATTAATATTTTATATTAATTATAATGTGCAAACCTAGTTTTCTTTCCTTTAGGGTTTCATTCACCTTTAAGGTTGAAATTTTGTACTTTTGTTTTCATAACTTGGAATACAATTTTTCTCTCACACCATTGAGATTTTCCAAGCTCTACTTTTTCTTTTTCTGGTTTCTCTTTAGCACATGTAATTTACATGCAGGTGTTCTTGACGATCTGTGAAGTTGGTTTTCAAAACTTCTACAAGTTGGTCATAAAATCTCAAAATGTTATGATTTCATAGGTGGAGGTTCATCTTAGATATATTAGCTCACTAGTTGATTTTCATTTCCATATCATTTGTGGTGGTGAAGTTATTAAGTATTAGTAAAGAGTCTTTAAGCTCAATTTTTAAGGCTTTAGAGGCTCCAAAATGAGATCAAACCATGGTTGATGATGATTACACAACTAGAATGTTGTAGATCAAAAACTATCATTCTTGAAAAGTGGTTATAATAGCCAATTAGAGCTATAGTTAAAAAAATATGGCCTCCAAAAGTTGGGTTACCTAAAATTATAATTTGAGAATAGTTTTAGCTGACTCTATTGTAATAAATATGAAAAATAAAATAATTTTAGGGTTGGTTAACCTCAAGGGTTAGGGTTAATATATAGAACCTTCTTAGGCAGTGGAAAATACTTGTATAAGGAAGGCTTGTAGGGTTGTCTTGGGAAATTTTGGGTGGTTATTTGTGGCTTTAGCCTACAAAATACTATAGGGAAATGCTTGTGTGGCTTCACATGTATTTCTAAAAATCTATATTTCCATACTTTTGGAGATAATAAGAAGCCCATTTTTTGTTCTTGCAATTATTGTTGTCTCTATATTATTGTTATGTGTTTATGGAATTAAGGGGAGTAACCTTCATTAACATCATTCTAGACAAGTTGACTATAAAAAAAGGAATTTGTACAATGAATTCTTAGACCAGTTGAATCCCTCCACAAATTATCAGTACCAAGGGAAGAAATGTGTAGTAGGGAAGGCCATATGCAAGGTTTCAATTGATAAAGTTATGCATATTGCAAATGCAAAGGTGTCAATTTTAGGTTTGGATATGTTTAAACTCTAGTTTGGCCAAAGTCATCTACAATCCCCTCTTTAAAATTCATGGATGTATAGCTTAGGGAGATTGGTGGTTCCTAACATATTTATGGATGTGGATTTACTCAAGGTAGTGGTTGATAGGTGTGACCTAATTACAATAGTCATGAGGGATAACAATGGAGACATTTTGATATCAATCACTAGCGAAGATATGTAGAGGGTTTTTGGTTTATATGAACTTGGATCTTTCTTGGAGCATGTTGATCTAAAGGAGATTAGGGAAAACTACATAGAAATGAAGGATTTTGTTAGAGGTCATATTCTCCAAGCCCATCTAGCAATGACAGGAATAAAACATTTAATAGTAGCCCAAGCTCCTCTAGCCAAGGCAAGAAAAATAACATTTTATATTGGCCCAAGATCACTTGAACCTTTCTTGATTGATGTTTTTAATCCTCATTTGAAGGCCACATTTTATTCACTCTATCATGTTCTAGGTTTCAATCCTAGAATCTAGTCATTGGACTAGCATATATACATATGATAATTCAAATCCAACATTTAGGCTTCACAATGATTTATGATCTTCCCCATACCTAGTAGATAAAATACATGAAGAGTTACAAGAAATTGAGGGTGAGAAGAAGTCCAATTTCTTCTTCTATTATCTACTGATGCACATGATTATATATATTGAGTATAATTGGGGGAGATGTGATTTCTTATTCTATCAGTTCAATTCTAAGGATATATGGTTTTCAAGAAAAACCACATGTGTTTCCATATAATGTATCATTGAGATTTGGATTTGTAAAGGTCATATGGAATTTTAGTTGTATTTAGGAGATGAAATTAACTAGGAAAAGTGAAGGCACCATTTTCTCTTATTTAACCATTATTCCATATTGTGTCTATTGGTTCTAGGTGATTAGAAAATTGGGGTAGGGGCCAGGTGGGGGGATGGTCGGGGTGGATGAATAATTTCCAAACCACACAACCTTTTTAGATTCTAAACCACTAACTAGTAATGAACTTAAAGCATCAAATGAAATAATTCAAATGTTTGACGTACTAGAGATTTTAACTACATGAAAACCCAAATTGGATCAAAATTTTGGTGATGATTAGTACTCATAAATAATTTGTACCCTTCTAAAGTACACTCTATTAGGAGCTTAACCCCATTAGGAGTTTACAAAGACACTATTAACTATCACCATGTTAGGGGATTTATAAATGGCCTTGTTAGGAGTAGCCTCAATACATGACTTTGAACACTAGCTAAAGTGCCACCTTGTTATAATATTTACAATAAGGACTTGTTAGGATCCACTTGGTTAAGGGATTTCACCTATTGTAACTATTATGGAGTAACATAAAGATCAATATATAAAATAACACTATCTTTTTCTGATTAGATGTGGTTAAGCTCTCTAACTCTTCTCAACTCACTCATCTTCTCTATGATTGGATCACACTTTCTAATTCTCCACACAAAAATTAGAATATGATCAACAACATCAAACATGTCCTTCTCTCATCTGTTACAGTATTTGTTTCCACTTCCATTGACTTAACCATACCCTAAATGTAGTACTAGTGGGAAATTGAAATATCTTGCTCAAATCCAACTGCTATAAGATGTTAACTTATGTTACAAGTTGCCTTTCATGACCACACAAACTAATTAATATTTTTACTGTACTATACCTCACACATGTTTTTTACCTATCATGAGATTCCTCTATAATCTTCTCTACTTCTCTATATTACACCTTACCCACCCCAAGTCATTGAAATCTTGTCATCTATCACTTCTTTAACCTATAGGTAACAGCTTCACTAGTCTCTTGTCTAAGCTAAAACTATTCTATATGTCACCTTTCTTTCTTGGAAATTCTTTACGTATTATGATAATGAGTTGATGTTGTTATATTAGCGTCACTTTCTTGTAAGCATAATATTGTGATTGTTCCAATTCATTCACTAAAAATTTGATAATCTAATCAAATAACCTATCATTTTTCACTAACTACTCTAGTAGTTGCACTGTTACCTCACCAATCATCTCATACTTTTGTCACATACACTTGATTCTCAACACAACACTCAATTACACTCGGAAACATACTAAGAACACTAGGTAAATAGTTAACATAAATGAAAACATAATAATTGATAATCATGTAATCAAATAATCACTTCTTTCCATCGTCGCATCATTAGTTATGCTAACAATCTCAATAATTATGCCAAAAATCTCCCCCTTTGGCATTGATGGCAACACATACTATACTTGGTTTGATTGAATATGTTTAGAAGAAATAATTGGAAACAAAATGTTTCCACTTCATTATTCACATTAACATGTTCAATCTTTTACAGATTTCCCCTCTTTCATTGTACTTCCCTATGCTACTCCATTCAAACAAGTTCACTACTTTGTCTACACAAATCATTATGAATTCTCTCCTATCTTCATTATTATTTATTAACTCCCCTTGATTTATTCTCACAAAGTCATGATTCATTACAAAATCTCTTATTGGACTAAGCTCCAATCTTCTCCTTTAGGATTTGTGACATGGTTTAACTACCTCCTATGTTCTACAAGTCTAGTGTTTGTATCAAACATTGACAGGTTGATCTTTTGGGTGCAATGAAAACCCTAGCTTGTAACAAGTGGTATTAGAGATTGGTCATAGGTTCAAATCTCCTTGGGTAACACTGAGGGGTGGATTGTTGGAATAACTGCCAATGTTCTCCTTTGGGATTCATGACATGGCTTAATCACCTCATTGTTCTATAATTCTAGTGGTTGTATCAAGTATCAACAAGTCACTCTTTTGGTGCAATGACAAACCTAGCTTGTAATATCTCTCCCATGAAGTCATTATCTCATTCTCTCACCCTTTGATAATAATGCCAAAGGTGTCAATACACACTTGCTATCTTCTCTGCAGCCTTTTCTTCTTTAGTACGCACATCTTCAATCTATAATTACTTCCCCTAAGGAGTAGCATCCAAATATAAATTAAATCACAAGATATTCAATGATTTTACTTGAATTGATACAATTATATATTTTTCTAATTCAACTTGGGTGAGGAAATTACCCCTAACTTTCCCCTTATGTACTCAAGCATAGCCTTAGACAATGACTTTGTGAATATGTTTTCTACATGTTCCTTAGTAACATTTTGTATAAGATAATGATATTTGATAGTGATGTGCTTTGTCTTACGGTGCATTACTAGATTTCTTGAATTTTTTGTAGCAATTGTGTCATCACAATAGATAACCACTAGTTCATCTATCTCCTCTTGTACTCCTAGAATTTTATTGATTCATATTACTTGTGTGTAATTTATTGTAGTAACTACACACTCTACTTTAGCTGTAGACTAAGTCACACAATTCTATTTCTGACTTGTCCATGAAACAAGTCTTTCTCCTAAAAATAATGCACCACCACTTGTGTGCCTAGAGTGAAATATCCTTTGTGGCCATACCATAATATTTTTTTTTCAAGTCACTTAAGATATATGAGATACTCTTAACTACAATCAAGTATGATTCCTTAGGATAAGAAGAAATTTTTTCTTCTAATCTAACTGTCTAAGCTATATTTAGCCTATTGTTCACTACTTATTGTAGCTTACCCATCAAGGAAATCTATAGTGTGTCATCTACTTCCATGGAATCATCTTCTTTGGATAGCTTGAAATCTATTATCATTGGAGTCCTAACTAGTTTTAAATTTTCTAGACCAAACATCTTCAATATTTCTTTTATATACTTGGTATGAGTGATGTAAATGTCATCCTTAAGTTGATAGACCTAGAAACCTATGAAAATTTTGATCTCACCAATAATAGACATCTCAAATTCCTTCTTCATCTCTTCTAAAAATGCAATACTCATCACATCATTTCATCTAAATATAATGTCATCAAAAAATGTTTCGACAATCAACAACTTATCATCATTTTCTACCTTCAAGTATACATTTTTGTAGTCACTTGTCCTTGTAAGTTCAATTGTGTTCAAGTATGAATATAACCTTTCATACCATGATTTGGGTTCTTTTTTCAATCCATGGAGGACCTTCTATAATCTACACACCATGTTCTTTCCTTCTATATTGAAAACCCTTCAGGTTGTTCTATGTAAGCTTCTTCTTCCAAGATACCATTCAAAAATGTTGAATTCACATCCATCTGATAAACTTTAAATCCTTCATAGGAAGAAAATGAAAATAATATCCCAACCACTTCATGTCATTCCACTAGCGAATAAATCTCTCCATAGTCTCGTCCTTCCTCTTGTGCATGACATTTACAAACTACCCTTGCCTTATTTCCTGACCAACTCATTTGCTTCATCCATCTTATTTCTAAAAACCCATTTGGTTCCAATTACATTCTTGTCCATTGGTCTTGGCACTCAAGTACATGTCTAGTTCTTATTAGTTAGTTTTGATTCTTCCTTCATGGCCTTTACCCAACATTCTTCCTTTAAAGCATCTTTTATAGTTTTTAATTCAAATTGATATAATAAAAATGTACTTCCTCTTTCCTTTCTTCTAGTTAATACATCAACATTCTTATTGGGTAAATGCATAATGTTTTAGTACCAAAAAGATACCACTTTCACTTTTTTCCTGATCTAAGGCATAGTGCAATCCCCCAATAGCATGATCATAGCTTAGGGTGATCACACTATGGGTTGGATAGCTTGAGCCACATGCTTGGGAAAATGAAAACATAGCATGATCACCCTTAGTGAAATTGTGCAATAGAACATGCATAGTATAGTGTGTGTGTGTGTGTTATGCAAATTTTCTAAATAAATACATTTCTATCTATAAAAGTACTTCTAAAGTTGCAATTAAAACCCAACAGACACTACTAGGCCAATTTCAACAATGGGATCATATACATAAAATGTAACATTATTATACTAATGTTACATTTAATGTATATAATTTTAGGATGTTTGAGAATGGTTTTAGCTTCATAGGAGTTAAGATAAAAATTCTATATTTTTAGGGTTTTAAAAAAATTTTAGACTTAGTAAAATTATAGGAATTCACAAATTACTATGAAAATGATTCCTAGTGGACTATTTATTGTAATCATAAGCCCTTAAATTTTTCAAGATCATTTAAGGATAATTTCTCTTTGTATTAATTACATTTTATTGTTAGTTTGGTAATTGACATGTATGTTATGTAGAGAGAGAGAGAGAGAGAGAGAGAGAGAGAGAGAGAGAGAGAGAGAGAGAGAGAGAGAGAGAGAGAGAGAGAGAGAGAGAGAGAGAGAGAGAGAGAGAGAGAGAGAGAGAGAGAGAGATGTTTGTGATGACACAAAACATTAAGCATTGTAGGAAACTAATGTTTTCTAATGTGTCCTAATATATTTAATGTCTCCTAAGGGGTTTTAATGGGTCTTAAGTGTTCATAAAAACCTTAGGACCAATTGTTACCCCTTGCAAACCATTCATACCCATTAACACAAACTACAACCCTTTATAACACTTTAGTAATTATATGATAAACTCTAGGGTTTTAATGTGTCATAATCAACCCAAAATTGTCATAAGGGAGTTTAGTGGGTCTCAAGTGGTTATAGTCATCCTTAAGACTCATTAAAACCTCCTAGGATCCATTACAATAAATTAATACCCCTCAAAGAATGTATTATCATTATAGGAGTCTCATGTTCTCTAATGGGTCCTAATGTGTCATAAGGGGTCATTACCACACATTAGGGACCCGTTAGAATTCATTATGAAATTTTAAGTCCCATCAGACCCATTAGAACAAATTAGCACACATTAGGGGACATTGGGATACCATGGAACCCATTACAACCTCTTCCAACACATTGACCATTGTAGAACACACTAATGTGTCCTAATGTCTAATAAGGGGTCATAAATGGTCCTAAGTGGTTTGATGACTCATTAGGACCCTTTAATTGTAATGCCCTACCTAGAGATCCTTGGAACAAGGATAAATAAAAGCCACGATTTTTTTTTAAAAATAAGTATGGATGCACATGATAATCAACATACAAGGATCATAATGATCACAATGGAAGATTTAACCAAAAATCCCAGTATCCAATGAACCTCTGAGCACCACTACCAAAAAAACACACTCAAACTAAAAGATGAGAAATAAAGAAGACAAGAGAACATAAAATCTCTAATCTGTCAAAGCTTGGAAAAATAAGAAATCTTAAAGGGTACTCAAAACACCAAAATGCATTCCCCAAAAAATAGTGAAGATACCCCCTATTTACTGCATGAGTAAAGCCAACCATATTATCACATGAGGAAGTACACCTTTGCATGAGAAAGTGTGCCGTGACACATGAGGAACTAACCTCTTGCATGATGAAATGCTTTGGAACAACTCGATAATCTCTCTACTCGATTGCCTAGGTTTGCATGAGAGAATGCCAACATGTGTGTGAGGAAGTGCCATGTCTCACATGGGAGAGATTACAATATCACATGAGCTTCCTCTGCACTTCATGTGAGAGAATTCCTTCTAGAATGAGAGATCACATTCTTGTGTGAGAAAAAACTTTTTTGACGAGAGGAAGTATAACAACAACCGAATTCCTCCACATTGGGGAGTACCAGATCTACAAATCAAGGCTTGGACACTTGAACACAAGAGAAATAATATGGAAAGAGAAACTAATCATTTAAACCATAGCATTAAAAGAAACATACTAAAAGCAACATCACAATGTACAAAAATGACTAAATTCTTGCATGGTTCCTCCTAACCAAAATAACATCATGAGACCTCAAAGGTCCTAGCCATCCCCTGTGTGTAACATCGCAAACTACCAACTAGATATTTGAAGCTATCTTATGAGGGCGTCACTATCAAAATGTAATAACATCATAAGAACAAGGAAACCTAACATGCTACTCTAGTAAAGCTATAGATACTCCAACTAAGTAAAACACATCATCTAATCATATGCTAAACATCATAATATAGGAATGTGTCAAATAAACTAACATCATCTAAATATGATATCGAAAAATTCCAATGAAAGCATAAATCACAAGGAAGCATACACCAAAAATCCAAATATACCAAGTGAAAACATCAAGCATTGGTTACACTAGAATAATAGACCATCTCTGTACACCAGTCCTTAGTAGTGGTATAGGTAGCTATGCCTCCCAACCATGTGGAACCTATAAGTCCACTCTCCTTGTGCTAATGGAGATAACATCCAACCACAAGCACACATAAAGCAAATTTCCATGGCTAACATTCACACCATATAGCAAAGATGACTGAAACCAAGATCATGAGACAATGCAAGTATAAGTAGTCTTGGTTAGAAACTCAATGGGTAACTATGTAGGGACTCACCTGGAGAGCTTTCCGATTAGCATTGGGTAGCTCAAGCTAAATATCATGTGGATTCAGCTCCACAATGGAAGGCTCCCACATAGTGTCCTTTTTTATTATCTTAAATTTATTACCTAGTTAAGTTATTTAATCATCACTTGTTACAAATTTTTTCACACCAACCCTCTGGGAAAAAAAGATACTAGGATGTGAGATAGAAGCCCCCTCCATGCTACCCTACCCTACCCACACTCATCCAATGATGAGTGCCCAAAGGCATGCAGATTCCCAACCCAGCCCCAAATGAACATACTCACCAGAGAACAACTAGGAGTTCAAGCCTCGCAAATCACCCAACAAATCCACATGCACATGCTCATGTGTGGTGCACCACCATCATGAAGATCATAAAACAAGGGTTGGATGAGACACCAGAAAAATAACACTCAACTAAAAATAAGCTCGTGAGGATAGATGTGGCACACAAATCAAGGTGAAAACCTCAAAACTCAAAAACTATGAAATTAAAACCCATTTGGTCTTAGGGCACAAAACCCATGAAAATCCAATAAAATTCAAATTTGAACACCATATGCAAATGTAATGGGAACCCTAGAAATGCCAAAAAAATTGAAACAATAATTACTATAGCATTATAACATGTTATTCCAGTCATGATTTCCTAACTTGCTAGTATAGTAATATGAATAGTGTCATGCTACAGTGCTCGTACAACAAAAGCTACCTTTAATCAGTCCAAGACCCTCATAAAAACATTCCTGCACAATGGCATAAGTATCAAACAAGGAATAAGAATGGTATGAGCAAACACCTAATCCTCCTATAGCTAGAAATGTGCCCAAGCTGCCTATTAATGGAGCTAATAGCAATGAATTCCAAAGGCCAAACTCCAAGGGAATGATGTCTAGAATGTCACAAAAGAGGATAGACATCCTCTAATGCCAAGAATAGATCTGTAACTCATGCATCCAATTTCTTCTTATATTCAACTTGCCTAACAATAGCCACAAGGTCTCCTTTTATTCCTACTTCATAGGGTCGACCACTTTTCACAAGAAATGTAGAATAAATAAAATAATAGGCTAATGGTTACAAAACTGGACAATTGCTAAAGTGGGGACATCATAGTCTACCCCCCTCAAAATTGCTTGTCCACAAGTAATCTCAATCATGTTTTTTGTAACACTTACTCACTCTCCTAAGTAGAATCTTCCTCTAGCAGATCTCTCCATTTGACTAAATATTCTTTAATCACCCTATTCCACAGAGTCCTCTCCATGGTATCCAGAATAGCCTTAGGAATCAATATGAGCTTCCCCTCCTCATCTGATGGTGGCAAATCCGCAAAAGGCACAACTCTCTGACGAATGGTTTTCCTAAGCCTCGATGCATTAAACACATTATGCACTTGACTAGCCTCTGGAAGCTCAATCTCATAGGCAGCCTCACCCACCCTATTAATCACTCTATAGGGCCCATAAAACCTAGGCTTTAACTTCTCTACTCTACTCTTCTTGATTAATGATTGCCTATATGGTTGTAGCCTCAAGTAAACCATATCCCCAACCTGAAAGTTGCACTCTATCCGGTGCTAGTCATTATACAATTTTTGTTAATTTTGGGCTTGTTGTATATTCTCCCGAGCACCCTCAAAATATCCTAACTATCTTGCAAATTTTATTTTTCTTTGGGTACTCTACTATCCCCCAAAACCAAGTCAATGAAACTAGGTGCTTCATAACCATACAATGCCATGAATGAAGTCATCTTGATGGACATATGATAAGTGGTGTTATAATAGTACTCTCCCATATGTAGCCATTTGACCCAAGCCATCTATTGTGTAGTCTCATAGTTCCTTAGCTATCCTTCCACCCATTTATTCACAGTCTTTGTCTATCCATCTATTCATAGCTGATAACTAGTGCTAGGTGTAAGATCTGTACCACACAACCCAAAAAATTCCTGCCAAGAAGCACTCATAAATTTACCATCCTAATCACTAACAATGAAACTAGGTAGCCAATGTAACTTAAATATCTCTCTAAAGAAAAGATAGGCCACTTGTGCTATAGTGTAAGTGGATGGAATAGCAAAGAAGTGAGAAAACTTTGTCAACCAGTCTAAAGGATTTGACAAAAACAAATCCACAAAGCCTTTGAATACCTACATGTAAGACATTTATCACAGAAGAAATAGATGAGAGGAGGTAAGGGTTTTTCTCTGAAAAATATGCTAATGTATTCTCAGAAATGGAAGCGATAAAAAACAATTACAAGAATTCAACCTTAAAGGTGAACAAAACCCTAAAGCCTAAGAAAGCTAGGCTGCACATTAATAATTTAATAAAAGAATTAATTATTAATGTACCTAAGAGAAATCTTAAGCACTAATGAGTAATAAATTAACTAATTAAATCAAAATGATTTAAGTAGTAAGGAAACAAAATATTACTCTAACACCCCCCCTTAAGCTAAGCGAAGGGAAAAAGTTAACATAACATAGCTATGAAAGTAGGAAATGGGTCCCAACAACAAGGCCTGATTAGGTACCCAATACAAGGACATATTTGTAAATCGAAGACAAAGGATAAAACCTAGTGGGAAAAACTCCTCTCTAAAAGGAGATGAAAAAAAAACAAAAAGAAAATGGCAAAAGAGACTCTCAAAACCATAAGTACAACCAATCCCCCCATGAGAGAGAGATGAGACACCAAAGCCCCCACAGAATGATGGAGCCCTAGTAGAAATGAATGAACCAATAGAACTCCAATGCAGAAGAAACAAGGGCACAAAACAAGGAAACCACTGAATGAATGGAAGGCATAACTAATGGTCAGAGGAGAAAATATGAGGATCCTAAAAGGGAATCACCAATGTAGGTGTGTTGATACTGTCATGAAAGATGAGATGAATTTCCTTCGTAGAATCCACAACAAGTGCACCTAGAGGCTCAATGAATGGAGCTAGAGGGTCAGATAAAGCAAAAGTAGAATCCTACTAAAGAGAAAAAAACTTAGTTGGATGTAGTGTGGTAGTCAAAATAGTGATCTTAGGAAAAATACAAAGGTTCAAGTGTCATAACTGCACCACATGATGCTCTTGTGAAAGAGAAGAGTTGTGCTTCGATAATGGAGATGGTGGACCAAAGTGCAAAAAAGTATAGAGATAGGTGGTATGATCTATCATCCCTGCAACAATAAGGCCTCCTTTTCTACAATCTTGAATGAAGACTAAATCTGCTATCAACTCAACTATCTTCCTTGATCCACTGCATGTAATCTGATAAATTGAGAGAAGGTTTGTAGATAGAGATGGAACACACAGTATATCATTGAATGTACCACCCTGAATGCCAACTAAACCTTTCCCACAGACTGTTAAGGAAGTGTTATTCCCCATGAGAATATGAGGAATGGAAGAAGCCTCAATAGTGGAGAAGACCCCTTGAGAAGATGCCATATGGCGAGAAACACCTGAATCCAGTATCCAAGGGACCTAGGAAGGAGATGCAATGGAAGCCCTTAATGCATGACCCTATCCAAAATCTAGTGTAGATGTCAAAGAGATGGAAGAAGATTGAAAGGTAGACCCCTATGAGGTAGAAGAGGATGGAGATGAAATAGTGCTCTTCTAAAGAAGAGCTTGCAAATCTACAATCTGTTTCTCATAGCCATCAAATCTCCTCTAAAAATAATGTGACTCTTCATGAGGTCCCTTTTGAAAATAGGAACATGTAAGAGTCTTAGACTTCTTTTTCTCCTTCTTAGAAGAAGATGATGAACCAATAGAGTGGTAAGAAGAGGAATCTAATACCTACTTTGGCTTCTATGTATCCAGAGGTCACTTGGAAATCAATGCCTATGACTATGAACTTGTAAGTGAATCCATCTAAGTGAGCTTGGACTACTGATGAGTTAACCTATCATATAATGTCTCAAATGAAGGCATAACATGTTGTGCACCTAGAGCATCCATAATAGAGTAGAAAGTAGAAGTGAAAATCTGATAAGGACCTCGAAGCTTTGAGAGTATCAAAAAGATACACTCATCATCTAACTTTGTCTTTCTAGCAGCCTATAAAATAGATCAAAGAGACTTGAATTTCATCAAGAAGTCCTCAATGCTAGTGAATGATTTAGGAACCAAGCAGGTGAACTCTGCATCTATGTTTAGAACCTTGAACTAATTCATTGTGCCAAACAAGGTAGAAAACTTGTCCCACATAGCTATGGGTATAGTTAAACCATCCAAGTGAAATAGTAACCATCTTAAATATTCATTTCAATGAGGCTCATTACCTCATCCATCTTATTGCACTGCATAAGAACCTCATAGGGCCTCTATAGAATTGGCTGAGCCACATTGAGGGATGACCATAACCCATTTTCCATAAGCAATTTGGTAATCTTTCCTTTCCAAGTATGATAGTTGTGAGGTGTAAGGTAGGTGACATAAGAGTCCACCATTGAGAGAAGAAGATGGAAGTAGAAGGGTCAATTATGAAGTAAAATATAGAAAGGAAAATGCACCCCCGCACAATGTAATAAACCAATCCCCAACTTACAAATTGATTGTGTAAAGGAGAGAAGAGAAAAAAAGATTCAGATATGAATAAATAATACCTGGTACCAAATACTGGTGAAAAGACTAAGAATCTAGAAAGTTCTCATGAAGATCTTTCTAGTGCTTTTTTCAGAACGGAACATGGAGCTATAACAAAGAAGTTATGCCCCCTGAAAGATAGAAGCCATCAACAGACTTCAAGTGGAAAAATAAGTATCAATATGGAAAAAAATCCCAAAAATTTCTTCTCCATCATCTCTATCTCAAAACCAACTTTTCGATGCTTCTTTTTTATTAGAAAAATACCTTTGTATTCTCCAGTTATTGCAAAAAAAGATAGGGCCCCTGGAAGAAGAGAAATTATTTTTTAAAAAATAGTTAATATTTTTTTTTTAAATCACCACCGAAGTAGTGGCAAAGTGGAGCAACGGTGGTGGGGAGGTGGAGCTTGACCCATGCAGCACTAGGGTAGAGCAGAGTAGGGAGGAGTAGTGTTTAGGTGGCTCAATGATGGGGGAGCAACACTAGGGTGGTGCAGGTGGATTTTGGTGACCGGTGCTAGAATAACTATAACTGACACTGAAAATGAAAAATCCACCGATAGTAGTTGAGAGTTGATAGCTCATGCTGGAAAAATAAATAGTCAGCCAAAAAAATGGGTCTACGGGCCGAAAAATAGCATGTAGCAATTTTTAATATTTTTTTTTGAAAAATTGCCTTAGAGAGCATGTAAGAGGCCATACAGCCTTCTGGACAAAATTTTTGCCTCCTAGAACAATGTTTTCCAAAATAGACAAAATCTATATGGAAAAGGGGGTTTTGACACCTTCTAGATCCATCCGTAATGTTCGTTTGGTCTCAAGCAGCTTCAAAAATTAGTAACCCCCCTATTTTCTTAAAAAATATCCAAAAAACTCTAGATCTATTCTATCAAACCCTCATTCTCCTTTTCCTCCAAATAATGAACAAGCTACAATAGATCTAGCTCTGATACCATGAAGGATTTGATCAAAACAAATCCACAAAGCCTTCGAATACCTACATGCAAGAAACTTGTCACATAAGAAAATGACGAGTGGAGGCAAAGGTTTTGTTCTAAAAAATATGCTAATGTATTCTCAGAAATGGAAGAGATAAAAAATAATTACAAGAGTTCAACCTTAAAAGTGAATGAAACCCTAAAACCTAAGAAAGCTAGGTTGCACATTAATAATTAATAAAAGAATTAATTATTAATGCACCTAAGAGAAAACTTAAGCACTAAAGAGTAATAACTTAACTAATTAAATCAAAATGATTTAAGTAGTACAGAAACACAATATTACTCTAACACAGTCAACTACCACATAGATGCAATAGCTCCCCTATACTCATCATAACCTGGTGATGAAGTCCATAGAAATACTCTCCCATTTCCTATCTAGAATGGGAAAAGGCTATAACAACCTTGTAGGATATGTGTGCTCTCCCTTATTCTGTTGAAAAATTGCACACTCCTTGACATGCTTTTGAACATCATAATTGAGCCCTTTCCATGTGAACTACTCATGAATCTACATGTAGGTCTTGAAGACCCCTAGATGTCCAGCTGGAGGTGCATCATGAAATGACTTCATTATTACCTTCCTAAACTATGATGAAGGAATCAAATATATCCTACCCTATAACTTGATCAATCCATCCATCACCACATAACAATCATCCTGTATGGTGCCTACAATCAATGATCTACCTCACAATAGGGTGTATAATAATCATGCCCAAGGCCATATTTAGGAATGGTACATTCAATCTAAGGACTATTTTCCCCACCATGAGGTGCATTTAATTTTTCAACCTAGGGACATATACTTGAAATGGTTAGCACAATATGTGCACTAGGTTTCTTAATTAGTCATTATGCTTGTGATACAAGAAAGTAAAATTCAAGGAATGGACTTATACTAGTGCTATAGGAAACTAACACACTTAACTCTTCACTAAAATGAATACAAGAAATACAATTAAATGCTAACTTATATTCCAACTCAGTTCATCTGCTATAACTGCTCTTACAAATGCTACAGGAACACTCACAAAGTATGATGCTATAGGAAGGAATTTATAACTTCTACTTGCAATACTAGACATATTGAGAAAAAATCTATACTACTCTAATCTAATCCATTGTCCAACTAGGCCCACTTGGTCAGATTTTGCTAATCTACTAACATAGAGTGTAAACCAAGAGCTATTTCATTATGTTCCAAAAATTCCTTACATGAGAATGATACATAAAACTGTTAAAAAAACTCACTGCAAGAGTCAATAGTTTCTTTCCATAAAATTTCTTCTAACCTCCTAACACCATTGATCTAAACCCTATAAATAGAGGATTAACATTTATTCAAAAACAAGAAAGCAAACAAACTAACTACAAATCCATTAGAGAGAAAGAAGGAAATAGTTCACGGTATGAGTAATAAAGTTTGGTCAACCACTTTGACACAATAGTGAATGTAGAGAAAATATAGCAATTCTTCATAGCTCCTCTTGGTAGTGGTCATGTCTCTTGGTGCCGTTATGACTTCTTCCACTCCACCATGGCTGAACCTTTAATGTTTTCTCCTTGTATGTCATTAGCCATCTTCAACATTCTCCCTTAAATGCTTCTGACCATCTTTAGCTTCCTTTACTAACACGTTAGTTATTATGAAGAGATATTTGAAAATAAGCATAATCAAATTAAATCCAAATATTATAACACACATTCTGATGGTTATATGAAATACTTCATTATATATATAATATTGGCAAAATATGACATACTATCTAGCCATAGGTTAATGGTTCTATTCTAGATTTTAATCATCAGTTCAGGTAAACATAAGTTCACAAATGTCTTGGTGGTATTAAAATAAAGTATTAAAATTATCATAAAATAGAGGCAATAATTAGCCTCATCAATCACTCTAGAAGCACAAGTGTCCCTCACATACTCTGCCATAATCTTATTTCTGCAATCTCCTATAATCTTAGCTTGAGAAAAAATATGAGGTCTCTTGGACAAAGCATCTTCCACCACATTCTTCTTACCTTTGACAAAATCAATGTCAAAGTCATAAGCCTAAAACTTTGTAATCCACTTCTATTGTCTATAATTCAAATCACATTGACTCATGAAGTATTTATTGTTGTTGTGATCAGTCTTGATAACAAACTTCCCCCAACTACGTAGGACTGAAACTTGGCTAATGCATGCATAATAGCCAACATCTCCTGATCATAGATGGAATAGCTCCTCTCCACTCCATGGTGCTCCCTACTCTTGAAAGCAATGGGATACTTCTCCTACATCAAGACCACCCCAATCCCATCACCTGATGCATCTCAATGAAGCTCAAATGGCTTTGTGAAGTTTGGTATAGCTAATACTAGACATGATGACATCACTTTCTTGAAATGATCAAAGCATCTATGAGCTTCCCCTATCAATACAAAGGCTCCTTTCCTGGTAAGGTCTGTCAAGGGTGCAATGGTCTGTGAAAATCTCTTAAAAAATCTCCTATAAAACTCATAGAGACCAAAGAACCCCTTAAGCTATGTGAGGTTCATAAGAGTAGGCCAATTAATAATAGCTTTAATCTTTTCGGTATCTACCTGAACTACATTTGCGCTAATGATGTGCCCAAATTATAGTAACTCAGTTAACCCAAACTCACACTTAGATTTCTTGGCATATAGAAAATCTTTCTCCAAAATGGACAACACCATCTCAAGATGTTGTAAATGCTCCTTCCAAGTCTTACTGAAGACCAAAATGTCATCAAAGAAAATTAGGACAAATCTCCTAAGCTTCCTCATGAATACCAGATTCATCCAACTCTAGAACACAGCAGGGGCATTGGTTAGCCCAAATGGTATAACTATAAACTCAAAGTGGTCATAGTGACACTGAAAGGTTATCTTCTCAATTTCCTCCACCCTCATCCTAATTTGATGATACCCTAACTGTAAATCAATCTTTGTAAAGAAGCATTTACCATGTAGCTCATCAATCAACTCATCTATCCATAGGATCATATATCTTTTCCTATTGGTATTCTTATTTAATGCCCTATAATTGATGCACATGAACATGGTCCCATCCTTCTTCTCTAAAAATACTAATGCTGAAGAAAAGGAGCTCTTACTAGGCTTGATATGCCCCATCTCTAGAAAATCCTTAATCACGTTCTCTATCTCATCTTTGTGTTTTGTAGGATGATGATAGAGAGTAATCATAACTAGTTTAGCTCCTTCCTCAAGTTCAATAAAATGAGATATCCCTCTATTAGGAGGAACCCCATGTGGAATCTTGCCAAAAATTTTTGCATGCCTATCAAGTATCTCTTGGATATCTAGTGGATGACTCTTCAACTGTGGCTCCTATGAGGCTGGCATAGTGAAACATTTTTCCACCCACTCTACATCATCATGCCAAAATAACATTCTCCTCAGGGAGATTACTCTACAACTCCCATCTAAAAGTCGTCTAAGTACAATAGTATGCCCCCATGCTAGAACCTCTTCTCCAATTTTGCTATGTTGATTGTGAACTCCACTAGCAAAGCTATCCATGTCATGCCAAGGATGGCATCATAGTCTCCCATGTCTACTACATAGAATTCATTCTTAAACTCATATCCATCTCCAAACATGATGTGAAGATTAGATATCTTTCAAATGCATAATAATTTGTCACCATTAGCTACCATGACACTAAACTTGATGTTCTCCTTATCCTATGAACCTCTCTTGGCTACCAATTGTGCATCTATGAAATTATGTGTAGCCCTAGCATCAATGAGTGAGATCACTTTGTACCACTGGATACTAACCTTAAACTTTAATGCGATTTCCTTCTGAGCCCCCATTAATTGTGCCAACAACTTCTCATCCTCAAGAATGTTGCTCTCCTCTGTAATGTTATCCTTTTCTGAATCAAAGTTCTGGTCCTCCCTCTCAGACTGTGATTCCTCTACTGAGAAATACTCCATTTAATTTGCCTTAGCCTTGAGAGCACACTTACGAGATAAGTCTCAAGGATCTTTGCAATAAAAACATAGATTCATCCTCCTCAACTCATTCAGGGTGTCATTATCCAACTTATTATCCCTTTTTGGCTAAGCATCCTTTTGATTTTTTTTTTTTCATTCTCCTTGTCCTTCTTCATATATGACTTCTTGTGCTGAAATCTACTCCTAAAAGAAGGTGCTAGGTCATGAGCATTTTTAGTGGCCTCTTGTAATGTAGCTTGGTCATGCCCCTTGACCCAACCCCTCAAGGGATTTGAGAGTCCATCCATAAACAACACTACTAATCTCCTCTCTAAAATATCTATGACCAACATAGCTAGCCTCTAAAATTCACTAATATACGTCTTAATTGATCCCCACTTCTTGAGTTGTGCTAACTCCTTAAACTGTAACTCAGGATCTTTGGTATCAAATCTCTCTATAAGTCTCTCAATGAACTCCTTGTAAGATGTAATCTAATTATGTCCCAAGGTTACCATGCCATGGTACCACCACTCATGTGCTGGACCATCCAAATGAATAGTTGCATACTTGATAGCCTCCTCCTTAACCATAGGATTTAGCTAGAAGTATGTATCTACCTTCTGTACCCAAGCTCATCCAGTCATCTTCCCTAAAGCATCATAATAAGGCAAAGAAAGTTTCCCAACTTTCTTTCTTAGCTCAAAGTTTTGACTTCTCCCTCCTAATCTAGGCATGTGTCTCATCCTCAAGTCCATATAATCTTTAAGGGAAATATCCACTAGAAACTCTAGTCAACTAGCCCCCTAGTCCCTCCTAAACTGATCTTGTAACTCGTTAATCTGTAGTTCATTTATTGGTTGAACCAGATCTCTAGGTGGGAAGGTTGGTAGAAGAGGTCTTGAGCTCACTATTAAAGATGGGTGTGCAACATTTCTAAAGTTATCAGCCCCATTCCCATTGTTTCCATGTCCATTATTACCATTAATGTTATTCTCAAGATCGTTGTTGTTGCCTCATCCTCCATTATTATCATTTCCCCTATTTTTATCATTTCACCCATTGTTATTGTTTCCATTGTTAGCATCACCTAGATTAATATTAACACCCATTTTTCTAGTTATAAGCTGCAACATCATATACATTTGCCTATTCTAGTCCTATTGCATATGCTACCCCTCCTCTAATGTACCTAGTAACCATCTAAACATTACCTCCTCCTAATCTAGACTTGTATTCCTACCTTCACCTAATCTTGTATTCCTATCATCTTGGTCACACATACTACTATCTTGTTCAAAGAATATCTCCTCTATGTCTATATGAATGGATTGTATGTCCCTCTACATGGATGAACTAGATTGTTCTCTCTACAAGTCTGAACTCCTACTTTGTCTTGCTTTGGTATTGCAGAAAGCTCCTGTTTCATGTTCAAACATAAATGCTTAGCCTTTTTAATTTCTAATCTTAGTGTTTTGACATTTTGTCAAACACCTTTCCCTCTATCCTCTTAGTGTAAATAATTATTATTTATGCTTTACTTAAGTTTTCTTAGGATAAATGCATTATTTTAGTATTTATTAGGTTAGACAATTAGGAGTTTGCATACTCATATGAGTTGTCATGTTGACAATATAGGAGTAAGAAACTCTAATATGGTGTCTACAACACTAGAGTATGCATAATCAACTGAGTTGTCATGTAGACAACATAGTTATTCATACTATTATTCTAGCACATGTTCTCTACAACATAATTTTATGTGACACACCTTTGTAGGCTTATCCTCTCATCATCGCACTAACTCCTATGCTTAATGGAGGATAATCTACACCTAGTGGACATGTTCCTGGTTGTAAGACTTATCATGTTGCTAACTCCTAGGCATTCTCGATGCATTATAGAGGCCTTTATATACAAACACCTCTAGTATACTGTTATATCAATCAATCAATTACAATGAATTGAGTATCATATTTTTGTTCTAATCATACTCTATTGATCTATTTGTGCTAGTTATTGTGCTTCTTGGTCTTGGGTAAATTTTTCCCTAAGGAAAATTCTTACATGGTATTAGAGCCATAGAGGTGTCATTTCATAGCCATTGGAGACTGATCTTTCTTCACCTCTTTGAGGACACCTTGACTCAGATTTGGAGTATCTGTAGATATTGGGAGCATCTAGAACCAAAGATGACCTCACCATTGCATCTGAAGCATCAATTCAATGAAAATCAACTATAAATTTGCCTATGCTAGGCCAAAGTTGATTTTGATGCAATTTTTTTGTAAACTAACACCTGAAGGCCTCGATTTACAAATATGGTATGATTTATTAGATCTACTCATTTAATTTGTTTCAGATCTATAATTAATTTTTCTTTGCAATTATTTTTGAATTTTTTTTTTTTGGAATTTTTGTTTGCTAGTAGGACCCAGAGAGATTTTTTTTGCAAGAACCGAGTAGTCAAACCCATCCCTTGTAGGTGAAATATTCCATTTTATTCTAGTGGCATATTCCTCATTTATACTAGTGGAGGAATCTACATTCTAAGCATACATAAATTTTTTGACAACAAGCGGCATCATCCAAATCCACGGTTGAAACTTATCAAATTTTTGGCATACATCACCAATTTGGCACCCACATTGCATCACATAGTTGGATGCTCATTGTTTGAAGTCAAGTTCTTTGTGACTTTTATATACATTTTCATTTTGAAACACTTACCCACTATAGGAAAATAGTTACTGACATGTCACACTCTCGCTAGCTTGGTAACTTCTAGCACCTGGTACACATACTCTCGCAGTCATTTTATACTTTGCAACAATTGACAAATACAAAAGTTGGTGTAAGTTTCAATGTCCTCCTAATGCCACATGGTGAGATACAAAATTACAATTATTGTCTACAACATAATTTTACATGACACACCTTTGTAGGCTTATCCTCTCATCATCACACTAACTCCTATACTTAATGGAGGATAATCCACACCTGGTGGACATGTGCCTGGTTGTAAGACTTATAATGTTGCTAACTCCTAGGCATTCTAGATGCATCATAGAGGCCTTTATATACATGCACCTCTAGTGTACTATTGTGTCAATCAATCAATTACAATGAATTGAATATCATATTGTTATTCTGATCATACTCTATTGGTCTATTTGTACTAGTTATTGTGCTTCTTGGTCTTGGGTGAATTTTTTGCTAAGGTAAATTCTTACATATCTAGCTTTTCCAAATTCCCTATAAGACCTCCAAAAGATTTTAGGATTTATATCTCTAGTACCACTATAATGGGCACCCTAGAAATGCCCAAAAAGCTGAATCAATAATTACTCCAACATTATAACATTTTATTCTAGTCATGATTTCCCAACTTGCTGCTATAGTAATATGAAGAGTGTCACACTATAGTGCTAGTAGAGTAAAAATTACCTTCAATCAGTCCAAGAACCTCATAAAAAAATCCTCCACAATGGCATAAGTATCAGACAAGGAATGAGAATGGTATGAGCAAACACCCAATCTGCCTGTAGCTAGAAATCCACTTAAGCTGTCTATAAATGAAATTAATAGAAATGAATTCCAAATGTCAAACCCCAAGGGAATGATGTCTAGAATGTCACAAGAGAGGATAGACATCCTTTAATGACAATAATAGATCTGTAACTCACACATCTAATTTCTTCTCATATTCAACCTACCTAACAATAGCCACAAACTCTCCTTTTATTCCTATTTCATAGGGTTGACCACTTTTCACAAGCAATGTGGGATAAATAAAATAAAATAAAAGGTTAATGGTCACACAACTAAACAACTATTAAAGTGGGACATTACATCAGAAATGGCCAACATAACACTGTGAAACCTTAAACCCTCATCCCAAAAACTTGGGGAAATATTCATACCTGAACAACTAGGCAGAACTATCAATCATAAATTAAAATAACTTAAAATAGAGCTAGAAAACCATTAAACCAAAATTAAAAAATTCCTTAACAACTTTCATGATAATGTGAACCTCTAAATGCATAGACATGTTCACAGGTCTAGTCACATAATGCAAATCAGTCTAAATTTATTAAATCATTGAAAGGTTTAATTTAAATAATCAAATATGATGCATCGACCATATAGGGATGACATTGGAAAAATATGCACAACTGAATCACTTAGTCCATGTGTCACTACCAAGGATATAATTTCTACACACTAAAACAAATTATCAAGTGCAATTGTATATAATAGCATAGCCAAAGCAATAAATGCATCAATTGACCTAATTTAGCCATTTATTTAGTTATAATGAAATAATCCATTTACATCACTCACATTCACATAAAGCATAACAAAGAAAGAATGAAGTAAATCACCATAGCATTAATTCCAACATATAACATAATTAGAGATATGTCCAAATACCAGATAACCAGATATCATCATAAAATATACTCTCATCTCAAAATGGTATCATAATGCAAATATGGTCAACTAAACAACATAGTAATCTAACAACTATGATATTTGGAATCAAATTATAACATTTGACCCTCGGGTCATTTCAAATGTAAAAATAACATGATTAACAAGTATCTCTCAAATAAAAATATAACAAGGTACAGATTGCAAACATGAGAGGCACTACATTAATACCCCTTAAAATGCATTAGGACCAATTTGAACACATTAAAACCTCTTGATACAACTTAGACCACCTTAAGGGGTGTAAGATACACTAATGTGTAATAATGTGTCTTAATCTATCATAATGGGGTTCTAATTTGATCTAAGTGATCCTATGACCCCTCATGGCCCATTAGAACCCCTTAGGATCCATTAGAAGCCATTATGACACATAAGAACCGATTACAACCCTTTAGAACATATTAACCATCATATGATAGACTAATTTGTCCTAAGATGTCATAATGGGTCCTAAATGGTTCGAATAAGTTCTAATGTTGCCTATTTGATTTTAATGGTTAGAAATGTATCATAAGGGGTCATAATGGGTTCTAAATGGTTAGGTAGGAACCTTTATAACACATTAACCATTGTAGGACACATTAATAGGATGTGACTGATTCCAATGTATCATAAGGGATCATAATGGATCCTAAGTAGAACTAGGACCTATTATGACCCATTATAACTACTTAGGACACATTAGAAACCATTAAAAGCACTTAGAGAACATTAAAGGGTACATGGAACACTAGTATACATTTACATGTGCTAGTACATGGTAATAGGTTTGAAGGAGCCATAAGGGGTCCTAGAATACATTAATATGTTCTAGGACCCCTACTAACCCCTTAGAACCCCTTACCATACATACTATGGTTCAAAAAGGTCTAAAGGGGTTGTAAGGGATCCTAGAACCTGTTACCATACATTCATGTATCCACTAAGGGTCATAACATGTCCTAAAACACATTAATACATCCTATGACCCCTTAATACCCCTTACAACCCATTAAATAACCTTTTGTAGACAATAAGGTTTCCTAAGGGATCTTTGATGGTCATAAAATAATTAAATAATGTGTTCATGGATCCCTTATGACCCTTGGACCATATATCATACACTAATGCATGGTAAGTGGTCTTAATGGATTGTAAAGGGTGTTAAATTGTTGTAGGAATTATTAATTTGTTCTAGGACCCATTAAGACATTTGAAACCCCTTATTATACATGCTAAGAGAGGAACTTAGGACACATTAATGTGTCTTAGGACCTTTTAGGACACCTTACCATGTAGTAATCTATGGTAAGGTGTCCTACAACATCATAAACGGATCAAGGACAAGTTAATGTGTTCTAGGACCCCTTATATCATGTTAGAGCTACTTGTCCTAAATCGTAGGGGTCTTATGAGTTGTTAAGGAGCCCTAGGACCCATTGCAACTTTTAGGACCCCTTACCTTCCACAAATATATCAAAATAGATCCTAAGGTGTCGTAAGGGTTCTTAAGAGCTTCTAAGACTCATTATTATGTTGCAAAAATGTTGTAGGACCCCTTAGAATTTCTTATATACACTAATACATGGTAAGGGGTATTAAGACGTTATGTGACACATTAATGTATCCTAGTAAACCTTAAGATTCCTTACCATATATTAGTTGTAAGGCATGCTAAGAGGTAGTAAGGGGTCATGTGACACATTAATATGTTCTAGGAATACTTAAGACCTCTTATCATACATTAGTATATGGAAAGGGTTTTGGCTAGTATTCCTTATGACTCCTTTAGACCCTTTGAGAACTAAAAGATATATATACTAAGGTATCCTAAGGTGTGTAGGGAGGGATACACACACACACACACACACACACACACACAAAATAATACAATGAGAAGAAATCCTAAAATGATCATGCATAAATTAAGGCCTCTTGGTTATAATCAATAGTCCACTAGAAATCATGCTAAATATAATGTGTTGATTTATGAAATCTTGCTAAGTCTAATTTTCTTAAAACCCTCAAAATACAAAATTTCTATCTTAACTCTAATGAAGCTAGAACCACTCTCAAACATCCTAAAATTTTATACATAAAATGCAAGTTAAGTATGAGAAAGGAAGAGTGTGCTTATACTTTAGGGTGAGCACACTTTTTAATGAATTAGAATTTACCAAGCCAAAGGCTTGGTGGACTCAAATAGGTCTAAGACATGTTTTCTATCAAACATACCAAAAATGGTAAATTTTCTTGTATGCTCTCCATTAGCCTTTGTCATTGTTGAATATCGATTAAATTAAGTTACATTATGTTATAGATGTATGTGTTATCTATTTAACCATATAATTTATTTTGAATTCAAATTATTTTAAGCTTTTCAACTATAATTTCTTTTGAATGTATGTCCATTTTTAAATAAAAAATAACCATGTAGTACTTCAAGGTTATATTTTGGCTCATTCATTAGATTTTGCAACAAGTTAGTCCATAATAAACTAGATTCCAATCTACACACTACAAAAAATAATAATTTGATTTTCAATTAGTTTTCTATGATTTCTAGGGGGAACAAGCATATATTTCACATTTTTGAGATGTGTTTGTAGAACAAGAATTAGTATGCAAAGAACATTAACAAATAAAGTAAACATTCACAAACCAAAAATTAAATTCACATATATGCTTAGACAAAGGAAGAAAACAAGAAGTGCAAACCTCACAAGAAAAAGCACTCCATGCTTTCTTGATTCTGTAGATGTGTCCTTTTGCTGTGGATGTATGCTCAAGATGCTCAAAAGCTGCTTCAATGGAGATGGGTAATGGCAAATTGGTAGCTTTGTGAGCTCTCAATTTGGCATTATAAGGGTATGGTTGATGGATTTGATTCTCAAAATAGCATGGTAACTTTAGCTCAAAGATTTTTGATGAAATGGCTTGGGATGGGATTCAATTTATAGGCTAAGGGGTAGAGGGATGGAGGGCTTAGATGCAAGGATGGATGAAGGCTTAAGGAGGGCTAGGATGCACTCAAAGGAGAGCACATGGATTGTGCTTGTTTAGCACCAATGGGAAGGTGACACTTGTCACAAGGAGGATGAGTGTGAGAGGGTAGGGTAAAGGGTTCGTTAAAGGCATGATGAGTGGGGTTGAGTATGTAAGAGGGATGTAAGAGGAATGAGTGTGGAAGAGGGAAGAGTGTGGAAGATGGGTGTAAGAGTCATGAGTGGGCTTGTAAGAGTCTTTTATGTTTTGTAAGAGCACTCATGACTTAGTGGTTGGGTTTTTTGAGGGGAGACTTTGGTTTGGATTAGGAAAGTCTTAAACTTGTTTTGAGGAATGTGACAACATTAGGGGGTGGATTAGGCTTGGGTTTAGGATTAGATTAGGGATGTTAGAGATGTGCAAGTGGATGGCATTAATGAAGGTGGGTGAGGTAGTGGCTAAGCTTGGTTAGTATGGGTGGATGGGGTGGATTAGGCTAAATGGAGGTTTAGAGATAGGTTAGGGGTTTTTGAATTTGAGGATTTTATTTATCAAATAGATTTATTTAATAAATGGGGATTTTTGGAATTAGTTAGGAGAAAAGGATTTAATTGATAAATAATAGATTATTTGATTTATCAATTAGGACTATAGATGATTAATTAAATTAATCAACTAGGGGATGACAAAGGATTAATTAAATATAAATTTAATTAATAATGCCTTTTTAGATAACTAAATAGGATTACTAAAATAGTGTAATCAAATTTAGGTGTCTACATTTTTTCCCTCTTTGACATAGTGTTGAGACAACACTATTTCAAAGAAGTTCGCATGAAGACGACACGAGGAAGATGTTTTAGCAACAAGGTTGCTCCAGTCTCGAATAAGAAGAGGAGAGACTAGACTTAGATGATGCCCCCTCAAGAAGGTGGCGGGGAAAGAAATGAGGCTCGACGACTTCTTGAAAAGTACAAGAAATTGAGATGAGCTAAGACACATGTTGGCAAAGAGAAGGGGCTGAATGAGCTCAAACTCTCACTATGGGAGAATGATGAAGGGAAATCAAGGGCACAACAGTAAAGCAAGCTTAAGACTTTCCAGGATTGGGGGGAGGATGATGGAGGAGCTGAGCACTATAAAAGGAATCCAGGATAGGGAGATGGATGAGGGGATTATAAAGCTGATGCAATAGGATTTCAAAGAGTCAGATTGGAGGAAGATGGGTTTCGGAGATCCCTAGGACTAGGATTGTGGATCTTGAAAGATGAGGCTTGGTGGATTGATTTGGATTGGTGGATCCCTAATACTAGGATTGTGGATCCCTAAAGCTAAGTGTGAGGAGTGATTCAAAGAGATACTGATGCATAAGCTAGGATAGGAGCAACAGATGTAGGATATGGATGGGGGATAATGGAGATGAAGGGAATCCATTGAAGCTTTTTGAGTGGGGGGATACTTCAAAGAGAAGTACCACCATGTAGTTGAGCACTAGATTTTCTATAGGACTGTTGGTTAATTGCCAAGGTTACCAAGAACATTAAGGCCTTTTCACCAACTGTCTAGAGGACTGACGAACTGACTCAAAAAAAACACACAAGGATTGCCACAGTATCACAGATGAATCCCAGAGGAAGCAGCGTGGAAACGACACAGGTAACCCACAAGCAGAAAAAGAAAACAAGCAAAAGACCTGATCAAGACCTTACGCTCTAATTGCCACATTCGTAGCATACCATGATATGGAAGATCGTGGCAACCTTGAGGAGGGAACAAGGAGATTGCTTGGAAAAGATATTTCAAGACCCAAAAGGGAAGATCCCAAATCAAAAGAAAGCAAAAATCCAAAAGAGAACTGTTTGCCAACGAGATGGGTAGGACAAGGTACTAACGGACCAAGATCAGACATGAGGAAAGCTATATCCTGCAAGGATCTATCAGAGAGCATCTAAGCTGATGGATCTAGATGAGTGATGCGTCTGGCAAGCTGAACTAAGAAGGATAACACTTTGGTGATAGGAGATCCAGCTAAAGGATGCATTGTAATATCTAACCAAGGTGTGCAATGTGTGCAAGATGTTGACCAAGGATGAACTAACACGAAAGCCGAATAGATACAATGATACTAAGCTAAAGAGGATGTACAAGCTGACAGACCAAGATATGTTACAAATGTACAAGTTTGTTCATGTTTTGGTTTTTTGTGAGATGGAAATGTTTGTGAAGGATGGGATGTCTATAATAGTTGATAGGTGGATAGGTAGATGGTTTGTGAAAAGCTTAAGGAAAATGGGATTCTGTGTGTGCATGTGATAGGATACAGGCTAGGATACAAGATTATTTACAAGCTGGAATATGGTACAAGCTTTGGACAAGATTCAAATATATACAAGGTATAGTACAAGATTTACAAGGTATAATACAAGCTTTGGTACAAGATTTACAAGCTATGCAGGAGGTATTGACAAGCTCCATCAGATTTTGGATATTTGATTGGAACACCAAGGGAACAAGCAGGTGTTTTATGGGATGGTGGGTGGATGGATGAGGGATAGGATAGTGATAGATAATGGATTAGTCTTTAGCACACAAGGCGCCTGAATTACTAGGTTTTCACCAAGGTACTTATCCAAGGTGCTTGAATTGCCAAGTTTTCACCATTGGATGCTTATTTCTTTTTACTATTTTTTTTTTGTATTTTTCAAAAGCTGGGTATACCAAGGATCTTTAAGCATAGAACTTCTTGAGATGAATGATGTTAGTGGGATCATTCAAGAGTTCTCCTTCTGGTGTAGATAATTGATAGGCTCCAGAGCCAAAGGAGGCAGTAACCACATAGGGACCAAGCCATGTAGGTTCAAACTTGCCTTTCTTTTCTCGATCTGCTTGGACTTTCATATTTTCTTTGAGGACCATGTCACCTGGCTGAAAGTGTCATGGGAGCACCTTCTTGTTGAAATTCCTTTTGAGATGAGTTTGATAGACTGTGAGATGGTCATAGGCTTGTTGTCTCTTCTCGTCTAAGAGATCTAGCTGGGTGAGTCGAGCTACTCTGTATTCTTCATCTGAGATTTGCCCTCGCAAAGACATGCGTAGTGAGGGAAGTTCAACTTCTATAGGTAATACCACTTCAGCTTCATAGACTAAGGAGTATGGAGTTGTGCCTATGGATGTACGGAAGGAAGTTCGATAGGCCCATTCAGCCAAATTTATTTGAAGGTGCCAATCACGGCCGAAATCATTGACAACTTTCTTTAGGATTTTGAGGAGGGTTTTATTAGTTGCCTCTGCCTGGCCATTACCTTGTGGGAAATATGGGCTAGAAAAGTGGTGATGGATGTGGAGGGAAGTGCATAATTCTTCCATGTTGAGATTTTCAAAGTTACCTCCGTGGTCAGTGAAGATGGTGGATGGGATGCCGAAGCAGCAAACAATGTGGTACAAGATGAACTTGGAGACTTGAACTCCTGTAGCTGAGACTAGGGGGACTGCTTCCACCCACTTAGTGAAATAGTCTGTAACTATTATTATCCATTTATGTCCATCAGATGAGAGAGGTGTGATAGTTCCAACTAGATCAAGGCCCCAACAAGCGAAAGGCCAAGGTGGTGCAATAGGCTGTAGATCTTGTGCTGGAGCGTGCACAAGATTTGCATGCTGTTGACATGGGAGACACTTTTTGACAAAGTCACAAGAGTCTTCTTCAATGGTAGGCCAATAGTAGCCTACTCTAAGGATTTGTCATGCTAGGACAATACCACTCGTGTGGGCACCACAAAGTCAAGAATGTACTTCTTTTAATGCCATCGCGGCCTCATTTTCATCTAAACATCGAGAGAGAGTATCGTGATAACCCCGACGATATAGGGTATTGGCTATGATAACATAGCGGGATGATTTTTGGATGAGGTTCTGGCATTGGGTACGTTTGAGGTGAGGGGATATGATACCATCATTAAGGTAAGTGTGAATTTCATGGTACCAAGGGGATTGGGGACCAACCAAGATAGAAACATGGTTTGAATCCTCATTCCCATAGGCAGGTGTGAGGAGCTGATCAACTAAAAAATCATACTGCGTAGCTTCTTGGGGAATTTACAAGAGCGAGCCGATAGTGGCCATGGCATCTACTGCCTTGTTCTGCATTCGAGGCACTTGTGTAAACTGAAGCTTTGTAAAATGCTGGGTCAACTGATCAACTAGCTCTTTGTAGGGTAATAGATTTTCATCTTTGGTTTGATATTCATTTAAGACTTGTTTGATGATGAGTTGGGAATCACCAAAGACTTGTAACTCAGTGATATTCCATTCTGCAGCTATCTTTAATCCTGCTACAAGAGCTTCATATTCTGCTATATTGTTGGTGCTAGGGAATTGTAGCTTGAAGGCTTTTGGAATGTAATCTCCTTGAGGTGTAACTAATAATATTCCTGCCCCTGATCCATGAGAGGTGTATGAGCCATCAAAATAAAGCTTCCATGGGGGCTGTTCTTTAATTAGGCAGATATGCTCATCTGGAAATTCTGTGAGTGAAGGATATGCATCTACTAGAGGTGCATCAGCTAGGTGATCTGCTATAGCTTACCCTTTGATTGCCTTTCTGTCCACATACTGGATGTCAAACTCACTTAGTAGCATAACCCACTTTGCTAGCCGACCTGTGAGTGTTGTTCTAGAGAGCATATACTTGAGAGGATCAATCTTAGAAACTAGTTGGATGGTATGACTTAGCATGTAGTGGCGAAGCTTTTGAGTTGAGAAAACAACAAGCTTTTTCCATAGGAGTGTAATTGAGTTCATAACCAACTAGGGTTCTACTGATATAGTAGATGGCTCTCTCTCTGCTATAATCATCATGTTGTGCTAGAAGTGCCCCTAGAGCAGTAGGTGTTGTTGATATATACAAGATCAAGGGACGACCAGGAACTGGTGGAACCAAGATAGGGGGATTGGTGAGATACTGCTTGAGCTGATCGAAGCTGCGCTGACATAAAATATCCCACTTGAAGTTCTCATTCTTCTTTAGCAAGTGTGAAAATGGTGTACACTTATCTGCAAGCTGGTAGATGAAGCGCCGGACAGATTGAAGTTTTCCCTGAAGAGAGCGAAGCTGTCGCAATTTTTGGGGAGGAGGCATGTCTACGATAGCCTTGACCTTTTTGGGGTCGATCTCTATACCTCATTTAGAAACTATGAAGCCTACAAGCTTGCCAGATGTGACCCCAAAGACACACTTCTTGGGATTTAGCATGAGATGATATTGGGCCAACCTATCAAAGACTTTTTCCAGGTCAGCAAGATGATCCATGAAGGTGTGAGACTTGACTAGGATATCATCCACATAATCTTCCAAAATGCTATGGATAAGATCATGGAAAATGGCTGTCATAGCTCTTTGATAGGTAGCCCCAGCATTCTTTAGGCCAAAAGGCATCATGGTGTAGCAAAAGGTCCCCCAAGGGGTAGTGAATGCTGTCTTATGCTGGTCCTCTTCTGCAATCTTGATCTGATTATACCTGGAAAATCCATCCATAAGGGACAAAATTTCGTGTCCAGCTGTAAGATCTACAATCATATCTATGTTGGGCAAGGGAAAATCATCCTTTGGACAAGCTTTGTTAAGATCTCTAAAATCAGTGCAGATTCTGATGTCACCAGAAGGCTTAGTGACAGGGACCATGTTGGAGATCCATTCTGAGTAGTTGATAGGTCGGATAACCTTAGCAGCTAACATTCTTTCTAGTTCAGCTTTGACTAGTAATGCCACCTTGGGGTGCATTTTTCTAAGCTTTTGTCTGACGGGCTTGATCTTTGGATCAACTGCAAGATGATGAACTACAAGCTTTGGATCAAGTCCTGGCATGTCTTGATATGACCATGCAAATCGGCCAATGTTCTCTCATAAAACCTCAAAGAGGAGGTCAGCTTGGTCTTGTGATAGGGATGCAGCAATGTGAACAATTCTAGGGATCTCTGAAGAACCAATGTTGACTTCTCTAGTATCCTCTATTAGAATAGAAGACACCTCTAGTCGATTATCTTGAGGAGGCAATACTAAATCCTCATGTTCTGCTTGTGGCTCTGGATTTTCTTGCTAAGGGGTTCTCTTCGCTGCCTTAGCTAGTCCTAGATTTACCTTAGTTCCAGTTTTGGGTGTATCGAAACTAGGTTGGGGATTTTCTCCAAAATACCCCTTGGGATCTATCATTACTCTTTTCATGGCAAAATTGGATACCATGATAGCTATGCAAAGCAGAAGGGTGTGATCTGGCTCAACCGCGGGTATGTCAGTGGGTTTGAAAGATAGGGCACATGCGGATGAAAGGTGTCCAACAAGATTATGAAAATCAGTAGCATTGATATCAGAAGGGACACGGGATTCTATGAGAGCACTGTCAAGGATGTATTTGTACACAGGACTAGTGCGGAGAAGGTCTAAAATGGATATTTGGGCTGGCATGTTCCCAAGGTGTTCCAAGATATTGTACCGACTTTTGGATGGAGCTGATGGTGTTGATGAAACTGGTGGGCCTGCGATGTTAAATTGCGCTCTTCGAGTGGTGACTGCACACTCATTGTCTGGTCCTCGGATATTGATAACATTGACAGAAGGCTCTTTCTCAGATATACAACCTATAAGGCTACCATAGTCTATATAGGATGAAGTGTGGTCATTTTTCTTCCCATGCTGTTGGTTTGGCTGGCGGTTGTTGGTGTTGTTTTGGATAGGTTCTTTTCCAGGATTTTGTTTATTGTGTGGAGGAAAAGCATTTTGATAAATCTGTAAGCCTGCATTGGGAGAGGTTTGGGCACCAACAGTGATTTCCTTCTAATCAATGAGGTCTTGCACATAGTCTTTCAGTTTCATGCATTTGAGGGTGGTGTGATCGTTTACCCTATGGAACTTGCAATACTCATTGTCCTTGTATGATGCAGCTTTGGATTGGCTTGGATCAATTTGCTGGGTAGGAGGAAATTTTATGAGGTTTTCCTTAGCCAATTTCTCAAAAATAACATCCAATGGCTCACCAAGGGGTGTATAGTTTCTAGGTGCAGGTTGGAATCTTGGCTTTTGCCTTGCGGCTACATTGATGGCATTAGCTTGATTGTTAGACCCTTGAAAGTTGGGTCTTGTATTGTGGTTTTGATAGCTTTGGTTACTTCATTGTTGGTAATTGATAGCTTGTTGGTTGTTTGTTTGATATGGTGGGTTAGACTGGTTTTGAGAAGGACCAACGATATTCACATGTTTGGTGTCAGTAACCCCATCTGTTGCAACATGCTTGTTTTTGTTCCAATACCTAGACTTTTCATTGGAATGTGATTGATTTTGATTGGCCTCTTTGTAAATCTTTACCACACCATCTTTGATGAGTCCTTGCTCAAGGATCATTCCTTTCTCTTTGATATCCTTATAGGTCTGCAAACAGTTCATGGTCATGTGGTGGGCCAAGCTGGGATGTGCATTATCAATAAAAATTTTCACCACATGGCGTTCTGGCAAGGTGCAAGATATGTGGGTGGTAAGAGTTTTCCATCTTTGTAGGTATTCGGCAAGGCTTTCTCCACCTTTTTGCTTGGTGTGGACAAGATCAACTATTGATAGCTCTGTTTCAACAAGATGGGCATATTGGGCTACAAATGCCTCAGATAATTCAGCAAAGTTTTTAATTGTGCCATAGGGGATTCTATAAAACCATTCAAGAGCTGGTCCAACCAAGCTTTTGGGAAAAAGGTGCAAGAGGAAGACATCATTGTATGCCACGTCCTAGAAATGCATGTAAAATTCTTTGATATGTGTGACAGGGTCTCCTTTTCCTCTGAATTTGTCAAATTTAGGTACCTCAAAGTGTTTGGGAAATGGTGTCTTGGTAATGGCTCTGTCAAATGGGTAAGGACACACATTCTCAAACTTGAATGTCTTTGGATCATTCCCTTCTTGGATGGCTTTCAGAGCTGTCTTCATTTGCTCCCACTCTGAATTGATAGGTGATGGTTGGGGTGCCCCCAATGTAGGAGTGCCTTGAGGTAGGTATGTGTTGGATGGGGCCACAGAATATGGATGGCTATGAGGGATTTGCTAATAGGGATTGTACATTGTTTGGGCAGCTGCATGGTGGATGACGGGTTGTTGAGGGGGAGGTGGCGCATATTGCTGCATGTGCTGCGAGGCTTGCTGTTGATATGGGATTTAAGGTTGGGATTGAGGAACATAAGCTGGCTGTGGGATAAATGGATTGCTTTGTGGAGGTAAGGTATAAGATGGTTGTGAGGCTTGGGGAAAGGATCGGAGGGCTTGTGCGGTTTGACCAATATATGTGGGTTGTGCCCCCATTTGGGATGGTATCTGCAAATAATTGGTGGTTGGCTGGGGTGGTGGATTACCTCCTAGAAGTGGCATTGAAAAGTAGTTGGTAATTGGAGGTAATGGATTAGTTGGTGGTGGAGGTGGTGGGAATTGAAAGCTTGGGAATGGAACTGATGGGGTTTGATAGCTTTGTGGCTGGATTTGGAAGCTTGGTAGAGTGGTGGTGGGAGCTGGGGTCACTTGGGAGCTTGGTAGAAGATTGGCAATAGCTTGTGGGTTTCGATAGCTTTGTGGAGTGAAGGTAGTAGCTTGTGGATTTGTGGCTGGTGGTATTGAGCTCCCAAGACTTAATGGAAATGATGGGATTGTACTTTGGGCTGTGGTGAACAAGCTGGGGGCGATGAAAGGTTGATTACTTGGCCCCATGGGTGGCATCCCTATTGTATATTACTGAGGTTGGCCAAAGATGCTAGCACTAATTTGGGAGATGGGTGGGTTTGGAAGGCTAGGTGTGGGAGCAGTAGTAATAGTGAAGGGGGTGAACGGTGAGGTGTTTTGAGTAAAGGGGGTTTGGAGTGGAGAGGTATGAACCAAGGATGGAGTTTTGGTGGCTAGGTTGGCTTGCGGCATGGAGATTTCAACTTGGGTGGATGATGGTATGTTTGGGTCTGTTGGGTCATATGGATTGGCTGGAGGCTCTTCTTTTGGAATATATTGAGGATAATTTGGATCATAAGAGCCTATGGGTGGTGGCAGCTGCCCAAACAATGGGTGAGATGGATCTGATAATGGAGGGGGTCTTCCAAAGTCAAAGGTTCCTACATTGTCCCTTCGAAAATTAGCCATGATTGTCTCTTTGTTTTTGTCTATAATGGCGTTTACCAATACTGCATTTCCTGGTTGGTTCATGAAAGCTTCAATGTCAGTAGGTGATGGCATAGCTTGCTCTGGGCTGAAGGATGGCTGAGTGCTCAAGGGGGGTGAGGCTGTTCAATCCAAATGATAGGGCTCCATTGTTTCTTTCTTCTTGGCTAAGCGAGTGATGGGTGGCATGAAAAATGCTCCTAGGGATGAGATGCAATAATGCTGCTGGATGCAAAAGGGGGAAGGCTTTTCTATGAAAATGATTTCCTAGGTTGAGGCAAAGCTATATGAAAAAACCTAAGGAGGATTGGGTTCGGGATTCTAACTTCAAAGATATGTTGTCAAAGCACAAAAGGTCTGCTTTCCTATGTGCAAGCTTGGTGGTGATTGTGTCAACTTAAGAATAGACTGATGATCCTTTAGGAAGAACATGAGATTGACCACTTATGAATCCCAACCTTTAGCTCAAGGTGATGAGGGATAACAAGTGACAAAGCTAGATTACCCTAGACAAAGCTCTGTCAAAGGGATAACCTTGGTGAGATTGGTGGATTTGGAAGATTTTAGGAATGGAAAACTTTTAGCAAGGTGACAACAATTTTGAAAGCTTAGATGTGCAAATTTTCGATTACTAGCTAGATGGTATGATTCTAAATGAGATGGATGAGCTAATAATGCTTAAGGAGATAACCTAAGATGGCTGGCTTTTCTACAAAGATGACTCTAAAGTGAAGCTTATCCAAGAAGATGTGGAGAAACAAGGGTGTCTAATCATAGAAATCATGCCTAGTTGGTAAGGCATAAGCATGATTAACTCCTGGATGTTGGCTAAATTTGATGGTGCGCTCTAACCAAGCCTCTTGAAGTGCTTTGTCAGTAGCTTTGTCCTCGCCTTTGTGGAGTTTGGAAATTTGTGGGCTTGGTGTTATTTCTTTTCTCTTGGCTGAAAGTTCTTGGTATGCTAGAGATGGCTTGAGTTTGACATTGTGAAACTTCTGTTTGGGTTTGGGTTGTTCCGACATAAATTCCTGAATTTGCTTGGCTTTGGGAAAAATCTCAGTTGTTTTGCTTCAACTTGTTCAACTTCCAAAATAGGCAGTGACTACGCTAAGTGTGCCCTAAGCTAGGATTGACCAAGTTTGGCAAACATTCATTCAACAAGTAAAATAAAAACAAGCAATAGATAGGAACACCCAGATAGAAGTTTGTGGTTCTCAAAATGTGATACTTGCGCCAAGGAGTGTGTATGTTCTACAAATGTTTCAATCAGTCACTCCAAACACATTAACATCCTAGATGGTTTTCTGCAAGGCTGATAATTGGTTTAGCTAGGGAGTCCTCGATATACGCAAGGTACGTGAGGCCCAAATCCGTAGATGAGACCAAAAGGATGTCACACAGTCGAGAGGAGCGGTAACCCACTTATCCTCTTTCACTTCTCAAGGGTATAAAGTTCCTTGAGGCTTAGCCCGAATGACAAAATCTTGATCCCAAGAGAGGTGTCTTTCGATTCACCTCCTGATTCTTATACTCCGCCGGAACGTTGGAGTTGAGGTCATCCAAGGGGTGATGAAATCCCCAAGCAGACCTCCTAAAAAGAAACAAGGTTTTGGATCCTAATCTTATGCACCCAAGATGGCCTCGAAAGACGACAAGGGGAGAGAAGACTTGGATGACCTTGGGCTAAAAAACACGCTTGTTCTTTTACCAACTGACTCTTATGTGTGCTAATCTAGACTTTGCAAGCACTCATGTTTAGGAGACAATGTTCAATTCCAACTTGAAGTGCCAACAAAAGTAAATCGATCAAAGAATGCAAACAATAAGAAGAGTTAGGGTTAACAAAAGAAAACTCGCGCGCCCAGAGGCCCTCCACGTCAAGTATCGATTAATTTTCTTTAAGGCATTCAAGATTGAGTGTGAGTTTGTTTTAAGCCCAAAACAAAAGTGTGTGAGATTCGATTTCAAGTGCGTGCCCGGAGGCTCTCCACGTTAGTTGTTGTTCAATTTTAGTGCCCAAAGTTGAAGTGTGATCGATTTAATCTAGAGTTTTGGCCATTTAAGAATTTTGATAAAGTTAAAGCAAACGTTCAAAGACCAAGTGAGTGAGTTAGATTGTGGAACATTTAACACCTTTTTCAAGTAGACCCATCCCCATAAATGGCGCTGAGATTGCAACCAATGGTTAATATTTGATGGGTGATTAGAAAAGAGGTGAGTCCAAGGAACTACTCAAATTGATTTTTGTAAATTTGTATTTTAACTTAACAAAGTTTCTTAAATGTCCAAAAATCAAACTTTACCTAGATTGCATGTGAAAAAGAGATTTGTTTTGTTCAATTTTAGAAGCTCCAAATGAAGTGTTTGATATTGTAATGGTTAATTGATCCTTGGCATTCAAGATTGGATTTTTTGTTTTAAGCATGCATTCCAAGGAAAGTTGATTTTAATCCATGACATTCAAGAGTGTGTTTTGAGCAACATTAATTCAATGGAAAATGTGTTTAACCATTCAAGTTCATTTTTTTAGCAACATGCATTCAAAGACAAATGGTTAAACATTCAAGTTCATTTTTTAGCAACATGAAAACTTGCAAGAAACATGGTTAGTGGTTCCATATGTGCTCCAACCTGCAATGAGACAAAAAAAAGCAATTTAGTTAGTTAGCCAAAATCTTCAAAAATGAGAGCTTAACTATGGAAAAAAAAATCTTCGAAGAGGACAAAATAGATTTGTAGCACAGAAGACGCTAAAATATAGAGACGCCGATTTGCGCAGATGCAGATTTTCGCAGACGACGATTTTTGGCAGACGCGGATTTTCGCAGATGTCGATTTTCGCAGACGCCGATTTTCGCAGACGTCGATTTTTGCAGACGCGGATTTTTGCAGATGTCGATTTGCGCAGACGCGGATTTTTGCAGACGATGATTTTCGCAGACAGAAAAGGTTGCAGACGCCAAAACTGCGCCAAAAAAGCTGAAAAATGCGATTTTTTTTTTTTAGATGGTATTTCTTCTTCCTAAGTGCGTTCTTTAACCTGCAAAAACAAGCAAAACACCCTCACAACACACTCAAACAACAACAAACATTAGATGGTTAGAAAAATGACATATAGATGAAAATAGATGATTAAATGACCCATAGTGGGGTCCCACCGGGCGTGCCAAAATGTAGAACAAGAATTAGTATGCAAAGAAAATTAACAAATAAAGTAAACATTCACAAACCAAAAACTAAATTCACATATATGCTTAGACAAAGGAAGAAAACAAGAAGTGCAAACCTCACAAGAAAAAGCACTCCATGCTTTCTTGATTCTGTAGATGTGTCCTTTTGCTATGGATGTATGCTCAAGATGCTCAAAAGCTGCTTCAATGGAGATGGGTAATGGCAAATTGGTAGCTTTGTGAGCTCTCAATTTGGCATTATAAGGGTATGGTTGATGGCTTTGATTCTCAAAATAGCATGGTAACTTTAGCTCAAAGATTGTTGATGAAATGGCTTGGGATGGGATTCAATTTATAGGCTAAGGGGGAGAGGGATGGAGGGCTTAGATGCAAGGATGGATGAAGGCTTAAGGAGGGCTAGGATGCACTCAAAGGAGAGCACATGGATTGTGCTTGTTTAGCACCAATGGGAAGGTGACACTTGTCACAAGGAGGATGAGTGTGAGAGGGTAGGGTAAATGGTTGGTTAAAGGCATGATGAGTGGGGTTGAGTATGTAAGAGGGATGTAAGAGGAATGAGTGTGGAAGAGGGAAGAGTGTGGAAGATGGATGTAAGAGTCATGAGTGGGCTTGTAAGAGTCTTTTATGTTTTGTAAGAGCACTCATGACTTAGTGGTTGGGTTTTTTGAGGGGAGCCTTTGGTTTGGATTAGGAAAGTCTTAAACTTGTTTAAGGAATGTGACAACATTAGGGGGTGGATTAGGCTTGGGTTTAGGATTAGATTAGGGATGTTAGAGATGTGCAAGTGGATGGCATTAATGAAGGTGGGTGAGGTAGTGGCTAAGCTTGGTTAGTATGGGTGGATGGGGTGGATTAGGCTAAATGGAGGTTTAGAGATAGGTTAGGGGTTTTTGAATTTGAGGATTTTATTTATCAAATAGATTTATTTAATAAATGGGGATTTTTGGAATTAGATAGGAGAAAAGGATTTAATTGATAAATAATAGATTATTTGATTTATCAATTAGGACTATAGATGATTAATTAAATTAATCAACTAGGGGATGACAAAGGATTAATTAAATAGAAATTTAATTAATAATGCCTTTTTAGATAACTAAATAGGATTACTAAAATAGTGTAATCAAATTTAGGTGTCTACAGTGTTCACTTACAAAATTTGTAATATATATATATATATATATATATATATATATATATATATATATATATATATATATATATATATATATATATATATATATATATATATAGATAAAACCCAAAAAGTATGGGATAAACTAGAGCATGTTAGGTAACTTCTGACAAGAGTGATTAAAGAGTTCAAAAAAAAAGGTATTTACTTAAAAAATTGTACCCCTTTGTGTGGCCCCCTTTTTCGAGGTCCTTAAACTCCACCATTTAAAAAAACCTAGTAGTTTAGAAACTAGATTAAAAGGACCACAAATTTTGTTTTGTTATATTTTGAAAATTTGAGTGTAACTATCTTCAAATTCTCATCAAATTTCAAAAAATTATCGATTTAAAAAAAAAGTGGCATGTTAGACCCCCCTTTTGGTACCACAACTTTGTTCAATTACCTTATCACCAATTATCTCACCTAGAGAATGATTTAGCTTGGTATACCTTGATAATACTGGTTCTTCTTTGGAAGCTTCTTCAACTTTTTAGACTGCTTCATGTACATTCTCTTATTCTACCATCAGTTGTGTTATAGCATAATGTTCAATTGGTTGCATGTAGACAAATCCTTTGTAGTCTTTTGGTTCTTTTTTGCTAAATTCATCATTCACTAGTACATTAGGCCTCCATTTTTGACCAAAATGTTTGATGACAGACCAATGTGGTTTGTCAAATTCACTTTGTTTTAAATATCCCAATAATGTCAAAATTTCATCCAAACTAAATTTTTTGTCAAAATTTTGATGACACTCATGTTTTTTGTCAAAATCTTGGCGATCATTAAGTTTATTGTCAAAATCTTGATGATGGAGGACTATAAACAAAAAATAAAAGTGAAAAACTTCATTTTGGATCTGAAAAAATATGGGCACATGCGAGAGGGTTTTTGTTGTTCATTCTTAGGCAATAGAAAGAGTGACCACGCAGGATATAAGAAAGAATTAAATAGGGTAGTCGAGGGGGAAGGTAAAAGTAGAGCACATTATCTTTGAAATAGGAAGGAGCTAAGGAAGGGGTACAAGATTTGTGTGGATTTAGAGAATGACTCTTCACCATGATGGAAGAAATAACCAGTTGCAACCAGATGTACAAGAGCTTGGTATAAAAACAATTGTGTGTTTGTTTCAGCAACTAATCTAGAAGCATTGATCTAAGTGCTTCCTCTTTTCTAATAGTTTTCCTTCCATTAACTCTTTTTATAGTATAATTGGTTTTAAAGATCAATTGTATGTCAAATATTTTAGAGAAAACTCAATCCTTTTCCTATAATTGAGCATTATAGTCTATGTTAGAGTGGGGTTTCCATTGCACCAAAAGACTGATCTATCAATTCCTGATACAACCACTCAACTCATAATACATAGGAGGTGGTTAAGCCCTTGTCACAAATCCAAAGTGGAGCATTGATAAAATTTCAAACCATCTCCCCCTCAGCGTTACCTAAGGTTCTAAGGATTCAAACCCATGATGAAGCTCTAATACCACTTTTTAGAGTGGGGTTCTCATTGCACCAAAAGATCGATCTATCAATGTCCAATACAATCACTCAACTTATAGTACACAGGACATGATTAAGCCCTTCTCACAAATCCTAAGGGGAGTGCTAAACAAATTTTTAATAGTATACAGGTAAGAAACCCTAATGTTAGTAAGAAATTGAGCTAAAAATGAAAATGCAAGAAAATTTAAGGTATTGGTCCCGAGTATTCATTTTTGGTATAATTTCTTGCCTTGATCAGATTTATGTTGAAATTTTTTAGCCTTGTAGTATCTCATGATAGGTTATTTAAACAAGTTCTTGTCATATCATGTAAACGAAACTCTCAGGAGTAGATGTTGGCATAAGTGCATATGCTTCCACAAACTATATACCTCCAATAACCAAAAATATTATTTTTCTTTGTATGTCCTATTTAGAGGATGGACATAAAGCCATTTTTCTTTATCTAGATAGGACATGATCAAATGAAATAAACTAATATTGTTCATAGAGACAAGCATTTTGGTCATTTGTTTCTTCTTTATGTACCTAGAATCATTAGGAGTCTTATTGTAAAGTATTTAGTTGAACAATTTGTTGTGGTGACATCTAGAATATGTATTTAAAAAGTTTTAATAAGGAATTCTACAACATTATTTATAGTTGTGAATGTGAAAGATGTTGAAGCTAGAAATAAGATTCTTACTGAATACAGTTGGAAGTGTAACATATAGTTGTTTTTAGTCTTAAATGAGAATATTCAAATTTTTAGGAGTGACCAATGGCTATGAATTACTTGTAGGAGTTTTATGATACCTATAACATCAGTTTAACAAAAAAAGTCTATATGTGATGTGATGTTAGAGTCTTGATTTCATTTAGTGTGCCAAATTGATTATTGTATGTCTAAGAATTGATCTTATAGACAAACTATCATGGAAGATACGAGTGAAATACTAATTCAAAAATTTTTTATACAATGTTGAGAGATGGGGAATTAAGTACTATGCCTTTGGCAGTTGATCATATAGACTAATTGTAACTTTAGGTTTGAGTGAAGATACTAAATTGGAAGTTTATTGGCAATTATAAATTTTATTGCTAATGGAAAATCTAAAAAGAGAAATGGTTGCATTCATTTATCATTTTGTTTCTTCCATCATGTAAGTAAATTTTTTTTATGGTTGAAGTGGGATTAGTGACTTCTAAATAGATATTTTGTTTATAAGTCAAAATGAGGTTGAGTTTCTCAAATTTATGTATAAATGGAAGTCATGTGCATCTATAGTTTAGCTTAATTCACTACTTCTCTTTCACTCATCTTTAAAGACAGTATCTAGAATAGCAATTTGTTTCCAACTACTTAAAACAAACTAATATTGAGATGTTCTAATCTAATTACTATATCTATTGGAATCAATCTTGTAGATCAAGTGCCATCCTACATTTGATTAAAAAATGCTAACATTCGTAAATACAATAGAGTATTTTAGAACTATAATTACTTAGATATGTTATAAAACAGAGTGAATATAAAACATAGTGGATTGCACCCAAAATGCAATAGGGTGTGATACTATAATTCAAATTCTAACTAGTTATGAAAAAGGGAGGGAGTGAATTTTTCTCATATTTGTATGGATGGTTAGAAATTCTATATACATTATGTGTGTTTGTGCTTATTCTATTAAGAGGTGGAGAACCAAGCTATTATTAGCTGTGAATAATAGTGCATATGTAGCTCTATTTATATTCTTTTGCTTTTCCTCCTCTGTCATGAATTTCAATTGAATTGAATTTCCTTATGTTATACTAGTTAGATTGATTGTCAGGCTTCATTATGCATCTACTTAATGTGTTGCATTATGGAACAAATTATATTGATTTCATGCTTAGAGTACCATACCTTATGACATAGAACAAATTGTGCTTTTGGTAGTAAGAAATAATTAGTTGTATGCCTAGGTGTAGGCTTTTATTCAATAAATGCATATAGCCTTGAATGTAGTACACATGAATTAATTATTGGGTATGTGTAGTATCATGGTTTGCTAAAAAGTGGTGATGTGAAAAAAATAGAATTTGAAAATGTTGAAAAGCATTTCAAAATCCACTCTGACTTTTTTCCATCCATCCTGATACCAAAGTTAAAAAGTTAGGACCAAGCCTTATAGAGTATCTGATTTCATATCGGATACCCGATATTATTGGATATCTGATTTCATATTGGATATCCAATAAAAAATTGGATACCCGATAACTGTATTGTGATTTAAAAAAAAACCTGATTGCTATTTATTTCACACTACATTTTTTGGCTTAAGCTCCGGTATTTGATCAGTGAGTGGATACACAATATAGGTAAGTGTTTTTTTGTTTTTAAAAATGTTTTCAATGAATTTTATTGTAAATTTGTTAGTTTCAATTGAATCTGTTACAAATTAGGTTTTTTAAAATAGAAATTAATGAAATTAATGTTGTTTTTTATAGAAATTATGTTTTGCAAATTAATAAGTAGGGTTGACCAAAATGATGATATTGAGGCAAGAAATACTGTTCCTCATAACCCCCCACCAAAAAATCTAGTGCTCCCTTAAAATCATCCACCAAATGATCCCCTACCCCCTCAAAACCCTCATTGAACAAAAGATTTGATATTTGAAAATCTTGCCAAATTGAGGGCTTTGTGAACCACATATAATATTGTACCCATACTGGCTCCTATGTTATCAATGTTAAACACCATAGTGGATAATATTGAAACACTTACCAATGAACAGAATTTCGCTCTTCATTAGTGTGATGAAATGCATGCCATGTTTGATGATGGGTTGGACTATGATGATGTTGCATCCCTCAATATAAGTAAAGATGATTTTGGTTACCCTTTTTGCGAACCCAAAAATTAGTTTAAAAGTTGACAACAAAAAGTCCAAACTATCAATATAATGGTGCACAAATGACGCTATACGTGTGAACTTTTTGGGATTATTGGTGGATGGTTTTTGACATTATTCCACATAGCAATTTAGAGGTGCCATTTTATTTCCTTAGAAAATTATATGGAAAATTTGTGTTGGGCCTCAAGGTGAACTATTGGAGCATGAAGCCCAACATGGGTGTAGGAGGAGGTGCTCCTCAGGATAGACCCTTTTCCCAATGAAAGAAAGAAAGCACTTTTATCCCCCCTACTAATGTCTTCCCCCCTCCTTGAGTGCAACATCCTAATATCATTATAGAGGCTAGCTCTTAGACTATTAGAGCCATCCATAGATTGAGTAGCCTATTGATATCCCAAGATAGGTTAGTGTTGCCTCTCCATGTTGATGATGTTGGCATGAGTTCATTATTAGAAAACTAATCACATTTTTGTGTGCCCCATACTTGCATAACTTGCAAGAATATTTTTCTGGGTCCCATAAGTGATCTTTCTTTGTATCAGTTTCTATTTGATGAGGATATAGAAGATACCCATACAGAGGCTACAAACCCTAATGCGAGAGAACAGGGGTATGCAAAGGCATGGACTCCTTCTATGTTGGTACGTGCATACATTTTTTTATCACATATGTGATTTAAAGTTAATCTTTATAATAGAGTAATTTTAATTTTTAAGCCCTACTAACTTATACATGTATGTGATCTTCATTCATGTTTAGTTGATGACTGAGGAGGAGCTCGGATAGGTTGATGATGCCACGCTCTTGGCTATTTCATTTGGCCTTGAGACATCTATGGTACATTATGTTGTGTTCTTATTGTTTTTCTATTTGATATTGTAGTGTATATGGTTTCTAATCTTTCTTTTTTCTTGCAGGTATAACCTATCCCTAGGGGACAAAGTGCAGGGGATGAGCTAGGACCCATTCAGAAGGAAAAGGTAATTAGGTGCTTTCTATTTAATTAAATATCAATGAATTCTTGCAAATTGTTTGTGGTAATGAAATTTAATTACATTTTTTATTGTATAGGGCATGGCTACTAGTGGTGAGCCCATGCAAATTCCATGTCGTAGATGCTCTGGCATTTCCATTTGCACTAAGAGCCCCATTGTATTTATAATTATCATTTATTTTTTATTTTTCTTATTTTCATAAATAAATTCAAAATTGATTTCCGTGATATTAACAACTATTATTTTTTTATCTCATAGGAAACACCTAGTACACATGAGGTTGGATGACAAAGTTTTGTATCTTTGCTGATGCACCCATTATATCCTAAGGAGGAGTCCACATAGGTAAGTTGTAGTTTGAATTCTTGTTTATATGTTATAAATTTAGCATGCTATGAATTATAATGTTATAGTTTAAGTTGTATATTCATCTGACAAGCATATTTGAACATACATAGCCCATAATCAATGAGGTACAAGCATTGCTGAGGATGTATAAGAGGACTCTTGACCATCATAAGAGGTTGATGAGAGAGGAATTTATGATAAAAGTTTAATACTATAAATCTTCATTAAAAAAAAGATCATTATGCATTTGAGTAATTCAATTTTACATACAAAGAATCATATAAACTTATTAGTCTAACTTTGGCTTTTGCTTTTTTGTTTATATAGTAGGCATCCAATCCACCTAGTGTAGCAAAGAGGCTGCATTTTGATCATCAACCAGTAGCTTAGGATAGTATAGTTGTCATAGGATGCGTCATGAGACATTTTGAGATGGCATATGCCACATTGTTTACATAAACATTGATATTATGCACATTCCGATGGCATGATAGCCACATTTTATATATGGATCTATGTATTTTGATATATATTTGTGTAATTTGTTTATGGATACATGAACTTTGATATATATTTGCATTATTTTTTTTATGGATATATGTATTTTGATATATATATTTTTGTCATTTATGTGCACAATGATATACATATTAATTTAATATAGTATTGTTCAATTTATCGTGGATCACATGTATTGTTCATGTTTATGGAATATCATTCATTTTGATCATGTTTGTTATATTTGATTCAAATGCAATAATTTGTGAATAAAATTTTAACAACCTTTATTATCAAATTTTGATTCAATGTTTAATTTGAAATGCTACCATATATGTTTAATTTGAAATAATCTTTGCAATCCACCTCCTTCACCCTGATACATCAACTTTACAAAGAAAAATGAGAACAAGTGCTATTATGAGACTTTACTACACATTCAACTTACCAAGCCCACATGACATTTTGGTAATGCAAGAAAGATTCAAGGTTTCCATGTAATGACCCTTTTTAGGTCATTCATTTATTTATGACTTTTTCTTAAATAATTACTTCAATAATTGCTCTGGGTAAATATATTTTTGATTAAAAGCTCAAAGCTATTGAAATATGTTAGAATCTACTAATTGATGAATAAACCAAGATTGATAACATAAAGCATAAGTATTTGATTGAATAAATAGTTTGTAGAGCTTTTCATAATCATCACCTGGCAATGCAAGTTAGATGGCTGCCTTCAAGAGCATTGATCCTGTGGGTTGAAATACCAGCAATAATACTCAAGATTCCAATGAAAATGGATGCTACACATATTCCAAACCTACATCACATCCCTCGTTGTTCATCCTGTGTGGCTGCATTACTTATGCCCCTCTTCATTCTTATTCCCTCCATGAAGGTTTCATGCCACTTTCACTTTCACATGAGGCCTCTCTAAGCAGTTAAATAATTCTTTTTCCATCATCACACAAATATTTATTTTGGGTCTACAATCATCCAACATAGTTGTGAAGAGTATGAGCAATTCAAAGGAAACATCTATAAGCTTGTGTATCCATCGCAAGTTTCTTCTTCAATACATAGACAATTGTAAATAAATAATCTCCAGCATTAATTATTGTTTGACTATAAGTAATTATGTGTGTGTATACTAGCTTCTCCCTAATTCTTCATAGTCACTGCTTCCCTTCTTTGCTTCTCAGTCATCATCTATTATTCTCTGACCTAGTTTTCTATTATTCCCATGAATATATTTGTGGTGGCAACCTTCATACATATATATCCAATGCCTTTTTTTTTATAAAAAAAATTCTTCAGTTATTATCATTGTATAATATGTTATTTGAATATTCATATATCCTTTTAATTTGGGCTCATGACAAGTCCACCCTTCCTCAAATTGCTTGCCCTCCGGCAATTCCTAATTTCTACTCAGCTTATAATCTTACTTGCCCATCCTTGATCAAATTCGGGCCTATTCCTTGATCATTTTACTTGGATTATTAAAATAATGATTATGCTAACAAAATTATGAAACATAAATAGATACAATGTATAAACATTAATGCATGAAGACACAAAGTAGACATGCGGTATACACATTGATGCAAGAAGACACAAAGCAAGCACGATGTAGAGACATGAATGCATGAAAACACAAAGCATACATGATGAAGACAGATGATGCATGAAGGAACAAAGCATACACGATGAAGACAGATGATGCATGAAGGAACAAAGCATACATGATGCAGACATATCATACATTCTTCGTTGATTTTCACAATGAAGTAGACTAAAGGACATGATTTATAAAATATACTTCATTAATATGCCTTTTGATCATGGACTTGCAACACAAATAATTATTAGCATATAATAGTTCTAAAGAAAGATGAGTCTTGTGGTGATCCTTTTTCTCATTTACATAATCCTTTGGAAGGAATCTTTCTCTCTTTCCTTATTACGATCATCATAAGATGGTAGATTTACGGTGCAGAGGGTGCATGAAATAGGCTCCAAGTGATTCCCTGGAGGATATCCGTCATGTGCCCAAATTTACTCCACCTCTCCCTCCACCCACTCCCTACCTTAGGATATCATAATATGGATGAGAAGATGAGTATTAAATTTAATTTACTTAGTTCATTTGGAAGATTTCTTCTTTAGTACATAGACAACTTTCTTTCTCCTTATTATGATCATATTGAGACGGTAGATTTACGGTGCAAAGGGCACGTGAAACAAGCTACAAGTAGTTTCCTGGAGGATATTCATCATGTGCCCAAATTTACTCCGCCTCTCCCTCCACCCACTCCCTATCTTAAGAGATCATAATGTGGACGAGAAAATGAGTGTTAATCTAATGAACATAATTATTTGGTATAGGAATCTTTCTCTCTCCTTATTATGATTATCTTGAGATGGTAGATTTATGGTGCAAAGGGCGCATGAAATAGGCTACAAGTGATTCCCTGGAGCATATCCATCATGTGCTCGAATTTACTCTGCCTCTCCCTCCACCCACTCCCTATCTTAAGAGATCATAATGTGGATGAGAAGATGATAATTCCTAGGTTGAGATATGATAGAATACATTTTATTTATTTGCTAAAGTGCTATGTTTTAATCATGTTAAAAATTTTCCAGTGTTGATATTGGAGAATCAATCACAGGCATATTATTTGATGAACCCCCTTCTAGTTGAGGTTGCTTGTACCCAACTTATTCCTATTGAGATCTTAGTTAGTAATCAAGTTTTCAATCTTGAGTTCATCAAAGAATTTCATTATTATGTAATGCATATGTCACAAGAAACTGAGACCAATATATTCATGGTACTCATTATAGGTTATCAACATCCCAATCAACTGATGATGGATGGACAATATTTAGATCTCCATATACAATAGTCAGTAGCCACTCCCAACATCTTAGCATCATAGGTCTTTCCCAATCAACATGCAACATTGACTGCTATGAGACTTGTGCAAACTCTATTAGTAGCTCCTGACACTATATCAACCATGTTGCTTATGTTTCTTTCACTTTTTAATTTTGTATTAGATTTGTGTAAGACTTGGTTTATGTTCCCTTGATAATAGGTTTGTACTACTACTATGAGTGTAGACTATTTCTTTCATTAAAACTTCATATAATCTTTGTTGTTAATTGAAGACTTGAAAATCATAGAGATGTATGTCTTCGTTGTTAAGATTCAATATTCGAAATACTATTCTGAATCCTATTAAGTATATTGATGTATCACTCCATTAGTGAATCAATTCACAAATCTTGGAGTCTTCTTTATTGTCCAAGAATATTATAGAATTGTTCTAGCTAAGGAAAATTGTTATCTCCACATCTTATTCTTATCACAAGTTAACCCATGATGAGTGAACTAACCACTTCAATACATATTGGAATCTCAATGGGTGTGACTCAGATTTTGACCCATTCATTACTTCTACATATATGATAGATGGGTTAATCTCAGACAGTTATAAAATTCATTAACAATCTATATATTATAGACTAGGTATATTATATTATATCCATCTTTGATCTTCTCCAAGTCATCTTGCATCAATGAAAAAATCTTAATAATTTGTGTTTCCAATAAAATAAATCCTTTTTTTGTGTATCACAACAATGTGTAAGCCTTTTAGTGGTCCCTTTAATTCATACTAGACATATTTGGGCCAATAAAATTGAGATGACCATTTTTCATCATTTTTAGGGTTGCTGAATTAAAACTTGTCACATTTTCTTGGTGATGGATTTATAAAAATTATAAATAGATATTTCCAACAATATGTACAAATAAATATCTCTCATAGTTTCATATTCAATGATCAATGATGGTTATCTACACAAAGATATCACCAACAATACCCACTAGATATTGTCTATACATAAACTATCTTTCATTATCATTTTTTTGAATGACGTACTGACACTTATGTTATTATGTTTAATTTTATTTTAAAAAATCCATTTCTCTTTCTCCTTTGATGAATATACCACAATTTAAGTTTCATACAATCCACATTTTTTGTTACAGGTAATACTTTCCCTTGGTATTAATATCCTTTAGCCTACTGCAAGGCACACCTGCAGGGAAGTCGTGTAGTGTGTTTTTATATTATTTTCTAGTGAGGATGATGACCTTGAGTGTCAGGTATGAGACAAACATTTGGCTAGTTGCATTAGGATCTTTCTAGATGCTTGGTTTCAAAAGCCAGTTATCTACAGAAACATAATTATATCAGATGTTGGGTTTCATTTGCTGGCCAAAAAAGTGTAGTCTAGCAGCATTTTGGAATAAAATGTTATGTCACCAAAATTTTTGAGGGTGAGCAGGCCAGTCACTCTTATTCTCAAGACCCTAAAAAGACAATATCAATATTGTGCAACAGGTAGTTTGCTAAGAGTGTGGTCATTGAAATTTTGAATTTTCTTACCAATTTGCCTTCATTAATTGGCTAAGTTATGAAACATATGTAGTGGCTAGTCTGATTCCTTGGTTCTAGAGTCCTTAAATATTGTCTTTTATGAGTTTGGTCCCATAATTTTGATACTCTTCTACACAGTCGGCGGTCTCATATGATAATGCCATAGTTCAATAAATTAAATCAATGCATCATATTCCTTGGGTACATGGTGCAAAGATACCCCTATCCACATTTGTACGGTCTATTGTCTTAATCGTTGATTGGCTATCAAATTCCACATTGATTATCTCTATTTTTGGATCACTCTCTATCTTCCCCATTGATTTTGGTTCCTTGGAGCATTTTTATGATGGTAGGTATTATGTGCTAGGCAATAACACTATAGCGGGAAGGAATATTATTATTGGTGCATTTTATGTTCTTCATTATTGTAATCTTCTGTGTCATTCAATGTCCTTTTTTAATCATTTCTAAATTTGTCTTACCATTCTCTACCTCCCATCTATTTTATTGATGATTGATATCTCTATTTAAATACTGACATAGCTGTTAGGAACCTGTGTGTTCCTTCTGTTTATTTTGTTAGAGTAGAGTTGTTGGACGCATATGCTTTGTAAGTCGTCCCGTGAGTTTATTTTATTATCCCACATGCATAGGTAGTATTACTTTTCTAGATCGTACCCAGTATATAAGAATAGGTTGAGGCCCTTGATGGGTACGGACGAATTTATTGTATTGAGCTTGCTCAAAGGAGGTTACCCCCTCGAAGTGGCCTGCGATCAGTAGATTTATTCTGAGTTCTGCTATCACTTTGTATTCTGTTATTTCGAGCATTCTCACGATATTGCTATAAGGAGGTTCTTCTCATCTGGTATCAGAGCACTCTCTTGGGCTCGCTGGGTGGAAATTACATCAAATTTTTTTCTGTCGTGGCCTTCAGGTTCCTCTCACTCTAATATCTCTTGTTATTGCAATAACTCTTTTCAGTTGTTCTGTCTGTGAGTGAATTTTTCTAAGTCGACTGTTCAAAAAAAAAAAAAAAGAAAAAAAAAAAAAGAAAAGAGTAAAATTGTTTTTGTTTTTTAGTCGTAGCTTCCTTGTTTGCTTTCTGTTTCTGCTCATACTTCCGCAGAACGTCTGCCATATCATTTCGCATACTTCCTTCCTTGGCGACCCAACCCCAAATTTTACATATCAAAGCCCTAAATCCCTCATTTATCTAATTTTAGGGTTTGCCCTATCTGTTTCACCTCTCATCCAATCGCCACCAAACTGAGCCACAAGATTCAATTCCTCATTTTGCTCCCTTATCCCTCTTGGACTGTTCGCCTCATTTCGCCTCCCTACCCTTGAAACCCTCATTTTTCTTTTTCCCTTGTCCCCAGATAGTCTCCCACCACCCATCGAACACCCATTTCCTATATGAGTTTTACCCAAATCCAAGTTTGCCGTAACTAAAAAAGTTTTTGTTTCTCATCTTCTACCCATTTCAAAAAAAAAAAAAAAAAAAAAAAAAAAAAAAAAACCTTGTTTTATGGTTGTTACGCGTACAGGAGCAAAAATCATGGAAGAGGAAATTGCATCCCTCAAAACCAGACTTCAAGATCTGGATGACAAAATTCTGGGTCTTAACTTTCAGCAGTCAGCCATGAGCCGAAACCATTCAGGAGATACTGGGTCCTCTTCTGGCAATTTCCGTGGACCAAAGCTTGATTTTCCACGCTTCGATGGTTCTGATCCGACTGGATGGATCTATAGGGCAGAGCAGTATTTCAGCTTGCATAATACTTTGGATAACCACAAAGTCTCCCTTGCATCTTTTCATTTGGAACATGAAGCTCTTCAATGGTTCTGTTGGTACATCAAGGCTAATGTAGGCCCAACGTGGAGCGAATTGTGCACCCTCATTTTGGAGCGCTTTGGCCCTAGTTCCTTTGATGATTTCACAGGAGCACTCACTAAACTGCGTCAAACAGGCACTGTAAGAGAATACCAGACAGAGTTTGAAAAATTAGCTAATCACACAGAGGGCTTGTCTGATGAATTCTTCCGTAGTTGTTTTGTCAGTGGTCTGAAGGATGCACTTCGCTCAGAAGTCAAAATGTTTCGACCTACTACAATGATGGAAGCCCTTGGGTTGGCTAAGTTAGCGGAAGACAAGATTAGTGCTCTACAACGCTCCAGATCTAATTTTGTTCCATTCAGAAATACAGGTTCTCACAACCCTCCAGTCATACCAGCTCCCAGAACTACTCCGATCAAGCACTTGTCTGAAACAGAGATGCGAGTTAGGCGAGACAAAGGGCTTTGTTATAATTGTGATGAGAAATGGTCTCGGAGCCATAGATGTGTTCAGCAAAAGCTCTATCTCTTGGATGTGGATTCTCCACCGGAACTGGAAGAATATGTAGATGCTCAGGAAACAGTGGATGCTGAGGTTGAGCCTCACCAACCTGAACCTCCTTCCCCAGAAGCTCCACCAGAGATATCTGTCCATGCTTTGGCAGGAGTCACTACTCCACAAACCATGCGGGTCCAGGGTTTCTTCAAGAAGATCCCTCTTACTATACTCATTGATTCTGGTAGCACTCATAACTTCATTGATCCACGCATAGCCAAACAGGCTGATTGCTTTATCCATCCCTGCTCTAGCTTTGAAGTCATGATTGCCAATGGGGGCACTTTACCTTGTAAAGGGAAATGTCGCAATGTGCGTCTCTCTATTGGAGATTATAACATGCGCTCTGACATGTTTGCCTTACCCTTAGGTGGCTGTGATGTGGTTTTGGGTGCCCAATGGTTACGCACTCTTGGCCCCATTCTCTGGGATTTTGCTGAACTTTGGATGCAGTTTTCAGCCGAGGGGCACCAACACACTTTGAAAGGCTTACAACCAGGGTCTCTCAGCATCATCAGTTCACACCGTATGGAAAAACTTCTTAAGAAGAATTCACATGGTGTCATCGCTCAGCTCCATTCCATTCAGATGCAGCCATCAGCAGTCTCTAGCACTCCTGCCGATCTCCAACACATTTTGGACAAGTATTCTGGTATATTTGCTGAACCTGTGGGATTACCTCCTTCTCGTCCAGAGGACCACCGTATTCAGCTCCTTCCTGGCAGTGTTCCGCCCAACATCAGGCCCTACCGCTACCCATTTCATCAGAAGACCGAAATCGAGATACTTGTCTGTGACTTACTGAAGCAAGGTATTATTCGCCCTAGTACCAGTTCCTTTTCTTCTCCAGTTCTGCTTGTTCGCAAAAAAGATGGGTCATGGCGACTCTGCATTGATTTCCGAGCACTTAATCATCTCACTATAAAGGACAAGTTTCCCATTCCAGTTGTTGATGAACTTCTTGATGAACTTCATGGGGCTCATTTTTTCTCCAAGTTAGATCTTCGTTCTGGGTATCATCAAATTCGGGTTAATGAGGAGGATATACCTAAAACTGCCTTCCGCACACATGATGGTCACTATGAATTTTTAGTCATGCCCTTTGGCCTCACGAATGCTCCTTCAACATTTCAGGCAGTGATGAATAACATATTTCGACCATACCTCCGAAAATTCATTCTGGTCTTCTTTGATGATATCCTCATATATAGCAAAACTTGGGCTGAGCATCTCCATCATCTGGAGCTTGTCTTGCAACTTCTCTCTGATCATCAACTCTGTGCAAAACTATCTAAATGTGTGTTTGGCCAGGAGGAAGTGGAGTATCTCGGGCATATTGTTGCACACCATGGAGTGCGGGTGGATCCTACAAAAATAGATGCCATGAAAACTTGGCCGCATCCTAAAACTCTCAAGAGCCTTCGGGGTTTTTTGGGGTTGACTGGCTACTACCGCAAGTTTGTCAAAGATTACGGGAAAATTGCAGCACCATTGACAGCTCTGTTACAAAAGGATGCCTTCTCCTGGACCCCTGTTGCTGAGACTGCATTTGAACAACTGAAACAGGCTATGTGCAGTACACCTGTTCTCGCGATGCCAGATTTTTCCAAACCCTTCACTATTGAGAGTGATGCTTGCGGCAATGGATTGGGTGCTGTTCTCCTGCAAGATGACCATCCTATTGCGTTCACTAGCAAAGCCCTCTCTGGTAAGAATCTAGCCCTCTCTACTTATGAAAAAGAAATGATGGCTATTTTGCATGCTGTACAGAAGTGGCGGCCATACCTCTTAGGGAGTCATTTTTGCATCAGAACCGATCACCAAAGTCTGAAATACTTCCTGGAACAACGGGTATCCTCTCCTACACAACAGAAATGGGTCAGCAAACTCATGGGGTATGATTATGAGATCACCTACAAGAAGGGTAAGGAGAATATTGTGGCAGATGCTCTTTCTCGCACATTTGATAATCAAGCTTCCCTTTCCGCTATTTCTAAGCCCATTCCCAATTGGTTAGCGTCTGTTCAGCAGGGCTATGACAGTGACTCTTCTTTATCTCAAATCATTCACCAGCTAGCCAATAATCCTTCTGCTATACCACATTACTCTTGGGATGGTGCTTCTCTTCGATACAAGGGTCGGCTAGTGCTTCCTCAGAACCCAGCTCTACATCAGGCTATTTTTTATGAACTCCATGCTTCTCCTTCAGCAGGGCACTCAGGCTTCCTCAAAACTTATGAGCGAGCAAGGAGAAACTTCTTTTGGAAAGGAATGAAACAGACGATTCAACAGATGGTGGCTGAATGTGATACTTGCCAACGCCACAAGGGTGAAACGACCCTCCTTCCTGGCTTGCTCGAACCATTGCCCATCCCTACACGGATTTGGACTGATATTTCTATGGATTTCATTGAAGGGCTTCCTAAATCCGGTGGCAAGACAGTGATCTTGGTTGTGGTTGATCGTCTCTCGAAATATAGTCATTTTTGTGCCCTCAGCCACCCCTATACTGCCTCCTCTGTTGCACAAATCTTCATGGACCAGATATTTCGTCTTCATGGACTCCCTTCTTCCATTGTCTCTGATCGTGATGCAACTTTTACCAGTCATTTTTGGACTGAACTGTTTCAGAAAACTGGCACCAAACTGAAGATGAGTTCGGGCTATCACCCACAAACTGATGGTCAAACGGAAATTGTCAATAAATGCTTGGAAACTTATCTTCGTTGCTTCACTTCTGAACAGCAACATCAGTGGGCCAAGTGGCTCCCTTTAGCTGAATGGTGGTACAATACCTCTTACCACACTGCCTCTAAAATGACTCCATATGAAGCAGTCTATGGTCAGGCACCTCCAATGCTCCTTCCCTACACTCCCAACAGCTCACCAGTCCAGGCAGTTGACATAGTTCTCCGCAGCAGGGATCAGATTCTTCGTACCTTACAGGATAATCTTCACATGGCCCGTAATCGGATGAAACAGCAAGCAGATCAACACCGTTCTGAGCGCTCATTTCAAGTTGGGGATATGGTTTTTCTTCGTCTACAGCCATACAAACAATCCTCCCTAAAGCTGAAAGGGCGTCATAAGCTGGCCCCAAAATTTTATGGGCCTTATCAGGTTCTACAGAAGATTGGTTCAGTTGCTTATAAACTGGAACTTCCTCCTTCTTCCCGCATTCATCCAGTTTTTCATGTTTCTTGTCTAAAGAAAGTTCTGGGTACCACTGTCAGAGCACAAACTACTCTCCCTGAAATGGATATGGAAGGATCCATTATCCTGGAGCCGGTGGCAATCATTGACCAGCGCACTCGCCAGCTTCGCTCTCGCTCCATCTCTGAGGTCTTGATTCAGTGGCATGGCATGCAACCAGAGGATGCTACCTGGGAACCCCTTCTTCAGATTCAACAACAATTTCCACACCTTAAGCTTTGAGGACAAAGCTTTTTTCTAAGGGAGAGGGGATGTTAGGAACCTGTGTGTTCCTTCTGTTTATTTTGTTAGAGTAGAGTTGTTGGACGCATATGCTTTGTAAGTCGTCCCGTGAGTTTATTTTATTATCCCACATGCATAGGTAGTATTACTTTTCTAGATCGTACCCAGTATATAAGAATAGGTTGAGGCCCTTGATGGGTACGGACGAATTTATTGTATTGAGCTTGCTCAAAGGAGGTTACCCCCTTGAAGTGGCCTGCGATCAGTAGATTTATTCTGAGTTCTGCTATCACTTTGTATTCTGTTATTTCGAGCATTCTCACGATATTGCTATAAGGAGGTTCTTCTCAATAGCTGGTAATATGCCCTTTCATTTTATTTTTACCAACCTCAATAAATCAATGGTCATCTCATGTAGAAGGTTGAAGGTTGACTGAATTGATGTTTGACTATCACCATTATTATTCATCTCTGCTCTATTGTCCATAAATCATCAATCATCACTTGTAATATGCCATCTCTGCTACTTGTTCACTGTATATATGATATATGTATTTATTCTGAAACCTCCCTATCAGATATATGTTTTTTCTCCATGTATCTCTAATGACTATCTGACAATGATTAGAGTCAAATCAACCAGTCGTATCAGATTACCAAATGGAGACTCTTGCATAGTTGATAGTATGTGAGAGATGGAGGCTTGTGTCTCGAAGTGAATATCGATCTCCCATTAGTGTAGAAAAATTGAAATTCATTGTATGTTTGGTTCCTGAGTATTATCTGTAGTAGACGCTAACTCATGCTTTCTCTAGTTTTGGGTATTAGTTATAATTTTTATTAAACTTCAAAATTGAAAATTCATTACTCATGAAACTTCACAGTCTGGTAGGAAAACTAGCTCTGATACCACTTGTAATGACCCTTTTTAGGTCATTCATTTATTTACGGCTTTTTCTTAAATAATTACTTCAATAATTGCTCTGGGAAAATATGTTTTTGATTAAAAGCTCAAAGCTATTGAAATATGTTAGAATCTACTAATTGATGAATAAACCAAGATTGAAAACATAAAGCATCAGTATTTGATTGAATAAATAGTTTGTAGAGCTTTTCATAATCATCATCTGGCAATGCAAGTTAGAGGGTTGCCTTCAAGAGAATTGATCCTGTGGGTTGAAATACCAGTAGTAATACTCAAGATTCCAATGAAAATGGATGCTGCACATATTCCAAACCTACATCACATCCCTTGTTATTCATCCTGTGTGGCTGCATTACTTACGCCCTCTTCATTCTTATTCCCTCCATGAAAGTTTCATGCCATTTTCACTTTCACATGAACCCTCTCTAAGCAGTTAACAAACTCTTTTTCCATCATCGCACAAATATTTATTTTGGGTCTACAATCATCCAACATAGTTGTGAAGAGTATGAGAAATTCAAAGCCAACATCTATAAACTTGTGTATCCACTGCAAGTTTCTTCTTCAATACGTAGACAACTGCAAATAAATAATCTCTAGCATTAATTGTTGTTTGACTATAATTAATTCTGTGTGTGTATACTAGCTTCTCCCTAATTCTTCATAGTCACTACTTCCCTTATTTGATTCTTAGTCATCATCTATTATTCTCTGACCTAGTTTTCTATTATTCCCATGAATATATTTGTGGTGGCAACCTTCATACATATATATCCAATGCCTTTTTTTTTATAAAAAAAATTCTTTAGTTATTATCATTGTATAATATGTTATTTGAATATTCATATATCCTTTTAATTTGGGCTCATGACATTCCATCAGTATCATGACATTGATATGTATGAGTTTGGATCAACCAACAACTCTAAAATAACTAAAAATTAATAACTCAAACAAATTTCAACTAGATGTTGTTGTTAGCACATTAAAATCATAGTCGTAGCAAGAACATTTCACACCTTATATAGTTTTTTCCAACCTTTCATGGTAATGATCAAACTCCTAACTAACTTTTCTCACTCATTTTCACTTTGCAAAAAAAAGTTGCAAAAATTTCAAAATTACAATTTTGCAACTTTTGCAATTTTGAGCAATTTTTTGTATAACTTAAAATTCTTAATTAGATGAGTTCACCAAACTTGGTAAGGGGTTATTTTAGGCCTTGGCAAGAATTTCCTATAGAATTTTACATTTCATTGATAGCCCTCACAAGCTCTGAGTTGTGACCATCGGAAGATTGATTTTGATATGCATTTAGAGCACCTTGGAGACTCTTCAGCACGGGGTGGCTGTGGATGATGGAAGCTCTCCATGAATAAAACAAGGGTGTCACTAGGGTTCACCCACCATACAAAGCTAATGGAACTAAAAATTTGATGCCAAGATCAGTGGTTTCAAAGTTACATTGTGATGCACCTATGAATTGAGGGACATTGCAAGTTTTGGCATCGAGCGAGATCACTACGCCAAATTTGAACAGGATGTGATCTTTCAAAAAAGAGATAGGTTATTTTAGGCCTTGACATGACCATCCTATGGCATTAAACATTTCATCAATAGCACTCATGAGATCTGAGTTATGACCCTTAGAAGAAAGTCCTCTATACGCACTTAGAGAACCTTGGAGACTCTTCGGCACGAGGTTGCCATAGACAATGGAGGCTCTCCGCAACTGGAACAAGGGCTTCACTAGGGTTCACCTACCCATTCGAAGCTAATAGTACTGATAATTTGATGACAAGATCAGTGGTTTCAAAGTTACGTTGTGATGCACCTATGAACTGAGGCACACTATGAGTTTTGGCATCGAGCGAGATTGTTGTGCCAAATCCAAATGGAATATGATCTCTCAAAAATGAGATAGGCCATTTTAGGCTATGTCATGACCATCCTATAACATATGAAATTTCATTGATATCCCTCATGAGATCTGAGTTATGACCCTTGCAAGATCAACCTTGATATCACTTAGAGCACCTTGCAAACTCTTTAGAATAGGGTGGTCGTGGACGATGGAGGCTCTTTGTGGCTGGAACAAGCATGTCACTAGGGTTCACCCACCCATCTGGAGCTAATGGAACTGACGATTTGATGCCAAGATTAGTGATTTAAAAGATACATTGTGATGTACCTATGAACTAAGGTACACTGCAAGTTTTGGCATCAAGGAGATGATTGTGCCGAATACAAATGAAATGTAATCTCTCAAAAATGAGATAAATTATTTTAGGCCTCCACATGATCATCCTATATCATTTTAAATTTCAACAATAGCTCCCACAAGCTTTGAGTTACAACTCTCAGAATATCAACCTCGATATGCACTTAGAGCACCTTGGAAACTCTTTGGTACAAGGTGGTCACAGATGATGGAGGCTCTCTGTGGCTAGAAAAAGGGTGTCACTAGGGTTCACTCACCCATCTAAAGCTAATGGCACTGATGATTTGATGCGAAGATCAATGGTTTCAAAGTTATGTAGTGTTGCACCAATGAACTGAGGCAGACTACGAGTTTTGGCATCGAGTGAGATCACTGTGCTGAATCCAAATGGATTGTGATATCTAAAAAATGAGATATGTTATTTTATGCCTCAACATGACCATCCTGTAGCATTGAAATTTTTATCAATAGTCCTTACGAGCTCCGAGTTATGACCCTCAGAAGATTGACCTCGATAGGAACTTAGAGCACCTTGGAGACTCTTCGGTATGGGGTGGCTATGGATGATGGAGGCTCTCTACATCCAAAACAAGAGTGTCACTAGGGTTCACCTACCCATCCAAAGCTAATGGTACTAACGATTCAATGCCAAGATTAGCAGTTTCAATGTTATGTTGTGGTGCACCTATGAACTGAGGCACACTACTGGTTTTGGCATCAAGCGAGATCCCTGTGCCAAATCCAAATAGAATGTGATCTCTCAAAAATAAGATAGATTATTTTAGGCCTCAACATTACTATCCTATAGTATTTTACATTTCATCAATAGCCCCCACAAGCTCTGAGTTATGATCCTCAAAATATTGACCTCGATACGCACTTAGAGCACCTTGGAGACTCTTCAATATGGGGTGACTATAGATGATGGATCCTCTTCATGGCTAGACAAAGGGTGTCACTAGGGTTCACCCACCCATCTAGAGCTAATGACACTAATGATTCAATGCCAAGATCAATGGTTTCAAAGTTACATTGTGGTGCACCTATGAACTGAGACACATTGCGAGTTTTGGCATTGAGCAAGATCATTGTACCAAATCCAAATGGAAAGTGATCTCTTGAAAATAAGATAGGTTAAATTAGGCCTCAGTGTGACCATCCTATAGCATTTTATGTTTCATCAATAGCCCCCACGAGCTCTGAGTTACAATCCTTGGAAGATCGACCTCGACACACACTTAGAGCACCTTGGAGACTCCTTGGTATGAGGTGGCTGTAGAAAATAGAGGCTCTTTGTGGTTGGAACAAGGGTGTCACTAGGGTTAGTATTAAGAAAAAATGTCAGTTTTTACCTATCAAGTTTTTGGGATTGGGCATAGTGCAATTTTTTGTGTTAGTATGTATTAAAATCATCATTTTTTAGGTCCCTCCACATAAATTGAAATAAGCAAAATCATATTTGTTTCTTACATTAAATCAAAAAGTTTACATTTAAAATATCTAAAGTGTTTCATCATTATTATATCAATATAGAACTTCCAAAAATCGTAGTGTCAAAAATAGTAGTGTCAAAAATTGTAGTGTCAATAAAAGTATTGTCAAAAATCATAGTGTCAAAAATAGAATAGATTTTTCTTCATTCTAATTTCCTTATTTAGTTTCTTATCTTCATGCATGGCTAGTCTTCATGATGTACCTACATTCCAATATCATAAAAAAATTAGTAACTTAATGTATTAAAGAAGATAATCATCAATTTTATAAATCATTATGAAAAAAATAACATAAGAAGTAAATAAACATAGTTGAGTGTTCCAATAGGGTCCTCTCTCTATTTTAGGGTCTCCAATAGGGCTTCATGATCAGTATTAGTAATAGTAAAAGGTTTTTTTAATTTTAGTCTTCGTTGATGCTTCAACAACATTACATTTGTTGCTATAATAAGATGCAAATATATGAGAATTATTTTGTACTTCTGATAGTCTTCGAATGCAGAAATTCCATTCCTTCTAAGCATGTATGTCTACATCCATGTTCTAGCAATAACCACTAAACCAATAGGATATGTGAATCCATCATCATCTATGATTGGGTGTGCAATATTTTGTTTACCTCTTACACAATGTGCTAACCAATAATCTGATTTCTCATCATTCCCTTGTGGTGCAACCAATGCAAACACATGTCCTGGTTGAAGAAGATCTAATAGATGGTTATGCTCAAGTGAACTTTCCATGTCATCATTTCTAATAGAGGGTATGATAGAAAATGGAGTAAGATAATGTGAAGCCCATGTGTTCACCCACTCACTCAACTCACAGTGATCCCAATCACATTGAAAACAACTAGGATAAAAGAAAGCTAGTTGTTGTGTCCAAATGGTCCATGTACCAAAATAAGAGCTCTAGAATGAATGCATTTTTGATGAGTCTCTCAATATAGCACAATCTGATCTATCACCTATGGACCCATCCTCAACCAACCAAAAGAACCTACTTACTACTGAATCAAGAGTCCCCCCTATGATAATGTTGAGCTACACCAATCAATAATGCTGCAAGCATCAAGAAGCTTTGCTCCTAAAATCTTCAATTGCTCCTTAACTAGAGCTCTCTTCACAAATGCAGCTCCATCATTTTCCCCTTTCAAAAAAACTCTAAATATGAGGCACCCCCCTCTCTATGTGCATCCTACACAACCAATATAATATGTGAGCATTCTTGAATTGACCTATACAATTATCTGACCAAATGATATGTTTATCCATAGCAATTGCATGCTCCTATAAGAAATCAAAATAATTTTCAAAAAAAATGTTGTACAAACTAATGAGAGTGAGATCTATCATCACTCATATAAAAATGATACTCTCTAATAATCTTCTAATTATCTTCCGAACTATTAGGGGCATATCTATATGTTATGTGGACAAAAATAGCAATTTGAATGGAGTTGTAATACTGAGATTGTGTCTCATTTTGAGGCTACAATGTGTAGTTCTCAGCAAAGTCAACAATTGATATAATAGTGGTAATGGGAAAAGTCTCCTTACACATTCTAAATTGTTGATCCAACCACTGAGACCTGTGACTATGTCTTGCATACTTGTAGAAAAGATTTGTCTTGAAATCTGAAATAAAACTAGCCACACTAATTTTCTTCGCAACCAATTCACATCTAGAGCCCTCACCCTCACTGTTCAATGTGTATTTCACCATTTCATATACCTTGTTTTTTACTATTTTATTCCCAAGATCTTGTTCACACCCCTCATGGAAACATGTATCAAACTTGGATAAGCCACCACATTTTGAACACTTCTCATTTAAGAAAGCATTTCTATAAAAGAAATAACCATAAAATTTATGACATAATAATTGATCTAGCAAGTCTCTTGATAATTTTGGAAGATCACTAGCACCACAATTCTCCAAAATTTCTTTACTATGAAAAGTAGAATGGATGGAGCATAATAGTTCATGGTGCATATAAAACTTGACATGATATTTGCAACAATATGTATTTCAAATTTTAAGTGGCACACAATAAAATGGCTTCAAAGATTCAAAATCCTTGTGTGATATATGAAGACTTGGATGACTCTCTCTAAATTTTTTGAACAACATAGTTTGACTTATTTCCAAATAATATTTAGGATGTGGCATGTAGCCTCTGATGCCAATCCTCAACTTTAACACGTCTGATACTATTGAGTTAGAGTTCCAAAATTGTGTGATTTCTTCCTTCATATCATCAGATAGCTTCTTACCAAAACATGAAAGTCTTCCACCAAAAGTCCATGTTTTATTTTGAAAAGGATAATCAATTCTCTCTTGTCTACTAAGTGCTCTTCTCAAAGTAGTACAATTTAGGTTCAAGTCAATACAGATTTGTTTGATATATCTACACTTTCTCAAATGATGACTTACCAAAGAGGTTGTAATAACCCTTCGAGTAGCTCTCTTATCCTTCTCCCTGCTATTTTCCCCAATGCTATTGAGAGCACTGAAAAGATTCTTCATAATAATGGCATTTCTTTCCAATTTTTTATTGACACGAATCTTCAATTTGGAAAGAATAGGTCTCATCTTTTGCATCTTTAATAAGTGCATAAAAAGTTGACATTGCTTCACCACAATCTTGTTTCTAAAAAACATCTTATATAGTCTTGAAGCCCATAACTAAATGGTTCTTTCTGATTTTTTCCCTTCCAAATTGGTAATAATCATTTCATCAATTTCAATTATCCATTTTGGTGTTCTAGAACCTTCATGTCGATAATAATTAGGAGATATGTAAGGTTCCTGTGCATTGTCATGTTCAACATGCACAATCATGCAATTTACATTATGGCCTGGTAGCATTTCATTCTCCAAATTTTCATTCCCTAAAATTTTAATTTTGACATTATCGTTATCAATTGATACATTTTCATTTTCCAACTACACATATTCATTATTTGACTCTATGATTTCACCTTCAAACAATACATCATCCACTTGACTCACATTTAACATACCTTGTCTCTTCCTTTGGTAATTTAGCTTGTCCCTTTCCCTTTCCCCATTCAGATGACAATATTAGACACCTAATGATATATTACTGAACCTTTTTTGATTGTATGGGCCCCAAAAAGTTAGTTTTCAAAAAACTTATGAAAATGGCCCGCAAAAAGTGATATTGTTGAGTTTGCAATGACAGGGAATATGTTGGGAAAATCATGCCGGTATTATTGAGTATCTAATCTCATATTAGATACCCGATTTTAAATCAAATATCTAATATTAGATTAGGTACCTGACATTGATTGCAAATTTTGGAGGGAATTATGGGAAATGTAAAAAAATTTCATTACTATGTATGATATATATATATATATATCATACATATATATATATATATCATACATACATATATATATCATACATACATATATATATATATATATATATATATATATATATATATCATACATACATATATATATATATATCATACATACATACATATATATATATATATATATATATATATATATATATATATATATATATATATATATATATATATATAATATATTTTGTATATGATTATTATTATATATGATTATTATATTATATTATTATGATTTTTACTATAATTATTAAATATAGTATAGACAACATATATTATTATTGCTATTATTATTATTATTATTATGACCTATGATCCATTTGGTTGGTTTGAATGCATTGAAAGGGGTCATAGGTTAACCTATGACCCCTCTCAATGCATTTCATGACAACGAATTTCCCTAGGGCCCCTAGGGACCCAGTTGGTTGGTTCAAATGTATTGAGAGGGGTCATAGGTTAACCTATGACCCCTCTCAACACATTGTATGGCAACATATGTCCCTAGGGGCCCTAGGACCCTTGGGGATGCATTTGGTTGGTTCTAATGTGCGATGCATTTCATAACAACATATGTCCTTAGGGGCCCTAGGGCCCCTAGGGACAGATTTGGTTGGTTTGAATGCATCGACAGGGATCATAGATTAACCTATGACCCCTCTTAATGCATTTCATGACAACGTATGTCCCTAGGGGCCTTAAGACCCCTAGGGACACATTTGGTTGGTTCAAATATGTCGAGAGGGGTCATAGGTTAACCTGTGACCCCTCTTGATGCATTTCATGACAACTTATGTTCCTAGGTGCCCTAGGGCCCTAGGGAACCATTTGGTTGGATCAAATGCATCAAGGTGGGTCATACATTAAGCTATGACCTTCTCAATGCATTTCATGACAACAAATGTCCCTAGGGGCCCATTTGGTTGGTTCAAATGCATCAAGAGGGGTCATAGGTTAACCTATGACCCCTCTCAATGCATTTAGGGCCTTAGGGTCCCTAGGGACCCATTTGGTTGGTTATAATATTGATGAATTTCATGACAACATATGTCTCTAGGGGACCAAGGACCCCTAGGCATGCATTTGGTTGGTTCTAATGCATCAAGAGGTTGGTGCATTTCATGACAACATATGTCCCTAGGGACACATTTTGTTCATTTGAATGCATCAAGAGGGGTCATAGGTTAACCTATGATCCCTCTCAATGCATTTCATGACAATGTATGTCCCTAGGGGCCCTAGGACCCCTAGGGACACATTTGGTTGGTTCTAATACATCAAGAGGGATCATAGGTTAACCTATGACCCTTATTAATGTATTTCATGACAACATATGTCCATAGGGTCGTATTTGGTTGGTTCTAATGCATCGAGAGGGGTCATAGAGTAACCTATGACCCCTCTCGATGCATTTCATGAAAACATATGGCCATAGGGTCCCAAAGACCCCTAGGGATGTATTTGGTTGGTTCAAATGCATTGAGAGGTGTCATAGGTTAACCTATGACCCCTCTTGGCACATCATATGTTGTCATGAAATGCATCTAGAGGGGTTGTAGGTTAACCTATGACCCCACTCTATGCATTTCATGATAACATGGGATGTATTTTGTTGGTTTGAATGCATCTAGAGGGGTCATAAGTTAACCTATCGCCCCTATCAACACATTTCATGACAACGTATATCCCTAGGGCCCATAGGGACCCATTTGGTTGGTTCAAATGCATTGAGAGGGGTCATAGGTTAACCAATGACCCCTCTCGACAAATTTCTTACACATTTGGTTAGTTCCAATGCATCAAGAGGGGTCATAGGTTAATCTATGACCCCTCTCGATGCATTTCATGAAAACATATGTCCCTAGGGGTCCTAGGACCCCTAAGGACATATTTGGCTGGTTCTAATGCATAGAGAGGGGTCATAGGTTAATCTATGATCCATCTTGATGCATTTCATAAGAACATATGACCCTAGGGGGCCTAGGACCCCTAGGGACACATTTGGTTGGTTTGAATGCATTGAGAGGGGTCATAGGTTAACTTATGATGCTTCTTGATATATTTCATGACAATATATGTCCCTAGGGGCCCTAGGGCCCCTAAGGATTCATTTTATTGGTTTGAATGTGTCGAGAGGGGTCATAGGTTAACATGTGACCCCTCTCGATGCATTTCATGACAACGTATGTCCCTAGGCCCCCCTAGGGACCCATTGGGAATGTGTCAAAAGGGGTCACTAGGGGCCTTAGGGACATATATTATCATGAAATGCATCAAGAGGGGTCATAGGTTAATCTATGACCCCTTTTGATGTATTTCATGACAATATTATATTTAATAATAATAATATAATATTGTATATTTTAATATAATAATAATATATTACTAGATTATATAAAAATAATAATCATATATATTACTAGATATTATATTTAATAATAATAATAACCATATATATTATTATATATAATAATAATCATATAATATTACTATATATATTTAATAATAATAATATTTATCATATATATTACTATATTATATTTAATTATAATAATAATAATATTTATAACTATATTATATTTAATAATAATAATCGTAATCATATATAATAATAATAGTCAATAATAATAATCATAATCATATGTAATAATAATAATGCCCGCACTTCCCAAATTTTTGTTTCCCTTTAAAATTTCCCTCCAAAATTTCCAATGTGGGTGGTTTCCCTCCCAATTGGAAAATTTGGACTTTTTGGATACCCGATTTCATATCGGGTATCCAATTAGGCTTGGTATTTACCAAACCTATTTGGTCATCCCAAAAAATGTATTTGAGAAGGGTTTCTCTCACACTCAGACTTTGAGTAGCCATTTAACAATATTATTTTCATCAAAATTGAATGAAACGAAAAGAGTTGATTGACATACTAAAGATGAAGATGATTGTAAAGTGTTGATTGGCATACTAATTGAAAAATAGCTATAACTTTCAAATGGTATAACATTTTTGAAATCCAAAAGTTACATCGCATTCTATGCTTCGCCTAGTATAAGGGGAAAAAAAATTAATTGGTAAAGTTTTCAATTAGTTAAGGTGGTCGGACACGGGAGTTTTTTCATTCTGAAAAAGTCTTAGTAGAAAGTTCATATTTAATTATTTATTTAGAATAAAAATACCCAAAAATATGCATCACATTCGGGCATGAATTTACTTTTTATATTTATAATTGTATTAAAAAATATTATCATTTGATTTTGATTAAGGTGGTTAGATATACATCTACTTTTTTATTTTCACCCTAAAATTTTTGTAGTACTGCATTAAAATCCAAACTTTTGACCAATCAAATATTTTTTTCTCTAGATAAGGCCTAGTAGTTTAGAAACTACATTCAATTTCCTATAGATGATTTTGTTACAACTTTATGATATAAAGTGTAGAACCACTTTAAACTTATGTGTCAAGTTGACATAACCCTGATTCACTGGATTTCCACTACCACTTAAGGCCATAGTTTGGTTGACCATGATCCTACACATACCCTAATGTTGATGTCTTTCAGTAAGCATGTGATTTATTGTATGCCTATGTCTTGATACAGAATAAGGAATTTTTTAATAAAAATTCTAAAGGTATTATCTTTAATGTTTTCTTATAGCATGATTGTGTTGAATACTAAAGGGATGGGTGTTGAATGAAGAATGGTGTTTTACCTTTTCTTATAGTGTTAGAAATGACATTTTTGAGCTTAGGGGATATAAGATTAGAAATTATTATGTTTTTTATGTTCCATAATGAGCTACTCTATGTAGGAGTTATTCAAAGATAAGTAATAATGATGGACGGTCCTTGCACTTCATTGTGAAATATGGTGGTAAATTTACTTATCAATGTATATGTTTTCTTTACAAGGTAGACATGTTTTCCTTTAATCACACAGTTCCATTAAATGGTTTGTTAAATTGTTCATTTGAATAATTATGCTTATATCATTCACAAGTTTTTTGAATAATCAAAAAATTCCTTTGAATACACACACACACACACACACACATCTATATATATATATATATATATATATATATATATATATATATATATATATATATATATATATGTATACACACACACACATTTATATATACATACATAAATATATATATATATATATATGTATGTATGTATGTATATGTATATATGTATATATATACATATATATACATACATACATATATATATATGTATGTATGTATGTATATATATATGTATATGTATATGTATATGTATATGTATATATGTATGTATGTATGTATGTATGTATGTATAAGAAGGCTTATTTGGGTCTTTAACGAAAATTCAAAAGTTTTATAGTCTACTAGTAATAACACATTACTTAGAGAAGATTTATTCTTCAAATTCTTTGGGTTGCACCTTTAACATCTTTGAAAACTCATCTTTTTCTTTGGGCTTTAGATCACTTTAAAAAAAATTCAAATGTTCGGTGAAGACCATATACACCTATAACTTTAAAGAAATTTATGAAAGTTCATTACCGCCACCTATCATTAGTACTAACAATCATTGAGTGTTTCTGCAAGTTTTGGAACATGCCAATGAGAAATTTAGGATACTTTTTTTTTTTGCAATTGTATCTTTCTCTCCAATTTCCTATATGTATCAAGAATGTGTATCTAAATGACCTTCATATATATATATATATCAATGGAGCAAGAAAAACATGACTTCACATCTATTAGTTGAATCACATGATGACTCATCTTGAGAATATTGAATGTTATACGAAAGTTCAAATTTTGACTAGCTTAGAATTGGGACCAACACATGCCAAATAGGATATGTACCCTATTTGACATGTACCCTATTTGAGGTTTGACACCTCAAATCATATGACATTTCTACTATTAACTCTATACAATTTCTTTTTCTTGTGGCAATTTGCTATCATCAAAGGCCAATGTTGTAAATGACAAAGCTACATATGTGTACAATTCCTTATTTGAAGATATTCAAAAAATATGTGATAGGTAGTATCATAAAAATACTCACCCAAATGCAACCATTCAACCCATTTATTCAAGATTTTGGTTTGTCCATCTGTCTAAGGATTATAATTGATTCTAGGAGTCAATTTTGTCCTTGTTGGAGACAAAATAACTCTTGTTATAATGTGTTGATAAACATGTTCCTATCATTGGTAATGGTATGACTATGGGAATTGTGCAATCTGATAATTCTCAAAAAAATAAATTATAAATTATGAAAAAATGCAAATATTTATTTTACCTATCCACTACTACAAATATGAATTCCTTCGCACTACTACCAAATTGTAGAACCCTTTTACCCTTTATTAGTCATATCATGCGACCACAATCATACTTACATTCTTATATTGTTCAAAGACCAATAATGGACTATATACCACCCCACAAAAGTAGTCAAGAAGAGTACTATTGAATTTAAAACACTTCAATGGAAACTTGAAATGGTGTTTCAACTTGCAAGCTCTTATAGGATTTTTATTATTATTAAGATTCGATACAAAAACTTGTGTTACATTTAAGATAATAGTCCTCACCGTCCATCTAGTTTTGGCTTTAGTTTTAGCTCAACTAACTTGATTGATTTGGAGTGATTTATCTATTTTCTTCAACAAAATAGATCAATATTTTAGTTTAAGTTATAGGTAATATATCATTTTTGGAGTTTCCTTGTGTACTTCTTGTGAGTGACCTTATCTTTTATACTTTTGAACCCATTGACCTATTTTATTAGAAATATTCTTTTTCTTTTTTTTCAAAATCAATATCAATAGATTATATTGAATAAACATGTTATTTTATAAAAAAGATATACCTATAAGTTATAATAACATGCAAATTTCTAGATTTTACAAGGGTTTAGAAATCCACATGAGGATTAATTTTTAGATGATCAATGTGCAACTCTATGTAGTTTGTACCTTGAACAAGTGCCTGCTACATTTGAGACATCATCTCTTCAATATTATGGGTCACAATGGGGATGCTGAGGAAATAACCATTTTGAGCCATCTCTACCATTGTTAGTTAACTTTCTTAGGTTTCTTCAAAAAATCCACAACTATCCTTGTGCTCCATACTTTACAATATAGGATTAGGTAGAACCTTCTCTATTCAAAAAAAATAACTAAGAATTTTCTCACTATTGAACTCAAAATTACTACTTCTATCTTCCTAAGAATGAGAATGGCATTACTAAAAGATCTTACTATCTTGTTACGTGAACATTAAATCAAGCCAAATGTTTTGTAGCATCTATAAGATAGATATGGTACCTCATGACTAAAATAGCATTTTTCCAATATAGATAAGTAAATCTATGCAATTTACTCTATCGATGTCATTACTGGATATTGACAACCCTTGTATCAAATTTCCTTAATTTCATGATAACTCATAGTTTAGATTAATCTGAAGCATATAAATGATGAATCGACTAATCTTGACATTCTACTCTATATGTCTATAATTCACTACCAAAAATTTACAATTCCTTCCCTGTACTCATGGTTGGAGATGTAGCTTATGTAATTAACTTGTAGATTTGATGCGGTGCTCTGACCAGAGGCTCTTCACTCTCTCCTCTTTATGTACACATAAATCAATGATAAAGATAAACTAGGGCTCTCCATAATGGAGGCTTTTGCTGAGGTGGGCGAATGGAAGGGAAACTAAAAGTTATAAACTATGCCCCCACCTAGATTTTCTAGTCATTCATTCCTTTAGGATTCAATAATGAATATATATTTTTCTCTTGTTGCACCCTTGTGATATATGTCTCTATAGTGATATATTTTTAATGAATATTTTCTTCTTCTTCTTCTTCTGCTTCTTCTTCTTATTATTATTATTGTTGTTTTTGTTGTTGTTGTTGTTGTTATATATTTAAATTGTATAATGAATTTTATTTTTTTAGACACCACCCTTACTGAAGAGATAGTAATATTTAATCATTTTCAATTATATAGAAGATACTACTATGCTTGTATGTTTATATTTGATATAATTTTATAACCTGAATATTTTCCTGTGAAGAAAGTCCATGCCTAATAATATGAACTAGAAAAAAATAAGGTGACAATTGTAGACTGTGGTCTCATTTCAAAAGAAAAGGTGATGGAAAATGTTATTGTTCTTGCAAAAAATGTAAGGGCTTAAAGAATCAAAGAATTTTGATCACAATAACTTAGTGACATTGTAGGAAACATGATCACATTGAAGGAGGAAATGGTTTTTTTCCTTTGGTGAATGTGGATTTTGAATTGGTGGAACATGGAGGTGTGAATATCGAAGTAGAAGGTAATGCTCCCATGGAAGAAGATGATCCTGAGGCAGAGAACACAATTGAAGATATTGGTATTGGCATGACTGATAATGTTCTAGAGAACATGATTGAAGAAGATTATACCACTGCAACTAATGAAGATGATAAAGACAATGATAGTAGTGCATCTAATGATGATGATGAAGAGAACATTGATACATCTCTAATTGAAAAGGCATACAAGCCCTTGTACCAAGGCTCCCAAACAACATTTATCTCTATTGTATCATTGTTGGTAAACTTAAAGGTTATGAATGATATATCTAGTGTAGCAATCTCACGTATAAGGTATAGTGTCATTTTTGTCATCTTCTATGTTAGCGTACCATTAATGTTCTTTATATTAACAAAAAAATTCTATAGGTTGATAGGTGAGTGTTTGTTATCACCATAAAACATTCTACCTCACTCTTATTGAGAATTATTAGCCATTATGAAAGATATTAGAATGGAGTATCAAACAATACATGCATGTCCCAATGATCACATTATATATCATAAACAACATGAATTTGCAACATAATGCCCTAATTATCACATTAGTAGATATCAATTAGATCAAATAACCAAAAAGGTGCCTTGCAAGGTTCTTCAGTACATTCTCATTATTCCACGTTTGCAATGATTATTCAGGTGCACTTGCTTGGCCCAATTTATGGATTACCATGAACACAATAGAAGTCAAGATGAAATTATGTGAATTCCTATGGATGGTTCTATATTTAAGGACATAGAAGATAGGTGGTTAGTATTTAAAGAAGAACGTCATAATCTGAAGCTTTCATTAGTAGCAGCTAGTGTCAATCCATTTGGAGTTATGAGATCTATTTACTTAGTCTAGCCTATTTTGTTATTAACAATAACATTCATCCTTGGATGTCCATAAAGAGGGAGCACATAATGTTGGAAATGATTGTACTAGGTATTTTTTCCATCTAATAGTCATCTAAATTAATTTGTAAATATAGTATCAAAATGAACATAATAATTATGTTTTTTTAATATTCATTCAACTAAGTAAGTACCAAGTGAAAGATATGAATGTATATATTGAACCCTTAATTGATGAGTTGCTGGAGTTATGGAATGGGGTCACTATGTATGACATATCTAAACTAATTGGTGAAAGACAATTTCAATTTCGTGAATGCTTGTCTGCACAATACATGATGCCCATGCTAGGCTAACACATTTTTGTGTTATTTAAAACTGTTAACATGTATTTTTGGTATGTAATAGTACTTACACATAATCATTGTATGTTTAAGTTTCATGTGATAATTGTAAATATGAATCTTCTAGTACACATGTCATCCAATAATGCATGATCTTGTAGGTCTTCAGACAAAGGGAAAATTTTCATGTCCAATTTGTGGTTCAAAGATGAAATCTTATAATTCAAAAAGTTTAGAAAATTAGGTGTTCAATGAGCATAGGCACTTTCTCCACAAAACTCATAAGTATTGAATTATCAAAAAATATTTTTTCAATGGGAAAGAAGAGACAACATCAAAGTCACAAAGAATGACACTTCACATATGAAGGTTGGAATACAATAGAATGAATTATCAAGTTAATTTCATTGCATATGATGCAAATTTTTGTATTAAATTTAAATTTGGGTACTATCTTTTGTTTAGTAATGATGTAATTTATGTTTGTAAAGGTCATCAAGGAATTGACAAGAAACTTCTGGCTATCCTAGATAATTTAGCATGTTGTCCTACTATGAGCACCTCCAATTCATGCATTGATTTGATGTTATGCATATTGGAAAGAATGTAACAAAGACACTATGGAAAATACTAGATGGAAGGCATGACAAAGAAAATTTGGTCAAAACTTTTAATGACATTCATGAATCCAATCATGCATTGAGTTTTTTCACTGAATCAAATAGAAATGGAAATGGGATTAAAATGAGTGTCATTCCTTGGTTATTAATGCAATAGCAGATTGATGCCATATTTGAAGCCATTAAAAAAATTTCCCACAGGATTCACTACAAACATAAGCAATCTCATATCAAAGAAAGGCAATTTTTGGTTAGGGTTGAAAATGTATCATTGGCATACCTTGGTCAAGGTAAGTCATCATCTTCTCTATTTATAGTAAATTTGTAAAACATCATGTACTTTTCATGGCTTTATTTTATAATATATTGAAAACATCAATTTATTAGTATTGTAGCATGTTCTATCGCTATCTCTCCCACACAACTTTAACAACATGAGTGTCAAACAAGTTATATATGACCTTGGGAAATACACAAGGATAGAAGTGTTATTTGTTAGATTTTTTGTATAGATAGTATTTTTGCATCTTTCTCTTCTTATTCTGTAATTTATTGTATCATTTTTTGTAGAGTCTCATTAACGTGTTTTTGTGTGATGAATATCTTCTAGGTGGTTTTCATCTAAATAAATTGATAAAAAAGACATAAAACATTGGAAAAGTGAAATTCCTTATCTTTTGTCTAAGATGTAAAAGTGTCTACCTTCAACTTTTTTCAATACACAAGACCATTACCTCATATATCTAGTTGAAGAGATTGAATTGTGTGAACCTATATCAGCTAGGTCAATGTAGATGGTTGAGAGGCCCTTAAATTTTTTAGAGGGCTTGGTTTGACAAAGAGCACATCCTAAGGGTTCCATGGTTGAGTGATATATGGTATACTAGACTATGATGTACATTAGTGAATATCTTCCCAAGTTTGCATCCAAGATCCATGTAGATCACATTTGGGATCCGAACTCCATAGATAGATTTGAATGGAGTACTTGACGGGGAAAGGTAGATTGAGGAAAGTGAGAGGTAATTATAAATGTTACTGTAGTTAATTAATTATTATCCATCATCAATATAAGTTGTTTCAAACTGGTCTACTTATTTTATATAGTTTCTCATGAGTGGGATGCACTTCATTTATATATCGCAAACAATCTTGATTGGATGACGATATGGATTGAATGATCTGAACAAAATGGTTTCTCATTAACATGAGAAGGTGTTGCTTTATTGGTTAAAGGAGTTCATCATAATAGATATTCCAATGACATTCTAATGGTAATTGATCTATCAAATAGTTTAAGGGCTGGAAAGGTAGGTATAAGTTAATCTATCATGACCCATTTTTCTAATATCAACTCATGGATGGATGCATAATTTTGACATGATTGAAAAATAAAAGTTCAAGAACGACAAAGCTATGTACTACAATTGTCATAAATTTTGCATAAAAAAGTTGGACGACATGAAAAGAACTTGTGATTTTGGGATAATTGCAATATTTGAGGTCACTAATATTTTGTCTAGAAATGACATGCATCCTCAACAATCTAAAAATGGATACTATGGAATTTTGGATGATATAATTGAGTATGACTTTAATTCCTTCAAACTATTTCTATTCATTGTCAAATGGTACAAGCTATGATTGAATCAAAATGATCCTGATAGAACTGTTATTGAACATGATAATGGATTTGCAATGATTAATGCAAGGTCATTTGAGCCAGTTGGAAGTGAACCCTATGTTCTTCCAAGCCAGTGTGAGTAAGTGTTGGTCATTTTTCATTAGACACAATCTAAGATGAAGACTAGTAAGGTATAATGTGATTCAAGAAGAAGATATTGAAGAAGTGGAAGATGAAGTAGATGTTGATGATGGTGAAGATGAAGAAAGAAATGATGATGATGATGATGTTGATGATGATGATAGTGGTGGTGGTGGTGATGATGGTGATGTTGATGATGATGATGATGGCTAAGATGTTCATGATGGTGGTGGTGGTGGTGGTGGTAGCAGCAGTGATGATGGTCATAGTTGTATATGCTACTTTAGTATGTTAGAAATATTAAATTAAAATAATAAAAAAGGATTTGCATACTAATTTAACATAACTTCATGAGAGACAAAGTGAAGTCCTCAAATGAGAATATGAGCCATGGACAGGCTCCCTCAATGAGGATGATCACTTGATGTAGAGGTGTGTCTAATAGCTAAGATGGCTTGATTATGTATGTATGCTCAAATGCTCAAATGGGCTTCAATGGAGGATTTTTGATAGATTTTGGTGAATGGATTTGATGTAAAAATGGCTTCTCAAAATGGCATCATGGATTTAATTTCTAGATTGTGTTATGTTTGCAAAGGGGAAGGATTCAATTTATAGGCAAGAGGCTTGAGGGATGGAGGGCTAAGATGGAAGGAAAGGAGAAAGCTTATGGAGGGCTCAGATTGAATGAGAGCCTGAGAGCACATAGATTGTGCTTCCTTATAGCCAATCAAGGAGTGACACATGTCACAAGATGAGAGGATGGAGGAAAGGGCAAGGATGAGTCAACAACGGAGGCTCAAGGGATAATATCTTCATAAAGACCCTTCATAAGTGCTTTGTAAGAGAATTTAAGGAGAGTGTAAGAGATATTTGAGGGTCATTTATGTTGGAGGGTGAGGAATTTTGACTTGGGTTGGATTAGGAAGGTTTTAAGCTTGCTTAGGATTGTACAAATGATTAGAGGATGGATTAGGATGGTTTAGGATTAGCTTAGGGATAGGCAAGTGGATGGCAATAAATGAGGGTGGGTGAAGGAGGAGATATTTGTTAACTTTGGCTTGGGTTAGCAAGTCTTAACCCATTTTTAGGGAATGTGACAAGGTTAGGAGGGGATTAGGATTAGGATTAAAGATAAGGATTGACATCTTCTAGAAGAGTCTAGGCTTTGGATGAGGATGAAGACTTTCTAGAAGAGTCTAGAACTTCGTAGGATGAGGATAAAAAAGGTTTTTTAGAAAATAAATAAAGTTTTATTTATTTCAAGGGTTTGGGTTGAGGAGATATTTATTAAAACATTTTTAATAAACATGAGGATTGGTATTTAATCTTAATTAAATATTTTGAGTTGGGATTAGGGATAGAAAATGATGGGATTAGCCTTTAATCGAAATTAAAGAAGGATTAGAAGATTTTGGAAGAGGTTAGCGGTCTTAAGGAAATTAGCCAAGTTTTGGGCAAAAAATAAATTATTTATTTATTTTGAGATTTTTGGTCAATTTATTAATTAAATAATTAATAAATAAGGAAATAATGTTTAAATAAGATTTAAACATTTTTGGGAGGGATTCCTTAATTAAATATTTTAAATTAAGATAAAGGTATTTAAAGGCATAAAAATTTAATTAATTAATTAATTAATAAATTAATTAATGATGATGTCATCAAGGACTTTTTTCAAAAAATAAAAATATTTTATTTTCTAAAGGATTTTTAGGTGTCTACAATAGTGGTGATCATGATGATGATGATGGTCATTGTGACAATGATGATGATGGTGGTGATAATGATGATGTTCATAATGATGAGATGGATGAAGAAGATGATCAATAGAAATGTATTAGGTATGATCAAGAGGTATTGATATATTCATTGAATTTATTTTAAGTTATTAGTTATCATGATTAATGTATTATCATGATAAATGATATTAGAATTGGTGACTTCTGATATACATGTTGCAAATATGTTTTACAATGCTCAATTCTTGGTACTGATTACTTATAATATACTTTTAGTAGAGGTAACCAATTAAAAAGTATGCAATGATTATGATGTATGAATATTTTTCATGTTAAATGTTCTATGGAATTTGTAGCATAAGTATCATGTAATTTGTAATTGACTAAAGAAAAATAGTATACATATGCGAGAAACTATACCCCTTTCACGAGGATCATACACAGTGACATGGATCAAGATGCATAAGTTAATTAAATGCTTTCTTTCTCTTTACCTTCAATATTAGTCTCACTTTATAGAAAAATATTTCACTCCTTCAACTATATCTCTTATTTGATGGGCTACAGGTACCACCAAATAGTTATCTGTCAAATTTGTCTTCCTCAAGTGAGTGAAATGCAGGAATAGAAGAGAATAGTGAGACATTTAGTAGTCTACGAAAGAGAGATGAACTAGAAGTTAAAATATTAGAAGAAAAATCAATAAACAAATGCAATTTTTCCCTTCTCAAGGGGGGTCATGTTTTTATGATGATGAGACAAAGGGTGACATCAAGGTTCCCTTGAGGTACACATATCTTCAAAAAGAATGGGCACCCATAGAATTACCTCCAATTAACACAAATTTTTATGTTAATGAGAGGATATATCACATAGCTCCATCATCATTACATGGTTTGGGTCTATTTTCCATTAATGGCATGAAGGTCAGTTATAACAAAGTTGTTGAATTGATGGAATATGTAGAACCTTGTTACAATTACAATAATTGGATGCAAACAGTTTAATATAAAAAAAGTATGTGTAGGTATGCACACTATCAAAAATTTATCTACAATGGAAAGAAAATGGTCAAAGCAAAAGACTTGATGTGTACAAGGATCACTTTAGTTGTGAATATTCTCCATTTGGTGAATGTTTCCCAATGACCAATGTTGGTTTGGTAATTTTTTCATGCATATGCAGGTTGGTGTGTCACCCCAATTTTACCAAATATAAGTCAAACTGTTAGGCCCATCGTGAGAGGATTTATGCCATCGGATCAAGTTTTGAAATGAACTAGCCAATCATAAATATATTTGGCACACAAAATATTAAACATATTCACCTATGATTTCCCAAGCGGATCTTTTTGGATAGTCTCAATTTTCCCTTGGTGTTAAAAAATATTTTAGGAGAGGGATGATATTCACTCACCAAATATATGGATTCATGTCCACAAAAATTGATTTTTTCCATCTATATTATGCATGGTTGTATAATGAATGAATTGTATTCACCTTGGAAATTCTAGAATATAGGTTTTTCTTATGTGGGCTTCGCAAAATATTTGGTATACACTATAATATTCTTGTGGATTTCATAAAAAAAAGTGGTATAAATACATTCATAGATTAGTAGGTTGTCTCAATTCCAATCAGTAGTGAAGTCTCAATCTCTCATACTATCGAGATCATTGTCGTGCGAGTTGTGAGTGTAGTGACTACATTTTAGTCAAATGTGAGTAACTCAAATCCCTATCTATCTATTCTCTATAATTTTAGTTTATTCTTATATTTAGTAGATACAAGTCAGACTATTAGTGATCAATTATCAATTGGGACCAGTGACCAGTACCATCGAGCCATGTAGTACCTAGGGAGACCTAAGACATCTATATTTTATAGTGTAGTTCATACAACAAATGAATACTATGTATATAAATGTATGTAATAGGCTATAGTTGACTATCAATTTTTGAATAACTTGAATTTTATGGTAGTATATATTTCTTTGGATATTTCAAACATGAACGAGGGTAAGAATCCTACATGTGGTGGAAGTAAAGAAAGGCTAGCCAAGCACACTCACACCTTGGCATCATATTTTGGTGGCAAAAATCAAGAACCTACATCATCACAAGTGCATTTACAAGATTCCCAACCATTGCCACTACCAGTTCCACTGGTACAACCAATTATTAAGTAGGAGATAAATTTGCAGCAAGTCAGATTGTGATATTGCTATCAGGATTTAGCTATGTGATTTTGAGTCAAACTCATTGATCCATGTTTCATGAGTAGTGATTCAACATGAATCCATCTCTAATGAGAATAAATGGAACACTTAGCACTCATTCGATCTAGGTGATGCTCACAGAGGTAAAGCACTAGGACTTCTTGCGGGGTTCCCCATCCCAATTTAACTCAAATGGGGTGGCAAGATTTGGATTTAACCATGGAGGAAACTCTATAGTTAGGCATGCTAAGGCTAGAGTAGTACTGGGATGGGCGACCTCCTGAGAAGTCCTAGTGATTCACCACTGTAATCATCACCTAGATCCAATGAGTGCTAAGTGTTCCATTTATTCTCATAAGAGATGGATTCATGTTGAATCAATACTCAAGAAACATGGGTCAATGAGTTTGACCCAAAATCACACAATTATAACCAATTCCACTAGCACATATTGAAGAAGTTGGTGAACCTTATATATCTAATCACGATGAACTTGAAGAAGATATTTAGGTAAATACCTGGAGTAGCCAAGATTTGTAGGTCAATACCAAAAGTAGCTAGAATAATATAATAGTCTTGGATGATAATTCCAAAAATAGTGATGGTGCATGACTAGGGAAGGGAAAAAGGCAATACAATTGAAAAACTAGTGCAAAATCCAAAAAAGATTGGCATTGGGCTCTATCGATCAGGAATTTTCAAATTGAATGAGCCTCAAAGCATCCATTCATCGAACATATACACAATCCAAAATAAGGTGAGCCTTTAGTGGAATGTAGATGTATGATATTCACAAGGATAAACAAAAAGGAAAAGAGGTTGTAGCTAAAAATTGACATCATAGTGATGCAAGAGCATCTTGGGTTCTCTTGTAATTCTACACTTTGGTCTTTTTGCCTTTGGCTACCGAGTTCTTAGTGGATGTCAAGTGTTTAATTGATGCTGAGTCATTCCTTTGATTATCAAGTTCCTATGGTTGTCGAGTGAACTCTTTGGATGCCGAGTCATTCTTAGTTGCTGTCGAGTGAAACCTTCAGTTGCCAAGTGTAATTGGTCACTAAGTGATTTTCCTTGGTTTCCAAATGTTAGAGGATACCAAGTTCTTAGGTTCTACCGAGTGATTCTTTGGATGTCAAGCTCATGTGGGTGTTGAGTGCTAGTTTTTGTGAAGTCTTCATTTGTTGAGTTGTCTATGTCTAGTTATAGTTTGGGCCAACTTGGCTTGCATTTTATTGTATTAGGTAGTTAATATCTATTTTGAGCTGACTTGTGGTTTTCTAAAATCTTCTATAAGCCATTTTGGCAAGTATTTAAAGAGGTCTAGGTTTGAGTTTAGGGGCAAAGAGTTAGAGGAGAGAAGTCATTTAGTTAAAACTTAGAGGATCAAGTCGAGGATGAGAACTTGAAGTTGTTTTTTCTGGATTTGAATGTATTTGTAATTGGTCGTAACCCAGAAGGCCTTACAACTAGGCATGTATGCTGAATATTTGGTAAATCAATATAAATATTATTGTTCTCTCTCTCGTTGGTGGTTTTCCTTGTGTTTTCTTCCATTGTGTTAACTCTTGAGAGGTGGTTTGGATAGCTGGGTAAGCCTTTGGCCCTAATAATTTAACCTTTGCCTATGTCACATAGAAAACCAAGGAGGAATGTCAACATGTTAAGAATGCAAAAATCTTAGAATTTTAGGAGAAAATATAGATGAAGCCTACTAAAGTAACGGGATCCATGGAATCTCTTCTTGGAAAAGAAATGTAAGTTTAAGAAATGGGTACATTTCTTTAGTTAAGTGTTGTCTTCTATGCTTTAAGCAAAGAGCGTGCCATGATAGACTACCCATCATTGAGTAGTTTATTTCACTTTGCAAAAGTTCATTATTATGCAAGGAGTCACTAGTCAATAAACATCAGATGGGAATGGGAAAGTTGTCTTGTTGAGGTTGAAAAGGAAAATATCAAAGCAAAAATTAAGGAGTCAAATTTCATTGCATTATCTTTAGATGAGGTGACAACAATAGAAAATACTTCCTAGGTATGCATGCATGTCTATAATGTACCCAATTTTTTCCACCAACCCAATCTACTAACTATTGTTAAAATGAAGGGCAATTCAATGGTGGAAAACATATTTGAACTATTAAAGAGTTCCCTAATTGAATATGGAGGTATATATGAAATGATGATTGCCCAAAATTTGGTGTGTGTTGGAGCAAATGGAGCTTTAGTAATTCAAGGCCACAAGAATGGTCTTGGAACAAAGTTGAAAGAATTTCTTGCACCTTACATTGTTGGCATTCATTGCATGGCCCACAAAATAAATCTATCTTTTGGAATTTTCAGCAACTCTCCACAAATAGACAAAGTTGAAATTTTAATCAAAGAGATGTATAGGCACTTTTTTTGAAGTCCTAAATGATTCAAGGAATTTCAACAATTTTTTCAGGGTGTAACTAATGGGACAAATCTTCTTAAGGATAATGATACCAGATGGATCTCTTTGGATGGACTAGCTCATCGATTTTTTTCTAAATATCCATCGTTTCTTGGTACAATGCAATCAACTCATGAAAATCAAGGTGGTCAATGGAAATATAGTGATCTACTTGAAAGGTTAAGTAATGTAGAGACACTCTTTACATTAGAATCCATTCTCTCCATGCTAGGGGAAATGAGAAAAATAGTTAAGAAGATCAAACAAAGATTAATGTATATTGTAGAATATATTACGTTGTGTAAAATGACATGCACAGCCTTTGATAATCTCTATAGAAATCTGGATTCATTTTTTGTGGATGAAAAAGTTTTAGAGTGGATGAGAATCATAGATTTGGATAATCTTTAAATATTTTTAAAGATTGATGCCAAGGGGGAATTATGTGCCAATATACGAGGTGTTGAGATTCCAATGCACTACTATGGAAGGCACATGTCCATGATAAAAGGAAAGAAATCCACATAGCCAAAATTAACTATTACAAAGGAAGTGTATGAAAAGATTTTTTGAGTTTGAAATGAATTCTATGGAGGATATTTCTTATAATCTTTCCTCAGAAATTAGAGAAAGATTGCCTCGACATAAATTTCTTGAATCTGATGGAGGAGCATCCTGAGTGTAAGAGAAATCTAGCATCACCCAAAAATATTTTTATTTTTAGTCTTTGCTAATTTAATCAAGACTTGTAGATAGGGGGGTTGCTATTTCTAGGAACTTTCTATTTTTAGTAAGTTTTTCATATGATCTTAGAATGTTCTTATTTTCTACATGAAGGTTCACTTTAGAATTATAAGCCATTACTACATACATCAATTCCTAGTCGCATGTGGCTTGTGTAGTATGTACTATGTACTACTACTAATCAATAAGTACTTACTAGAAAATGAAATTATGATTCAGACGAATTTAGAAAATAATAATTAAATACATCATCCAATTACTATAAAATAACTAGAGGCTTAGAGCCAAGAAGAAAACACCATGTCCACTAAAATATCAAATGTCAACAAAAAGGGTTTTACTTTGCATTATATTGTTTGCATCTACTTTACATTTCATCTTCATATGTGTGTGTGTGTGTGTGTGTGTGTGTGTGTGTGTGTATGTGTGTATGTATAGTATAGTATACCAATAACGGTTGTGATTTCCCTCAAAAAGGGAAGCAACAAAGCTTTAAACTATTACATTTCAAATACATACATTGTCGACAATATGTTTTACAAATTAAACCCTAACTAAACTGATGATTCTTTGTGTAACACTTCTTTTATATTTCAAAACATCCCAAAAGCGTTAAAGTTCCATTTTTCCTATTCCATCACATTTGCAATTTTTTCTTCAAAATAATAGGGTCAAGACCCATTTCAACAAACATTGCTTGAAGGTCTGCCATTTCCTACTCCTTTTCAAGCTATTTGATCACATCCCCAGGATTAGTAGAGAGAACCTGTGAAGCTGCAATAAGCCCATTAGTAAGATCACTATGTTCTTCATCCTCCTCCATAGTCAAATCCAGGTTGACAACAGGGCTCAGATTTTCATTCGACAATCCCTCTTCCATAGGTAATCCCATTTTTGGCAACCGACTACTTTTCTGATAATGGTGACCACTGAGCAAGATGTTTGCAATTTAAAGAATTTTTTTTTTCAACTAGATTCCACTATGCCATAAATGCAATAGGACATTCCACATATGTGTCATCCTATAGAAAACTTGCTTTCTAATCACTGTTTGATTTATGTCTAAGTGTAATCTTTTGATAATCTGACAACTGATTTGAAAAGCATAAAATTAATTTTTAGTCGCTAATTCATTGAGTAATCGCATCATTATCTAGCACAATCACCAATGCATTATATATGTTTTTTAATAGATGGGTAGAATTGCCAAATCAAATATATATATTTCTAACAAATGGAAAATATTGCCTAATGAAATATATATATATATATATATATATATATATATATATATATATATATATATATATATATATATATATATATATATATATATATATATATATATATATATATTCCAATCAATGGAAAAAATTTCCATATACAATATATACCCTTTGTATCAAAAGGGACAAAATCACCTTGATTTTATGAAATTTTGTAATGGTTGAAGAAAAATTGCATCAACATTAAACTTTTCATGACATAAAAAAAAATTGCTAATAGAAATTAATTTCGCCATAAAATAAATGTTGGATTCACCACAAATTTATATATTTTTTGGGGAGGGGGTTTCTTAAAGCTAACTTGGGCTGTGTACATTGATGGAAGGCCAAAAGTAATAGGGAACATTGCAGGTTTTATAAATAGTACACATCCTAGTGTAGACACCTAAATTTGATTACATCACTAGGTAATCATATTTAGTCATCTCCTAAAACATTAGTGATTAAATATTTATTATTTAATTAATTAATCATCATCCCCTAGTTAATTTATTTATTTAATTAACTATAGTCCAATTGATAAAATCAAATGATCACCTAAAATCAATTTATCAATTAAATCCCTATTCCTCTATTAAATTGAATAAATCCTCAAATCTATTCAATTTAATTCCATACTCCTATTTTATTGAATAAATCATTTAATAAAATATCTAAAATCATAAAATCCTTCCTAAACCCTATCCTAACCCCTAATCCAACCCATTCACCCATACTAACCTCACTTAGCCACCTAATTAACACATCCCATCTAAACTAAACCACTTGTCCTCCTAACCCCCTTTCTAAGCTAATCCTAATCCCTCTCCTAAGCATGTGCACAACTTTAAGCAAGGGTTAAGACTTGCTAACCCAAGCTAAAGTTAGAATATCTCTTAGATCTCTTACACCTCTCGTAATATCTTTTACACCTCTTACATTCCCCTTTATGACTTTTACAAAGCATTTATGGAGCCCTTATCTCTTAAGCCTCCTTTGTTGACCATCCACCTTGCCTTCCCTTCATCCAATCACCCTTTGACATGTGTCACCTCTCTATTGGTGCTAAACAAGCATAATCCATGTGCTCCCTTTTGAGTGCATCTTGACTCTCCCTCACCATCTTATCATCCTTGCATCCTTACCATCCATCTCTCTACCCCTTGGCCTATAAATGTGACCCTCTCCCTTCAAAAAATCATCCACCTTTCATGCAATGTTATAATTCTATTTTCAAAGCTTGAAAACTACCAAAATACCATTATAATGTTGAAATACCCCCATGACTCCATTGTTGAAACCACTCTTTATGCACACCATCCATCCACTTGAAGCTTGAGCATAATTGTGAGCACACATATCTATCTTAATTAGGTACAAATCCTTTGTATCATGTGTTATACCATTAGGAGCCTACCATTCTTGGTTTGCTTCCTTTTGTGGTGATAACAATCGGTCCTATCATAAACGTTTTCCATTTTTAGTATTAAGAATGCTTTTAATAAATTAGTTTTCAATTTGCAATACTAGATAATAGGTGATACATTTTGGCACGCTCGGTGAGACCACACATTTGGGTCAATCTAATTAGTTTTTGGGTTTTTTTTTATGAACTAACCAAAATAACATTTTATGCTTGTGTGTTTTTGTAGGAGGCTTGCTAATATTTTTATAGGTACGTAGGTCATTCTTTGGAAATCACACTCCCAACCTTCTAATAATTTTTCATTTTCAAACACTTCAAAAAACCTTTTGTTTGTGATCCTGCAACCCTGGAAACACGATCCTACGACTGCAGGATTGCGGCTATCCATCGGCGAGAACACAAACCCACTAGTGTGAGATCACCATTTACCTCAAACCTTTATCAACATGTGTCATAAAAATAGCCCCATCAATCTTGCTAACAAGTCCTCCTATGGGAATACATGTTTTTACTAGCAGGGTTGCTGTAAAAACCTCCAGGAACATTTGTCCAAAATAGCCAAGCCCAAAAAACTAGTTTTATCCTTTCACCTTCAATCTCGCTAACGCATATGTCTGTAGGAATGCATCCCATAAACCTACGAGATTACTATTTCATGGGATCGCACTATGAGTATATTTCCCATGGCCTTCTTTTCTTGCATTTTTCACCAATTTTTGTACCTCAATCTCGCAACCCTTAGCTGCATTATCGTGACCATGGGATCACTATCCTAAACCCACGAGATCATTTTCCTACCTATGGGATCATTATCCTAAACCCATGGGGTTATGTAGGATAGGGGTTATTCTAATCATTTTTATGCCTATAAAAATGAACTAAAAAAGATAATTTTTTTTCCCCATAGTTGAGCTTTGCTTTTGAGGATTTTTGGGTGACTAATCTAATTGCCTTTTTGTAGCATTTCAGGTTGGAGCATCATCAAAACTTAACTATGTTTTTTGCAATTTTTTCTTAAAACGAACTTGCATGTCTAAACACATCTCTTATTGAATGCATGCTTAAAACAACAAACACAATCTTGAATGGAAAGGATCAAATAATCATTGTTATACCTCACACTTCAAATTTGGGTGTAAAACACTTTAACTCAATCTTTAATGCTTAAAAATCAATAAACATTGCATGATTTTGACACACTTCAATGGTGCTCAAATTTCTTATGTTGACAAACTCTCGATTTTTATTATGCTGATGACATTGTCAAAGTTAGAATGAACACTGTATGTCATAAACATGAGTGTCTTCAATCATAGCTTATAAAATTGAAATCATCAATTGGAAAAGAATGAGTGTTTTTTTTAAAACCCTAGGATCACTTATGTGATCTTGTTTTACACTTTTTAGGAGGCCTACTTGGGGATTTCATCACCCCTTGGGACAACCTCAACTCTAGCATTCTAATAGAGTATAAATATCAGGAGGTGAATCGAAAGACACCTCTCTTTGAAGCATAATCTTGTCACTCTTGGCTATGCCCCAAAGAACTTTATACCTTAGGGAAGTGAAGGTGGAGATTTGGGTTACTATCTCCTCCCAGCTGAGTGGCATTATTTTCTTTTATCTATAGAATTGGACCTCACATATCTTGTGTATATTGAGGACACCTCTAGCTAATCTTGTATATCCTAGAAAACATCTTATAGGCCTATTGGTCTATTTGACGTGCTTGAGTGTTCAACATCCTCCCCATGTTTCAAAAATAATCAAGTCCTTTTGCTAAAGAGTTCACTTATACACCATTCACAATGGTTGTTAGCAAGTCCATTTGCAACAAACCTAAGTCTAGTTTGTTCCACTTTATCCCTTGGTAAATCATTCAACCCAAATTAAAGGCATACTTAGCATAGTCACTACCTCATAAAAGATTTATCCCAACTTCCAAAAAAATTGTCATCCTAATCACATCCTTTCCTACATCATTCTAGTTTTCCATCAAGTCTTCCTTATCCTGAGATAGCTAAAGTCTTCTTAGTCATTCCCCATCCCATTTCCATTTCCTCTAGAGTCAATCTTTCCTCCTATCATGATCTTAATCCAAATCCAAATCTGAGCTTACCTACTTATCCTAATCTACATTTTTGTATTCTTTTGTATTCATCCTTCATCCCCAAAAAAACATGTCACAATCCTATTATGATGAGTTTGGTCATCACACCTTTTCTCCTGCTCCATCCTATTCTAATGATGATGATGATCTTGTCAACTATGATAGGTATATTGAAAGCCTTAGAGATATTACTCCCAACATCCTCCCAAATCCAAATATTCCTCCAAACTACTCCATCGTTCCTCCAAACATACCCACTAGTACTCCCTACCCTACCTTTGACAAGGGAAATCAATTATCATCCTCATCCACACCTCCTTCCCATACACATATTCCTCTTATACATCAGCCATATATCCATCTTCCTCCACCTTCATCTCCCAGTCTCCACCATTTCAGGACAATTCTAGTAGCTACATCCCTAGTTCAAATCCACCATCTCAATATCTTCCAAACCCCTTTCCAAATCCTCCAACTAGTCCTACTTATATAGTACATCCCCTTAATCCCCTTACTCCTCCCAGTCCAACACACTCGTCTCCAAGGAAGTTTATAAGGAAACCCAAAACAATTCCATCTCCTACACCCATCATTCCTCCTACATCATCCTATCGCTATCATCCTTATTTCATCCACCCCACTTATGAAACCCCTTCCATCTCCTACCTCCCCTCATTATCAAAATCCCATGTAATAAACCTAATGATTCCACCCCCCATCAACCCATCTCCATTGACGAACCTCCCACCCATCCATCTACCTCACTTAAAGAAGTCATCCATAGTTCTCCTGTCATATCACCCACTCCCATCCATTCATTTCATGATCTTGTTCAAAAGCATGTTGAAATATCCCATGACAAAAGAACCCACCATCCCACTCATTCCCCTACATGATCCAATTTTACTATTCACTCCATCCAAAGAGCAATCACCATCCCCTCCATATCCAAATCCTACCATCATACCTAATCCATCTCAAGATCCATTTCCATCCACCCATCCAAATATAGATAATCTCCTTCCATACCCATTTCTTCATCATTATACATCTCCCATAACCCATGATGATAGATCCATAGAATAAGAACTAACTATCACATCCAAAGCTTTGACTCCTTCAGCTAGTAATGGATTCACATCTTGTGTTCCAAATAATGAACATCATATTGTAGAAAGAAATAAAAGTATATCTCTAGATGTTGGTGTCCCTACTACCCTTTCATTGTCCCAAGTCCTTCCATCTTCACCCCAAAGTTCCCATCCATCTTATTCTACATCTATTTTGGGCCCTTATCCTACTCCTTATCTCCAACCCTCCATTTTGTGTCGGTATATTCCTTGTCTAAATCCCCCACCCTTTCCCTCTATTTTGGGTCCTTAAATACCTAATATGAATCCTTTATCTCCCCCATCTATTTTGGGACCTACTCCTTCCCTATTTCCATATGTTTTAGGGCCCTACCCTTCATTCCCTCAATTTATTTTAAGAAATTATATACATCCATATCCTATCTTCCAATCCATCATTCCATCCCCTCAAATCCACAAGCTAGATCATCAAAGGCACTCATCCTTGAATCCCTTCCAACCTTCAACCTCTATCTTTCCATCCACAATCACTCCATCTCCTCCATACTCTTGTTCCCATCCCATGGCTAATAGAAGAAAATTAGATGCTAAAATAAAAAATTCTAAATCCAAAAATTCACAAAAATCCAAGTTTCAACATGTCCCTTCTAAAATACATATTTCAAAAGTGAAACATTTAATCCTAATCAAAGAAAAAGTCAAGAGACCACAAAGGCCCAAGCTCAAAAAGTCAAAAATCATGTATATACCTAGGATGCTAATAAAATAAATGCATCTCATAGAAAAATATCAATTGACATCTATTCATCCTTTATCCAAATCTCCATATATACATCCTTCATCCCCCCAATCCACTTTTTCCCCCTATTCTTGTTATCCTAAATTTACCATCCTCCATCTTCCATTTTTACTTTTAGTCCTTATATTTTTCTTCCTCCATTTTCTCCTTAACCTCATTCAATACCATCTTTCCCACTACTTTATCACCTCTCAAGGTGTGTGCCAATGATGATCTTTCCAAATTCCTCATCCATTTACCCACCAATCTTATGTCATCCCATCCCTTATCTACCAATTCCCACCCACCATTCAACTCATTTAATCCACTCCTTTTCCATCCATCCTACCAACATCTATGAGTAAAAATGCATCGAAAGAGTCAAAAATTAAAAATTAAAAAATCAAGTAAAGAAAAATAAATAATCCAATGGTGAAAACTTGGCAATTCAAGTGCCTTGGACAAGTACCATGATGAAAACTTGACAAAAAAGCATCATGCATAATCCCTCCATCCAAATTCTTTGCACACTTGGGGGCACATTTTATCACCCATCATCCCCATCTCATTGCACCATACCAACCATATCCTATCCATTTCACCCCCAATCCTCCTTCTGATCTTGATAAAAATAAAGTCCACCACTAGATACATGCTTTTGGTCATCCCTTTGACATCCATTTCCCATCAAATTTTGTATCCACCTATTATTTATCTAGCCATTCTTTCATCCATACAATCCCTCCATTGACATCATCCACCTATCCTACTTACCCTCTTCCTCATTAGCCTTTCACATCCTAGCTTCCATCTATCTCCCTTATCCTCTTGTTGACCAATATTCCATCCTAACACATCCCTCATAAATAGTCCTCTTGAATATCATATTACAACTAGGGACACTCTTTTCCTTGGAGATCGTGTTGTGTCCATCCTCACCCCCCATTCTAGCCCTATTTTTTATCTTCTCATCCCTAACACTAGTCATCCTCTTTTCATTTATCCTTGCACTTCTCAAAACATCTCTCCATCTTTTCATCACCTAGTACATCCCTTGTCATTGGTATCTAGCTCTAGGCTATCCCCATGTACCCCAATGTCATTCATTCATATGCTAATGCTCCTAAAATCTACCATCCAATGCACCATCCCATTGCCCATATTTTATCTTATCCAATCACATTCTTAATCTTCTACCCACCCTTGTAGAAAACCTTGGTCATACCCAAATCATCATCATTGGGATGCATTCTTCCCACTCCTTGAGTTTTTCATCCCCTATCTCTTAATCTTGATCTTTTTCCCCTATCTCCTAATCTCGAGCTTTTTCCCCTATCTCCTAATCCTAAGCTTTTTCCTCGATCTCCTCATCCTAAGCTTTTTTACTCCCGCTATTTTAAGCTTTTCACAAACTATCTTCTCGTCTTGATCTTTTCATACCCTTTATCTCCTCATCTTGAGGTTTCCCTCTATCTCCTTATCCCATGCTTTTCCTCTATCTTCTCATCCCAAATATTTTTATCTGCTAATCTCCTCATCCTAAATCTTTCATGTGCTATCTTCTCATCTTTATCTTTCCCACTGCTATCCTATCATATTGAGCTTTGTGTATAGTAATCCCTTGTGAATACTTAGGTTAGCCTACTATATATTCCTTGTGTGTCTATCAATCTCTTGGTACCATTGCATATCTCTCATCTCTTCATGTCAGTTCATGCTTGATCTCACATTGCAGTTCTCTTGGTTAGGTGCTTTAGCAAATCCTCATACAAGATCCCTTATCATCAAAATATTGTCCTAAATTATTTTGATTTCCTAGCTCATCCTAGTCCTCAATATTACTAATAGATCCTTGCAAGATGCATCCTTCCTCTCATATGATCTTGGTCTGCCAATATCTAGTCTTACTGATCTCTTTGGCAAAAGGTTCCTTTTTTATGGATTTTACATTTTCTTTTGATTTATTTTCTTTTCAGGATTTCAAATTTGGTTCTTAAAAGTATCTCTTCCAAGCGATTTGGGTTGTTCCCTCCTCAAGGTCACCATGATCTTTTATATCATGGTGTGCTATGAATGGGGCGATTTGAGAGTAAGGTTTTGATCAAGTCTTTTTATTTTTTTTCTTTTTCCTTTTTCTACTTGTGAGTTAGTCAGATGTGACTCTTGCATAGTCCAAACATGTGATCATTTGTGGTTACATGATGCACTTGGGAAATCTCATTTTCTTGTGGGTTACCTAGTATCATTTCCACTTTGATTCTTTTGTGATTCATGTGTGATGTTGGGGCAATCCTTGTGTGTTTGTTTCACATTAGTCCTATGTAATATTGGTACACAAGCCTTGATGTTCATAGTAACCTTGGCATATCTCCAATATTCCTCTATGAAAATTAGTGCTCAACTACATGGTGGTGCTCCCCTATGGAACACCCCCATGCTCAAGCTTTAATGGATTACTTCACACTCCCATCCTATCCAAGCATCCCATCCAATCAATCCTACAATCATGATCCAGCCAATCTATCAAACCCATAGTATCTCAATCATAATCATATCTCCTAAATCAATCATAATCATAGGTCTTGCATCAATCATAATACTAGCTTCTACATCACTCATAATCTTAGTCATCCCCAATCTTAATCCTAAAATCATAATCTCCCCAACCCTATCATCTTCCCAATCACTTCCCTAGGTTCAATTTAAAAAACCAATCACCCCTCCCCCTAACCTTGTAACCAATATTCTTAATCCTTGGTTATCCTTGTGCACACCATTTTCCTTTGGATCATTCTCCCATAGTGAGAGTATGAGCTTCCTTAAACCCCCTCTCTTAGCCACTCTTAGTCCTCCCACCCAACCTCGATTCTTGTACTTTTCAAGAAGCTATCAGGCCTCGTATTCTTTCCCCACCACCTTCTTGAGGGGGCATCATAGAATCCATTCTATCCTCTTCTACTTAAAATTAGGGCAACCATTTTATTTTAAGAAGTCTTCTTTGCATTGCTTATATTTGAACTTCTTTGAAATAGTGTTGTCCCAACACTATGTCAAAGAGGGGCAAAATATAAGCACCTAAATTTGATTAGATCACTAAGTAATCATATTTAGTCATCTCCTAGGACGTTACTGATTAAATATTTATTATTTATTTAATTAACTATAGTCCAATGGATAAAATCAAATGATCACCTAAAATCTATTTATCAATTAAATCCCTATTCCTCTATTAAATTGAATAAATCCTCAAATCTATTCAATTTAATTCCATACTTCTATTTTATTGAATAAATCATTTAATAAAATATCTAAAATCCTAAAAGCCTTCCTAAACCCTATCCTAACCCCTAATCACTAGTACATTTGGCCCCATTTTTGGACCAAAATTTTTCACCATCTATTCAAATGGAGTCAAATTTGTCAGAATATGCAAGGAAATACATCTTTTTTAAAAATCCATGCCTGTATCGATCAAAATTTTGACCAACACGGGCTTCATTATGTTAAAATAAAAAAAATTCTATTTTGCATGAAGATAAATGTGTTCTTGTTGAGCGAGAAAAGTAAAAGGGCTTTGCAGTGTGAAGGCAGTAGACATTGGCATCAACTGGGGCACCATATCAACACATAGTCATGTGTGCCCTACAAGTTTCCTTTACAGTGTCAATTGGGGTTCCATTGATCTCTCTGTTAAGGAAAACAATATATATGAGGAGTTGTAGCAGAAGCTCGAAGATGACTTCGACAATTTCACATCTACTAAGGCCACTAATCTAGCACAACCCCTTGTGGATGCCCATATTCCTTTTAAGATCCACATTTTCAAGGATCATGACATGAAGGAGCATCTTTGTTTGGAGGTCAAGAGGCTTGGCCTCAGTGTAGTTATAACGGGGAGTCGAGGATTTGGGGCTTCTAGGAGGAACTTAAAGGGCAGGCTTGGTAGCATTAGCGAGTACTGTGTTCACCACTACATCTATCCTATTGTAGTTATCAGGTATCCTGATGAGGAGAAGGAGTGTAATCTTTTTGAAGTGTAGCCCACTGAGCTGCTAAAGGATTCTGAGTTGGAGATGAGGTTGTTCCTGAGGAGGATGAGGTGGATGAAGTTCATTCATATGTAGGTTTCTAGCTTTTTAGCTTTGAAATTTTGTGCTTTTGATTGACTGTGTTGTTTTGTATTGTGATTTGTGTGGAGTTGACTTTGTGTGTAAGGTTTTGTATTGGATAAGTTAAAGATTGGACTTTTTTTTTTGTTTTTTTTCAATAATTATTTATAAATCCCAAGACATCTTGATGACACATTGAAACAACAACCATTGTCAAACCATTTCGAATGTTGTGTTGATCAAGCTGCAAATAGGTGACCTTGGGGAGATCCTGCGTAGTAGTCAATCAATTGTGTGCAAGGATACACCCTTGCTGTGTATCCAAGGTATAATAATGTTTCCATATTCAGACATTGTTATACAAACTTGTAAAATCAAATTACATTAATGATTCAGAGCTCATTTTTTCAAGTCAAGCATTTCCAAGGTGGAGAGGCAGTCGATTTAGATGTGATCACCAATGTCCATTAATTTCTTTTTAATTGAAAAATAGAATTAGACCATGAAAATTCAATCTTCATCTATTTATGTATATGCAACATGAAATTAGACACTCAAATAAATAAATTTAGGCATTAACAATGAAGTTCAACTATTAAACTATACAAGCAATATAACTGATTGTGTCTTGTGTTTCTATGACATGCCACGCCAATCTCCTTGACAACTGAAAAGAATTAATAGTATGTACTCTGAGATATTAAATTTCTAGTTCCAAAAAACATATTGAATTTAGGGATACATCCAATACTAATAAAATACAGACCTGTGTTTCTTTTACAGTGTATCTTTCCAGTAGTGCCTTTTTCTCTTCATTAGTCAATAGTTGGTGCTCTGGCACAATAACGTGTTCCTTTATGTTAACAAGTAGCTCTGCCTCCTACACATGATAAAACACCAACAAAATTATCTTGTATATTATGAAAAAGAAATTAGAACAATCTAGCCAGAGAATAAAAAAGAAATTCTCTTTATTTTTGTCACTAAACAAATTCTACACTTAATGACTAAAATGCAAGGTTACACAGGGTCATGGTACTTATGTATAGGTAGGGGTAAGGCTATTTTCCAAAGTAGGGAAGGGTACCTAGCTATGTTAATTTTGTTTTTAATATAATTTAATATTTTATAGAAGTTTGCAGATGTAATGTGTTGTTTCAGTTTTAGATTTGCAATATGTTTGTAATAATAATGTAATGTGTTGTTTCAGTTTTAGATTTGCAATATGTTGTAATAATAATATATGCTAAATGTTTATATGCATAACAAAGAAGGAAAAATTTAAACATAAACAAGAAGATAATAAATCTTATAAGAATGACATATTTGATATTACAAATTTTAAACTTCTAACTTCAACAGTGATAAAGTTTATTGTAAATCAATATTGTATCAAAGTTTCAAATTAATGACATATTTAATTAAGCTTGATAAATAAAAAGTTGATATGCTAACAAAAAACTGAAACATAAATCATAAATCTTAATCAAGTTCCTTGGCTATGACATGAGATGTTCTTATGTGCAAAAAGTTCAAAAATCAAAATAGTCAAGAAGAGTCTCCTTCTTTTATTCTTACTCAATTAAAGTATTCAAAATTTTGACACCAAATGCAGAAGTTATAATTACTAGGCTTTATGAGCCCTATATATTTGAATGAGCCTTTTCTCTATCTACCAAATTTTGAGACTATTTATTTGGCCAAATATTAACTTGTTCTCTTGGTATGACTGAATTCATATGTCTATATATGATGATTTATTGCACTGTTTACAAGATTGCTTTCAATTCAACTAAGTGTGGTCCAAAATGTCAACTGGAAAATATACTTGGTTATATCCAATATACAACTTCATTGGCTATGAAGAACTCACACCAAGCACCCTAAGTTGAATTTCTTCATCTAAATCCTCTATCATGGTTGAAGTAAGAGACAAATTTATATGCCAACATTTTCCATTTGAATAGAAAGATATGAAGATCTTTCCCTTGTGGAATAAACCCACTTTTTCTTTCTCAGAAGAAATGAGCTTAGTCTCTCCATTGGTATGGGACCCCATACTTCAAGTGAACATTTGTACAATTCCACCTAACACCTTGTTATGTGTCTCGTAGCTGATTGGAGAATATGTGATTGTTGATGAATTCATTTTATCTGATTAAAAATAGAATCGCAAAAGAAAAATAGTTCAAATATTGAATCCACAAGCATGTAGAAGATAAGATTGTGCAAGAAGAGGAAAACTAAGAAATAGTAGCAGGACAATGACTCCTACCTGGGTAGTGGCTCTTGAATGCTTTGTCTTTATACTCATTTCTGTGATTCTTGAAGACACCATTCATCACATTGGAAAGGTATGTTTTTGCTTCTCTATGTGTTCTATTCAATTCAATAACTTCTGCAATCAGAACATATAGTTTTTTTTGACATCGTGCATTGGTTGGCATTGCTGAAAAACCTATGGATGGGACTACCACATACAAGCAAACCAGACTACAGCACATAGAAAATGAGAATAGGTAAGGATGATAACGTTTGTATATTTCCTTAATCGATCAGCACGTTGTTCCCAACGTGCCCTCTCTTTGGACTGGACAGGTCGACTAGCTTTTGAAAACATCATAGGGAGTAGACACGTATTTGTTTCGAGGACCTAAAAACCAATATAAATAGGTAGCAACATAACTGAGCCTCTTTAATTTGGTATTTTTTCGTGCATCATCTCATAGAAAGATAAATTCCTTGCACTCATCAATTACTTGCTATGTTGTAATAGAAATTCTTATCATCTAAAGAAACATTCTCTGTTGTTGAGAGCATCAAGCCAAGAAGATTATCGCCATATGATACACTCTCTTTTCTTTTCTCTATCATCTACTTTAGGTTTTTGTCCAATCTTCTTCTCCTCTTCCAGGCCTCCAGATTTGAGGGCATATGGATATAGCTTTTTTGGGAAAATAGAAATGTGAATTCAATCTAATTCATTATATCCTCTAATCCCTTGATGTCACCATATATTTTTGTTCCCCCTTTCTTTTAGTCCATTGCAAACCCTACCCTCATAAAAATGTCTACAGTTCAAGCCTCCCCATATAACTAGTTAGCTCTAATTCACAAGGCCTCTATGCAACTTCTTTTATAATCTCATTCCATGCCTTTACCAATTGATTTGTATGCATGGACATCATGTCAACAGAGGCCTATAACTATAAACAATAGTTCTCATTAGTAAGAAGGGTTCAAAAGATTGAAAACCCACTTTGTAAAATAGGTCTCAAATTGAAGTAAAAGTCTATAATACAATGATAAATTGTGTCTCTCTTATCTGGAAGATTGAATTTGAATCTATAATAATTAATTTCAACAAATAATACTAATTACCTTGCATTTTTCAACATGAAAAGTAGGGGCCACAATTCTATGTTGTTGAGAGCATTTATGGCCATTAGGAATCATTAGAACATCACCAAATCCCGCAGAGAACATCTTCTAAACCATGGGAGATTTTTTGTAGTTAGTAGTGTGCTTTGAAGAGAACCATACACAGGTCTACTACCTGATGTTGTAAAATTTAGAACATTAGCTTCACTTCTCTTCTTACAAATTTCTGTACATACCCCGCATATCAATTAAGATCTTGACTTCATTATTCTTGCAAATATTGTTCTTTCCTTGTATGTGAATACACTATTTTGGACTTTATCTTCATTATGGTGCCATTTGTGTCAAAATTATGTGCACCAGACTAATTCTATAGTGTAGATTGATAGTTCAAGGAACTTTAAAGGGTAATATGTTATACGTTATCAAAATTATTTACCATCATTATCTAGAATCAATCATAAAATACAATAAAAATAAGTTGAGAATGAAGATACCATTATTGGTAGAAAATGACAGCGTGCCACAGAAGTAGCATGTTGTTGTTAAAAAACTCTATGCCCTGTGCCCTTTGTAACTAGGGTGGTCATCTACAAGCAACATGGTGGTGAGAGAAGGCACGAGCAATACAAATTCTATAAAAAAAACTTTGAAATTCCTTCCTCATGATGGTGGTATCTAACACTGCTCTGTGGCCTCCCTCCTCTGCATGCCAGGTGGTCTCTGCTAGAAGCACCTTGGTGGGGCAGCTGGCTAGGCTCCCTCCAAGTAGCTATGTGGTGGCTAAACAACCTTGCCGTGCTGTAGAAATCTCCATTTACTTCCTAGCCAAAATTTTCATGGGTTGAACCATTTTTCGGGCCGAACAGGACACTTCCAAGCAAAGGAACTCCACATAAGTAGTAGCCCGAATATTCATATGACTTAGTGTCCTGACAAAGGAACTCCACATAAGTAGCAACTCGAATATTCATATGACTTGTAGAACATTTAGTTGTAGAAGGTTTAGTTGCAGGGAAGGGAAGAGTGGGTGGAGGATTTGTAGATTTTTTCTTAGGAGTAGAGGATGGAATAGTTGGTGATGAGAGCGGTAGAGCTCCATCTATTGAAATATCAATTCTTCATGTCATTCTATATAGATAGAGAAACTCTATATGCCTATTTTAACATAAAGTTGTGCTTTATAAATATTATATTCTTTTATTTTTAATATAATAAAATGGTGTTTTAAAATTATATCTTTTGTGATACAATCATTAAGCAAATGAAATGAAACACATCTCTAAATAATTGTACTAATATTAAGGTTAAAAGTTATTATAGTGGTTGTTCAATACAGTTAACACAAACTATAGCTAACTACTTTGTTAAACAATTTTTAAATTTATATCTTTACTTTTTAATGGACAACATTTCAAAGCAAAATCCATAAAAAATGGTTTCCTTGGCATGGAATTTTGAAGGAGGAAGAAGGATACCATGAATAAATTTCAGATTTTGAGGATGGAGGATATTATATTTGGGGATAAGTTAGGCAGAAGAGTTAAATTTATATTGATTATTGTTGCTGGTTGAAAGTCAAGAAATATTGTTTGCAGCTAAGTGCATTGTTATGGAATTTGATATCTTTAAGTTTAAGGATGGTGATGACTATTCTTGGGTAGATATCAGGCTCAAAGGTTTTAGGGGATTTCATGGTGATATTATTTGCAGGTTGCTGATTTGATTTCTGTCTTGTTAAATTCATTTTATTAAGAATTTGTGAACCTGTTTCCTAGCAGGATGCATGAAATGTGAATTATTTCGGGTTTTTTAGTTTCAAAGTTGTATCAAATAGATTTAAATCAGTTTATATCAGATTACTAAAATGTATTTGAAGCCCATATAGTTTCCTATGAATGCAATTTCTGGTTTGCATTATTTGATTATAATTTCTAGAGTGTTGGGTGAGAAGCAAGAGACTATTACAGATTTGTGAGTTGCATTATATATCATTTCAGAGTTCCTTTGATCTTGCATATTTGAATTCAAGGGTACGTGTGTATTTCCGCTCTTCATCTAAATTATATTAGATTGGTGATGATTATTTTGTGTCCATATGGTTACGTAATTGGGAAACTAGATTGTGGCAGAAATCAAAGAGGAAGGAATTACTCTTCATTGTTCCTATTTTCTGTGGACTGATTTTATGTGAAACTTATCTTAGATTTTAAGTTGATTTATTTTTCTTTTACTCCAACCATGATAGGGGATTTCAACGAAGAAATTCAGCTCAGGGTGCCTGGTGTGAGTTCTTCATAGCCAATGAAGTCGTATATTGGATATAACCAAGTATATTTTTCAGTTGACATTTTGGACCACACTTAGTTGAGTTGAAAGAAATCTTGTATATAGTTCAATCCATCATCATATATAGACATGTGAATTCAGCTGTACGAAGAGAACAAGTTAATATTTGGCTAAAGACATAGTCTCTAAATTTGGTAGATAGAGAAAAAGGCTCATTCAAATATATAGGGTTCGTAAAGCCTAGTAATTATAACTTCTTCTTTTGGTGTTAAAATTTTGAATTCTTGAGAAATGGGGAAATTACTTGGTATGCAGTCAAAGAGCCGAACCTACTATTGTTTGTGTCATCAACTCTTAGCTTCCTTGTTCCTCTAACAAACAAAGAAAGCATTGTCACATCATGCGGCATTCAAATAGAATACAAAATGAGGACTACCATAAGTTGTATGGTGCTCTACAAAACCCAACCACTCTGACATAAGTGATTTTTGAATTGGATTTTCCAATTGCCAAAAATTTTAGCTGAACTATTGCCTCTATTCATTCCTGCTTGCATAGATAAAATCATCAAATGATATCTCTATTGGCTTTCTGATCAGTTTGTTTCATCCAATTTTTCATTACCCGATTTATCTTTTTTATTTACAATACGTCCATCTCATTATACTTTATACAATTGTCCTTTTTGTACCAAGGATTTTGAGGTTTCCACAGGTAAACACTTTTTATAGCAAGGTTTTGGTGAATATGATTATATCTTTTTCTTCTATTATAAGAACAAGGTGGTGGTTGTATATATTTTTTGTCTCGAGACTTTTGCAGGATATAATGCAATGCATATTTAACAAGCTATAAGCACCCTATTCTCCATTTTGTCTGACACTTAAAAGAATGATTGAATTTATTTTTGGGTTCAACTGTGTAAGTTTTTTTTAGCATCAAAGTTTCAGATCACACTTTGTGATCCATCATCAGAATAAGACAATGTAAAAATAGAAATTATTAGAATATTGACATTTTGGCTATTGTCTTTTTCATTTGCCAAAAAATCATTAATCAATAAACTAGAAACATATGTTTCATTTGTGCTTTGTTATTTTGTTCTAAAATCTTCTTTTAGCAGTCTTTTACTTTTCATTTCATCTTTATAATTGAAGGATATCATGAGAGAAATTTCTTGCATTCACTAAAATGCATTTCTTTGCAGTGCCTCTGTATATTTAAATTAACAAAGATCCCTTAGATCCCTTTGCATGCTCCTCTACTTTCCTTCTGGAGTGAGTGATAATTTGAGTAAATGTAAGAAGGCAAATACTTGCCTCTTGCACATTTTCTAGCCCATGTTTATGTTACTAAATACGAGTCATGAACTCACTAATTTTTTCAGTTGTCAATAGTTTCTGGTGAGGGCTGTGATTTTAATTTTTTAATATTTGGGACACTATTTTGGCATTAAGGCAGCATTACAAAAGTAATATCTATTGTTTTTTGACCTGCTAGGTGATGGAATTTTTTATAATTACTGGTAGTTTGGTTGTTTGCCTAGCCCATTTTATAAGCCTTTTCAAGTAGAGATTTTCTTCTTTGCCACATTCAATGGATATATATTCCATTAATTAAAACATTCTATGAATATTTATGTGATTGAGTGTGTGGACACTAAACTTTAACTTTGCTATAAATTATCTATATCACAGTTCTAACAAACTCCGAAGCAACACATACAGATTATCCAAGAGGATTTCATCCCAAGTAGTTCTCTTCTAGTTCTTATTGATCTATCTGTGTGTCTCAAGCATGAAAGTATGTATATATGATCTCCTCTCTTTACTTGAAATGCCATTTTTAGTTTCTAGAATCTTGAGTATTGTATAGAGGATTTTTCATTGACAAATTCATTTTAGATATTCCATATGGGAGCAAAAGTCTTAGGTTGAACCTAATTGACTAAGAACCAACTCCATCAAATGAGTAATTCTACAGAATTCAAATGGGTCACAATTCTGGCCCCATCTTTTATGGTGTTGGACCCTTACACTCACAAGACTTGATCTCGGCTAGTCTCTTTTAAAACCTCTAAATATCATCAGAAAACCAAGAACCCATTAATGTTTCTAGAAACATATGGCTCCAAAACTCACATTCTTTTATAAGATAATATCAACCACAACATTTTTGACTATTTTTCTTAGTTAGCAGAATGTTGACATGTGGTAAATATTTTTTTCTTTAATAATCAAGTTGTACAGAGGATATGAAATCAGGTTTTCTTGTTTGTAGATACAGAGCTATACCAAGTGCCTACTATTGAGGAACCGTTGGGGCATTGCTTGTGTATGACATCACTCGACATGCAACTTTTGACAATTTGGAACATTGGCTAAAAGGGCTAAGGGAACATAGTGATTCCAACATTGTGGTCATGCTTGTTGGTAATAAGGTAGACTTGCGCCATTTGAGAGCCGTTACTCCAGAGGAAGGTCAGGAACTTGTTAAAAGGGAAGGCCTTTACTTCATGGAAACATCAGCCCTAGAGAGTACAAACATTGAAACCACTTTTAAGAATGTATTGACTCAAATCTACAAAATCATTAGCAAGAGGGCCCTTGAAGTAGGGGAGGTTGTGGCAATAGTACCTAGGAAGGGGAAAACAATAAGTGTTGATGAAGTATCAGCAACAAAGAAGATAGGATGCTATTCAGCATAAGGGTCTCACCACTTATCCATCTCATGATGCTAACATAAGAACACATGAAAGGTTGGATATGCATTTTGCAGATATGCTTGTAATATAAAAATTCATCGATAATGGAATGTGCATAGATCTTGAGATTCTTTTACAGATTGTAGTACTTAAACTTAGAGAGGGAATACACACAAGATTTCTAATTGACAAATGTTATTGAATATGATTAGGTCATTCATGGCTTGAGTTCCTAGACAATTCATTATAAATCTTTATTTGAGTCCATTCATAAATTCAAAATTGAGGCATCATCTAAAACATATGATCCAAGTCTGGCAGCGAGATTTGAATACTTAATTATCAATTACTAATTGTGATATCTTTTAACCCTAGATATTATTATTTTTTAAAGCCTTAAAGAATTTTATTTCTAATGTTCATCCATCTATACCTATTTTCCAATCTAGCTTTATCAATTTTATTTGAACTTGAAGTCTTCAAATATTGTGTTAGTACTTTCCAGTAAAGGTCTATGAGTGCATAGTGCATTTTGTGTGTTTGAATATATTACTAAGTTATCTCAATAATTTGCATTTCATAAAAATAGTTAGATGGGCTCAAGTGAGCATGAAGACAAATGCTTAAAATGTTCACCTTGCATTGATTAGCTTTATTAGCTTTATAACACTAGTTTGATTAGCTTTATAGAACTCATCAGTTTCAGGTGGACACAATTTATGGTTGCATCTTCAAAAAGAGCAGGTCAATGGTCCAAATGGAAAACAATGACCTCAACCATCAACAAGAAGACAAGTGATAATGCAGGCACCCTACCACAAGTTGCCTCTAGTGCTCAAAGCAGAATTACCTTATCCATAAATCTCACTACTCATGCATATATCAAATATTACTAAGCTACTGTAGAGTACAAGATCAAACCATGACTAATGCCATGAAAATGATAGATTCCACTCCATCCAGTCATTAGAGTTGGACAATTTTGGAAAAATAGAAAATGGTTCACCATGGACCAAAATCAAGAAAACTTACCTCATTTGTTACAATTAGGAGCGATGGGATTATGATATATTGCAGATGCATCTAATTGATGTGCGCAAGGCAAAGATTTACTTATGTGACAAAACCTTCCATTATGTTTTTGTGGCTAGATTTGGAGCTCAAAAATGAGGTGAAGAGACTTTAGCCATTGCTATCTAAAAGATTGATGCAAAAATATTTACACAACTGGAAAGTTGCAAATATCTCATGGATTGTGGAAATCTACTTGTTCTTAAATAGCCATGTTTTCAATAGATACCATTTGATGAGAAGATGACTTCATTCTCTATGATTTAGAAGAAGACCCCGTTTCAAAAGCATAAAGAAGAAGAGGAGGCTAAGAAAAAAGTACATATCATCAACTTTGAGATTTAGTCATGAACAATTTTTTTTTCTTGATTATATAATCTCCATGTTAAGCTATCTTGTATGATTTGTTCTTGCAATGTAGAGAGTAGATGAAGAAGCAGCTAGCTTGTATGAAGATTTTGTGGAATCTTTCAAGGAAGATGATGTACCTAGTGGCAAAGCATTTTTATGGGGAGGAACTATCAATCCTGATGATTGATCAAGGGCCGGAATTGAAGGTTTGTGTGAATATGTACTCAGGTCTTTTGTTTCCCAATTGGTCTATTTCCACCTTGTTAACAAAGGGGTTTTTCTATTTATTTCATAATAACGGGCATATCATCCAAAGATGGGGCTTCTAGTTCGAAGAAAGGATGTAGGTATTTGCATAGATACTAGATTATTGCTAATGTTTGGCATGCATTTCTCATAAAACAATAGGCTCTTAAAACTAATAAGGGTTCATTGAAGTTCAAACATGTACTCTCACATGGGGCAACTTGCTACACTTGCACTGCTAATCATTCCTAACTTTTGAGCTATCTAATTAAACTTTAAGATTGAAAGAGGAGATGCGATTTTTCTTTGGAATAGGCAAATTTCAAATTTGTCATCATTTTAGTCCTTTTTCCTGGGTATTGTTGCCAATATCATGTTAAGAGCATCAATATGCTTTTTTTTTATTATCTACATAACAATCAGCTAGTTAATCTTGGATTTCTTAGAAGCAAACATTTCTAATGACCAGACCTCTGTAGATCACCTTGGAATGTTGTAGTTATCCTTGTTGTAGTTATGCTACAGTTATCCTGGTTGCACACTTGAGAAGAACTCCTATTTACTAGCCTAAGGTATTGTAAGGGGAAATGGGCATGCGAGTAGATAGAAACTAGAAAGACATTGTATATAGATGAAGGCATGAAATAGATGGTTTTCAAGCACTAAGCATTTAGTACATATCATCATTCGAGATCAAATGGATGTGTGGGATTATACACATAGTGAATAATAAAGGAGGGAATTGAACCCTCCCTAAGGCTCACACTTGTTGAGGTCCACTTAAGCAATGGCCCTTCTTGTGAAATTTCTATCAAAAACCTTTATAATGAGATAATGTGTTATGAGGTCTTTATCAGTGGGATGGAATGTGAATCCAAGAGGTAGTTGTGCATCACCCATATCATGACTATAACTAAAGTTAAGAGCCTCTATTATTGAATTCTCTTCCCTATCACCCATATTCATTTCCTTTTCTATTCATGCTTCACATGGGAGTCTTTTTATATGATGATTTATTGTCAATCATGTCCATTCGCTACCAAAAAATTCATATTCTACAAATTCAAGATGCTAGAACTTTTGTGGATGTGTAGGCCATCAGAACATAGTGTAGGGAGGATGATGAACTTATTCTCAACTATCATACTTAAGAAAGTGATAAAAATTGTAGAATCTTAACATATGGTTGTTCAAATTCTGTATCTCCTAAATTATTTCCTTTTAGTGTATAACTTGTTGTACATAGTTGCCAAGTTTGCTTATTGTATCAAGCATATTAATGAAGAAGCATATTAGTTACTGTCAGTGTTTATGACAGTTTGATTAGTTACTGTCGATGTTTTTCAGGCATTCTATAAAATAGTTCACATCCCTATGTATGATATGAAATTTTGCATGCATCCTGGACTCTCTCATCTGGCTGATGATGGATTACGGAGAGTGATTTGAAACGATGATGCTAAAAAACACACGCAATCAAATCCAAAACGAACTTGCATTACAAATGGATTGTGGAAATCTAATATTGTAAATTTTGCATGCATGTCTACTAGGAAAATCACAACTTAAACATATATGGATTGTGGAAATCTGATATTGTTAATTTTGCATGCATGTCTACCAAGACAATCACAACTTAAACATATAAATGTTTAAGTTGTGATTGTCTTGGTAGACATGCATGCAAAATTAACAATATCAGATTTCCACAATCCATTTGTAATGCAAGTTCATTTTGGATTTGATTGCGTGTGTTTTTTAGCATCATCATTTCAGATCACTCTCCGTAATCCATCATCAGCCGAATGAGAGAGTCCAGGATGCATGCAAAATGTCATATCATACGTAGGGATGTGAACTATTTTATAGAATGCCTGAAAAGACATTTACACCCAGGCGTTGGTCAAAATTTTGACCTTCATTGGTCAAAATTTCTACCTTTATTGGTCAAAATTTTTGACCTGCATTGGTCAAAATTTTTACCTTTATTGGTCAAAATTTCTAACTTCATTGGTCAAAATTTTCTAACTTCATTGGTCAAAATTTTGACCAATTCTTGGCAAAACTTGCACCATGGCTATGGAAGTTTTTTGACCAACATATTGGTTGAAATTTCAACCAACCAATAGTTTGGTTGAAATTTTGATCAGAAAATTTTCAACCAATGGGTTGGTCGAGGTTTGGTCGAAAATTGGGTTGAAATTTTGATCAGAAAATTTTCAACCAATGGGTTGGTCGAGGTTTGGTCAAAAATTGGGTTGAAATTTTGACCAATAATGGATGGTCTCAAATATACTAGTGAATCCAACCCATTCACCCATACTAACCTCACTTAGCCACCTAAATAACACATCCCATGAAAGCTAAACCACTTGCCTTCCTAACCCCCTTTCTAAGCTAATCCTAATCCCTCTCCTAAGCATGTGCACAACTTTAAGCAAGGGTTAAGACTTTCTGACCCAAGCTAAAGTCAAAATATCTCTCACACCTCTTACACCTCCCTTAATATCTCTTACACCTCTTACATCCCCCTTTATGACTCTTACAAAGCATTTATGGAGCCCTTATCTCTTGAGCCTCCTTTTTTGACCATCCACCTTGCCGTCCCTTCATCCAATCACCCTCTAACATGTGTCACCTCTCTATTGGTGCTAAACAAGCACAATCCATTTGCTCCCTTTTGAGTGTATCTTGACCCTCCCTCACCATCTTATCATCCTTGCATCCTTACCATCCATCTCTCTACCCCTTGGCCTATAAATGCAACCCTCTCCCTTCAAAAAATCATCCACCTTTCATGCAAAGTTATAATTCTATTTTGAGAGCTTGAAAACTACCAAAATACCATTATAATGTTGAAATACCTTCATGACTCCATTGTTGAAACCACTCTTCATGCACACCATCCATCCACTTGAAGCTTTGAGCGTAATTGTGAGCATGCATATCTATCTTAATCAAGGACAAATCCTTTGTATCATGTGTTATACCATTAGGAGCCTACCATTCTTGGTTTTCTTACTTTTGTGGTGATAACAATCAGTCCTATTATAAGTGTTTTCCATTTTTAGTATTAAGAATGATTTTAATAAATTAGTTTTCAATTTGCAATACTAGATAATAGGTGATACACCTACATCAACTAATAAGTGATCTAATTGAATTTTTGAGGCACATGAGAGAAATCATGTTTTTGTATGTGCAATAAAGTCAATCAATGCAGGGGAAGCATTGCTAAGAGATTACAATTTGAATCACATAGATATAAAGAAAGTTACTATCATGGGACTTGTATGTACTACATATGTAATATTTAAACTAATTACATCCAATCAATAACTCCAATATACAATATATCATTTTATTCATAAGTTCTTTTGCTAAGTTGACTATTTCTTTCATTATGCTGATGTTTTTATATATATTCTTTGTCATCGTGCAACATAAAAAATTCATCAAATGATAGAGGCAGGCATGTTGAGCCCACCTCTTCTTCAACATAGGTAAAGGTTTTGTATAAAAATTAGCATTATTATAATTTTACAAAATGTCATATTATTATGTTATTTTCCTAGGGTTTTGGAGTTGTTTTAATTTTTTTACTGATGCTTTTTTCACAATTTGATGCTTAGGAAGAGGAAAAATAACCAATTACACAAGAGCAATTAGTTTTTGATATGGTGGTTGCAGAATTATGCAATGATAAGATCACATATACCACTGACCCTATAAACATGTGTAAAAAGAACCTAAAAGGCATCAATCCACAAATCCACGTGCTTGTGATGGATCCAAATCTAACCAAAGAGAAAGAGGAGATGAGAAATGAATTGTGTTAGAGAGCATGTTATCAAGAAGTAAGAAACAATGAATCTTTTTCTAGTATAATAGTTCAATAAAGCTTTATGTTTTATACTAATTTATGGATCGTAAACCAAAATATGTATGCATTGTTACAACATTTTTTGAGACCTCACCGAATTGTTCCACCTAATGAGGGTACTAGTTCAGCTCCTACATGTATGTGATTTCAATTTTCAACCATTAGAAGGGACATCATCAAATTCACCATATACCATGCTTCTCTATTCTAGTCCATTAATAGTCAAAACTACACCATTATTTTCTTCATGATTATTATTGATAGTTTTATATTACTATGTTGTCATGTTTTTGCAATCTATATTTTAAAAGGACAATATTGCACCATTATTTTGTTCATGATTATTGTTGACATTTTTATATTACTATTCTCATGTTTTCACAAACTATATTTTAAAAAGACAATACATTATATATATGATTATGTTTTAGGTCTTTATGACATGCATACGCCTCCTTCAACAAGGTCGGCCAACACTCTAAGATTGTCAACTATAGGATAGACAACAAGGAGCATGCAAACATCCATGCATGCTACAACTAGAGTTGGTAAATCCTTGTTTTGCTACATTTTGTTATCATGGGTTAAATATGATTTGATTTGTACATTCAGGTTCATTTGATCATAGTATGTCATTGATTAACTTTGTGTAGTGGTAGGTACACCTTCTCATGATGATAGAACATGTTGGTGTATGAAAATGTTACCCATTTCCAATTACCCTAATGAGAACAAAACGCATCTAGGGGCAGCTAACTCCCATTATCAACACATCCATTTAGACACCAGGCCAACTATAAGGCATGACCCTTCTTCTTCTTCAGGCTCTGCAAAACCTAGGTGGGTAGACTTATAGATTCTTCATATGGTACCAGTTATCAAAGCATACACTGAATCTATTCAAAGAAGATAAAACCCTTATTTCTCCTAAGAACTCATGAAATAACATAGACCTATGATAGCTAGATGCAGATCTAGGAATCTCAGAAGTTGAGTGAGGGCATTCTATTATAGCTCTTCAACATGAAAGGGAAATTCATTTGATTAAAGATGTTGATTCAACAAAACCTCAAAAATGCAACAGTACAACCAATGATCCTATAACTGATCAGTGCCTAATCCATTGGGCAATTCCATTAATTCAAAACATACATCTATGATATCAGGACGTATCTCATATACCCAGACATCAGATCTATCCAACCACCTTGTGATTTAGACATCAGTGTTCATTCAGGTCTCATTCTCACAAAATATCCTTCTCAAACAACCAGTAACCTTGTTTAAACATATCAAGCATTTACTTGGCCCTTTGGTCCAACAGCAAAATACACCGAACATACAACTTGAAAGGGATGCAAATGGGTCTCAAATCTTTGTTCCAAAACCACATAAGACTTACAAATTACTAAGACAGGAGACTAGAACTAGAACAAAACTAGTGAAATTGTTGCTCACATGTATTCATTTCCTTGAAACTATACATTCAGATGCATAAAATTAAAAAATGAAACAACCTAATATCTCAAAACTATCTATATTATCTCTACAACTGTTGTTCACATGAGAGTTCTACTGAAGAAAATGGTGTCACAGTCATGGAAACATGTCAAAATACTGGAACCAATGGTCTCACAGTGCAAAAACTAGAATCCCTAATGGTATCACAACAAGGAACTTTTTCTTCCCAGAAACTGGAACCAATTGGTTTCTCAGTAACAAAAACTGGAACCCCCTAAATGACAGAAAGAAAGAATGATATAGAAGAGAAAGAATTTCTGGATCTGATCTTTACTTGACAAGTGTCCACTTGAAATTCAATCTTCTGGCAACTAAAAACTTCATCCTTCCTTCTCCATCTTGATCTGATTTGATTTCATCATTGCCTTGTAACTGATTTGCAAAATATCCCCAGCTAAATGATGAAATCCTTGATTTGTTAAATATCTGATTTGCATTAAAATGCTGATAGAACTTCATCTAATTGACTCAAAAATGCCCCCAATTGAATTCTCCTTGTCTTTTACACATATTCAACCTATTAATCTTGCCAAAAATCACAAATAAACTTCCTGGTCTGAATATGGTTGCAATTTAGGTACCTGATAGAAAACCTCGTGTAGCTCAAACTGACTAATACCTGTGCAAAAACTTACTCCAGAATCAAAAATTTTGTCTTCTCCTAATTTCGGCGATATATAACATCGCCTATCTGGCCTCTTGGAAACCTCCTGAAAGTCATTTTGAAAATGACTCCTCTGCTAGAAAGTTCAGGCTTGCACTCAATCAAGGCATTTTCAAAAATTTAAAAGTTTCTAAAGTTTAAACTTTAGAAAAGAGCCTCATTTGAGTTTTAAAAAGATGCACATCAACTATTTTTTTATAAAAATAATAAAAAATATTATTATTTTTTATTCTTTAATATTGCCCTCTCCTTCAATCCGGGTCAACCTTTAGTTGACCAACCTTTCTTCCACGTGGCAGCCTCTGATTGGCCGACCGGTGCCACATCAGCGTCGCAAGGATCCAGTGCCACGTGTCGCCAAGGCACATCCCCGCATTACTTAAATACCTACAACTCCATATTGCGGGGACGCGCGGACCGTCGGATCTGGCCACATGGAAAAATCATGTGCCTCCATTTGAGCTGCTCGTTCTTGCCACATCATCAATCTCGGGACCCGTCATGCCACGTGGCACCCAGGTGCATCCCTGCATTTCTTAACTACTGCGCAACTCTTTTTGCGGGGATGCACATGCCGTAGGATGCTACCACATGTCGGTGTCTGGTGTGATCTTTAATCTAAGTGCCAACTCAGCACGGGTGCAGGTTCAATTAAAATATTACTTTTTTCGACCACTTTGACGTCATTCGCGGCTCACTTTCTGCGCCCGTGCTCTTCAAAAAGGGCATGTTTTTAAGACACAACACATTATGTGTGTTTGAGTACTTAAATATCAAAAAAAATCCTCACACTGGCGATGTGGGATAAAAGACTTTAATAGTCTTTTGCTCTCTTGCGTGGGTGGCTTAATGTTTGATTGGAGGCGTCTTTGACTTGCATTTTTGCTCACAGGCTTCTTGCTCAATAGCGTGGTCTTCATTCTTTATGAATTGAACCAGCATTGCAAAAATGAAAATGGTGGTGAGTGTGTGGGGGCTCCTTTTAATGGATGGCTTCTTTTCTAGGTCAACAGCCTCCAAATAGCTCCCCTGTTTTAACACTCTTCCACTCTTCCTTTGTTCCTTGTGTGTAAGGTTCTTTCAATTTTCTTTGACAGGCGTTGGTCTTTCTCTAACCTTAAAACCTTTGCTTCAAACTCAAGTTCAACTCTAATGCGTGCAACATACAAGCAAGAAATGCTCATTTTAGTCTACACAAACTCTTTATCTCTGGCAATTGTCTACACAGCCGCCAATCCCATAATACTCGCAATCATTGCCACCGCTCCTCCATGCAATATTTCATATACATTCGCGATGGGTGACTTGACTTTGAGTGTCAAAATGACAATGCTAGGCTGCACACGATCCACTATCAAATGATGGAGAAGTAGAGTACGGTTCAAGGTGTAACACTGAGTTTGAGACAGAAGAAAAGTAGAGGAATGCATAGCTTCAAGCCATTTAACCATTACAGATTGAGAATGATCAATAGAGACAGAGGATAAGATTGATCTGATGGCCTCTCCTGTGTATTGGCGAGAGATGATTGTGTCATTCTAAGACCCTTTGACATTGTGCTTTTTTAGTGCTGCATGGATCTTTGAGCAACATGATTTTAAAATGCTGTTGTTTATTGCCTTGCTTGTAATGACACAAGCAACATCTCGAAGCTTCTCAAAACTTGACATTTGAAATACAACTTGAAATACCTCTTCATTCCCTTTTTTGGAATATAAATATGTCGATAAGAAGATAGTGCACTCCAAGTCTCATATCTGACACCCCCTCAACCCGTGGTCTAGAGAAATTTTAGTCGGGCCCCAAAGTGTGTCCGACTAAAAATATTTTTGTTTTCGAACAACTAAGCTGGAAAATTGATCAACTGAAGATCTGATACTGATTTAAATCAAATTTGATTGCTAAATGATCGATTTGAAACTCATTTGACCACTTCTTTTTGAACTATCAGTTTCATGTCAGGAGGTCCATTGACTGCCTTTAAAGACTGACCCGAACAATTGACCAAGCTCTGAAACTCAAGATCTCTGTTCTCTCTATCATGTTCAATAGGCTTGCCAGATCTCATTACATGAAGACATCAGGGTCAAAAGATATTGACCTCCGAAGTTGATAACTTAAATTCACCTATAGATAAACATGTTAGAAAACTGGAAAGTGCGTTTTGAAATGGCCTGGGAAACTGGACAAACGGGCACATGAGTTAATGAAAACTGGGGAACTGGTAGATTTTCATGAGGATAGTATGATTATACGATATAGGCTCATGAAGGATCATAGGGAAAAATTGGCGAGGGCGCAAAGTTGGCTACCTAGATTTGCAGGACAGAGGACATCAGTAAAATATCATTTTTTGCGAATGGAAAGACCCTGGAAAAGTATACAAACGCATTCGTCAAGATTTGAAAACTGGCACACTTGGAGTATTTTTAGTATAGAACATAGGGAAAAAAACCATTTGATCACACCTATCATAGATAAGGAGGTATGACATCCTGAACAGGGGTTACAATCAATCTACAATTACTGACACCAGTTAAAACTTATAAATTGCGTTTGGAATCATGCTTGAAAATTGACCAAATGGATTCATCATAAGCTGAAACTTGGAACATTACAAATATTTGACGTCTAAAATACAAGAAAAAAGGAATTTTCTCATTTGGGTCAACTGGTCAAAAGTTATTGCACGTCAAACAGGGCTTCCTAGAATTAGGTGCAAAGCGCAAAATCATGGAACTAGTAACTGACCAACTTTGAGGGATTGAAAACCTATTTAAATGGACTAGAAACAACTCAAAATTTGAAACATAGGTTCTTAGGTATGGATATTAGATATTCTCAAATTGGAAAGTCACAAAACCTTTCTGGGTGCGAGATATTCAGATGCAAACACAGCCTCCTGTCGCTGTTTGACACTTTGGTGAAAAGGCAAGATTGACAATTGTTCACAATAGGACTTCGCCGAATAGCTCAGAATGATGATTTGACCATACGGAATAGGTAGACAGGCTGAATGGAAGGTGTTAGAAACATTAGACACCTCTTAGGCCTCATACTGACAGTCGGGTACATAGGCATATAAAAGTGTTTATAGGGTTCAAATTTTCTATGGTGGTCAAAATCAGGGCTGCGATTTTGAGCGCCAACAGAACATATACCAGTACTAGTGATAATTTACCATCCTTTCTTGGAGAAACCTGTGTTACTTCTACTGGATCATTGGAGACATCATTGTTATGGTCAAGAAAGATATGATTCCCTTAAAATTTCCTATACTTTTGGGTACTTTAAAATAGTAATTATTTAGAGGGTAGTTGTAGTTTACTTATTCATAACTCATTTTGGACTAATGATCCCATAATGATTTTGCAGGAAATATTTTTTTTTAATGAAACTTTTTTTGATTTAAAATTGAAGATATTTGGGTCCACATTACGTAAATGGTAAATAGTTTCATATTCTATTCATCCATTTGTTATAATATATTCAAGGTACATAGCTTGAGCTAATTTTTTTATCTAACAATTTTATTTGTTTGTTAAAAGGTGGAATGAGCAAGGCCCTAAATGAAAAGATCAACTCATTAAATCTCCAGAGGATCTCTTTGGTCAAAATATTTTTAACAAAGTCCAAATTCTTAAAAAATATTTCGAACATCTTAAGATTGTGAGAGACCAATACAAAAGGGATCTAAAGGTCAACCAAAAGTATGAGCATGCTTCTATGGTTCTAGAGTTGGAGTGGAATGAAATCATTGAATATTAAAAAGAGGTAAGTCTAAAAGATAAATGAATTAAACCACCACCCAACAAAAATAGGTATGTGGTAGTATTAATGTCATTATGCAAAAATTAGCGATCTTTGTATTTATATAATTTGACATATTTCTAACATATTTCAAAGTTTACATATATAGGATGTAAGATACATCAAAGGCTACACAAGCTAGAAAAGATAAGGTTGGTCAACACCATCTTGGCTATGGTGGATATATCAAAATTCATTCACATCTTGTATGAAATAGTAAATGAAATTTTGTATCCATTTTTATATATAAAATTACAAATAAGAAATACATTCAATATGGACAATATTATGCAAAAACTACATGGCATTGAATTTTATCTAGTGCCCACAAAAGAGGACAAACAAGTTGGCTTCAAGAAAGTCTTTAAAGAAATGGTTGCCTACCACTACACGAATTCCAGAGGCTAAAGAGACATAGCAGATTTTGGTCCATCAGTTCAGACATAGGTAAATAGGCCTATGTCTAATAACCAAATTGATAACTTCATGAGAAATAATCTATTTGGTTAAATTTGAACAATGATAACAATGTGCATGCCATTTCATTGCAACCTTGTACTCCTAGCACATATCCTACACATAATGAAAGCCCTTATGTTATCATAGTGATAGAGTTGTATTGTCAATTTCTATTGAAAATCAATTATTTAATTATTAATAAAATTTAACATCTTAAATTGCAATTCGTGTAACCTTTATGTGATAATTTTTGAGTATGCAAAATGTCATGGTGATAGAGTCAAGCATGATGTTAGGATTGAGCATTTTGAGGTTGGGGTTGAGAAAAATGTGATAGAAGATGATGTGGCACTGTCAGGTCAAGAAAAATCTCTATTATATTCTTTAGATTAATAGAATACTTATAACATTTTAAAATATTTTTTAGTATGCAAAATTTCATAGTGACAGAGTCAAGTGTGATGTTAGGATTGAGCATGTTGAGGTTGGGGTTGAGAAAGATGTGACAGTAGATGATGTGGCATTATCAAGTAAAGAAAAATCCCTATTCTATTTTTTAGATTAATGAAATACTTATAACATGTCTTATTGTAGGGGTGCATTGGCCTGGTGCTCAAAAAAAGAAAAGGAAGCATCATTTCATTAGATCAAAATCACATGAGCTAGAGGAGAATGTCAAAGATAGTCATGATGTGCCTATTAGCCTTTATCTTCGACAAACATCATGTTGGGAATTAACAAGTGGGAAATATACTTCTAAGAGGGGGGGAGAATCAAAAGTATTAAGCTTTAACCAATAAAACTTTTAAACTCTAAAGCATTTCATGCATAAAAAATAACATGTAAAATAAATGCATCCACATAAACACTTGATGCCAAATATGATTACCTAGAAACCCTCCAATGAGAAGGTAAAACTAGGGTGGGGATGACACCCACAACTCTTCACTACTGTAGTAATAAAGTTCACCTATTAAGGTTACATATTTTGACCATTCTCATGATCTGCCTTGTGAAAGGCCTACTTTGTTAAAAGCTTACAAGGATTGTTAGATCCTACCCTATTAAAGGATTTTAACACTCTATCAAAAGTGTATCTGGCTAAAGGATTTACAAAACATTCACTTGGAATGTCACCCTATTAAAGGCTTTATATAAGGGCTGTTAAACCAACCTATCTCCATAGGATTTCATTCTGCTAATACAATTGTTAGAAAGTATAGTGATTACTTGCAATCTGTTAATGCTGATTTCAAATCCTTATTCTGTCCAATTTGATCCTCACTAATCTGGTATGAAACTATTTTGACATTGATCCTCTATTCTACCAATTGATTCTGCAATGCTATCCTTCTTCTAAGTCAATTCAACCCTTTCACTTCCTTCAAAATTTGCTAGTATTCTCTCCTTGCATTCATTCTCTTCTCGCACACTCTCTCATACATTATTGAATTATGGGATTTCAACGTCCTTAAAAGGATTTCATGACTTTGGATTAGGTATGAATCTACAATTGAGATTCATCCATATTTCTTGCTCAAACCTTCCCATTTTTCTGATTGGTTGCATGTTGATTGCATAGGAAATCAAATAGATTCGATATTATCTTTTAATCCTTCGAGATTTATCCCTGTGTCAGCTCAAAAATGGTTTACATCTTAGTTTGTAAAGGCACAAACTCTTATGTTGATTATGTGTTACTCAACACTTACTAATTAATGATGCTCGACACATACTAAATTCTATCTTGCTTGGAACTTGAACTTTGCTCGACATTTACTAGTCACTCAACATCTGAAACTTGCTCGGCATCTGAATGACTTGGCAATTGATGAATTTGTGGCTCAGCACATATTGTGACTCAGCATCTATATTATACTTAGCATCAACTTAGAAAATTTCTAAAGTGTGTTGACACTAAATTGTCAAAACCAATCTGAGATCAACAATCTCCCCCTTTGACATAAGTGTCAAAAACACTTAACTATACATAATGGAACTAATCCCTTCAAGTATAATATACATTCTATTCGACATATATACAAAGCTTCAAAAATTGTTCAAGATTTTATGAAGGACTATATACCTCAAAATTTTACATCTCCCCCTAAGCTGATGTGCCATATCCTTATAACCAAAATATCTCTGAATAGATTGATGTCCCTCAGTTGATACTCCTTGTCTTTAATGTTGATACTATGTCCTTGTTATGCTCTTTTTTTCTCCTTCTCTATTTATTTTATTGCTTCCTCTTTTATTTGTGCTCCCCCTTTCACATGTTCCCCTTGTAGTTTAGATGTCCTTTTGGTTTTCCCTTTTTCTCCCCCTTTTTGACACTTATGTCAAAGGGTCTTACACACTGACTGAATATTTAGCCAAGAAGTTCTTGTTTACTTCCATTACAACTCTTAGAGTAGCATCCCAATCTTGTATTGTAACTTCTAGGGATTTATTTTGAACGGTTGTCTCTGCTGCAAGGTGAACTAAGCCATCTAATGTGAAAAGATTGGGATCTTTCTTTATCACATTCTCTACATAAGCTTGTTCCTTCTACAAAATTTCCATGTGAGGGGTGAGGGAGGCTTGTATCTATACTAATTTGGTTCTTCTGATAGCCTCTTCTACTATTAATATAGCTAATTCCTTTTGAGTGTGAAGCGTTGTGTTAAAGTACTTCTCACTTTGAGCTAGATCTTTGGGTGGTTGCATACTTGATATCTTCAAGTTCCTCTCCAAGCTCATGATTCTCTAGCTACTCTCTTGTGTGAAGATAGAAGGATCACACAATTTTGAGTATAATGAGAATATGTTCTCAAGTACTTGTTTCACATTTTCAATTTTCTTAGCCAGTTCTACTTGACATAGTTCTATCTCATTGGATATTTTTTCATTCATCTTTTCTTGAAACTTCCTTTCTGACCATTCCATTAGCTTGGAATTAGTATCATGGTCTTCACTTTGCACCTGGTTCACTATGTTTGAAAGTTGCTCCTTTATGTACTTTGCTTCATCAAGTTCCTACAAGCTAAATGCATCTAAAAAGATGTCCTTTATTTCAATCAATGCTTACTTCTATTTATACTCACTCCTGAGTATCTTCTGCTTCTTCTTCCTCCCTAGTGCCTCTTGCACTTCATTGATTTGATCAATGTTAATAGTTTCATAGTCATACTTAGGAATGACTATTTCTTCATCTAGTGCAGGGTCTCCATAGTGAAGCACCCTTTCAACCTTTGTAGAGCTTGAGCCTAGTGCTAATATTTGAAGTGGCACTGCTTTGGTGCTCGACTTTTTTTGCATTTTTGTTGGAGTCCCAGAGGTTGGTAGATTAACCAAAGTTTGAATAGCTACTTACTCCTTTTCCTTTGGGGTCTCCTTCTCCTCTTTCAATATCCCTTGATCAATGATTACTATCTATTGTGGTGCACCTTGTGCTTGTGTAGTAGGTATAGACATATCCATCTATCATGTTTTATCTTTTGCTAGCTCCTTAGTAGTGTTAGTGACTGTGACTGTGGAGTCAATCTTAGTTGATGTATCTTATACAACTTTCTCTTTAGGTTGTTGACTTATAGCTATAGGGATGACTGAAGATGTCTCTTGTGTTGCCATCTTATCCCTTGTCAAGTCAGCTACTACTTTTTGCAATTCATCTACACTGACCAACACTGGATTGTTGCATAATTGAGCTTGTAGAGTTGTTTGGTCAAGAATTTTTTGAGATACTCTACAATCAATGGATTTAAGTTCTGACTAGAATTTTCAGGAACATCATTTACTTTTATGGTTTTAGGGGGTGTAGAAGTGTCATGTGGAGGACTTGGAGGTGGCAATTGTGTGTCTTCTACACTCTATTCTATTTGCTGCTCTTCACTAGTTGCCATATCATCCTTTTGTGTTTCCTTCTCCACTGTATCTACCTTTTCTTTTTCTCCTTCACCTTATTTTTCATTCTCATCCTATTCTCCATTATTTATCCCTTGATCTTCTTCTCCTTCTTTTATAGTTGTGAGGCCATCGATAAATTTCCACATTTGTGTGGACTTTTTCACAACATACTCAATCTTATTCTGGAGAATACTGAATGCTCTATATTTGGGTGCAAATTTGCTCCCATTCTTCTTATTTGCCTTGCTAATTTTCCCTTTAGTGAGCTTAGGCATTACTCAAGCCAATGTTGACTCTTTTATTTCTTTCTTCGTGTTAAGGCAATAATGCCATTTATTTTCTACAATAGAATATAACTCCTTAGGCATTGAATTGTCAAGTTCAAGTGGAGTGTTCTTGAACTTGGCCATCATAATGTAGATTGATTCTTCAACCATGTTATGTTCTTTTCTATTCAACTTATTAAAATCAATTCTTTTTAAGCTAGACAAGTTTGCATTATCTCTAATATTATCAATATGGTTTCTAGATCAGACATGGTGGTGTGACTTACCACTCTAAATTGGCCATTGTCATCAGATTCAATCATTTCTTCATCTGATTCAGGACGTGCAACATACTTTCTTCTTAGCTTCTTCTTAGCTAGACCTTCCTACTTAGTAACCTTCTTCTTTTCCTACTCCTTAGCCTCCTTTTTTGTAGCTCTTGTAATTTCCCTTGTAGTAGGTTTTGTTGGGCTTGACTTGGCTATCTTCTTGCCTTTGACCTAAGCTGCAGGTTATTTTTGAGCTTTTCTTTTATTTTACTTTGGCTTGGTGGCTGTTTCCTTAGTTGGTTCCTCCTCCTTAGCACCTTCTTCTTCTTTGACATCTTCACACATGCCTTGTGTTAAAGAAAGTGTCCCTTGGCCCTATTCTTCTTCTTCATCATCATCATCTTCTTCTTTTTCTTCAGTAGTCTCTTCACCAAATTTTTCATTTAGTTTCTTGACCAGTCTATCCTTCTTCTTTAGGGTTGAAGTAGTCTTCAATTCCATCTCTACCTAGGATTTCACAATTTCAAAAGTGCCAAAGGGTTTTACACTTTTATCAATGTCTTCTACAAGCAATGTTGTGATTGTTGTTGATGCCTCATCTATATTAATTTCATAACCAAGTGACCTTAGCCATCTTACCCTTGGTACTATTGCTTGGATGTATGTATAATCAATATCAACCAAGAAACAAATATCATTTATATGTTGATCTACTAGAGATATTGGTATTTTGAGCCTTTGCTTCATAGACTTCTTAATGTCTTCAAAATAGCTTGTCATTAATGTTTCAAAATTGGCTCCCATCTGCTCTGTATACTCATTGACCTATATTGCTATAGACCTATTTGTTTTCCAACTTATTTTACCAAAAGAGAGGAATTAATTTTGAACATAGAAAAATATACATATCAAAATTGATCCAAACTTACACTGAGCACTCTTGGATATCCTTATTACTCCTAAATTCCCCATAATCTATTGCAGTTGTAGCTCTACTAGATCATATGTATGATCTTTCTTGACAAGTTCATATCCTACATCAACTACAATGCATGGGACACTATTTAGTTAGCATGACTGGTAGAATTTGTGGGATATAACCCTAACAACAAATTCTACTAGTGGATCTTTGATTGTATCTATTGTCATGCCCCTTTTGTTCCACTTATCCCCAGTGTTCTTCTTTATGGCTTCCTTTGAATCACTCCTCAAATTCTTTGGTTGTTCTAGGATTGGGTACCCTATTACTCTATGTATGATTCTGTTTGACAACCTTATGGTTCCACCCTCCAACCATAAGCATCTGTCATGAATTATGCTCAACACTATCCTTATCCATTTAGTTTTGAAAACTATGGGGAAATCTAGGGCACAGGTTAAGCCCTTTCTCTCAAGAATATGAAATTCCTCCTTTAATACTCCATTTTCACAAATTCTTTCATAGGCTTCCTGAATCTCCATGCAACCTGTTGCTCCAACTTTTCATATTTTCTAACATCTTGCACCATAATAACCTTAGGAGGGATAATAGACAAAGCTCTAACAGGGTCATTTTTGTAAGCTACTTCAAGGATTGGTAAAAAATATGGTTGTTTTACTTAATTGTTGACCAAGTGAACCTGAAATGGTTCCTTATCCTTGAGGTTCCTAGAGCTAGATGCCATATCCAAAAACTAGAGTTTCAAAATATATAAATTGTGTAATTGCATAGCTCGGTGCTTAAGTAAATAACTTAGATTGTCAAAACAATGTTGAATCTTTGTTGGAATCTTTGCAAAAACATCAATCTCTACTTGGAAGTCATTCCTATGCTCTTCTTGCTCTTGCTCAATGTTCACAATGATGAGAAATGATCAAAAATTCTACCTTATACCCTTTATTTCATAGCATTTAATGCTTAGTGCATGTACAGTTGTCCACTTGACTCCTTATACAATTCTGCTTTACTTGGCCTCCATTGATTTTCCAACACTCGGCATCCATTGGAGTTTCCCTTAATCAACTTCAATAAGAATTTTCCTTTACTTGGCAACCACTACATACTCGGTTCATACTGACTTTGGAAAACAACTCGACATACACTAGTATTTTACTCGACATCTGAGGGCAACTTTCCATGCTCGGCAGTAGTATGAAAACTTTGACAATTTAACCTTGCATTATTCATGTTGATAGACCCTTTTTAGTACTAACTCATTCTAGGAACTGATGTATGATCAAGCATTTAAATATCAATCCCACATACCTTCTTGTTTAGTTTGATGAAGTATGACCACTTGACCTTTTAGGTGAAGTGACCCCTTCATTTGATGTTTTCCTTCCATCTTTCTTCTTCCATGTCTTATTCATCTCTCCTCTAATACACTCAATATCTACCTTACCTTTTCCTTTCTTTGAGTGAGAGTTAGGTGCCTTTTTCCTTATTGATGTGACCAATCTTTAAACAACTAAAGCATGTAGTTTGGCTCAACCATCTGTTGTAGCTTTCACTAAAATGTGTTCTTATGCAATTTTCAAGAATGTGTCCATACTCTTGATAGTAGAGACAGTAGTGTCTTGTGTTGTAATCCCAATTATATGAATTTTTATTTCTTCTTCCCTTGTTTGATGACCATTTAGGCTTGGAGCTGAATTCAAAGGCTTTATGTCCATACTTCTAACAATTGTAGTAGTGTCCTTCAAATCTTGGTGCATGCATTGTCCTTGTTTTGCATTCATGTGCCTAATGACCTTGTTTGTTGCACTTGTACCAATGTGTCATATTCTTTGGCTTAGCATTATAACTACCATTCTTTTTCCTGCAAACATTAGCTATATGTCATTTCTTACCACAAAAATGACAAGTGGGTTTAGAGTTCTTACCTTTGTCATTCCTCTGTTTAGTGATTTTGGATGACTCTCTTTGCTTAGTGCTTGTATAGCCCAAACCTAATGTGTCTTTACTTGATCTAGGGGATTTCAATAATTTCTCAAAGTACTTGATGGCTTCATTTAGCTTGTTCAAGCTTTTAAAAAACTCCTCTCTTTTTAGGTCATTCTATAATTTCTCATTTTGCAACTTCAATGTGGTTATTTCAATGTCCTTGAAATTCAATTCATGATGGGCATTCATCACTTAGCTCAAGGTATCCAACTGCATGTTTGAGATCCTAGACAACTTTGCCAACTTTTCTTCCAATCTGTTTGAAAAAAATATTTTTTCTTCTTCAATCATGCCCTTATCCTGAATGGATTTCTTCTTTTGTTCAGTAACTTCACATAGCAGTATTGCTTGTGATTCTTGTTTCAACTTGAGATTTCTAATCTCTTCAGCTTGTGCTCTATTCTTATCCATGAGATTTGCAATTATTGCATCAAACTCACATGAGTTACCATATGCAAATAACTTTGTGGTGTCAATCTCCTTGTATTGAGTGTCATTCTCAACTATCACAATTTATTTCCTTCTCTTTAGTGAACTCCTTAAGGCATTTCTGGCTTCATCCAATTGTTGTAGTAGGAGATGTATCTCGATTTCCTAATTCTCAATGGTTTTTCCCAATTTTGTAGACTTCCATCTCAAGATATTTTCTCCAAGTTGTAAGGCTTCTCTTGATGAGAACTTGGTTCTAATACCAATTCTTAGGAATTAACAAGTGGGAAATATACTTCTGAGAAGAGGGGGGGGGGTGGTGAACAAGAAGTATTAAGCTTTAACCAATACAACTTTTAAACTCTAAAATATTTCATGCATAAAAATAACATGTAAAATAAATGCATCCACATAAACACTTGATGCCAAATATGATTATCTAGAAACCCTCTAATGAGAAGGTAAAACTAGAGTGGGGATGACACCCACAACTCTTCACTACTACAATAATAAAGTTCACCTATTAAGGTTACATATTTTGACCATTCTCATGATTTGCCTTGTGAAAGGCTTGCTCTATTAAAAGATTACAAGGATTGTTAGATCTTACCCTGTTAAAGGATTTTAACACTCTATCAAAAGTGTATCTTGCTAAAAGATTTACAAAACATTCACTTGGAATGTCACCCTATTAAAGGCATTATACAATGGCTGTTAAACCAACCTATCTCCATAGGATTTCATTCTGCTAATACAATTGTTAGAAAGTATAGTAGAATATTTGACTTGATTACTTGCAATATGCTAATGCTGATTTTAGATTCTTGATCTGTCCAATCTCATCCTCACTGATCTGGTATGAAATTATTATTACCTTGATTCTCTATTTTGCTAACTAATTCTACAATGTTGTCCTTCTTCTAAGTCAATTCACCCCTTACACTTCCTTCACACTTCACTAGTGTTCTCTCCTTGCATGCATTCTCTTCTTGCACACTCTCTCATACATTATTGAATTATGGGGTTTCGACCTCCTTAAAAGGATTTCATGACTTAGGGTTAGGTATGAATCTACAATTGAGATTCATCCATCTTTCCCACTCAAATTTACCCATTTTTTTTATTGGTTGCATGTTGATTGCATAGGGAATCAAATATATTTGATCTTATCTTTTAATCCTTTGAGATTTATCCCTATGTCAGCTCAAAAATGGTTTACATCTTAGTTTGTGAAGGCACAGACTCTTATGTTGATTTTGTGTTACTCAGCACTTACTGATTACTGATGGTCGACACATACTAAATTATATCTTTCTCGGCACTTGAACTTTGCTCAACATTTATTAGTCACTCAACATCTGAAACTTGCTCGAAATTGTGTGTTTGCTCGACATTTGAATGACTCGGCACTTGATGAATTTCTAGCTCAACACATATTGTGACTTATAATCTATATTATTCTTGACATCAACTTAAAAAATTTCTTAAGTGTGTTGGAACTCAATTGTCAAAACCAATCTGAGATCAACACATCAAACAAAAAACAAAAGAAGAAATGAATGTTAAAAACCTTGTTTGATGATGAATGTGTTGATGATTTTTTTTGTGAATGTTTCTTATTAATGAATTTTGTGTTATGATAATGAATATTTTTATGTAATTATAATGATTGATGTGTTCATGAATTATTGATGACTATTTATACATACTAGTGAATTTTATGTTGTGTTAATGAATGTTATGTGATTATAATGATTAATGTGTTCATGAATTATTGATGAATATTTATATGTATTAATAAATTGTATGGCATGTTAATGAATGTTATTTGATTATAATGATTGATGTGTTCATGACTTATTGATGAATTTTTATATGTATTACTGAATCGTATGTCGTATTAATGAATATTATGTGATTATAATCATTGATGTGTGCACAAGTCATTGATGAATGTTTATATGTATTAATGAATTGTATGTTGTGTTAATGAATGTTATGTGATTATAATGATTCAATGTTATATTTCTTAAATAAATGAATGAAATATTTACTTAGATGTTAATGGGGAATTTAGAGTGATTATAGGTAGGGGGAGAGGCCAAATGATCTTCCACCTTCACGTCATTGGCCTTGTTAAGTAGAGAATATTAAAGGATTCTCGAAACCAAGTGAAGCTCAAACTAAACTTATCAAAACTAAATACCAATATATGGTCCCATCATTGAGCAGCTAGAGAACTTCACCATAGTCACTAATGACTGTCATTTCTTCCATGTTGATGTAGACCTATCTATGACGTTTTTTGCTATAGACTCCATATCAATTGCCACTAAAATTTCATCACATGTCTACACTATTAGTTATTATCACTACATTTTCATAATGAATCATAGTCATCTTTTCTATGATAAATATTATCTATTTGTAAATAGACTTGTCACTTTGAATATCTTGACAATGTGCCCAATGGAAGTGTGGAAAACTAAATACAACTATAGGAAAAACAATTTCATATTTTGATATTCCTTTGCATTTAGGAGGGGGAAACTCCCTTGTATATATTTTAAGAATGAAACAAGAACATATGAACACATTACTCACTTGTTAATACTCTAAAAATCTTCTTTTTATACTGATAATTTGTTTTTCTTCTAGTTCTATTTTGTAGGTATCTAAAGTAATTGAAAAACCACTTACACTCTTCATTGCATCTGCATCAAACACTTTATTTTCTATCTTTATCTTCTATCTACGAGTTGATATTTTTAGTGAACATATTTAAGAGAAATTGGAAATTAATATCTTGGATATCCTTTACTATTTATGTCTCCAATAAAAATTAAAATATTATGATTGAGTCACTACAACATTTGGGGTCAAATTGCAATGGTAAATTGTGATGCCGATGTAATTTGTGTTGATTTACTTTTTCTTTTTGCAATTAACCCCAACGTCATCGCAATATAGAAATTAGAGTTGTAGTTGTGATGCCCTCATGAGAATTAAAAAAAAAAACAATATAAATCATTCTCAATTTGTTTTGATTCTAGAGAGTTGCATGTGAAAGAGGTGGAGAGCTCTGAATGAGGATGGAGAGCTATGAACATTGTCATGCCCTTGTGATTGGTGCATTTTTTTTTTGTTCTTGAGTGATCTCTTTGTTTCATTATTGTGCCCTTGCTCTACAATTTCATTTTCATGTCATTCCCTTGCTTTATGATTTTATTTTTGTTTTGTGCCCTTGTGATCTATGTGCCCTTGCTTTGTGATTTTCTTCTAGGATGGGAAGAGGTACATATGTAAATGATCTTTTCTTTTGCTTCTAAACATGTATGTCTTTATATTTCCTTCTAAACATGTATTCCATTATATATTCAAAGTGATCTTTTATAAGGTACTAATTACATATTATCTCACAATAAAAAAATGATCTAGTTGCATATATATTCTAGAATCCAAATAATAAAACAATAAAAATCACTCAACCCATGCTAAGTGGCTTACCTCAAGATCTTGCATAAAAATAATGCAAACTACAAAAAATGGGTAGAGTTCGCAATAAATTTTACAAAAACATATCATAAAAGATATTACAAAATATACAAAATGATTTCTTTACTATGCAAACTCTTCCTATTTTGTTGAATAAAAAAATAAATAGAGTTGAAAGCATGAGCTATGCAATATTATTTCAATTTTATCAACTGTAGACTCTTTTCTTAGCTCCACCAAATGCAAGGTGATCTTCTACTTCTAAGATATACTCCATTTTTATTTTTCTTAAGTCTTTGATTTCCTCAATCATTTTTGGGTATGGATGACTTTTTACTCTCTAGCCTATTGATGTTGATCAAGAAATACTTTCACTCCAATAGTTTTCTTTGTAATCATAAAAACTAAACTCCATCATTAATAAAAAAAATTGCAATGATCTCAATGCTGAATGTAATTAATTCTTGAAAGGCATGTGGGGATTTTGTATTTTTTTTGATTTAATCAAAGGAGAAATGGAATGTACCTAGCTTGACATCTGAGATAAGATAAGGCTTAGAGTGTTCATGGGTGAGCACCATAACTCAAATTCTTATATGATTATCTAAAATAGAGAGATCTAATGGAAGTAGCTTTTGAATTGGGTGTACATGAATATCCATTGTTTCTATGAATAACAATTCTAGGAGTTGTTTATGCTTTTCCTAATACTACTTGGACAGAAAACATGGCATGTCCAATTCAAGGGGATTACTTCCCAAATTAAAAAAAGAAAAAGATTATTGATTAACAAAAAGTTTGTATTGATGAGTAGTGGATAATTTCCATAGCAAGTTAAATTGTGATATTGCTATCAGGATTTAACTATGTGATTTTGAGTCAAACTCATTGACCTATGTTTCATGAGTAGTGATTCAACATGAATCCATTTCTCATGAGAAAAAATGGAACATTTAGCACTCATTGGATCTAGGTGATGTTCATAGGGATGAAGCACTAGGACTTCCTGGGAGGTCACCCATCCCAGTACTACTCCAATCTGAGCATGCTTAACTATGGAGTTTCCTCCATGGTTAAACCCAAAGCTTTTGACCCAATGGTTTATGAGTTTGATCTTCTTGTGAGAGATGGATTCATGTTGAATCAATACTCATGAAACATGGGTCAATGAGTTTGACTCAAAATCACAAAGTGAAATCCTAATAGCAATATCACAATTTGATTTGCTATGGAAATTATCTCCTACTTATAAATTGATGAGCTTAAGGGGATTTCTAATGAATGGTTCATAAGGCACAACACTTGGTGAAGGTTTTGGAAATTGGGTTGCAAGCTTTGGGTTTAACCATGGAGGAAACTTTGTAGTTAAGCACGCTCAGGCATCACCTAGATCCAATGAGTGCTAAGTATTCAATTTATTCTCATGAGAGATGGATTCATGTTGAATCACTACTCATGAAACATGGGTCAATGAGTTTGACTCAAAATCACATAGTTAAATCTTGATAGCAATATCACAAAAAGTTTGTATAGTAAAAACAAGGTTATTAATTTTTGTGTGGACTAAAAAAATACATAGAATGATATTACATTGTAAACATAGTTGTATTTGATATTATGTTTAATTCTTAATTATATTTAGATACTATATGGCTCCCTATTTGAATTGTGTTCCCTCTATTTTTTGCTAAAATTTTATGTACCAAGATATTACTTTGTGCATACTTCGATCATTATAAGTATATGATGATTAGTTGGTTTAGTATTTCATTAAATAGAATTGTAAAAAAAAATTATTTATTTAATTGAACTCCTTTTTGAGTTATTTATTCATATATTTGCAACCACTTTCCTTAGTGTTATTCTAAGATGATATGTGCTTTTCTATGCATCATAAAAACATGGAGAAATAAATTGAAATTATATTCTAAAATATATAACAATAGAGAAACAATATAGCTAGGAGAAGCAAGGATTTATGTCACTTAACAATGGAGAAATAATTTTTTAGTTGAAATTAATTTAAACAATTAGTTCTTCCTAGCTAGTAGGATCAAATATAATTTTTCAAGGTGATAAAATTACAAACATGGATGCATCACTTAGATGTCAAGCATGAAGTGCATTGCCCAACTTATAATAAATAGTTTGATATAAAGGCTCCATACGTTGGCCCAAAAATGGAAGCCAAGGATGTAACCATGCATGTATTAGTACAGTCTCCCTAAGATTATCCCAAGTATCTATTGCTACTATTAATTTGGGATCACTATATGATCCAAAATATTATGAAGTACTAAATCTAGTAGTAATAAGTCACAATCCTCTATTTGATCTTGAAAAGTTATGTGAAAATGTCAAAACCAATACAAATTTATCTAGTTTGAAACATATTGATTTTGATAAACTTGGAATAGAAGAGAAAAACCAAGTGGAAGAGGCATTATATGCCATGATGTCAAAGTTTAAGAACACTCCACTAGAATTTTCCAACTCAATACCAAAATATTTATATGATATTGTTGAGCAAAAATGGCATCATTGTCTGAATGTGAAAAGACAAATCAAGGAAACAACATTAGCCCAAGTGATGCTAGAGCTAACAAAGGGAGAAATTGCTAAGGTTGTTAAGAGATGTGTAGTTAGGTTCACACCTAAATATAGAACCTTCAACATTCTTCAAAATAACATTGAAGATGTGGTCAAGAAATCAACTCAAATATGGAAACTTATCTATGGGTTGACCACTGTGAAACAAGGAGAAGCTAACCCTTTAGAGGGTAAACTTGATGATAAAGATGATGATAAGGATGGTGAAAAAAATGATGACAAGAAAGATGATAAGGAAGATAATAGAGTTGGGGAAGAAATAGAAAAGCAAAATGATGACAAGGCAACAACTAAGCAATAGCAAGATGAACAGAGTGTACAGGACACATAAGTACCGAGTGTCAGTCCTCCTCATGAAACAAGTGTAACAATTGAGACAATAATTGTTAAGGATTTTTCTAATGGATCAGCTCAAAACATCAATCCACTTACTATAGAAGACTTGAAGAAGATTCTAGACCAATCTACATGCCAAGCTAAACTCTATGAAAATCCAATTTTGGTTAGTGTAGAAGAATTAAAAAAGGTAGTAACTGAGGTCATAAGAGAAAATGTGAATCCACATGAACCACCTTCTAAAATCCCTTTAGTTACTAATGAACAACCTTCAGTTCAAACAATAGTAGATACATCTACTAAGGTTGATACAAGTGTTAAAGTTGATACTATTGCAAAGAAGAAAGTAGAAGAGAAAGATATTACAAGACAGTAGAAAATAGGATAGATGGATTCATCTATACATACAACATAGGAGACAGGTGCTATTCAAGTAATAGTGATAGACTAAGACAAGCCTAAAGAGCATAAGTTAACACCTAAGGTGAAGGAACAAGAAGCCATCCAAGCACTAGTAGCCTTATGTTGCCCCACTTTTCATCCTGTACCCATTATGCAAAGTGAAAAATGGTCTTGTGTCTCAATTAGGTTTAGGTATGTCTGAGTTGGTTTCTTTTCCCAAGAGAAAAGTCTCTCCATTATATTTTCACCTTCTTCCTTCTCCTGCATTACATAACCGAGTGGGTTTCCCTTGTTGTCATGAGTTTGTGGGTAGTTTAAGATCCCTTTCGATGGAGATTCTTAGTTTGTATGATGATCTTCACAAAGTCATTTTGAAGAAAGAACTTGCTCATGACTCATTATAGTTTACACACAAAGAAAATGAAGTCTGTGGAAAACCTAGCATCAGCTTCTCCTTGGTGGATTTTTGCACTGCGTAGGTGATTTTTCGTAGAGGCCAACAAAAGAGGAAAACAAGCTAAAACGAGGAGGAAATGAGTTGTTTATGGATTGATTGTTCTTACATTGCAGTATTCTACCTCGGGAGTTACTCAGAGATCATTATAATGATTAGAATAACATCTAGAAGAAAATTCTAAAGCAACCTCTCCACTACAGGTTTTTGACTCAGGAAGTTAGTTTTCCAACAAAGGTGTTTGTAAGAGGAAAGAGAAAGTGGTCTCCTTTTTTAATTTTTGTAGCTCTTTTGAGACTTTCGGAAGTCTAGGGACATATTAACTTAAAAGGCTAAGTGAAAATAAGAACAAGGGTAGAAAAAAAGAAGTTGCCTTCTCCGCGATGGGTTTTCAACCCCTTGAAATGATTTTTCACATCCATCAAAAAATCACTTCTGCAAACATGTTGAGCTCATAGATCAATCGTAGGATGCTTAAAAAATATAATGGAAACTAGTTGATCACATTTAAGAAGGAATCTTGAGTAAAATATGGCTGGGCAGATTTTCCCCAATGGAGTACTCCGTTCTTAATTCTCCACAACTTGGTGAAAAATGGGAAAGTAAGTATGTAATAAAGGAAAGTAACTATTGGGCCAATAAGAATAGTGAAATGACATGAAAATATTTATTAGAAACCCTCACAATTAATGATCTAACAAATTTATCCTTTAATTCGCTCGTGTGGCACGGATCTTGAAGATTAACGGGTGGATTGATATTTCTATATAGAGATGAACATAACTAATTTTTAAACTACCACTTTCTTATTTGAATTGTTATAATGTTGAATTGTAAAGTGGTTTTAGAATTCTCAAATTTACAAGGCTTTACTATTTGTAATATTTTCAATTTTAAAATTTGCAGTCTGTCTCTATCTCAGTTAAGATGGCAACAAGATTCACTAGTTTTGATGGACTGGGTGGGATTAAGTCAACATTGCAAAATGTTACAGATACTTCACTCTGCTTCTTCGACATGCAAGATTTCCAAAGGAGGTTGAAGGCGAAGACAAAGCCAATCCACCCAATAACGGAGAAACTTTGAGAAAGTGGGTTAGTGGAAGCAACCAAGTTTCCAGTAGCAATTCAAGCCCCTGAGTTGATCATTGAATGCATTAACCATTACAGTTTGGATACTAAACAAATTCTATTGCTAGATCATATAGTTTTAATCTCAATTTACCAAAAAACTATAGTCAATTGCCTCTAAATTCTAGAATGCGAAGAATTTAAGAATTTTTTGAATTGACCATGGGAGGAGCGATGTCTGAGTTTTCCTTGAAGAAGATAGTGTGGCAAAAGGAAATCATGAGATCTTGGTTCAAAAAACCACAAGAACCTAAGAGTAAGCTTCCTAAGACCCTTTTTGGCACTGATCTTAAGCCCAAAATTATGGACATCCTGGTTCTTTTACATTGGTTAAAAGGAGAGGTAGAAGCCCTCAATTTTGTAGAACAATATTTGTTTTTAGTGCAAATCATCTCTTCAGACACACATTATGTTGATTGGGCATATGAGGTTAGTGAAAATATATCTAGAGCTTTGAGTGCTACAAAATTCTACAATACCTTCTACATGTCCTCTTTCCTAATTTATATGTTGGCTTCTTTACAATTGTGGCCGAGCCTCCCCAGAATAGAGGATTTTCTTGATGATATAAAAAGTTATGAATTTTATCTGTGCAGTTAAAGAATAGTTATGCATAATACATCAAGGTCAATGACTCTTTTACAATGAGAATTTGAAGGGAGCTACAAGGATGCCCAGAGAGGAGGTTTAGCCTAGAACTAATGGCACCTATCAACTAGTTTGGTGGCTATTTCATTCAATTCTCATCCTTTTCATATTTGCATCTTGCAGCTTTCAATGGATTTCATTTTAAGTTGCCTAGATACCCAAGCGACATGATCGTGCTCATAGAGATCATAAGACAAGCTATCCAAGTGAATGTGTTGAGCACCAGTCTAAGAAAGAAGGGATATGAGTTCCCCATGAAGGTTGGGGCTTATAGTTGTGATTCTTAGTCTGAGGATAAAAAAATTCTCAAAGCATTCAAGAGTAAGTACAAATTGGAGGAATATGAAGTTATGAGGCCTATGTTTGACCTAAATGGATATGCAAGGGAGGTGCTTCAAATTGGGAGTGTGATCAAACATATCACCACTCTGGAAGATTATTGGGTAAATTGTATAGATGAGTTAGAGAGCCATGATTGTGCATTTTCTAGACTCATTGTGGCACAAATAAAGACATATGGTGTTGATCTCAACATAGAGGGATTTGAGCATGATGGTCAAAAATATGTATAGAAATGCATATCTTACTAAATTAAGAGGAGTTCCTATCAGTTATGAGCCATATGTGGAAATGGAGGAGAGTCTTGATATTATGATGGCAAGGATAATCAAAAGAACTGGGAAGTGGGTTGAGTGGACAGCCAGAAAGAGCTAGAGTAAGGGTGCAACCACTCAAGCCTCTCCAGCAGCTGCAATGCCTACTTCATCTCAGAGTATTACAATGGGTGTGACCATAGTCTCCACCCAAGGACCAACTCAACCTATGGGCAAAGGTGATCAACCCCCAGAAAAGAATATTCCTATAGCCCCAACATGTCATGATGGATCCTTGCTAGTTATAGGAACCCAAACTAGCACTAAAGAGAAGAAAGCAGAAGAACCAAAGGGCAATGCTCCTTCCCTAGTGCCTTCCCCACATACTACTCCTATTCCATCTCCTCACACTACCCCTATTCCTTCTTTTCATACCACTCCAATCCCATCCCCTTATCATAGCCCCATGCCATTAGCAAGTGCTCCCTTTTTGAAACCAAGTGGTTCCCCCATACAGATAGTGCACTTAGGGGATGGAAAAAGTAACACCAGTGAGTCAATAGAATTGGATGAAGAGATGAGGAAGACTTTGGAGAAGGAGAAATGATAGGCTTCTTCTAGACTCATCTCCAAGGATTCAAAGAATTCTTTCTCTTCAATTACTGTGGCCATGACTCGAGTGAAGAAGATGTGCAGCATCGAATCACTCAGAACAGCTTCCAAGGTGATAGGAACTAACTCTTGGATAGAAGATACATTGGAGAGGAAAAGAAAGAGAAAAGATGAGGGTGTTTCTGCAAAAGACACTGTGTCCCTCACAGTTCATTCCAGGATTGCATTGCCAAAGGTTAATAAGCAGAAGACTTTCTCCATACTTGAACAAGATCCAGAAATAGGGCAACTAACAATGGAGATAGAAAAGCCAAAAAAAGGAGGGAGAATTGAGGATATGACTCCTAAGGATTTTACTTTGCATTCAATAGACCTTGGGGAAGCTAGACATGATACAAAGGTTGGCTTGTGGAGATCAAGCAATGAAGTGATAGAAGGACAATTAGAGAGTCTCAAATTGTCCAAGATCAAGATGAAGGAAGAAATAGAAAAGTTGAATAAGTTCATTAGATAGCTATTCACTCCACTTCCAACTATTTTTGGAATGTCTATGACTCAGACTCCTAGTGCAGCTAGAGTGCAAGCTCTCATTTCCCAACTCCAGGAAGATAGGCACTATGGCCAAATCGGAAGAGAGTGGATTGAGAAACTCAAGTCACAGGGGGTTTCTCTCATAGATCAAATTGGGAATGTTATCCTGAGATTGGAAATAGAAAAAGATAACATATTATCTAAAAGAAACACTCTGGCCAGAGAAAGAGTCAGGTGTGATGAATGTCTCTCGCTCTTAAAGATGATCATGCAAATAAAGGCCAAAGAAGCAGCTGAAGCTAAGATTTGAAAAAAGTGTAATGAACCTTTTTTTGAATGGTTCCAAAGTATGTAGTTTAATCTTGAAATGATTCAAGAAGTTGAGAAAGGGCTTGGAGAGACAGAAGATAAGATAAAAAAGAACCAAGATAAAGGATTTGAATTGATGAGAGGTCTCCACACTAACTCTCAAACTAGTGGTCAAGGAAAAGACCTCATTAGAGTAGAAGTGATGAAAAGTAACTTCTCAACCTATTTGGATAATTTGTTTGCAGTGGCATCCAGTAGCCAAAATAGAACTATAGAACTCTAGGCATTCAACAGATTGATACATGTGGCTGCAATGGAGTTTTTGGATCAATTGAATAGCATAAAAGAGTTAGCAAGGGAACATGCAAAATGGATTTTGGGATTCACCAATATACACATTCCCAATCATGAGGAACTGATCCTAGTAATAGTTTTCGACAAGTCACATAGAGCGAAAATAGAAAAGGGGAAGAAGTCTAAATGATTCATATGATGCCCTCTTTTTGTTTTCTTTCATAATTTTGTAATATGACAGACTGGAATATTTCCATTTGTCACCCTCAGAAGATGAACCGATTAAACTTCCATTGTAATGGTCATCTCAAAAAAACTCTATATGTATGAATCGAAAAGATTAATGAAAGGTCAAAAAAAATTTGGTGTGAATTAATTTTTTTTGTAGAGACAATTGAATGGTATTTTATGTCAATTATTTTTTGTTCCAGTAGGTATTATATTTAGTTCATGTTTCTCTTTCTGTTTTACATGGAATAAAGGAAGAACAGAGCTTTCTCCCTTGTTTCAAGGCAACAAATGAGTGTGATAAGTATTGTTACAATTTCATTTGATGAAGAGATTCTATTAGTATTTTTGATTTATTAGTTATATTTTAGGTTTGAATTTTCTTAGTTCAGCATTAGTTGATTATGCAGATGAGATTTACGAACTCATAAGATGTGTGGGGGACATGAATCTATTCCAGTGTTGAGAAGTTTTTTTTAATCTACTTGAGTAGGATTTTATTTAGGTCTAGCTCAGTTATCCCTCTACTATTCTCGGGTTAAGAACATACCCCAAAGTAGTTTAGGAAGAAAAAAAAATTCATCACAAATTTATTTTAGGGAGCTATACCTACCAATTTAGAAGAAAGCTAGTACATTCATAGAGAGTTTTCCAACTATTTGTGATTAGATATTGTTCTAAATTGGGCATTAAAGAGTGATAATATGAAAGAACAAATCTTTTTACCAATAGATTTTTGGCAACTTTGCTAGGGAGAACGAATAGTCACTTGATCAAAAAGTCTATTTCATGAGGAAAAATGGTACTACCTCATGAAAATATAATTCTAGTGCTCCAACCTAACCTTTCTTTTCGAGATGACTAGGAGGATATAATTTCATCCCTTAACACATTTTTTTGGAGACATAGAAGGAATAATGAACATTATAGGAATGCTAGTCTGGTATTAGAGATGAAAAAAGAAGAGTCGAAGCCTTAGAGAGAGTTGTTCAAAGGAGAGATATTCATAGAGTAGAAAGAAAATTGAGACAAATAGCTCAGAGATAAGCTAGACCAAGCATCCTGGAACAATTTAGAATCCTCAGAAGTACCAAGGAATGGGGTATGAAAGATCCTATCTTTGATAAACTCATAGAGCTTAGTTTTCCTATTTTAGACATCCCAAAGTGGAAAGGTGAAGGTAAAAGTTAGAGTAGACACCCATCCCCTGTTAGAAATCAAGACGCTAGCACTTCACATTCCATGTGTTAGGTGTTAGCACTTCACAAAGTTACTGCCCCTCTAGTTGTTAATTTCTCACCATATATTGCTAGGACAATCATGGCTTCTCCATGGGCTACGACAACAAGACCCTTAGCATTAAATGCTTATCATCCACTTCTAGCCGATTCAAGGAAAAATTTCACTAAATTCTCAGGTGATGGGAAATTCACTACAGAAGAACACATTAAAGCTTTCTTCGCAGCCATCATATCTTAGGGGTGGGACATGAAGATGTGGTTATAAGGTTGTTCATAGAGACCCTCACAGAAAATGCAACAGACTAGTTTTACCATCTAGCCGATGGCTCAATAACTAATTGGGATATATTGAGGATAATTTAGTGCAATGCCTCAAGATGTATCCAGATCTAGCTGATGCACAAAAGAAGGCAATTGAATGTGAGGATAATTTGATTTCTATGAGAAAATAGAAATGAGAACTTCAAACTAAAGGGAGTTCTAGGAATACCACATCCTTGGAGGAGATGATTTAGAAGTTGTCTAATGAGCTAGTAGTAATGAAGAAGCCACTTGAATTTGATGGAAGTTGTGCCACCTCTAGATTTGGAGTAGGTGTAGTATTGATATCTCTAGAAGGAGAACCTAAGCCTATGGCTTTCAAACTAGAATTTGGGAACACAAATAACACTGCCGAATATGAGGCTTTATTATGGGGAATAATAACAGAAAAAGAAAGAGATATAAAGGTTTTCAAAGCTCAAGGTGATGTAGAGCTTTTTGTAAAATAGGTAAAAGTACAGTATTCTATTAAAAATCACAAGCTAAAGAATTACAAAAATAGAGTTTGGGATGAGATTGAAGGTTTGGATGCCTTCTCTATTGAAGCGATCCTAAGAGAGATGAATACCAAAGCTAATTCCTTAGTAGTCTCCACCTCCCCACTACTTCCTCACCTAGATTTCAAAGACAAGAAGTACCAAATCAAAATTTTGTATCAATTTGCCATTCCAAATAACACAGAATCATGTCAAGTCTTTAATGATGATAAGAGTCTATAGATGTTCCTTAAGAATGATAAGTCCAATTTTGAGCAAGAATCCAGTGAAATTAATCATGAAAATGCTTGTGCAGATGGGGAAGAGAATCAAAATGGAGAGGTTTTACCTAAAAGGTAACATTATTCCCCTATATTTCATAGCTTTAGAGAAACTATTTAATAGACATGATGCTTACATAAAGCAGAAGAGCGCAAAAAATGGGTGAATATGAAGGAGTTAACATTGGAGATATTCATAATCCCAAAATGATTAACATCAAGAAGTTTTGTTCACATGGAGAGAAAGAAGCCGCAAAGAATCTATTTATGGAATATAGAGATGTTTTCACTTAGAGCTATGAAGATTTGAAAAGTTATAGAGATGGGAAGGTAAAACACCAAATCCCACTAAAGCTTGGTGCAGTTCCTTTTCAACAGAAATAAAGGAACTACAATCCTAAAGTTGATGGAATTTTTTGAAAAGTAGATAAGACGTTAAAAGTGAGAATCATTTATCCCATTCATCATTCCACCTAGATAGCCAATATAGTACCCATCTAAAAGAAGAACAAAGAAATAAGAATTTGTGTTGATTTTGGCAACCTAAATCAAGCATCCCTGAAAGATAACTTTGCTCTTCCTAATATGGATTATTTATTGCAAACAATAGAGGGATCTAAAATGATGTCTATGCTTGATAGCTTCTCAGGTTATAATAAGGTCAAAGTAGAGGAGAAAGGTCAGCATAAGACAACATTCACTACCCCTTGGGGTATATTTGCTTATCAGAGAATGCCTTTTGGACTTAGCAACATTGGTGCTACATTCCAAAGGTGCATGAGTAAGACATTTGTTGATTTGAAAGATTGAATCATAGTCATATACCTAGATGACCTCACCACGTTCTCGAGAAAAAAGGAAAGATCATAAGGAAGATTTGAGGAAAGTTTTGCAAAGATGTAGAAAGGATGGAATTTCTCTCAATCCCAAGAAGCCAATTTTTTGTGTAACAGAAGGGAAACTCCTAGGTCATATAATTTCCTAGGAAGGCATTAGGATTGAACCTGAATGGGTAGAGGCTATTCAAAGATTGAGCTTGCCTTTGAATAAAATAGGAGTTAAATCTTTCTTTGGATAGGTAAATTTCCTCAGAAGGTTTGTGTCTAATTTTGAGGAAACAACAAAACACATAGTAGATATGATGAAAGGAAGTTCAAGTTTCAAATGGAATGAGGCAGGAAAGAAATCCTTTCAAGATATAAAGACTACTATTGCTAATGCCCCAGTGTTATGTCATCTGAATTATCAATGAGATTTCATCATCTATTGTTATGCTTTTGAGCACAGCCTATTGGCCATACTTATGCAAGAAAATGATGAGGGTGTACAAGCCCCAATAGCTTTCATGAGCATACCTTTGAAGAATAATGAATTGAAATATTTAGAAATTGAAAAGCATGCCTTTGCATTAGTTAAAGCCCTTTAAAAAAATTATTTTATATCTTGCATTCACATTTTGTGATCTTTATCCTGGATGTAGCAGTGAAGAGTGTATTGACACAGCAGGATGTGGGCTGTAATGTCAGAGGAGCATGGGTGGAAAAGATACAAGAGTATGATATAGAAATAAAATCTACTAGGCCAATAAGGGGAAATTCTTTGTACAAAGCAATTGCAGAAAACAAGATGACTGAAGAATTGGAAGAATTGGAGGAGAAGTAGTTAGTGTTGGCTATAGGCCTCTATGATTCATGGTTTGAAAATATTTCTTATCTATTGACATGTGGTGAATGCACAGAAGGCTTAAATGCAAAGAAAAGGAAAGATCTTAATTTTAAAGTAGCTAAGGATGTGATTTGGGATGGTAAGCTATTCAAAAAAGCCATTGATGACACTTTCCTTAGGTGTGTAGATAGACAACAGCAAGAAAAATTGTTGAAAAAATTTCATGATGAGGCTTTTGGAGGTCATTTGGCATCTTCAGTCACACCTTTTAAGATACTAAGGTAGTGTTATTACTGGCTTGGGATGTTTAAAGATGCATATGCCTGGTAGCAAAATGCAAGAAGTGCAAGATGTTCTCTGGACGTCCTCAATTAGCCGCTCTCCCATTGAGACCTATTATCATTGAAGGACCTTTCAGAAAAGGGGTCTTGATTTTATTGGTCCAATTAGTCATACATCTAGTTCCAATCACCAATATATGATAACTGCGACTGACTATTTCACCAAGTGGGTGGAAGCTAAAGTTATTAAGAAAACTACTTTCGAAGTGGTGTGTGAATTCATAAAGGAGAGCATATTGGTCAAATTCAGTGTTCCTATTAAATTCGTGATGGATAATGCATCTTATTTCTCTTCGATTGAAATAATTGAATTCTACTTTGAGTATGGGATCACCGTGGGTCATTCCTCTGACTATTTTCCCCAAGGAAATGGCCAAGCTGAGTCAAGTAATAAGAATTTGATGAATATTGTTAAGAAATTGGTTTCAAATAATCAAAAGAATTGGCACAAAAAGATTCATGAGGCATTGTGGGCAGATAGAGTGACACCAAAAAGGGAAATCAGCATATCTCCTTTTGAATTGGTTTATGGAACTGAAGCTAATCTTCCCATACCTCTAGTATTAGCCATGAATAAACTAAGAACAATGATTGAAGATGATGTTTTCAAGGATGCTTTAGAAAAGAGGATCCTATACTTGAGTAAACTTGAAGAATAAAGTGAGGAAATTATAGACCACATCACACAACACCAGATGCAAGTGAAGGATCTCTTTGATAAGAGAACAAGACCACAAAAGTTCATGGTGGGAGATAGTGTGTTGCTCTGGGATAAGCGAAGTGCTTCGAAAGGAATGCATAAGAAGTTTGATGATTTATGGAAAGGCCCATTCAAGATTCATCAGGCATTTGAAAGAAATTCTTTCAAATTGGCATATAAATATGGTGAAGTACTACACCTAACCTATTGTTGGGACTAAAAATTGCATGGTCAATTTTGAGTACCATTGAGAAATTTGAGCCCTATAAATGCTTTTTAATGCCTATGTACTCGACTATACTTTTAAGCCCCAAGAGGTGTTCAATATTTCTAACACCTTTCAGTTAGTGCATTTAAGTGTTCCATGAGGTTAAATTGATATTCTAAGCCATTTCGTGAAGTCTCATTTCGAGCACATTTCAAATCTGCATTTTCATCCAAGTGTCAAACAACGATAGGAGGCTATGTTTGCAAGTGAATATCTCGCACCTAGAAATGTTTTGGATTTCCACTTTGGGAGTGTTTAGTATCCATACTTGAGAACCTATGTTTTAGATTTCAAGCTGTTTCGAGTTTGTTTGACTAGGTTTTGAATCCCTCAAAGTTGGTAGTTTACTGTTTTCACACATTTGCAAAATGTTTATATTTCAAGGAAGCCCTGTTTGACATGCTATAATTTTGACCCAGTTGACCTATATGTTTAAATTCCTATTGCATTGCATTGTAGACATCAGAGACTTGTTATGTTTCAATTTTTAGGTTTTGACAAATCCGTTTGATTAGTTTCCAAATGCGATTCCAAACGCAATTTCTAAAGTTTTATTGGTGTTAACATTTGTAGATTTTTCGGGACCCCTGTTCATGATGTTATATCTTTGAACCTATGATTGGCTAGATCAAATGGATTGTACCATTTTGTTGTCCACTAAAACTACTCCAAGTGTGTCAATTTTTAAGTCATGACGAATCCATTTACACACTTTTTCAGGTCCATTCCATTTACCAAAATTACTTTTGTCATTGTTTCAACTTATAAAATCCAAGTAGCCCACTTTGATTGATTTCCAAATGTGTCTTGTTATTCATCATTAGCCCAAATCATAGATCCATAGTGTCCTCATGATAGAGAATCAATGCCCTAGTTTTCATCTTCCTAAGTGTCCATTGGCCTAGTTTTCAAAGCTGATTCCAAATCCATTTTATTTCTTTCTGACATGTTTTTGTGCAAGTAGTTTTGAAGGTCAACTTTGATGGTCAATATCTTTTGACCTCGAATTCATCATGAGATGAGATTTGACAAGGTGCAAGAATGTAGAGGAAAGAACCAGTGGGTTAGATTCTAGAGCTTCATTAGGTGTTTGGGTTAGTTTTTAAGGCCAGTCAACAGACCTCCTGACATGAAAGTGACAATTTGCAGATAAGTGGTAAAATGGGTTTTAGTTGATTAATCAGTGGTCAAACTTGGTTCTAATCAGTTTAAGGTGATCAATGGATCATTTTTGTAGTTTAGTTGTTTAGAAACAATTTTTTTTTTAGCCAAACCCACTCTGGGGCCCTACTATGTTCATCAGGTTTATGGCACTTGAGAGGATTAATGATGTTTTAAAAGGACCGATTATAATGACATGGATTTATAGTGTCTTGATGTATACTTATTGTCAAAAAAAAATAAAAAATGGATGTGTGGGGGCTCTATATTCTGAATTATAATACAAGAAAAGTGAGGGGTTTAAGGAAGAGCCGGAATCCAACACAACAGAGACACTTTGCAATGAAAAAAATACATGTTGTTTGGTGAAGTTTATCAAGTGGAAAATCACTTTCGAGCAAACTCAATTTTTCTTGAAGGAGCTTCAAATTTTGATAAATATAATGTACCTCAAGACATTTTTAGTGTTGCATCAAGTAATCCTCAGGAATTTCCAAACATGAAGACTAGAGAGACCATCCTACCTGCCACTTTAATACTTTATTGAAGCTTTAGGGCTCTTTTTGTCTCCTCAACATTCCACAAAGTTTTAATAATAATAGTTTACTCTCTCCTCAAAACACAGAGATTTAAATGGTGCTTGCAAGACTCAAAATCAAATATTTTATACAAGGATGCCTTTATGTAGAGTGAAGAAGCCACAGTAAGTTTTTAATGTAGGAGAAAGTGGAAGAGTTTTAAAGAAAGCTACCAGCTGAATAAAATGTAGACAGAAATCCAATAAAGAAAAGACTAAACTACAACATTTGTATAAGGAAGAAGAGCTTCAAATCTACAACACCATTGGAGGTAAAGTGAAAATCAAAGGAAGAGGCATCATAAAAAGAAAAAAAAACCCAACGCATCAAGAAACATAAGCATCATGCAATACATGAAGAGAGCAGTTGACATTTTTTGGGCAGAATAGAGACTCACGCATGTGCAAGAATGCAACTCATAGGACATGAGAAAACTCATGTAGGTTAGAGAGAGCCTCACGACATGAATAAAATCATGTAGTAGGCATATGAATAAGAAGACTCCACTCTTGAAGTTAGAGCACCCATGCTGATAATGAAGACCCTACGCAAGGAGGAATAGAGCCATGTTAAAAGTGCCAGTCAACAAGAAAGGAGCACCCACTATTTGGATAGCATAGAAACTCCACGCATCATAAAAGAAACTCACAAGGAGAGTTATGTAGTCTTTGAAGTTCCCACACATAAAAAATAGAGGAGGGGACTCTAGGAAGAACATTGAGTTCCACGAAAAAGGAGAAAGAACTTTGCAATCTCCAAGTTTAGATTCTAAAGAATCATTAGATGTTCAAGAGGTACCATATGTAGACAGGACTATGCAACAAGATCCAGCAAATAACTTTCGTTCACTTGAGTCAGAGAATGATGCTAAGATGCATTGATCCTCTTGTTAATACTATAGTTTCCTATGAAATGAATGATTATCAAATGTCAAAATCTTAGGCTATTTAAGTTCAAAGGTCATTACCCAATGAAACCTTTGTGTCCAGAAGAGGAAGCACTGATATACATCTTTCTGTAGATCAGAAACCATTGGGTGAACCTTACATTGCATCCACAAAAATTATTCCCCATGATATACCCAATTCACATCAAATGACTTCTATAGATGTCTCTCAAAAAACAAAAAATGAAATGTCTTTGCATCCTTTTGAATCTCAGGCAGTGTTTATCAGTTCAAGCAGTTATGCTATCCCTAGAACTTTTGCATTGAGTTGTTGTGTACAAACCCAGACGAAAATTGTAGAATCATACTCTCCTATTTGTAGTGAAAATAACTAATGCCATCACAAGCACAGGGAGCCATATACACATGGTAGAAGAAGAAGAGAGCGATTGAAAATGTAGTCAGAGGGCGAAACAGTCAAAACTTTTTATCGCACATTGAGGCTGTGAGAAGTCTTTTTACACTTTAAATACTCAAACACTCACTTTTCATAGTGTCTTAAGAAAACTGCCTTTTGAAAAGGCAATGCCCATGTGGTGGAGTCGTGGATGACATGAGGATAGCTGGTAGGTCATGTGCATAAGATTTTAAATGAAAATGTGAGAACAATGACATGGCGCCCAAATTGGAGATTGTAGGAGATCAAGCCACATGGCAAGATGAATGGTGGGTGCAAGCCAACAATTTTAAGTTGCTCGACAGTTAAGAATTGTGGGAATGTAGGATGCTACAATGTGGTAGTGGGTCCCACACGTGGTGAGGTGGTGTCATAAAATAGCTCAAGAGGGAGGTGCTCAGATCATGACACATGTCACGATCTGACGGATGGTACAATCTCGCATTTTAGAGTTGCAAGGTCATTAAAAAATGTGGGCTTGCAAGATGTTGCCACATGGCATCTGGCCCAGGCTTATGATGATGTGGTGATGACATGGTAGTGCGTTTGAGAAAATGATGATGTGGCATATGATGCTAACCAATAATGAAGCACTATGTGGCATCTGGTCAAAGGGAAGTTTGACCCCAAGCCTCATGGGATGCACGTTCAGTTTCATTTCAAATAAAAAAGGGGTCATTATATAAAGTTTTGACTTTAGGGACATTTTAAATTTTTGAAAAATTTAAAATCAAAGTTGCAAACTTAGTTGAGTCTTTTGGCAATGGGACATTTTTCAAACTACCTTTTCAAGGGTTTCCAGTAAGCAAAGTAGGTGATATTATATATCGTCAGAATTGTGAGAATTTGAATTTTTTGATTCTGGAGTTAGTTTTTACATAGGAATTCATTTGTTCAACTTATAGCCAAAAATGTGAAATTTGGGGCCTTCTTAGTGGAATGAGTTAAAATTCAAAATGCAATTACAAGATCAGTAACATATAGTGAGAATTCAATTTAGGGAAAATTCTAATCATATTCACTTAGTCAAAACTTAGATTTCATCAACATTTTCATGGCAGATTAGATGTTTTGATGACTCAACAAGTTTTCATCATTTCAACAAAGATATTTTCTAATTAATAACAGAACAATGGTGAAACCAAATCAAATCAAAGAGGTAGAAAGATGAAAGAGGTGATTCAATTGCAAGAGATGGAATTCCAAGTGGACACATGTCATCTTTAGAACATATCGGAGAATTCATCTTTCCTATATCATTCCTTCTTTCTTTCATTATAGTGGTTGGAAGCTTGCTTTGGGTAATACCAGCAGGGTTCCAGTTCTACTGTTGAAACTAGGGTTGTTGATGGTTTTGCTTCCTATCTACTAAGCTGAGCTCTAGTAGTGAAGGCCACACACCTATTTATGTGCAAATTTTCATTTCATGTCATGTATTTTCATTCTGAGATACTGGAAATTGATGCTATATTATGTGAAGTATCTTGAGTTTCATTTAGTTTTACCAGTCTAATGTATTCAGTCTTTCCATGGATGAATATAAAAGGGGATTTACATGAATTATCTAAGTTGTCTCATTTTGTCTCCTAATTCTTCATGTGCTATTAACTTTGAGATTAAATGGATAAGGTTCATTTGATTTAAGGAAACTTGGATGAGTTGTGTATCAAATCTATTGTTGCTTCTGACTCAAGGAGTTAGGCAAATGCTTCAGTGTTATGATAGGGTTTCTGGGTGTATGAAGGGGATATTGCATAAGAATGAGATTTGGGGATTTCAATTGATAAACTTGATTGTAATGGAAACAAGTTAGGTCATCCTACTAGTAATGACTCTATGTTTCAATGGATAAGGAACTGATCACTAAATCAGATGCAAGCCAATATGAATGTCATTTACACAAAATCTTTTATTCAAATAAATTCAGTTTTTGATGTCTTGTAGCGGGCTAAAAGGGATTAACCCTCACTCAACTTATGTGATTCACAGATTTTCATTTTGCTACTATATATCTCTGTTATTGCATGAGTTATTAGGAGATATAAGGGGTTTTCATCTGCTTAATAGATTCAGGGATATGTTTTTGCACTGGTACGATATTATTTGAATCTGAGGTCTACCCGCCTAGGTTTAGTAGAGCCTAAATTAGAAGAAGGACTTATGCCTTATAGTTGGCCCAAGACTACAGTCAAGTGTATCCATCATAGGAATTGGCTAGCCTTAGATGCATTGGTCTAGTTTCTTGGTCATTTTTAAAACTTTTAAATTAGGAGCCAACACCTATAATGGTCAGATCTGAAGCTTTATCAAATTGCTAACAAAAAATAGGTAACCCTTGTATTTGTATTATAGCTAGGCTTAGTGTCTCCTTATGTTTCCTAGTTAATCCTTTCCCTTTTCTTTCTTTTTTTTCCTGTTCTTTGTTTCATTTTGTTTTGTTGTGTTGCCACCTTCTTCTTTTTTTACCTTCTTTGTGAAACCAGAGATTTTGAGTTCCTTGCTTGGATATGATCAACCCAAGTCCCTAGTTAGAGCCAACTATTGCCCCACTTTTCATCCTATACCCATTATGAAAAGTGAAAAATGGTCTTGTGTCTCAATTAGGTTTAGGTATGTCTGAGTCAATTTCTTTTCACAAGTGAAAAGTCTCTCCATCAGATTTTCACATTCTTCCTTCTCCCGCATTACATAACTGGGTGCATTTCCCTTATTGTCATGAGTTTTTGGATGGTCTAAGATCCTTTTCGATGGAGATTCTTAGTTTGTATGATCATCTTCACAAAGTAATTTCCAACAAAGAACTTGCTCACAAATCATTATAGTTTACACACAAAGAAAATGAAGTATGCAGAAAACCTAGCATCAACTTCTCCTTGGTAGATTTTTGCACTGCATAGGTGATTTTCTGTAGAGGCCAACAAAAGAGGAATACAAGCTAGAACAAGGAGGAAATGAGTTTTTTATGGATGGATTGTTCTTATGTTTTAGTATTCTACCTTGGGAGTTACTCAAAAATCATTACAATGATTAGAATAGAATCTGGTAGAAAACTCTAAAGCAGCCTCTCCATTACAGGTTTTCGACCCGGGAAGTCAGTTTTCATAAAAAGGCGTTTGTAAGAGAAAAAAGAAAGTGGTTTCCTTTTTTATTTTCATAGCTCTTTTGAGACTTTTCAAAGTCTTGGGACATATTAACTTAAAAGGCTAAGTGAAAATAAGAACAAGGGTGAAAAAATAGAAGTTGCCTTCTCCGGTGCGAGTTTTCAACCCCTTGAAAAGATTTTCTGCATCAATTGAAAAATCACTTCTGCAAACATGTTGATCTCATAGATCAATCACAAGATGCTTAAAAAAGATAATGGAAGCTAGTTGATCACATTTGAGAAGGAATCTTGAGTAAAATCTAGCTGGGAAGATTTTTCCCCACAGAGTACTCCATTCTTAATTCTCCACAACTTGATGAAAAATGGGAAAGTAAGTTTGTAATAAAGGAAAGTAACCGTTGGGCCAAAAAGAATAGTGAAATGACATGAAAAAATTCATTAGAAACCCTTGAAATCAATGATCTAATGGATTTATCCTTTAATTTTCTCGTGTGGCACAGATCTTGAAGATTAATGGGTGCATTAATATTTCTATATAGAGATGAACATAACTAATTTTTAAACTACCACTTTCTTATTTGAACTATTATGCTGTCAAATTGTAAAGTGATTTCAAAATTCTCATAGTTACAAGGCCCTACTCTCTGTACTATTTTCAATTTTGAAATTTGTAGTCTATCTCTGTCTCAGTTAAGATTGCAACAAGGTTCACTAGTTTTGATGGACTGGGTGGGATTAAGTCAACATTGCAAAATGTTACAGATACTTCACTTCACTTCTTCGACATGCAAGATTTCCAAAGGAGGTTGAAGATAGAGCCAATCCACCCAATAATAGAGAAACTCTAAGAAAGTAGGTTAGTGGAAGCAGTCAGGTTTCCAGTAGCAATTCAAGCTCCTGAGCTAATCGTTGAATGCATTAACCATTACAATCCAGATACTAAACAAATTCTATTGCCAGATCATACACTTCTAATCTCAATTGACCAAAAAACTATAGTCAATTGCCTTTGGATTCCAGAATGGGAAGAATTTTCTAAATTGACCATGGGAGGAGCCATGTCCAAGTTTTCCTTGAAGAAGATGGTGTGGCGGAAGGAAATCATTAGGTCTTGGTCCCAAAAACCATGAGGACCTAACAGTAATGTTCCTAAGACTCTTTTTGGCACTAAACTTAAGCTCTAAATTGTGGACATCCTGGTTCTTTTACATAGGTTGAAATGTGAGGTAGAAGCCCTCAATTTTGTAGAACAATATTTATTTTTAGTGCAAATCATCTCTTCGGACACACAGTATGTTAATTGGGTGTATGAGGCTAGTGAACATCTGTCCAAAGCTTTGAGTGCTATAAAATTCTACAATACCTTCTACATGTCCTCTTTCCTAATTTATATGCATGCTTCTTTATAATTGTGGTTGAGCCTCCCTAGAATAAGGGATTTTCATAATGATGTAAAAAGTTATTAATTTTATTCCTGCCCTCAATTACAGAATAGCTATGCAGAATACATCAAGGTTAATGATCTTTTACAATAAGAATTTTTAGGGAGCTACAAGGATGCCCAAAGAGGAGGTTTAGCCCAGAAGCGATTGTAGCCATTAGCCAATTTTGTAGCCATTTCATTCAATTATCATCCTTTTCATATTTGTGTCTTGCAGCTTTCAACAAATTTCCTCTAAAGTTGCCTTGATACCCAAGTGACATGATCATGCTCATAGAGATCATAAAATAAGCTATCCAAGTGAACATGCTGAGTAGTAGTCTAAGGAAGGAGGGATACAAGTTCCCCATGAAGGTTGGGGCTTACATTTTTGATTCTCAATCTGAGGCTAAAAACATGCTCAAAGCATTTGAGAGTAAGTACAAATTGGAGGAATATGAAGTTATAAGGCCTATGTTGGACCCAAATGGATATGCAAGGGAGGTGCTTCAGATTGGGAGTGTGATCAAACATGTCACCACTCTAGAAGATTATTGGGTAGATTGTAGAGATGAGTTGGAGAGCCATGATCGTACATTTTCTAGACTCACAGTAGAACAAATAAAGACATATGGTGTTGATCTCAATGTACAGGGATTAGAGGATGATGATCAAAATATGTATATCAATACATATCTTACTAAATTAAGAGGATTTCTTATCATTTCTAAGCCATATGTGGACATGGAGTAGAGCCTCGATATTATTATGGCAAGGATAATCAAAAGAACTGGGAAGTGGGTTGAGTGGACAGCCAGAAAGAGCAAGAGTAAGGGTGCATCCACTCAAGCCTTTCCAACAACTGCAATGCCTACTTCATCTTAGAGTGTTATAATGGGTGTGACCATAGCCTCCACCCAAGGACCAACTCAACCTATGGGTGGAGGTGATCAACCCCCAGACAAGAATATTCCTATAGCCCCAACATGTCATGATGGATCCTTGCTAGTTATAGGAACCTAGACTGGCACTAAAGAGAAGAAAGCAGAAGAACCAAAGGGTAGTGCTCCTTCTTTAGTACCTTCCCCACATACTACTCCTATTCCATTTCCTCACACTACCCCTATTCCTTCTCTATGTACCACTCCAATCCCATCCCCTTATCATAGCCTCGTGCCATTAGCAAGTGCTCCCCTTTTGAAACCAAGAAGCCCCCCCATATAGATAGTGGACTTAAGGGATGTAAAAAGTAGCACTAGTGAGTCAAAAAAATTAGATGAAGAGACAAGGAAGACTTTGGAGATGGAGAAAGGCTAGGCTTCTTCTAGACTCATCTCCAAGGATTCAAAGAATCCTTTCTCTTCAACTACTATGGCCATGACTCCAGTGAAGAAGAAGAATTTTAGCATCAAATCACTTAGAATAGCTTCCAAGGCACTAGGAACTGACTCTTGGCTAGAAGATACATTGGAGAGGGAAAGAAAGAGAAAAGATGAGGGTGTTTCTGCAAAAGACATTGTGTCCCTCGTGGTTCATTCTGGGCTTGCATTGAGAAAGGTTAAGAAGTAGAAAACTTTATCCATACTTGGACAAGATCCAAAAGCAGGGCACCTGACAATAGAGATAGCAAAGCCAAAAAAAGGAGGGAAAATTGAGGATATAACTTATATGAGGATTTTAATTTGCATTCAATAGAGCTTGGTGAAGCCAAACATGGTACAAAGGTTGGCTTGTGGAGATCAAGCAATGAATTAATAGAAGGACAATTAGAGAGTCTCAAATTGTCCAAGATCAAGATGAAGGAAGAAATAGAAGAGTTGAATAAGTTCATTAGACAATTAGTCACTCCACTGGCAACTATTTCTAGAATGTCTATGACTCAGACTCCTAGTGTAGCTGAAGTGCAAGCTCTCATTTCCCAACTCCAGGAAGATAGGCACTATGGCCAAATCAGAAGAGAGTGGATTGAGAAACTCAAGTCAGAGGGGGTTTCTCTCATAGATCAAATTGGGAATGTTATCCTTAGATTGGAAATAGAAAAAGATAACATATTATCTAATAGTAACACTCTGGCTAGAGAAAGAGTTAGGTGTGATGAATGTCTCTCCCTCTTAACAATGATCATGTAGATGAAGCCGAAAGAAGTAGTCGAAGCTAAGATTCCAAAATAGGGTAATGAGCCTTTGTTTGAATGGTTCCAAAGTATGTGGTTTAAGCTTGAAATGATTCAAGAATTTGAGAAAGGGCTCAAAGAGATAGAAGATAAGATAAAAAAGACACAAGATAGAGGATTTGAATTGATGAGAGGACTACACATTGACTCTCAAACAAGTGGTCAAGGAAAAGAACTCATTAAAGTAGAAGTGATGAAAAGAAACTTCTCAACCTATTTGGATAATTTATCCACAGTGACTTCTAGTAGCCAGAACTAAACTAAAGAAATCTAGGTGCTCAATGGATGGATACATGTGGTTGTGATAGAGTTGTTAGATTAGTTGAATAGCGTAAAAGAATTAGTAAGGGAACATGAAAAATGGATTTTGAGATTCACCAATATACATGTGCCCAATCATGAGGAACTGATCCCAGTAATGGTTGCTGTCAAGTCACATAGAGAAAAAATAGAAAAGGGGAAGAAGCCTAAATGATTTATATGATGCCCTCTTTTTGTTTTCTTTCATAATTTTGTAATATGAAAAATTGGCATCTTGCCATTTGTCACCCTCAAAAGATGAATTGATTAAACTTCCATTGTAACGGTCATCTCGAAAAAACTTTATATGTATGAATCAAAAAGATTAATGAAAGGTAGGAAAATTTTTGGTGTGAAGTACTTTTTGTTGCAGAGACAAGTGAATGGTATTTTATTTCAATTATTTTTTGTTCCAGAAGGTATTATATTTAGTTTATGTTTCTCTTTCTTTTTTACTGGGAATAAAGGAAGAACAAAGCTTTCCCCCTTGTTTCGAGGCAATGGATGAGTGTTATAAGTATTGTTACAATTTCATTCAACAAAGAGATTCTATTAGTATTTTTGATTTATTAGTTATATTTTAGGTTTGAATTTTCTTAGTTCAGCATTAGTTAATTATGCGGATGAGATTTACGGACTCATAAGATGTGTGGGTACATGAATCTGTTCTAGTGTTGAGAAGTTTTTTTTTATCTTCCTGAGTTGGATTTTATTTAGGTCTAGCTTGGTTATCCCTCTACTATTCTTGGGTTAAGAACATACCCCAAAGTAGTTTTGGAAGAAAACAAAATTCATCACAAATTTATTTTAGGGAGCTATACCTACCAATTCATAGGAAAGCTAGTACATTCACAGAGAGCTTTCCAACTGTTTGTCATCAGATATTGTTCTAAATTGGGCATTAAAGAGTGATAATCTGAAAGAACAAATCTATTTACCAACACCTCACCAACATCAGCCACTCCTTCTACACAAGCTCTTCAAAAGTCAGACACAGAAGCCATTCCATTGCAAATTTTAGTTCCAAGCCCTAACTCATCAAAGGTATAAAAGGTAATTCACTATAGAGACATAATCCTTGATAAAGAAATTGTGACTCCAAAATATGACTGTGACACTACGACATTAGAAAAAATTGGCATTTTACAACAAGTTAGAGAGGAAAAAGAATCAATAAATTCTTAGGAGAGAACACAAGCAGAAGCAAGCACTCCAAGATATCAAGGACATATTTTTAGATGCATTTAGCCTACCAACTCCTAAAAATACCAAGCCACTTATAGAACAACTAATTGATATAGTGGAAAAGGTCAGAAATAAAGACCTTGATACAAATGCAAAACTCTTAGAATGGTCTGAAAATAAATTTCAAGGAAAGCTAAATGAGAAAATATCTAGTGAGATAGCACTACAATAAGTTGCATTGGCAAGAAAGGTTGAGGATGTGAAGAAGGTACTTGAGAATATATTGTCACTATACACAAAACTATGCAATCCTACACTCTTCACCCAAGAGACCAGAAGTCACATTCTAAATTTGGAAATTTAAATATCTACATTAGGTGCAAGACTACCGTCAAATCCAACTCAGAGTGAGAAGCATTTCAGACGATTGCTTCAGACACAAAGTTAGTTAGCTATCTTAACAATAGATGAGGCTAATATTAGAACCAAACTAACAAGTGTTCAGGCTACCCTTACCCCTCATATGGAGATAATGTACAATGCACTAGGCTATGCTGAAACTTTATTAAATAAAGACCCCAATCTTTCTACTCTAGATAGTCTAGTGCACCTTACTACCAAGCTTACAATCCAAATTAAGTCATTGGATGTTGCATGTGATAACTATGATGCAGCTCTAAGGAAAATAATGGATGCCCACAAATCATTTTTTGACAAATACACCATAGGTGTATAACCCATTTGACATAAGTGTCAAAAAGGAGGAGATATAATAAACGGAGAGATTTTAAAGATATAAGGGGGAGATATAATATAAGAAACATATTTGGGGGAGTATGAACAAAAGAGAGAGAAATAACAAAGGGGGAGCATAGTAGTAGAGTTATATCATTGAAGTGATATGCATTTTTGGAGAGAAAGCAACAAATAGATATAGATATTAGCTAAGACAAAGCATATTAATGAAAGAGTATCAAATATAGTGCATTGAAGTCAGAAAGGAGCATATATTTTGGGTACAAGTGAGACACATTAACTTAGGGGGAGTTATCAATTTTGAAGTATACAAGATAGTGCAAAAATTTTGAAATTTGGAAGTTTTGCATATAAGCCAAGTTATGGATATGTTATGCTCGAGAAGATTGAAATTGATTATGTATATTCAAGTTTTTTTGACACTCATGTCAAAGGGGGAGATTGTTGATCTCAGATTGGTTTTGACAAGTGAGTGTCAACACACTTAACCCATTTACTCAATTCATACCAAACTAGTAATACATGTCAAGCACAACATATAAACATTAGATCATACCAAGTTTTAATGAGTGTCAAGTCATTCATGTGTCAAGTCACTAAAGTGCCAAGCAGATAGACCATGGCAAGAGATTCAGGAGTTGAGTAAATAGTGGATGTTGAGTAATGCAAGTGATGAGTCATAATATACAAAATAGTGCATGCTAAGCATCAGAGATGTCATATGCTGAGTGACACAGTTTTGACATATTTTCTTGTTTTGGCACAAAAAATTATGTAAACCATTTTTTAGTTGACTTAAGGATAGATTACAATCTTTTGGAGATAAGGACAAATCTATATTTGGATTCCCTATGCAATTGCATGCAGCTAATTAGAAAATGGGAAGGTTGAAGTGGTAATAGAGATGAATCTCTACCATAGATTCATACCTAACCCTAAGCCATTTAAGTCTTCTTAAGGATGACGAAGCCCTAAACTCTTTATGGGTGAGTGATCAAATTAGAGGAGCAAACAAGACAGTTTGCATGCAGAGCATTCAAGGTGACTAAGAAGTAAGAGTGAATTGCAGAATCAGTTAGAGAAGAATAGAGGATAGAGCAAAGGATACAACATTGAGACATCTTATCATAAAGGAACAATTAGACATTGTGTAGAGGTGATTTTTCATCAAGAAAGAAAGTGCCAATCATAGGATCTATGTTGAGACATTTTAACAATTGATTTCAGTTAAATCTCTTAACAGAGTAGTCCTAACAGACTGTATGAAATCCTTTAACAAGGTGATTACTTAATTGTAAGTTGAAGTCCTCTAACTAGAAATACTTCTAACAGGGTGTTGAAATCCTCTAAAAAGGTGATACCTAACAATCTTTGTAAGCCTTTAATAGGCCAGACCTTTCACAGGGTAGACCATGATTCATGATCAAATCATTGTAACCTTAATTGCATACACTTTGTTACTACATTAGTGAAGATTTGTGGGTGTCATCTCCACCCCAATTTTACCTTCTCACTTGGAGGGTTTCTAAGTAATCATATCTGGTGTTATGTGTGTGATTGGTTACATGCTTACATGATTTAGATACATATGCTTTACATGTTATTTTAGTTTACATATTGAATGCATATGATGAACGAATGGTGAAATTTTTATGCGTCCAAGTTTAAACTCCTGATTCACCCCCTTGCCCCCTCTCAAAATTTTACTCTCTTTCCCCTTGTAATTCCAACAATATTAAGTGCAACATCTCTAATATTTTTCTAGATATATGCATTAATCACACCAAATGTTTCTTTCAAACCCATATCTATAGATATAAACATTATGAAAAACATGTCTAATATTTTTGCAAATAAACACATTAATTACACCAAATGTTTCTTTCAAAACCATATGTGCAGATATAAACATTAAGTACAACATGTCCAATATTTTTGTAGATATACACATTAATTACACCAAATGTTTCTTTCAAAACCATATGTGCAGATATAAACATTAAGTACAAAATCTTCAATATTTTTGTAGATATACACATTAACTACACCAAATGTTTCTTTCAAAACCATATGTGCAGATATAAACATCAAATACAACCAACTCAATAAGGGCACACAATTAAGTGATTCCCATGAAGAAGGATCATCTCAATACAAAAGAGTTAGATCAAAATAGGGATACAATTCCTAGATTGTTGTCTAACTTTCAAAGAGAAGGTGATGATGAATGTTATTGTCCTTGCAAGCATTGTAATAGCTTAAAGACAAGAGAATCAAAATAAAAAAACTAAGAGACATTATAGGGAGAATGGTCACACTGAAGGGGGGTTTGATTATAATCCATTGGTAAGTTGTTTTTTATATTGTTTTTGCAATTAATATACATATGAACCACAAAACTAGGGTTTGATTATCATCATTTTAATATAGGTTGATCTCCCCAGGGTACGTGATATGGACCAACACATCTTAGAGGAACATGGAGGTGTGAATATGCAAGAAAATGGAGGTTTGAATATAGAGGAACCTGGAGGTGTGAGTATTGAAGGAGAAGATCATGATCCCTGTTGGAAATATTCTATTGCTAGAAATATTCTGAAAGGCTAAGTTATTGAGAGGGGAGGGGTGAATCAGTAACTTCTAAAACTTTTAAACTTTAATCCAATTAATCTAATAGTTATCTAACTACATGCATGAGAAACTGAAAATATGAAAGCATTCATAACACTTTGACACAAAGATTCGGTGACCCAGAAACCTTCCAAATCAAAAGTAAAACTGGGGTTGGGATAATACCCACAAGCTTTAGTACTGCAATATAAAGTTGGCTTGTTAAGGCTTACATTGATTGCTTCTAATGATCTACCCTATTAGGAGCAATAAGGACTGCTAGGTCCACCTTATTAGAGGATTTACAAACATACAATGAAGTATTCACTCAGTAAAGAGATTTGCATAAGATTATTAGGTCTACCTTGTTAAAGGATTTGATTGATCCACCTATTAGGATGAAGTAGTAGTTGATCTTTGCTCTGCAACTTGGTTTGCTAAATGAGATTCCTCTAAGTGTATAAATCACCTCATTGTGGTAGATGAATCTTTGCTACTCCTTATTCTATTGTAGCCTTTATAATTTTCACTTTCTACTCTTCTCTGATGATCACATTGATTCCATGCATATACAAACACATTTGCACATTGGATGTGATATAATACATTTAGTGATTTTTTTAGTGGCAAATCTTCATCAATTGGCTATTCTGTCTCTTTGGGAAATCACAATTTGGCTAACAAAACCTGCATATGGGGTCAACCATGTTTCTAACATATTAAATAATTTTGGTCAATATCCAAGGCTAATCACTCATTAGTTTACACGTAATTGGTCAAAATCTCTATCCAATCACTAATGTAATCTACATTTAGAACACAATTATTTTAAAAAATTTGCCAGCGTTTCCCTAATGTTTTCTTATTGGACAATGTTATTTCACCCATAAAATAAAATAATATTTTCCCTCAAGTTGAGCATCGCCTACCATTTTACTGACATGTATCTCCAACTATCCCAATTTAGCAATCTACTTTTTGTTTTGGTCTTTGGGACACCTGTCCTAATTTTGGGAAGATTTAGATTTTATGGTCTATCATTTGAAATTAGACTCGAAATAGAGTTGAAGCCATTGATCTATATTACATCAATGGTCCAAATTAATTCCTTTCACCATAAAAATGACAACATTAAATGTGATGACAACCAAGTTAACAATAAAAAATGGCACATTATTAATTGAATCTTAACAGATTGGCATACTACAAGTACATTGTATAGTGTACACTTGGCATGCGGGCCATGGACCACTTTTGATTCTATAAATTCACCAAAAGAATTAATGATCTCTCTTTGGAAAATGACACATTATCCAACTATATTAATATTTTTTGTTAAATGAAATAATTAATTCACCTCTTACATTACAAAAATGTTTATGACTAACAAAAAAAATCACCTACATTTATTTGCATACCAATTTTTTTTTTTAATTCTCCACAGTTATTATTAAATTTTGAGAAAAATTTTGCCAATAGAAAATAATTTTCTCCCTTTCCTTGAATGAAAAAATTGCCTTCAATTACAAATTTTTCCTACATTATTTTTGTTGAATTCGCTAGCATTTTACATATTTTTCTTGGGAGGGGTTTCTTAAAGTTATACCTGAATACATTACATATATACCAATCCAATTATACAATTACAAAGTTGGCCATAATACAAGTTTACACAAATATTACAAAGTCAGCTCAAATGTAGACACTCGAGTTCTAAAGATTGACTCGATGAGGTTCTGATACTTAGCATCCATTGTCAATGCTCAACATCATCATGCACTTAGTAGACGTAGAAGCTCAGTCCATACTGATCACTTTCAAGTAGTCTTGAACTTAGTCTGCACTAGTGACTTAGTGAATACTATGAAACTCATCATATAAACTAAGTCTCTTGGTTTACATTGCATGACTTAGTAAACACTATCACCTCAAGCTTGTTATAAAATGAGTCACTTGGTTAACACTAAGTAGCTCGGTTAACACTGGACTTGCATCACATTAACTATGAACTTAGTAACCACTCCACAACTCAATTTGCACTAGTAAACTCAACATGCACTAAGATGCTTGGTTTACACTGTTGATCTTCACAATAGTTATAAATTCTCGGTTAACATTTGAACTTGTCCAAAGGATTTGGTAGCAACTGCAGAACTCGACAACAACTAAAATGCTTGCTTAACACTATTAACTATACAATAAGCTTGGTAGATACTTACAAACTGAATAAGTGTATGTCATTAATAACAAACTTGACTGATATGTCAATAATACCCCCACTTTGGCATTAGTGACAAAAACACTCCTTTAGCCAAAATTGAATTCAAAAAGTTCCTAAATAGCTTTATTTATCACCCTGTGATTGTTAGCTTGGTAGAGTATAATGTTTTTGAGATTTTTCAAAAAAAAATTTGTAAGATATATCTTTGTACATGGTAAGGCTTATGTATATTATACTGTACATCTGAATACATTCTCCTTTACATTATCTACATTTATCTCACATTTTTCTTCCCCATTGCCTTTTTATCTTATGTGCCAATTCTTACATTTTTCTCCCCCATTACTCATCCTTTCCATATCTTTTTGATATCTTCTTCCCCTATATCTTCTATGACTTCTCTATATCTTATTTATATCTTCTCCCCCTTTCTGACAATAATGCCAAAGATTTATTCTATGTATTCACATATTAATGCCAAAATGAGACAAAAAATTTGAATGTACCTTGAGTATTATAGCCAAAAAAATTTCCTAATAGTCTTGCAAGACCTTACATGTGTGTAGTGCAATCTGTACTTCTATTGACAACTCAATCATGTGGTCTACTATGGAAAAATTATTGTCATGGATGAGGGTTTTGGAATGTAAAATATGCTTTTGTAGTGCATCCATGATGGGAAGTATCATGTTCTGAATATTTACCAGTGTAGATCTAATTTTGGCCTCTTCTCTAAGCAATTATGCTTGTAAATCTCTCAAAAATTTAATCTTATTGAAATGAGCAAAGCTTGAATTGGGGTCAAGCTGCAACTATTGAGCACTCACCTTAAGGTCTTCATCTATCTTGGACAATTTTTCCTTTAGTTCCTTAGTAAAATTTGAAACATCACATAGCTTACCAAAAAGTAATGATACATTTGTGCATGAAGTTTCTAGGGAGCCAAAAATTGTAGAGAGTTCTACTTGATAAATTGTCATTTATTGAGCAATGTGCTCCAACACTTTATTTTAAAAAATTTTCTCTACCTTCTTTAGTAATTTATCATGTCCATCTAAATCTTCATCGAACTTCTAAATTGCCTCTACTAGCTGAAACAAAATTGGTTGAGATGAATCAACCTCTATTCCTACAGTCTTTGCCAAAATATTATTTCCATCCTCAATGATTTTAAACTCTTTGTCCCTTTCCTCTCTTAGCCTCAATTGATTGGCTTTCTTTTGGATAAGTTCACCAAATGTCTGCATTTGATCTAGATTAAGTTTGAATATGTCTAAATTTGGGATCACTATATCCTCATCAAGATCTATTTCCTCCTTTTCTTTTCCATGGGCCAAAAATTTGGTACTCAGTTGAGACTTGATCTCAACTATGCTTAAACTTATTTCTTGCTTACTAGGAATGGAAACAATAGTAGACATAATAGGACTAGCCAAAAAAATTGATACTACACTTATTGTAGAAATACCTATAGAAGTACTTGCAATAGCCAAAATTGATGAATCTAAAACTGATGTGTCCAAAACTGATGTAGCCAACATGGTAGAAGAAGGAAGAGTCTACAGCTTGGTAGATGAAGTGGACGTCACTTCATTCAATGATGTACTAATTTGAATTGGTGCAAGGATTGATTGGATGTTTGTGTTTGTTGTGCTAGTCACAACCAATCCTACTGAGGCTATCTCTGTGCTAGATATTGTCACTATTTTTCTTGGAGAGTGAGGGAGTGAAGCAATAACTATTGCAACTATCTTGACTAGGTTAGTTTCCTCATCATCCTAATTTTCTTCCTTGGTAGCCTCTTGCTCCTATTCCTCTTCATCATCAGTGTTATCAAAATGTGTTGTCTCTTCAACATTTTCCTCTTCATCTTTCTCCTCTTTATCATCATCATCATTATCTTTGAATTCAACAGTAAAATCACTTGGTTTATGAAGAAGATAGATATTTTTCCATGTATTAGTTGCATTCCTTACTATATGCTCAATATATTTTATCAAAATCAAACAAGCGTTAAATTTTAGAGTTAATTTCTCCTCATTTTTCTTTAAAGACTCCTTAATCTCCTTGTTTGTTAAGCTTGGAATAAGTTTCCCTAGGGTTTTCCCATAGATTTATTTTATAGTTTGCATGAAAAATTCCCATCTTGGCTTAATATTATCCATCAAAATATTAGGAAGCTGAGAAGTAAGTTGGTCTGGTGAGTATTTCCACTTACCCATTTTGTCCATCACTAGGTCTTCAATCTGCTTCTATTCTTCCTCAGTCCTGATTTCATACTTTAATGATTTTAAATTTTTTATACCTACCCCTACCTATAGATCTTTTACTCTATCTTTGAAGGTGAGTGGAGGTTTTTTGAATATTATATCTCCAATTTCCTTGTCAACCTTCTTCGTTGAGGATTTTCTGGAAAACACAATAGTGGATGGGTTGGTAGCCTTGGTAATGATTACCTTGACCTTCTTCTTCAATGGTTCCTCTTTGATTTTTCCTCATCCTTTGCTTCTTTGTCCTCACCTTTTCTCTTGGTCAACAAAAGTGTAGAGCTCATTTTCAATTTGGCAATTCTTTTCTTGCCTTTGTTTACCGCCTAAGGGAGCTTGATCTCCAGTTCCATCCTAGCTTTGGCTTCATCATATGTACCAAAATATGCAGCCTTGGGATCAATTTTTTTATTTACAAGTGTCTCAATAATATCCTTAGTTTCATCTATATTAACCTCATATCCAAGAGGTTTTGCCCATGCAATTTTAGGCTTGATTGCTTGAATGTATACCTTATCACTATCTACCATGAAACATACATTATCATTGTAATCTTAAACTAATTTTCTTGGAATTACGAATCTATTATTCATTTTCTCTTTAAATGCATCAAAATAGTTTTCGATTATACTATTATAATTCTCTCCCATCTTAGTAATGTATTCATTAATTTGGTAGAGAGTTGGCACATCTTTTCTCCATACAATTGAACCTTTTGAAGGGAAAAATTTCTAAACATAAAAGAATAAACAATTCAATGGAGAACCAAACTTACATAGGTTGTTCTTTGACATCCTAATGCTTTCCATGTTTTTCTTGAATTGCTTCAACAATGGCTCGGCAAGGTCAAGAGAAAGATTGTTCTTCACTACCTTGTATGCAAGGTCAACTACTTCACATGACACACTGTTCAACCGACTTGAACTATAAATCTTATGTGAAATTATATGAATGCCAAATTTTAATTCCATATCAATGACACTACTTATCTTCATGCCTCTACCATCCCATTCTGCTAGGGTTTTCTTTTTTAGTTCAGCCTGACCTAGGGTTTTGGTTTTTTTAGTCTTAGCCAACATTTGGAGACCAACAATTCTATGAATCATCTTTTTTGTGATTAAAACTAGTTTCTCCAACCATAACTATCCATTATGCACCTGACTAAGAATAAACCTAATCCATTTTACTTGAAATTCATAGGGCATGTGAGGAATATGAGTTGACCCTTTAGTCTCCAGATGTTGAGGCTTGGGTCTTAAAACACCATTAACACACAACTGTTCTAGGGCTTCATCCATTTCCAAAGTACCAATATCTTGAATCATGCATTTAAAGTGAGAAAAAATATCATTTATCAATAGTACCTTTGGAGAGATTTGCAGCTATGCTCCACTCAGATCTAGGGTTTCAGCGATGGCAGGAGTGAGCTTGAAGTCTCGAGCTTTTCGTTCACCATGAACTAGCATGTCTAAACCTTTCTTTTCCTTTCTACTATTGGATTTCATCTTCACTTGATAGGGTTTGAGAGAATTTGAAATCTTTCAAAAATAATTCACTCAAATTGCTTGGATGCTCTTGAAGATCACACTGTACAATAGCTCTCAAAATTTTACGATGAAAATGACTATGATTTCATTCCTTTTATCAAATTTCTCCATAAATGTTTAGTATAGATGGTAGATCAAATTAACAAACTATCATCCACTTCCTTCCATTGATTACTCAGTAGAGTCTTCCATCATTCACTAGTACCCTTTCACTTAGTGATCTATTTGTATCTTGAATACAGATATGGATCTTTTATCTTTTCACCTAGAACTAATTTGGATGTCTTCTTTGGTAACCTAGTCCTAGTTTCTCTTTTGACAAATCAAGTAGAAATTATGGAGTCACCCAATTCTTGAGTGACTTGTTCATCATTGTTTGGACTTGCATTCTCGCTAGACTTTGGAACCCATTTCTATCTCATTTATTTTTGGATGTCATCAGCCTTTTCCTTCTTTTCATCTTCATTTCTACCAGTATTCATGCAATTCTTGCAAACATGACCAAGTTTAGTACAAATGAATCATCTTTTAGTAGTATCTCTCTTCCTCAAATGATGCTTTACACAATTCATTCCAATATGTCCAAATTCTCCATAGTAATGACATCTACGCTAGGTGTTGTAGTCCCAACAAAATTTAGCTTTCACAATTTCTTCTATTGGATTTAATATCTTGGTTTTTCATTATGATGATTTGTGCCCATGCTTCTTACATTTGTGACATTTGCCTTCAAATCTTAGTCTCTTTACATTCATTTTCTCTATGACCATGTTGATTACAACTGTAACATTTTCCATTGAATTTTTCTTTTTCATTGATCCAACATTTATTTGAAGTATGACCTATCTTACCAAAGTGATTGCAAGTAGGTTTTTGATTCTTTTGACCTCCTTGCTTGGATGATTCTCCTTCTTCTATGTATCCAATTCCTACTTTTCCTTTTTGTCTATGGAGAATTTAATCATTCAACTAATTCATATCTGCTTGGGATTTCATCATTCTTTCATTGATTTGTCTTTTAGAGTTTAAGTCATTCCATAATCTTTCATTTTCAGATCTTAGGTTTATGATTTCTTCATTTGCATTGGAGAGCTGATCAATGAAGTTTTCTTGCTGAAGGGATAGGTGTTGAATTTCATTTTTATTTCCTTCTATCCCTTCTCTTATCTTATTTTCCGCTTCCATAACTTCACATAATCTTGCTGACTAAATTTCTTGCTCTCTTCTTAGTTTTCTTACTTCTTCTTGTAGTGAATCATTCTTTTCTAGGAGTTTTTTGATTACTTCATTTTCTTCATCTGGACTGCTTGAATGAAAGTCTTCAATGTAGAGATTCTCATTCATTTGAATTGCAAGATCTTTTCTTCTTTTTAGGGATTGAAAGAGTTTCTCCTTGCTTTCTTTAGTTGGGCGATAGCCATTTAGAAATCTAGCTTCTCATTGTCCATAGCCTTGTCAAGTCTGAATATCTCCATGGCTTTTGATATTTTCTCAAGCTATTAAACTTTTTCTTGAGAACCAAAATGCTCTGATACCAATTGTTGGAAATATTTTATTGCTAGAAATATTCTTAAATTCTAAGTTATTGAGAGGGGAGGGGTGAATTAGTAACTTCTAAAACTTTTAAACTTTAATTCAACTAATCCAACATTGATCTAACCACATGCATGAGAAACTAAAAATATGAAAGCATTCATAACAATTTGACACAAAGATTTAGTGACCCATAAGCCTTCCAAATAGAAAGTAAAACTAGAGTGGGGATGATACCCACAAGCTTTAGCACTATAGTATAAAGTTGGCCTGTTAAGCCTTACATTGATCACTTCTAATGATGTGCCCTATTAGGAGCAATAAGGACTACTAGATCCACCTTGTTAGAGGATTTACAAACATACAACGAAGTATGCACTCAGTAAAGAGATTTGCATAAGACTATTAGGTCTACCTTGTTAAAGGATTTGACTGATCCACTTATTAGCATGAAGTAATAGCTGATATCTGATCTGCAACTTGGTTTACTTAATAAGATTCCTTTAAGAATACAAATTGCCTTGCTGTGATAGATGAATCTTTGCTACTCCTTATATTACTATAGCCTTTGTAATTCACTCTTTCTACTCTTCTTTGACAATCACATTCACACATTAGATATGATACAATACATTACATATATACCAATCCAATTATACAATTACAAATTTTTCCACAATACAAGTTTACACAAATATTACAAAGTCGGCTCAAATGTAGACACTCAAGTTTTGAAGACTAACTTGGTGAGGTTCTGATACTCGAGATCCATTGTTAATGCTTGGCATCATCATGCATTCAGTAGACATGTAAGCTCAATCCATACTGATCACTTCCAAGTTGTCTTGAACTTGGTCTACACTGGTGACTCAGTGAATGCTATGAAAATCCTCATATAAACTGAGTCTCTTGGTTTACATTGCATGACTCGGTAAACACTATCACCTTGAGCTCGGTATAAATTGAGTCACTTGGTTAATACTGAGTAGCTCAATCAACGTTGGACTTACATCAGATTAACTATGAACTCAGTAACCACTCCACAACTTGATTTGCACTGGTAAACTCAACATGCACTAAGATGCTCAGTTTACACTATTGATCTTCACAATAGTTGTAACTGCTCAGTAAACACTGGAACTTGTCCAAAGGACTTGGTAGCAACTGTAGAACTCAACAACAACTAAAATATTTGGTTAACACTATTAACTATACAATAAGCTCAATAGATACTTACAAATTGAAAAAGTGTATGTCACTAATAAAAAACTTGACTGATATGTCAACAAATCCCATGGAAGATGATGATCATGTGGCAAAAAACACAATTGAAGATCATGATATGAATGCATTGATCCATGAGACATTTGGTATTGGTGTTGGTGCTACTGCTGATGATGATGATTATTATGATGAGGATGAAATTGATGTAATCCATGATATACCTATACTTAAGAAGTCAAACATGACCCTTTATGAAGGATCCCAATCAACTCTTCTCCCTATTGTATTGTTGTTGGTGAATTTGAAGGTTATAAATGGTTTATCCAACATAAAAATGTCAACTATGTAAGGTTTGTGATATACTTCATTATAGTCTATAAAAGGTGAAATATGTACCATTAAGATTTTTTATACTAATGACTAATATTTTTTATTGTAGATTGATAGGTGACTATTTGTTACCACCATCAAATGTTCTCCCTTGCTTGTACTAAGAATTATGTGCCACTATAAAACATATTGGAATGGAGTAACAATCAATAGATGCTTGTCCTAAAGATGATGTAATTTACCATAAAGAATAAAAAAATGCAACAGAATATCCCAAATGCCATACAAGCAGATATCAAGATGATCAAGTGACAAAAAAGTTGATTCGCAAGGTTCTTCATTAAATCCACATTATTCCACATCCTAAATGATTATTTAGATGTAGTAGCTTGACATAATTTATTAAACATTCTGGTCATGGATTAAAATGGGAATCTCTATCTTTATTGGTTAAACAAGCTCATTGTAAAGGAGATCCCAATGTTACACAAAAGGAAATAGATTTAGCATATGGTTTAAGAGATCTCTAGGTACTTATAAGTTTGTTAATCAACCATATGTTTTTGAACATGCGATAGAATAATTTATACATGTTTGACATTATTGTAGGTGAAACACCACAAGATTATGTTTGGCAATGGTTATAAATTTTGCATCAAATATTTAGATGACACAAAGAGAACTTGTGATTCTAGGATTAGTGTAGTCTTCCAGGTGACCAATATTTCATCTACAAATGACATACATCCTCAAGAACCTCATAATTGATACTATGCAATTTTGGTTGATACACTTGACTATGACTTCAATTTCTTCAAATTAGTTCTCTTCATCATCAAATGGTGTAGACTACAACTCAATCAAAATGATCCTGATAGAAAAATTATTGAGCATGAGAATGGATTTCCAATGATTAATACAAGGTTGTTTGAGCTAGTTGGGGATGAGCCCTATGTTCTTCCAAGCCAATGTGAGCAGGTATTTTACTCAAAGTTTCCACATAAACTAGGTGGGTCATTTATTGTTAGACATGATGCAAGGGGAAGGCTGTAAAAAGTATAATGTGATGGAAGAATAAGATACTAAGAAAAAGGAAGAAGTGGATCAAGACCAAGAGTTAGTTCATGATGGTCTTCATGCAAATTGTCAAAATACTTTAGAATAATTTGGGGGGGGGGGGGTGAATTAATTATTCAAGGTCTAGATATATAAATAAAACTTCTCATAGCTTAGTGAACCCATAAAACATTTATACTAATGCATGCATCCATAAGATTATGCAATCACTAAAAAATGCAGGATACTATCAAATCAACTTGCAGAAATGTAAAGCATGAAACATAATATATTCATCAACACACTTGACACAATGATTTATGTGGAAACCCAATTTGGGAAAAACCACCAGTAACATGCTACTCTTTTTCACTCTTCTGAAGTGATGCCCTATGAAAGGACAACCCTATTAAACGTTACAATACACATTGTTAAATGTGACTCGGTTAACAGATTCAAATCACCCTCTTAGAAGTGAGCCTTAGAGGACTTTAGGCCATTCACTTGGAATGCCACCTAGTTAAAGGATTTAAAAATTACTTTTAGGTCAACCTTAATCCAAAGGATTTACCTTAAATTGATACAATTGTTAGAGTAATAGTAGAGCTTTGATATAATAAAACTTACAACTTCTCTTGTAGATTATAGATCTCTATTCAGTCCTTAATTTTTCTTGGCCTTCATACTTTGAAGCTCTAATAGCTTGTTCACCCTTCAAGCATTAGTCTCCTTAAGCCTTCTTGCTTAACATGTCATTGTAGACTCTTCTCTTAGGTCACTTGTTGAATCAAAATCCTTGACTCCTTGTCTTCCTTAGGTTCTCACACATGACAACATTGCTTCATGACCAAACATTCCTATAAGTAGAAAATTAAGATATTTTCTCACTCATTATCCATCTTCCAAATTTAGGGTTCAGATGGATTAGGTAGGATATAATGTATCTACCCCATATCTTATATCTCTTCTAGAAACTTCTTCTAATATCCATTTGAAGTCACCTAAAAATGGTTTACCTCAAATTCTATGCTACCAGCTCAACCTTATCTTCCACTTGGTTCAAAAAATTCAAGAAAACAAACTTTTTGGCATAGATTCATCAAATCTTTGATCTTTTAAATAGTGCAGTAGCTCGGTATTATCAATCTTCTAATGCTTGGCACATACTGTGTTGCTCAGCATCCACTGTGAAATTACATTGCACCTACTAAAGTTTACTAATGTTCAACATAAACTAAACTTTACTCGATGTTAACTATTTTTCTCAGCATACACTAGAATGAATTTTTACTTGGCTCCAACTAATTTTCTATTTGGCTTGCACTGACTTTTCTCAGCACCTACTATCCACTTTGTCAAGCTTGGAAAATAAACATTGTGTAACTTGTTCTTCTAAACTTTCTAAGTGTAACTAGCCTTTGTAACCTTAAGTAGATTATCAATACATCATGTCATCACTTTCTTAACTAATCCTTACACTTCATTACATAATCATAACTCAACCTTTCCTCTAGGTGCTATTGTTGCCTCTTATTGTTCAAATCCTCTTCATCAATCAACTAAGTGATAGTACTTGAAATAGTACTTATAAGCAATTTTCTTACCAAAAAATAGTAGGTTTGATATTAGTGACAAAAAAATTATTGAAACACATAGTATTCTTTAACAATCTCCCTTTTTCAATAATCTCTCTCAACAATGATCATTTCAATTAGATCTCAACACAAATGATGTTGCTACTGATCATGATGATGATGCTTCTACTAACCATGATGATGATGATGATGAGGAGGATGATGATGATGATGATGATGATGATGATGATGATGGTGACAATGATGATGAAGATGATGACAATAATGATGATGATGATGATGATGACCATGATAGTGGTGGTGATGATGTTGATGATGATGATGATCCTAATGATGAGATGGATGAAGAATAATATCAATGGCAGGGAAGTTTGATAAGCTCACATTGGAGGGGGTTTGATTATCAATATGAAGAATGAAATATATAGATATGTGATCAATTCCTATGCTATTTAATATTCATTTCTTGACAAATCAATGATTAATTTGATTAACTTGTCATGTACCTTTTACTATTTATAATTCATATGTGATGCTAATGTTTGATGTAATTTTGAGTATATGTATCATGAATTTTTTAGCTAACATAAGACAATTGATTTACTATTGCAGAAACTTGAAGCACTTTGATGAGTATCCCACATAGTCTCATGGATTGAAAGGTATTTTGTGGAGTGCAAGTACCGACAAATTGGTATTTGTTATATTTGTCTTCCTTGAGCAAGGAAAATGTAGGAATGGAAGAATAAAGTGAGATATTTAGTATGTCTAAATCAAGGAGATAAACTCAAGGTCAAAATATTAGAACAAAATTCAATAAGTAGATGAAATTTTTCCTTTCTCAATGGAGCTCATGTTCTTAAGATGATGAGAGTGAAGGTGGCTTCGATGTGCCCTTTAGATACAAAAAATTATAGAAATAATGGGTCCCCAATGAACTTCCTCTAATAAACACTAATTTTTATGTTGGAGAGATGATATATCGCATAGCACCATCCTCATTACATGGTTTCCATGGATGGCATAAAGGTATCTTACAACAAGTTTGTTGAATTGATGGAGTATGTCAAATCTTGCCATGATTACAGTACTTGGATGTAGATTGTTAGATATAAAAAGGTATTTGTAAGTATGTACTCAAAAAAAATTAATACAACAAAAATTTAGTGAACAAAGTAAACAAGTAGCTATATAAATTGATGAAAGGCCAAAAGCATCAGGGAATATTCTAAGTCACCCAACTAAGAAGCAACCCAATTTCATATTTGAGGTGCACGAGGGAAATATTGTATTTGTATGTGTGATAAAATCAATACATGGAGCCAAAGAGCTTCTTATTGATTACAATTTGAATCACATAGATACAAAAAAAGTCACTATTATGGGTGAGGTAGTACATACTATGCACATTTAAAATCAACTCCAATCAATGAATCCAACACACCATTAAATTTGTATTTTTTTTCTAACTTATAGTAATAGCAGATGTGTTTTAACATGTCTCAATGCTATTTTTTCAAATGTAGGGCTACAGTATGGATCAATAGCCACACAATATGCATGATAGTGATGGTTCTTCTTCCCAACAAGTAAAATTCATTATTTTTGTACAAATTAGATACAAGAAATATGTTAATACATATTGAACTGCCTCACAATAAGTGTTCCATAGTCATGTGCTAGGCCTAGCTTAGGAATAATCTATTCAAGCTATGGACTACTTTTCCCCTACCATGAGGTGCATTTAGATTCCCAACCCAAGGACGTATACTTAAAATGGTCGGCACAGTATGTACACTAGGTACCTTGATGTGTCATTATGCTTGTGCTACAGGAAAGTAAAAATGCAAAGGAAGGAAATTACACTACTACTGTGAAAAGGAAAATACTGAATCTATGAATGTTGAAAACACAATGACAAGTTAACAGAGATTCCATCTTGACTCATCCACTAGTCTATTCTTACAGATGCTGCAAGAACGTTTATGAAGTGTGATGCTACAGGAAGGAATTAACTAGCTATATCTTACTTAAAATACTGCTAATGCTAGTAAAATAAATCTATTCTATCCTAATCTAATCCACCTTCCAAGTGGGCCCCCTTGGTTGGCTTCTCTAATCTACCAATGTAGGATAGAAGCTAAAGAGAACTAATTAATTTCATTAATCAGTCATTACATGATTCAGAATTGTAAAACACAACTACAACAAACTGTAAATCAATGTTCTCTCTTACTCGATAAAAATTATCAAAAACCAAAACTTCACACATAGGAGTCGATCCCAACATATATAGGCAATCTACTCTTTATTATATAACATAAAAGTAACTATCCTAAGTTAAATCTGCAGGAGAGAATATAGGAGAACAACTGAAAGCAGAAAGGAAGGATAACGAAATTAAGGAGGGAGCAATAAAGTCTCCACTTGTAACAATGTAAATGCAGAGAAGGCAATGGCTCATAAAAGCTCCTCCTTATTCACTACCATGTTTCCTGGAGTGGTTATAACTTCCTTTTCATGGTTGTTCCTTGATGCTCGTTTCTCCTTGAATGCTGTCGGCAACCAACTTCTGGATTCCTCCGCTCATCCTTTAATCCTTATCATCAGGTTAGTTATGATATAAGACATATTTGCAAATAAACATCCATCAAACTAAATTCAAGCATAAGAACGCACATTTGGATATTTATATGAAATACTACATATTAGATATAATTTAGGCAAAGGATGACATAATTTTTCTACCCTATAAATCATCAAAGGTTTATCAAACATAGGCTTATAAGTGTTAAAACAAGGATAAATGGAGTATCACAAAGTATCTTAAACATAACAAAATAAAGGCATTTTTTAGACTCATCATCTACCCCCTACTAAACTAATGTTTGTCCTCAAGCATTACACTTCTTTGTCAAAGATCTGAGCTCCCCAACTTCTATATTTTCCTTTCTACTACTCTTGAAGGTGTAATCGAATCCTCTAGTCCTTTCCCATACTTCTCGCCTGTGGTCTTCCTGCAACTTATCAAGTTTGTTAGCATCAATATCATACAGGGGCCATAAAAGCATTGGAGGTTGCATGGTCAAAGAACACCATAGCTTTGGCCTTAGTTTCTTTCCCAATTCTAAATATTTTGGAACTCTATATAGTGTTGCTTCAAAATTAATAGGACTGTGTGGCTCTGATTTCTTGAGAGAATCAGGTAACCGTGCCCATCTACTTCTTACTCCGATCATAGCTCTCTAGAATGCAAAGTAGGAAAAGTTTTCATATTCGGCATACACTTTGGCTCTAGCAACAAATACCTTCTTTCTAACTTCTAGATTACTTTCCCATAGGTTAATGTAAACTAGTCTCGAAGTGTTTCTTCTGGTTGTTTACTTTCTGCCCTCAAGGGTAAAGGTTTTGTTCTCTCCTCATCTCTGTAATTAACTAGTTGTGTGTCATAATTTGCCTCATTAGACATCCATGACATAAAAGCTTTCAAATGTACATATCCTATATAGAGCAAAGGATTCCACTCATTCTTTGTAGGAATGACAAAATTATGAATATACAACTCACACAATAGATTTTGCTGCCATGGTGGTAAGGTTTGATACAACCCATAAAACTCTTGTGCGATTTTGAATTCTGCATTTAAATTTCTAAGGGTTAACATCAACTAAAGCAAAAGATATTGTTCTACCAAACAAAAAGCATATACTCGAGGAGGTGGTCTACAAACAAGAACTTGATCAGCTAATTTAAGTGCATGTTCCATGCGCTGTTTCTGTCTTTCTAGCTATTCTTTCAATTCTTCAATCTCCTCATTTTGTGATGTTATGATCTTGCTCATTCTTTTCTTCTCCTCATTCCATAGTGCTTCAACAAATAAATACTATCCATATAATTGGAAAAGGAGTTTTTGCAAGGTGATGGCACTGTTATCCTCTTCATAATCCTTTTTCTTTTTCTATTCCCACCATAAATGTTCCGCCAAACTATTGATCCATGTTGACTTATATGAGACTAAGGCAGTATTTGAATCATGACATTCAGGAACTACTTCATTCTCATGGCTTGAAACACCTAGTAAATCCATTAAGGTTTCGTTAATTTCTTGCTCACATATTGTAGGAAGATTACCAGAATCTTCTATCATCTCAGTGTGAAGGGGAGAATGGTCAAAAATTATCTGCACAGGAGACTCTCGAGCAGGTGCTTTAGACAATATAGGATCTTTAAAAATCTTCCCTCTCATTCTAGGGCTTCTCCACAAAGTAGTCTCTTCTTGTACTATTGTCTTTTGTCTACTTTTCTATTTCGGTGTCACTGTTGCAGGATTAGTTGCTGCAAGAACCTTCTTTGTTTTCTTCTGTTGCTTAATTGCAGGACTAAGTTTTTGTTGAGCAACAGTTTCTTTTGATAATTTCCATTTCCTTTTAGCTTTACTAGTTGTGGGTTTAGGGATTTCCTACTCAGGTGGAGGCACATTCTCTTGAATGGAAGCAAAATTTGGCTTAATCCCTTGTGCGTTTTTGATTTCAGCTCCCTCAATATTTTGTTCTCCAGGCTTACTACTGGGAACTACATTTTCCTCACCCTGCCATTCACTAGGGTCAACTTGGGGTTGTAGGGTTTTAAATTTCACAAAGTCATCCCATGTCAAATGGGATACATCCCTAAGAGACCTTTCTATTAACAACTTAATCAAGGCATGGTGAGTGACAGAATTATCTTTCCCTTTTTGAGTCTCTTTCACACTAATACAGAGCATATTATACAGAAAATTTGGAAGATTCATGGCAATATTGTGCCTTATACAACTAAGCAACTTAAAATGGTGTGCATGTAAGTAAGAAAATCTGCCTTCAAATGTAAAATACTTGATGACATGCATTGCTAGCTTAGGGTATGGAGGTGGCAAAGACAATCTCTTGCACCCCTGCTTTGTAACATCCAATGGAGGGTCATGTGGGGAAGTGGACTAGGTCCTTGCTGACCTAGCATCATGCAAGCTCGAATAATGCTCTCCAACAGACGGTAACCCTATTACTTCTACAATTTTTTCTTCTGTTGCAATTACTATCAAACCCCACACAGAAGCTTCACCTTCATCAAATGTCCTGGTGAATTCTACAGCTACTTCTTCATCATATGCTGTTAAATTCAAACAATAACCTAACCACCCACATGCATTGAATCTTCTTACTGCTTCTACGTCAGAGAGCAACAATATATGCTCAACCAGCTCTCTTCTCTATAAACCTCCTCCCATTTCTTGATACTTCTTCTGCTACTCCATTTCTCTCTCCCTTTCTGAATGCAAACTTCAAGACTCTGTGTGATTTCTTAGATGCTTCAAGACTTCTTTTTGGGAAGATTAATTGCCATAACCAATTGTTATGTGCTATAATTAAACTTTAGATAAAAGTAAATCATGAATTTGCATGGAAATTGTCTGAAAATATGGTTAATAGGTCACATCATGGCTTAGCACGAAAAATTTGGCACGAACAAGGAAAAAAATCCATTCAAAAAGTGGGAGTACAACACTTGACATGGCATACTTATGGCAAAATGTTCTCATTAATAAAGGGTAATGCCAAGATTTTAGAAAATCATCATAGTTAATCAAGCATGTCATTAGATAGTACGACACTCCCCTACCCCTTGCTAATTTTACAACAAGTGTCCTCACTTGTCAGACTAGTATGGGTGAGGGATTGGAATATGCCATAATTATAGAGACTATGCAATATTATATATAATTAACAAAATCTGCAAACTTATAAATAAATAATAGTTTGAAATTGTTTATACCTGCCAAGTGGATTCTCACATGCTCCAAAAAAAAGGTGGCAAAAACAATGTAAATGGTAACATCCATCAGCATGTGCAGATTTGATTGAAAACACAAAAACTTAATTATGTAGAAAGTGAGTGGATGGAAGATTAAGAAATGGAGTGGGGTGGGTGGATGGAAGATTAAGATATGAATGGAAAGAAATATCATGAAAATAAAATGGACTTTATGCAAACATAAAGTTATTATTATGGACATGCAAATTAGAATTAATGTTTAAGAGGAGCAAGCGGAAGGTTTTCACCTTTTGTTGTAGGAAGAGAGACTTGAGTTGTTGTTGGATCTAGTAGTTTGAACTGTTGCATGAATTCAACTTTTGTTTGAGGCTATTTGTAAAGCTTAAGTCAATGACCGTTGATCAGCATTTTGAAAGGCACATCATTAATTGTGGTTAGTTGAACTGTTCCATTGTCAAAGACATGGATGATTTGATATGGTCCTAACCATCGCATCTGCAGCTTCCCTAGCATATCCTTAAAGCAAGAATCATACAATAATGCCCAGTCACCAGCTTTGAACTATTTGTTGAGGATATGAGAATCATGCCAGTGTTTTCTCTATTTTTGCACCAGTTTAGTGTGTTCTAAAGAGTTCTTGCGTATTTCATCCAAAGAATTAAGATGCAGGAGGTGTTCTCTTTGTGCTGCAGGAAGATCAATATCTAAAGTCAAGGTTGTTCTTAAAGTCTTGTGTTCAAATTCAATTGGAAGCATTGCCACTTTCCCATAAAAAAGCTCAATTGGAGTGAATCCGGTAGTGGTTTTCAAAGTTGTTCTATAAGCCCAAACAACTTTTTGTAATCGGCTGGTCCAATCCCGATGATGCAAATGGACTGTTTTAGTTAGAATATTTTCCAGCTCATGGTTGGTAACTTCTGCTTGTCCATTTTCTTGTGGATGATAAGGACTGGATTTGCGATGCCTAATGTTATACTGTTTCATCAACTTTGAAATCAGGTTGGAAGTAAACTATGTGGCTTGATCAGTAACCAATTCTTTAGGAACTCCATAGCGTGTAAAAATCTCTTCATACAAGAATTCGGTGACTTTTTCATCACGAGCATGCTTCATAGCCTTAACCTCAACCCATTTGGTTAGGTAGTCAGTACAAACCAGAATATAAGACTTCCCATTTGATGGAGGATCAATAGGACCAATGAAGTCCATTCCCCATTTATCAAATGGTGTTAACACCACTTGAGGATTTAGAGGCATTTCATCTGTTTTGGTTGGGCGACCCATTCTTTGGCATTGGTCACACTTTCTTGTATAATTGATTGCATCTTTATCAAGGGTATGCCAATAGTAACCAGTGGCTAAGATTTTGAAAGCTGTTCTTTTGGCTACAAAATGTCCTCCGTAGGGCTCATTATGACATGCATGCAAAATGTCATATGTCTCATCTTCTCTTACACATCTGCATATAACTTGATCAGGTCCAGTATAGAACAAAAAATTGTCTATCCATGAGAAATGGAAGCTTTTGTATATGAGCATCTTTCTCTCCTTATAAGAAAAATGGGTTGGTGTCTTATTAGCTGCAATGTAGTTAGCAATCTTTGATTACCATGGAGCTTTAATAGCAATATGAAACAAATGTTCATCTGGAAATGCATCATCTACCAGAGTAGTATCAGTATCATGATGATTGATTCTTGACAAATAATCAGCTACGACATTTTTTTTTTAGGCTTATCCACTATGGTTATGTCAAATTCTTGTAGCAATAGTAACCATCTTGCTAACCTACTAGTTATAGCAGGTTTGTTCATGAGATATTACGAATTTCTGTTAATGTAATTGAATTAGATTCTTAGTACATTGATTTCTCATTACCTTAGATATATTTAGTCTTATATAGGAAAAATGGTGTGACTATCTTGTTCATAGACTAGAGTTTCTTCAAAACACATTGGAGTTATATAGAAATGGAAGGATTTCAACATCTATTGTAAATTTTTCATGCAATATCACATTTTAATGTGTCATAAAAGAGCTTCTTAGTAATTTAATTTTTTTGTTTTTCCATTGAATATGATCACACCATACATTTGTCTGGTTATAACATTCACATTATTTTCTTGGTTCAATTAAGCGAAATAACTGACTTTGCACTACTCTACTTCTATGTTCTTTGTTCAATTGTTATCATGCAATGGAATATATTTGCAACAAGGAAACTTTTTAAACTGTTTATGAGAAAATCAAGAGAGTGATATGATTAGAATAATTGCATTTACATTTTAGTTCTACAACTCCTTCAAATATGTTATATGCTGATATGAACATTTAAAATGCCCACTTATCAACAACTTGACATCCTTGGTCACTCAACCACCATTTGAAATATAAAAAAATGAAAAATGTGCAAATTATGCCACAAAATAAAATGTCACCTTAAGAATGTCTTAATCCTCTAAGTAAAACATTGAACTTAAATCATAAAGACCGAAGTCCATTCGAAAAAGAAAACTATTTTACCTAATCAATACAACCAAGTGTAAAAGTGAAGCTTGCCATCATACAAAAGTCTACTTTCTATACAACAAACAAAATGTCATTAGTAACATGTTAGTTTCTTGTACACCATCATCATCCTTTCAATCAACATCAATGCATACACTAGTCTCTTCTTCAAGAGGTTTGACAAAAATAGAAATACTACGTACTTCAAACAATAATTAATTTATATCACTCATGCAAAATGAACATGGACATAGGTAACCCTAGTTACACCACAACCTTTTGCATATAGGTTAGCTCCATCCTCACCTCATCCACATGCATGTGTCTAGATCTGTTCCACTCACACCTTCTCCATAAGCATACAATTCACTGGAAATTTTACCATATAAAAATTATCTTCAAGTCTGGGAAAAGAAGGTAGACCCAATTTTGACCCAAACTCAGACACTCCAAAATAGCTCAAAATACTCAAAATTATTACCTCAATACTGGGCAAGTTTCTAGCATGGTCTCACTACAAGTTCATCCATACAACATCTAGAAACTCACCCACAAATGAATAACTCAGCTCTAATTACACCTCATGGGTTTTTGATGTTTGAAATTAGTAATAGGATGCCACCTCTGTATGTATACATTCATTAAATGCTTGAAAGCATCTATTGGAGTAGTGTAATACCTTGTTGATCCATATAAGATGAGTCAAGCTTCTTGTGCACCTTAGGTCAATTTCTTTTACTATGAGCCTGTTGGGACTAAAAATTGCATGGTCAATTTTTAATACCATTGAAAAAATCAAGCCCTTAAATGCTTTTAAAATGCATATGTACCTAGTTGTACCTAGCTGTACCTTTGAAGTCCCAGAGGTGTCCAATGTTTCTAACACCTTTCATTCAGCCTGTATACCTATTCCATGAAGTTAAAACATCATTCTTAGCTATTTGGCGAAGTCCTGTTTTGAGCTAGTGTTAAATCTGCATTTTCACCTGTGTCAAATAGCGATAGGAGGCTATGTTTGCAACTGAATATCTTGCACCCAGAAATGTTTCGTGACTTTTCACTTTGGGAGTATCTATTTTCCATACTTAAGAGCCTATGTTTCAAATTTTGAGTCATTTCGAGTCTGTTTGACTAGGTTTTGAATCCCTCAAAGTTGGTAGTTTTTCATTTTCATGCTGATGCACTTTGCACACATTCTAGGAAGCCTTGTTTAACGTGCTATAACTTTTGACCAGTTGACCAAAATGTTAAATTTCCTTTTGAGTTGCATTGTAAACATAAGAGACATGTTATGTTTCAATTTTTAGCTCCTAAAAAATCCATTTGATTAGTTTTCAAACTCGATTCCAAACGCAATTTGTAACCTTTTATTGGTGTCAGCACTTGCAGATTGATTTGTACCCCCATTTGTGATTTTATATCTTGAGACTCGTGATTGGTAAAGTAAAATGGATTCTACCCCTGTCTTTTCCTCTAAAAATACTTTGAGTGTGTTAGTTTGTAAGTCTTGATGAATCCATATGCACACTTTTCTAGGTCCTTTCCATTTGCAAAAATTGATTTCTTGTCATTGTTCCAATTTGCAAAATCCAAGTAGCCTACTTTGAACGTCTACCATTTACGCCCCATGATTCATCATAAGCCCAAATTGTAGATCCATAATTTCCTCATGACAAAGAACCAACGCCCCAAATCTCATCTTCCCAAGTGTCCATTTGCCCAATTTTTTAGGCCAAATCCAAACATAGTTTATGGTATTCTGACATATTTTTGTGCAGGAAATTCTGAAGGGGCAAATTTCATGGTCAATATCTTTTGACCTCAAATTCCTCATGAGACAAGATCTGACACGGTAAAAGTAAGCAGAGCAAATATCTAGTGTGCAAATTTTCAAAGTCCGAACAGGTGTTTGGATTAGTTTTTAAGGGCAATCAACGAACCTCCTAACATCAAATTTGACTGCTTGTAGAAAGTGATAAAGTGATTTTGATTGAGGGTTTAATGATCAAATTTGATTCTGATCAGTCTGAGAAGGTGAGTAGATCAGTTTGTGATACAAGTTGTTCAGAAACAAATTTGGTGTCATCATTATATGTTTTGGTGTGAATATATATTTTCCTCAAATCTAGTTAAAAGCATATCAACTGGCTAGCAAGAAGGATCTTCCACATTTTTAGTAGAGAACTTTATGCTCAAGGCAGCGGAGATGGCCATCCAAAGGGACAACTATGTTAAGGAATATGCATCAAAGTTTGAAGAGGAAGTTTCTAGTCCTTTTTATGGTGAAGTTAAGCCTCACTATGACTAGCTGCATTCAATGACCTCTTCTCAAGGTATTTAGTGAAACAATTTACACGTTTTCCATGCTTGTGAAAATGAGGGAGCCTCCACAACATTGAAATAAATGAAGAGGGAAATCAACGCAAGGGGGATTTTCCATCTCCATGCCATCAAGAAAGAAAAAGTCGCAGCTTGCAGTAGGGGAGTGCCTTCTTCCCATTTCCACGCCCAATATTGGAGGGGTCAAACCCCATGTTGGAACACCATCCATGCATGCAAGAGGAACTCATTGCAAGGAAAGGTGCAAACTTCAAAAGCACTCACAAAATACAGAGCCTACGTTGATTAAAAGACAAGGGAAGTCCGCCAATGAGATGGGAAGCAACATGTTTAAGGAAATAGTCAAGTCATGTAAAAGACGCCTTACAGTCAGAACACATAAAAAAAAAGAGATCCCCATGTTTTGGACAAGGAGCTGGAACATCAACCCACATTTTTGAAGGTGTAGGACATCTATTTTCAAAGCATTCACACAGTAGAGGAGGCAAAACTCACACCAATGCAAAAAAGATTTTTGCGCTAAAGCATGAGTAGAGGAACAAACTCACATAGCTTAAAGAGGCTTGATTCCACATTGAAAATGGAAGACACAAAGGGCATCCAGTGCATTTTCAAAAGGAGGAGTACCAGACGCATTTAACAGAGCATTCACATAATGTAGAAACAAAGAAACAATCAAGAAGATTAAACACCATCAAAAAGAACACCTCACGCCATATTTGCAAGAAAGTCTCCATGCTAGTGAGAAAAAAGAGCAGAGGGCATAAAAAAAATAGGTTAGAACCTTAAATAAGTCACCTGTAGTCAATGGAGATGGATATAGAAAAGACAACATTTTAAAAAGTAAACTCGTGCCAGTGTTCAGGAAGAACTCCACGCTAAGACAGAGAACCGGTATATAAAAAAAGGGTTGCAACAACTAATTAACAAATGCCAGTCAATAGTAGGCAGAGAAGCTGTTCATGTCAATGAAAGTAGAAAATTCATATGAGTAAGAAACAAAGTCAGTAGCATGATTAAAGGAACCCATGTCCAAGCAAAAGTATAGAGTAGCCATAGTATGCATAGTTATATGTCCCACATTGCTTGTGGGATGATATTTTATAAGTTTAAATTGAAACCTTTGTAATAAGCATTGTGTCCAAATGACTTGGGTTTTTGAAAGTTGGACTTTAGAAAATTTTAAAAATTTTCAAAAATTTTAAAATTCAAAATTGCAGACCCTAAGTGTTCTAGCAGAGGAGTCTTTTTCAAACCAACTTTGGAGAGGTTTCTGGTAAGCAAAATAGGCAATGTTATATATCGTCGAAATCATGGAAGTCTAAATTTTTTGATTCTGAGGTTAGTTTCTACACAAGAATCCATCTGTTCAAGCTACATAGGGTTTTGTGTTAGTACTTATCTTGCAACCGAATTTAGATGACAAAGTTCAGATTTGATTCCTCGCGAAGTAATGACTTCAATGGGTTAAAGAGATAGTGAAAATGCAGTTGGGGTTACATTCACTCAGTAAAAATGAAGTTTTCACCAGTGTTTTCATGGGGCAATCAAATTTTTGGTGATTCAAAGAATTTCATCATTGAACTAGGATATTTGCAAGTTAGTTACAATGTAATGATGAAATAGAAAATTAGATCAAATGGTAGAGAGATGAAAGAGGTTTTCAGTTGCACAAGATGGGATTCCAAATGGACACTTATCATCTTCAGTTTTAATCTAGGAATTCATCTCTTTTCTATATTATTCTTTCTTTCTTCTATTTGAAGGGTTCCATTCTTTTGGAGAAAATTTGCACATTACTGTGATACCAAGGTCTTGGATCCAGTTCTGGTTGCATTCCCATGGCTATGACACCATTTTCCTTCAGTAAATTTCTCTCATGTGAACAGCAAGTGTAAAGATAATATAGATAGTTCTAAGATGTTAGGTTGTTTCATGTTTTGATTTCATGCACCTGAATGTATATTTTCAAAGAAAATGAATACATATGAGCAATAGTTTCACTAGCTTCATTCTGTTTCTTGTCTCCTGTCTCAGCAATCTGTAAGTCTTATGTGGTTTTGAAACAAAGATCTGAGACCCATTTGCATCCCTTTCAAGTTGTATGTTTGATGTATTTTGCTGTTGGACCAAAGGGCCAAGTAAATGCTTGATATGTTTAACAAGGTTTCTGGTTACTTGAGAAGGATATTTTGTAAGAATGAGATCTAAATGGACATTGATGTCTGAATCACAAGGTGATTAGATACATCTAATGTCTGGGTATACAAAATATGTCCTAATGTAACAGATGTATGTTTTCAATTCATGGAATTGCCTAATGGATTAGGCACTGATCAGAGATAGGATCATTAGGTTTTGCTGCATGTTTGAGGATTTGTTGAGCATCAACATCAATAATCAATGCTTTTCCCTTTCATGTTGAAGAGCTATAATAGAATGCCCTTACTCATCTTATGAGGTTCCTAGATATTCATTTAGCTACTGTAGATTGATGTTATTTCATGAGTTATCAGGAGAAATAATGGTTTTATCTGCTTCATATCAGATTCAGTGTATGCTTTGATAACTGGTACCATATAAAGAATCTATAGGTCTACCCACCTAGGTTTTGCAGAGCCTGAAGAAGAAGAAGGGTCTAGCCTTATAGTTGGCCTGGTGTCTAAATGGGCATGTTGAAAATGGGAGTTAGCTACCCCTAGATGTGTTGTGTTCTCATCAGGGTAATTGAAAACCGGTAACATTTTCAAACACCAACAAAACCTTCTAAAAATCATAGGTGAATTTGTTAAGCTTTTATTAGGATGTCTCATATGTAGATGTTAAAGAGATCCTTGTCAAAATGTAAAGATGGGTTAAACCCAATTGCACCCTTATATACACTCACATATCAACAGGTATCAAATAACTTGATATGGAATCAATTATGTAACTAACAATTTATTAGATGGTTATAATCATTTTACCACTTTTGAGCTAATATTTGAATGGCATAAACCTTGCAGTCTCAAGAGATTGCAAGCTTTAAAGAACTTGGGATTTTGTCAGCCCCTCAAAATTATTACAAGCATTTAAATTAGTTAGTAAAAATATGCACACCAAAATTATAGTAAAAATTTAAAAAATAGGAAGGGGTCCAAACACTGAATCCTATATCTTGTTAGTAATTGTTGAGCTAAGAAATTGGAAAACCATATTATAGTTGATTTTGAAGATTCAGTTTAACAAGACTGAGCACTTCCATATCTAACAAATATATGGTTCAACATATGTTTCTCTAATACCCTACCAATACTAATGAAATCAAGTTGAGAGATAGATTACACATGACAACCATTGTGGTTGGGGTTGCTAGACTCACTTATGAAGCCTCCAAATGTCAAAATTTTCCTAAGAAGCACTTGAAGATCAGCTCAAAAAAGGGATTGAATAGATCAAGGACAAACTTTACTGACATACATGTCTCATAAAGTGGTTAATCATCACTTGGTAGCATTCTGGGACCTACCAAATAGAATGAACATTAAATATCAAATATTTGTACAATGGTATGTTGGCTAATTAGGGAACATACAACTTTCCATTCTCATTAAGTCTTTTGCATAGTTTCTCGAGAGCTTTAGGTGAGTGTTGCATTGCATTTAGCTTCATGTTCCTTCACATGGCTCACAAAACTATTAAACCATAACAAAATGAATTTTACCAAGGGAAGAAAATAATATAGAGATCCAAAACATCAATGCCCATCCACTTTCCCAATCTCATTTTAAAAAAAATATTTTAGCAGGTCATCGTAATTGCAATGACCTAATCTCATAGAACATCATTGCACCAATAGCACTATCATCGCATACCCATCTCCATTGTAGTGGATAAATTTGATAGATTACTGCCACACACATGGCACTATTGTTGGATGTCATTGCACATGGGATAACCCTCTAAAATTGCAAGATGTCATACTTGTGACGGTTGCCTATTGCAATTACAACATCATGATACTGAACTCTTGGTCTCAAATTCTTCCAAATTATGATGCCTTTTGGAATCACACTAAGAATAGACAATTTTTTCATCATAATGTTCACTCCAAAAGTTTGACACTTGTCTAATAGAAGCCAATTCTTGATACTATAACTTAGGTGACAGGAAATCATCACAATTGTGACATCCTACCCTCACAATTCAGGCCCAAATGTAGTAGTGAGTGGATCAAATTAATGGAAATGGTATAAGATGTTAATTGCATCAATCTCTTGGTTTTAGGAAATGCAAAAGGAGGCACTAGTTACATATGAAATCTCAATTGATATGCATAGGACATCAAGTGGAGCTGAAAAATGTAACATGTTTGCATTTTTATTATAGGTCATTAATTAGGTATTTCAAGCTATAGATGATCACAAATATTGTAATTTTGACTCTTATAGCTGAGGGTAATGTCCACAATGTGTAAGAAAATAAAGACTTTTTACTTTCTCCCTTGTTGAGGACATTCTCTCAGTCATAACAACCAAACTTCTAACTTTTACAATGGTCTATAAATTTAAAAAACTTATAGACCTATCAAAATAATGTAAATGTGGTGGATTTTTTTACCTCCACCTACTATACATACATATGGAATGCAGCTACATGTGTATTCTTGATTTAGAGTGGTTGAATCTTATTTTGGATGGGAGGGAGAGAAGCCAAAGCCACATGGTTACTTTAGTGGCTAAAGACAATGATTCTTCACTATTTACAGTGTAGTTATATCATTGAGTTCCTTATTTTGACTATTGGTACATTTTGCATTTTGATGTTACTAAAAGTTTTGTGTTGTTTCCTTTATTGAAATGTTTCATTCCTTCATTCACTAAAATTGATCTCTACTAATTGCAACCATATTTGTAACATGCTGATCTTAGTCTTCTTAAAGTTGTTGTTATAACACTTGTTAGTTCGTAATTTTTTAGAGTCACCATTTTATTCTTTATTTTTAGTTCACTCTTGTTTTCAAATGTTAATGTTGAACCATCGCCTCTACCAAGAGTCAAATGTAATTTGAGGTAAGATTACATTTCAATCAATCATTCACAAACTTCATTCCTTCAATTCCTTCTTCTCCCAAGCTTATTGTTGACCAAGTTCAAACCTCAGGTTATCTTTGTAAACAATTTGGTTAAGGTAATTGTTGTTAGGATAAACCATGGACAGAAATAAAAAACTACATGCAAGTATAACCAATAACAAAAAAAATAATAGATCACACATAAATGAACACAAGGTACCAAGATTTAACATGGTTCACCCAATCCTTGGGCTACATCCACCAAATAGCAAGTTCGATCATATTACAATCCAGTGATTACAACCTAATTACAATCCGTAATCTCTTACATCTCAATACCACCACAAGAACCAATTTCACATCACAACATAATGAAAAATACCTAACCCTAAACCCTTTTATACAAGTATTAAACTACTTTAGGGTTATAACATGTCGGCCAACTATTTATGAAGTATGTACAGTACTTTCCTGATCAGTCACCATAATCTAACAATCTCCCACTTGGAGACTGATCTTGTACCAATACCACGACCATAGGGGCTCCCACTGGATCAAACCACTTTGGACTCTATTGTTATTTTATTCATGTTTGTCTAAAAGACCAATCGAAGCTGAAGAGGAGTTTAGCTTCTCCTGCATTACAACTTTTGTCAACATATCTATTGGATTGTCATTGGTATGTATCTTCTCCAGCTTTAATTTTCCATCCTCCAAAATTGATCGAATGAAATGGTACCGCAACTGTATGTGTTTGGTCTTAGAATGCAGAGCTGAATTCTTTGCAAGATGAATGGCACTCTGACTATTAGTGAACAAATAATTATCCTTCTAAGGATGTCCCAATTCTTCCAAGAAGAACTGAAGCCATATCATCTCCTTGGCTACCTCTGTAGTAGCAACATACTCTGCCTCTGTAGTAGATAGAGCATTAATCTTCTGTAACCTAGAAACCTAGCTCATGGCTGCCCCACCAATAATAAAGACATAACCTGTAGTACTCCACCTGGTATCAATATCCTCAGCCAAATTTGAGTCAAAATAGCCCTATAAATCAGTAGTAGAGCCCCCAAAGTGTAAACACTTATTGGATGTTCCTCTCAAATATCTGAGAATCCACTTGACAGCATTCCAATGCTCAAATTCTGGATGACTCATATACCTACTAATGACTCCCACTGCATGTACAATATCCGGCCTAGTGCATACCATAGCATACATCAAGCTTCCTATAGCTTAAGCATAGGGTACCTTGGACATCTTATCCTCCTCTTCCTGTGTCTTGGGGCACATCTCCTTAGTCAATTTCAAATGACCAAGTAAAGCTGTGCTGAAAGCTTTAGCATTCTCCATAGAGAAACATTGTAACACCTTCTCAACATAATTAGCCTGAGATAGCATCAAGGTTCTGTTCTTCCTATCTCTGCAAATCTTCATACCAAGGATTTGTTTTGCTACCCCCAAATCCTTCATAGAAAATGCATGTGCCAACTGGCATTTTGGCCCCTTAATATGATCCATGTTAGACCCAGCTACAAGCATATCATCAACATATAAACATAAAATAATGTAGCTATCATCATCCAACCTCTTAAAATGAACACAATAATCTGAATGACACCTGTTATATCCATGCTCATGCATAAACCTATCAAATTTCAGATACCATTGCCGAGGTGCTTGCTTCAATCCATATAAATTTTCTTCAATTTGCACACTAAGTTCTCCTTACCTTTGACCTCAAATCCCCATGGCTGGGCCATATATATTTCTTCATCCAAATCACCATGAAGAAAGTTTGTTTTAACATCCAACTGCTCTAAATGCAAATCTTCAATAGCCACAAGACTTAAAACAGTATGAATAGAAGTCATTTTAACAATAGGAGAAAATATCTCGTAAAAATCAATTCCCTTTTTTTGTGCAAATCCTTTTACAACTAACCTGGCCTTAAATCTTTTCTTACCTCCTTCCTCTTCTTTCAACCTATAAACCCACTTATTTTGTGAAGCTTTTTTACCTGCAAGCAACTTGCATAGATCTCATGTCTTATTTTGTAGCAAAGAGTCCATTTCATCTTTCATAGACTCCCACTGAATCTTAGTATCCACCTGCACAGCTTCATCATAACTTTCAGCTTCACTAGCATTAGTAAGTAAAATAGAATACAAAGAGGGAGAAAACTTTGTGGAGGTCTAATTTGCCTCATTGACCATCTAACATTTACTGGTGTGTGTGGTATTTGTTGTTACAGTTGTTGCACATCATGAGGAATGGCTGGAACATCAACTTTTGGAGTATCATCCAGCACTACATAATCATCTTCTTTCTTCTCATGTTGCTGCAACAAATCTTTGTACAACACTTTCTCATTGAATATGACATCCTGACTTCTAACAATTTTAAGATTTTCAAAATCCCAAAGCCTATAACCAAATTCATTAATGCCATATCCAACAAAGACACATTTCTTTGATTTAGCTTCTAGCTTGGTTCTATTTTCAGAGTCTATGTGAGCAAAAGCTTCACAACCGAAGGTCTTGAGAAAAGAATAACTCACTTCTTACTAATCCATGCTTCCTTTGGAATACCACAGCCCAAAGGAGTAGAGGGCCCTCTATTAATCTGTAGGACCAGAAAAAATGGGCTAAAAGCATAACATACTATGAGCAAATCATAAACTCAATAATCATACGTTAGCACCCACTAGTCTACCATGAAAGCCAAACTAAACGAAAGAAAGCAAACATAACCAAAAACTCCCTTTTCCATTTGTAGCTCCCATGTCCTTCTGTCTTCTCCAAATGATTGTAGCTCTAAAGTTGCCTATAGTGCACACAAAATTGAAGCAAAAGCCTATGATAGTGATAATGCCATGAGAATACTTGAAGTGTGATTTTATGTGAGAGAGAGAATGAAAAATGCAAATTAGTAGAGACTCAAAAACTCAAAGATTCAAGGACTCAAGACTTAAGCATTCTAGCCTGAAATGAGAGGAAGGGTGTCCATTTTATATTTTTCATGTAGGGTGAGAGCATTGGATTTGTCACCCATAGACATGTGATGTGGCAAGAGATTCCTATGATGCATATGACAGAATATGACAAAAGTAGGATTCTATGACACATGAGAGTCAAATTTGGCTAAATGTGGAAGAGATTCTATGACGCGTCATAAGATTCCTCAACCCACTTAAAGCCAAGAATTTATGACGAATAAGACAAATAGGGACATGCGTAAGAGGTAATAATATTTCCTATGACAAATATGACAGAATATGCCAAAAGTAAGATTCTATGACACATGCAAGTCAAATTTGGAAGAGAATCTATGACGTGTCATAAGATTCCTCAACCCACTTAAAGCCAAGAATCTATGACGAATAAGCCAAATAGGGACATGCGTAAGAGGTAATAATATTTGATTATGAAAAATCTCAGCCAAGTGTCAAAGGAGAATCCACGAGGTGTCACATCCAAGTGTCATGATGATGAAATATTTTATGGAATATTTGAATCAAAAATCCTTTTATTCCACATAATAAGAATTAGTAGAAAATGGAATTAATGATGAAAAATGGAACTTAGGAAATTAAGAATTTCCATGGTTTGCAGATGATGAATCAATTAATTAATTGAGGATGATAATTAGGAAGAATAATTAGAAGGAATAATAGAATTAAATAATGGGTTATTTAATCCTATAGAGAAAATTAGCAGATGATTGGCCAAATTGATTAAATGAATGTGACAGTATCCTTTGATGAAAATTTGATGATGATATAGATCAAATAAGATGATGACCAATAGATCAAAGCCATGATCAAATTGATTGATTGAAGTTGATAACATGCAAAGGAAACATGGCATGAATTGGTTGATATGTAACATTTAACCAACATTACAAATGCTATAAGATTGAAATTGATTGATAAGGTTTGATCATAATAACATCGACGAACATTGTCAATGTTATTAAAATGGTTGATGATGCCATGATCTGACATTGAAAGCCTCAACAATGTCAAAGATTGAATGACCTGAATGATAGTTTGACCCAGCACTGAGAGCCATGATAGTACTAAGGTCAGATTGATAAGATTGATAGGTTGATAGGTTTCCAAGGCACTAAAAGCCACAACAATACCTAGGAGTTGGATAAATGATGATTCATTTTGGATGTTTGATATGTTTTGGGTTGATTAGGATTGATTTCGAGTGATTCTGAGTTGATTTGGGGTGATTTCAAGTTGATTTGATATGATTTCAAGTTGATATGAAATTGATGTGAAAGAGGATACAAATGACAAAATATGGTCAATTTGGGAAAAAGATAAGAGTTAGTAGAATGAGAAAATGGGAAAAATTAGTATGAAGAAGTGATGAAGTTGTAGATGCGAACCATTTTTGAGCGTCTATATTTTGCCCCTCTTTGATACAATGTGATTTAGAGCGTTGTATCAAAGAATAACTTATGAGAAAACCACAACATGCCCCAGTAGGGATGATATATATGGGTGCCCCCTCAAGAAATTGACTAAGATAAGCATATGATAAGTCAATTTATCGAAAACAAGAACACAAAACCATAGCAATTGACGGATCACAAATCAGAGCTAAAATCAGAGCATGAGAGAAATCATCAAAAATTGTAGTATTTGATCAAAGATGATGAGACAAATGTCTAACTGAGGTTGAACTAGGTGGAAAGCCATAGAAAGTTGATTGATAGTGCAGGATGATGCAACAATGCTTGAATGCGCGATGAAGATGATTTGGTGAATTAGAAGACATGATCGTGGTGATGGAGAATGAGATGACGAAGAAAGATGAGATGAGGAGATGTTAGTATGATGGAAAGAATTTTGCTTCTAGAAAGTGCACTATATGTCAAATGGAGCTTTATTTTGATATGGCAAATGGAATGCAACGCATCATGGCATGAAGGGCCAAAGCGCAAATGCAAGCCTTTTGCATAAACAAGCACGATGCAGACAGAGAATGACCTTATCCTTTCTAAGGCATATGTACATGCCCCAGAGTCTCAAAGGTACATTGTAATAGACAAAAATAGAAAAAGATGACCATGAACCATCCCGGCCAGTCTCATAGATTAGTTTAATATCATCGAGTGGCATAGGAACATGATCAAAGAAAAACAAAGCAAAAAATAAATCACTCACTAAACAGTGTGAGCCAACAGCTATCCTTTCCCATTATTACTTTCTTTTTAGTGTTTTAGGTTTTTATATGGTGTTTGATAGGTTGATAATTTGATAGCACTGTTTGTGGATTTAGTTGATAAATTCATAGTGACTGGTTGGATTGATTGTTGGGTCACATTGATCAGATAGTGTGATTGTCTTGAAAGTGTAGTGCTTTGATTTTCAGTCTACAAAGTGCAAGTGTTTACTCAAAAGGGGTGGTTATCCACAGTGAGTATGTACAAGGTTAATTGCAAATTTTTGATGGATTTTGTGATTTTTATGGTTTTTGAGGATATTTGATGTTTTTGCATGACTAGTTTCTTCAGGACATTTTACGATTTTTAGTGATTTTTTTCAGGACATTTTATGAATTTTAGGGATTTTTTTCAAGACATGTTATGATTTTTAGTGATTTTTTCAGGACATTATGAGGATTTTAGTGATTTTTTTCAGGATATTCTATGATTTTTAGGGATTTTTTCAGGATCGTATTGGCATATACTAGTGTTAGCTCCAATCCGTTATGCCCCTAGTTCAAATTCAAACTTACGCACTACCTAGGTAATATGCCCCCAGACAGGACACAGACTATGTATAAAGGCCAATGACAGAGTGTGTATAGATTGGTAATGCTTGGTAAGATAACAAAGGACATTAACTAGTTTGTGAGCCATAATAAGGAACCAAGGGTGTCTTGCAATATGAAGGATATGATCAAGGAATGATAGAGGCTTTACCATATGGAATCCTGATAGATGGAGGAGCAATAACTGATTACACATGGTGCCTGTTTGCCAGGTTTTCACCATGGTACTTGCCCAAAGCACCTGTTTGCCAAGTTTTCACTTTTGGACAGAATTTTTCTCTTGACTCAAATTTTCGTGCCAAGATTCCTGTTTGCTAGGTTTTCATCAAGGCATCCTCTTTTTATTTTATTTTCATGACTTTTTACTATTTTTTTGATATTTTTTCAGGACTTTTAGATGAAATCAAGAATGTCACTGCCAAATGCTAAGAAGATATCTATTGTTGGTGCTACTAGCTGATGAGCTCTGGATCCATGACTGACCATAACTACGTCAGAGTTATTTTGAGTCTATAGCTAAAATTAAACCACTAGAAAGGCCTCGAGATATACCATCATATACCATATGTAAGACAATGTCTATCTCTTGCGAATCAAGGCATTTGATGATAATTGGGTCAATGGATGTATCATGTGGGATGTCACTGACGATGACATATGCAAAGGCTTGTTGGATAAAGGACTAATTTTTGTTATTGGACAAATTAGGTAGCTAGATTTGGGGATAAACAAAGGGATATAAGGGAGGGTTGGGAGGTTTGAGACCAATGACCTTCCGCATGAACGCTGACTGAGAGAGCTCCAAAAGACTTTGTGGCATGTTGAACACTAGAACACTATTATTCATGGCATCATATTTTTCATTTTGTATCCTTGGGAGCTGCTTAGCTTTTGATTTTTTATAGTCTAATGGCACCTTTTGATTTTCACCAAGAGACCTATGCTTGCAATTTCTTTCTCTTTTTGCTTTCTAACTAGAAGGTGGAGTGGACTCGCTAAAATATGCCAATGTGTTCTCTTTAGGAGAAACTACTTCTTTATGATCGTCAGTCATAATGCCTTCAAATTCTATTATAAGAGTGTCATCATCATCAAATTGATCAAAAATTGGTGGTCCACGTTGGTCCCAATCCAAAGGTTCAAGATAACTTGAGGAGATGTCATCATCAGTGTTGAATGGGCTTTGGTTGAAGGTAGATAGGTTCAATAATTCCTTGTTTTTGAGATCCAAGACCACTGTAGCCATCATAGCCTTGTTTCTGCATGATAGTAAACCCAAGTCCATACTTGCTAGGAGATATCAAAGTGGGTTCTCATTCTGCTTTTGCTTTCTCAATACATATAGATGTATTCTCATTAAATAGAAGTATAATTCTTTATACAAATGGGAGAAAGTGGTGACTCCCTAATGTGAGAAACTTGAGACATAAAGTATTCTCCAAACCCATTGTTTTCAATCTTCATCTTTTCCTTGGTTTTACTGAGCAGTATATCAGCATCCACATACTTAGAGGAACTTGTGGGTTGCGCTTCATTGTTTGTTGGGATTTGGAATGCAGTAGCATCTCTTAGATTAGCACAAAACAGGAAAGGATCTGGATCACCAGGGATGGTAACCTCTACATTGTGATAAGAGAACTTTAGACATTGATGATATGTAGAAGGGACTACTTTCATAGCATAAAGCCAAGGGCATCCTAGTATCATGTTGCAATTCATTTCGGTGTCTAGGACATGGAATAATGTGTCTTCAGTAGCTAGACCAACTCTAATAGGTAATGTGATGATGCCCTTGGAGAAGCATTCACCATCATCATAAGCTTTTATTGTGATTCTTTGAGAGGGATCCACATCATCTTCAAAATAACCCAAATTGTTGACAACCTTAAGAGTACAGATGTTCAGTCTTGCTCCTCCATCTATTAAGACATGTCTAACTTTGGCATTATGGATGAAGACTTCGAGATAAAGGGGATCATTATGGTTAGGTTTGTCCTTAGGAATATCTCGAGGTGAAAAAGTGATATTTTGTGATGCAGATAGGTTCCCAACCATGGCTTGGAACTGGGAAACATCAATGTTATCTGGGACTACTAACTCTTTAAGGGCTTGCTCCAAGATCTTTTGGTGTTGGGGGGATGCACGCAGGAGGTCCAAAATGGATATTTGTATAGGGGTTTTGCCAAGTTGTTCAACAAGGCTATGATCAGCTAAATTAGGAGCATTAAGTCTAGATGGGGGTACAAGTCTAGTAGAAGCAGTAGGTCTAGCTGGGGCTCCAGGTAGGGTAATCTTGCTACAATGTGTAGTGACAACACAACAAGGGTCTTCGACCTTCAATGTGAATGTAGATATGTGAAAGTGAGACCCATTAAATCAATTGATGGTGTAGTCATAGCCGGTACGTGTGTAATTCACATTACCTTGCGAGTTTGATTTTGAACTTAAGGGTTTCTCTTTGTCATGATTACCCAAAGGATATTTGAAAATAGTGTGATCAAAATTGGATGCTAATAGTGATGGATCAACTGTGATGACACCATCATCAATAAGGTCTTGTATTGCATGTTTCAGTTGGAAGCATGATGAAGTTTTGTGTCCTTTGGTGTGATGGTAATCATAATACTTTTTGTCATCCCACCAATCAGCTTTAGTCAATGGTTCATCTTTGATTGGGGGTAATTGTAGGAAGTTATTACTCAATAACTATTGTAATGCAGTCTCAAGTGGTATCCCCAATGGTGTGAATTTCCTGTCTTTGGTTCTAGGATGTCTTCGAGGTTTATCTTGTGTGGGAGTCTCAGTTTGTGGAGCTGATGTTTGATTAGAGGTTTGTGAATTTGTAGGGTTTACACCTTTCAAAGTAAATTGAGGTTGTGCTGTGCTAATTGTGTGAGCATCCACAATACCATCATTAGTCACATTCTTGTTTTTGGAGAAAAATTTTTCCTTGTCATTAGAGGAGTTGGTGTTTGTGTTTTCTTTGTTTATCTCGAGGACTCCTTTACAGATAAGAGCATCTTCAATACTAGCCCCTTTTTCATTAGTTTAGAAATGGTGCTTCGACTCTTGATTTTGAGTTCATACATTAAGTCTGGGACTAAGTTTTCAATGCACAATTTTACTTGTTGTTCTTTAGGGATGTCTAATGAACATTGACTAACTAAGCTTCTCCAACGCAGTAAGAATGTGATGAATGATTCTCCTATCTTATATTTAGTTGAGCACAAATCAAAAAGTGTCACCTCATTTGTGATGTTAAAGGCAAAGTGGGAGATAAACTTGTCTGCTAGTTCTGACCAAGATTTGATATTACCAGGAAGTTTGGAGTACCATTCAAGTGCAGGCCCACCTTTCTCACTCATTTGCCCAAGTCCGTTGTGCCATAGCACTGTATCAGAATTTACAATAGCTATTTGTTCTCCTTGGTCAACTACAACAATTGTTCCTGAACATTCATTTTTCTCTGAAACAATCAAAGTAGTAGGAACAATATGACCTGTACAAAGATATAAGGTGCCTAATTTCACATGTTTTGCTACTACAATGTAACCTTTCGACACCTTCCAATTTTTATCATTAAAAGTAACTACACAACCCTCATCACTGAGTTACCCAGCTGAAATTAAATTTGTACTCAGCCTTGGAACATGTCTTACCTCATGTAGTAGCCAATGATTCACATTCTGCAACTTAATCTTAATTTTTCCCTTTCCAACAATTTGACATGGTTCATTATCCCTCAAATAAACAAGCCCAAAATACCCTTGGACATAATCAATGAAATAACCTCTATGAGGTGTAGCATGAAATGAAGCACCAGAATCTAAAACCCATGAATCATCAACACTCACTAAAGACAGAAGCAAAGCATCCACTTTGGATTTGTTACTTACTACATTTGCCTCATTGTCTCCATCTAATTTATCTCCTTCATTTTTCTTTTGATTCCAACAATCTTTCTTTTTGTGACCTAGTTTCCCACAGTACCAGCAATCATTTGGTCCTCTCGATTGAGACCTACTCCCCTTTGACTTTCCTCTTGATTTCCCATGATTTCTAGAGTTACTTCCTCTTTTAGTCGTTCTAACCCTGCTTTGTGCATTCAAAGCACTTCCTGATGTAGATCCACCTAAGGGTTTCCTATGAGTTTCCTCACTCAAAACAACACCAATCACATCATCATATTTTAGGGTACTAGATCTAGGAATAGAATTACTCACCGCCATTACCAAGCCATTCCAGCTTTCAGGCAAAGAACACAAAATCAAGAGAGCCCTAATTTCTTCATCAAAAATGATACTCGCAGAAGATAACTAACTAGTAATAGTATTAAACTCATTTAAATGATCTACAATAGATCCACCTTTTGCCATTTTTATATTAAATAAATGCTTCATGAGAAATACCTTGTTTGAAGCGGAGGGCTTTTCATATAGTGTCGCTAGGGTTTTCATAAAATCTTCTGTCATCTTTTCTTTTGTAATATTAAATGCCACCGATGGTGCCAAACATAACCAAATTCTTTTGAGTGCCTTTCTATCCAAAAGATCCCATTTAGCCTCTGGCGTAGTTCCCTGATTCTTGTCTTTGCCTTCCAACAACTTCCATAAATCCTTCTGATATAGATAGTCTTCCATTTGCATCTTCCATAACTAGAAGTTCTGCCCATTGAACCTGTCAACCCTTAGCTTACCCTCATCTTCCATCACTCCCACTCAACCATGAGACTCCCACTTAACTGTGAGCCTTTCTTGCAAAGGATAACTAAAAGACAACCTCACTCTAATACCACTTGTTAGGACAAACCATAGATAGAAATAAAAAACTACATGCAAATATAACCAATAACAGAAAAAATAATAGATCACACAAAAATGAACACAAGGCACCAAGATTTAACCTAGCTCACCCAATCCCTGGGCTATGTCCACCAAACAACAAGTCTGATCTTATTACAATCCAGTGATTACAACCTAATTACAATCCATAATCCCTTACAATTCAATATCGCCACAAGAACCAATTTTGCATCACAACATAATGAAAACTACCCAACCCTAAACCCTTTTATACAAGTATTAAACTGCTTTAAGGTTATAACATGTCAGCCATATGTCGGCCATAATATGTCGGCTACCATGTCAGTCGAACCCCACTATTTATGAAGTATGTACAGTGCTTTCCTGATCAGTCACCATAATCTAACAATTGTAAGTGATTTATTTTTCTTTGATATGTCCTGAACCTCTTGTACCCCTTGTACAATTTGAACTAAATTTTAAAAGTTCAATTAGTTCATCATTTTGAACCATTTTTGGTTCTTCTGCAATATGGTTGATGGGCCCTATCTTTTTACTCCATAGAGTTTGATTCTTAGAAGATGCACTACAAATGGATGCCTTTTTGGGTCTAACATAGATCATGTGTGATGTCATTAATCACAAATGGTTAAAAAATCAAAGTAAGGTAATTACCAAATATAATGCTGAGAGTTATTTTTGAAGGGTAAAAGAGAAATTTGGCATGTGTGGAGGCAACATATCATTTAATTTTCTCACTTCATATTTATTGTCAGGTGCCACATTATCACATCCTCCTTTTTCTATGACATGTGTAATTAATTATGTCCTTCCCATCATTAATACCCTAATTTGCTATGAATTATATATGAGTGAAATTTCTCTTCTTTGAAGACATATTTTTCTTCAGTTGATTGAGTGTCGATAGCAAGAGTCTGAAGAAGGGAACTTTCTTTCTTAGTCATGATATTTCTTTTGTAGTCATGATAATTTTTTTTGTTTAGGTAATTCTTGATCCCTTTAATCCTTTTTCTTTCACCCATTAGTAGAAGAAATTGTGTTTGATTCTTTGAATTTCCAGCAACATGAGGGAATTTTAAAACATGAAGTCTACTCTACACATTTTTGGGATTACACACACTTTGTGTAGTAAATCTACTATTATATCAAACACAGATCTTTTAGGGATCGATCTAATTGGGTTAACAAAGAGATTGTGTGAGAAACTAGCATAGCCCTTCTCTACCAAAGTCTTAGATGCTAACTTTCTTATGGCCTCCACTTTCCCACAAATCTACCCATGTCTAAAGTTTATTCAGCAATGCATTCTAAGATATGATATACCTAGTGGAAATATTTTGAAGAAATATAAAAGCATATTGTTGAACATCTCTACTGAACTGTGTCCAAATTATTTTATCTTGAAGACAAAGAATTTCTAGATTTGAATCATGTGTTATCGCAGGCTAGATTTTTAGAAAAAAGTGGGTGTTTATAGAAATGCCATTGCAAAGAGCTAGATTGTAACCCCTTATAAAGGTGGCTCAAGGATACCCAAGATTCTCAAGAAAGGTCACATGACTCCTTAGGTTCAAAATTTCATGGTCCTATTGCATCAAATTTTTGGTTCCCTAGATGTGTCTTCCTTTGAGGAATGGATATAATTTTATATTCAAATTATTTTGAAAGGATCTCAATTTTTAGACTGAGGCAAATTGATTCCTAGTTCATTAAGAAGTTAGCTTAGAGGAGCTTTAAGTATGAAGAAAGATTTTTATATATCCTCCTATCTGACATATATGTTGGCTAGTACAAAAGATTTGTAGTATTTACCTCATGCAACCTGGGCAAAAAACATCACCCTATGTTGCATAGAGATAAAGTTTTTGAAAGTTTCAAAAATTTCATGACACTTTTTTACGAAAGTTGTACTTTGACATGAAATGTTCCCCTCACTGTAGGTTTTCTTTTGAATCTCTAAAAATTTTCCAAACCTTTGGTAGCATTTATATCCAATTACGCAAGTTTACCTACATGAGGGCAAGTGGTTTTGATGAAGAACCTTTGAGACTCCCAAGGTTTTCCCTTGATTGTTTCATATTGGGTGAATTATCTTGGCAACTAGTCTCAGCCATAAATAAATTTTCAATCGATGAAGCTTTTGATGTCTTTTTTCCACTCAACCTAGGTAAGGTAAGGTATAAGAGTATGGAGGATGCTATGTGCATAAGTTCAAATTTAATCAATTTCCATCTTGGCTGCTATCATGCTAGGTAGAACTAGCAAAGGGATAGCTCATAGTCTATTTGATTCTCATGTGAATTTTTTGCATGATCCTAGTTTTGAAAACTATTGGGAAGATTGTGCAAATGAGCTAGAAGTTTGGAGGAGAGATATAACAGGTTCATCATTTCCCAGATTAGACTTATCCATTTAAATTTAGATATTGATGTCTCTAGTATAAAAGAAGATATATCACATTTAATTAGCACTCACATAATAGAATCTTTAATTTCTAAAAAAGCAATTATTAATTGGGAGTTTGAAGAAGAGGATAACCTCCTTGAGAGAACAAAGATAGTGTTTTAGAGAACCAATTCTTAGGTAATAATGTAAAAGGCATAATGTGCTAATCATTACACTAATTCATGTTTTGATGTTCATTTCAAACTTGCAGGTAATACGAGGTTTGTAAGGATTAAAAAGGTGCAAAGCAATACCCCCTCTGGTGAAAAAGGCTTGTTCTAAGAGAAGAAGGAATATGGAAATTCCTATGGGATCAAGTGAAGCTATTCAGGTTGATAGTGAGCTTGACAGGGATTCTGGTGGCATCCTAATTGATAAACTTCAATGGATTCAGATGATAGTAGGAACTTCTCCATAGAGGATGGAGAACTTGAACACTAGTTAAAGATAAGGAACTTCAAAAGGCTTCGGATTCCACACCCAATTGGCTAGTGGTCTCGGTTAATAAGAAAATGAGCTTAGTCCCTATTTTCTTCCTTGTTGATGATGTCATGAGTAAGTACACTACTAGAGCCCCAAAATCTAAAAGGACTAAAAGTTCAGCTAGGATAGTGTTTGACCAAGAGACAAGTAACAACATTTCTAAAGTGCCAACTTACAACCCAAAAGATGACATTGGCACATTAGACCTGAGTAACTTTGACACCACTCATACCAATTTGGGGGTGATTAACCAAGAAAAAAAGGAACATTCGATGGAATTTTTTGCAAAAAAAATTATTCTACAATCACAAAAGGATGGTGTTGAGAAGAAGAGACTGAAGGCAAAAATCCATATAATGGTAAAATACATTAGATCATTAAAAGGGAAAGTGTTGCTACTAATGGTTCATCTTGGCTCACATTTTATCCCAATGCACCCAAAAATCAACAACTTATGGATGATTTGAAGAAGGGGAAAGCCATAATCTCTGTCATCCACAATTGGATTGATTGTGTGATAAATATGCTTACTAAGTGCATATGATACTTGCATAAGATTTTTACTCCTGCTAAAGAAATGATAGGTGAGGCTCCTATTCAGATGATGATATGGAAAGTGAAATTTGAAATATTTTCCACTATGGTTATGCAACTAGAAAATGTGGAGGAGCATGGCCCTCATAAATTCCTAGAGGAAAATTCTTTGTAGATGGTTGATGTAGGGCTGATCTTGTTGATCTTAGACTAGTTTTTAAAAGTGAGTGTCAACACACTTAAGCCATTTACTTAGTTCATGCCAAACTAGTAGTACATGTTGAGCACAACATGTAAATATTAGAACATGTTGAGTTGCAATGACTGTTGAATCACTCATGTTCTAAGTCACTCAAGTGATGAAGAGATAGACTATGTCGAGTGATTTAGGAGCTAAGTAAATAGTGGATGCCGAGAAATGCAAGTGTCGAGTTATAGTATATAGAATAGTGCATGTCGAGTATCAGAGACTTCATATGCTGAGTGACACAATTTTGACATAATTGTTTGTAATGGCACAAACAACTATGTAAACCATTTTTTAGCTGACTTAAGATTATATTTTAATATTCTTGAGATAAGGACAAATCTTTGTTTGAATTCCCTATGCAATTACATGTAACCAATTAGAAAATGGGAAGGATTAAATGAAAAAATGGATGAATCTTAGCCATAGATTCATACCTAACACTAAGCCACCTAAGTCTTCTTAAGGAGGAAAAATCCCTAAACTCTTTAGAGAAGAGAATGGTATTATATGAAATTTTAAAAAAATTGAAGGAGGGCACAAGATAGTTTGCATGTAGAGCATTCAAGGTGACTTAGAAGTTATGATGAAAGAGTGAATTGTAGAATCAGTTAGAGAAGAATAGAGGATAGAGAAAAGGATACAACATTCAGATGTCTAATGATGAGGGATCAAAAAGACATTATTTAGGGGTGATCTATTATAAGAAAGTAATGTTGTCATTATGTTGTATTTTTCATTAGTGATAACATTTATTCAATTCTATATGTCTACTGAGATCATCACTCAATCTACAGTTTATATTGAGCATTCAGTGGTTGCCATGTACTAAGCTTACAATGTTCACCAAATAGACAGTGGTCATTGAGCTTCATATTGTCTACTGAGTCATCAGCTTGTGTGATGAGAAGCCAGTTTTTGTCGAGTGATGGATGTGTAGTGTTTATCGAGTGGTAGCAAGGTAAACAAAGGATTCAATATCTATCGAGTGACACTATATCTATCGAGTCTCCAATGGTTACTGAGTTCCAAGCTACATTGTGTGATTAGTATGGATCGAGCTTCTACTTCTACCGAGTGCATGACAATGCCAAGTAATGCAATAGATGCCAACTATCAAAAGGTCACCAATTTAGCTTGAAGAGCTCGAGTTTTCTATTGATTGGTCACCTCAGTAATGTTCTATTTACTTGTATTTTAGCTAACCTTATAATTGTAATTATTGGAATGGTATATATGTAATGCATTGTATCATTTGAAATATATGGATGAATGTATCAAGGAAAGGACATGTAATGTTTGAGAAGAGTGAATGCAAATCAGCAACAAAATAGAGTATTTAGCAAGATCTTCTAGGAGCAAAAAAGACATATCAATCAAAAGAGGTGATCAATACTTTAAAGATCTATTCAACAAACAAGTTGTAAGTTAGTTCTACTATTTCATCCTGATAGGTGAATTAGTTTTTCAAAATCCTTTAACAGGGTAGAATTAACAGTCTTTGTAAAATCTCTTAACAGAGTGCATACTTCATTGTATGTTTGTAAAACCTCTAATAAGATGGACCTAATAGTCCAAATTTCTCTTAATAGGGTAGATCATTAGAAGTGGTCAATGTAAGCCCTAATAGGCCAACTCTATACTATAGTAGTGAAGTTTTGTGGGTATCATCCCCACCCTAGTTTTACTTTCTATTTAGAAGGTTTCTAGGTCACCAAAATACTTTGTTCATGGGTTATGAATGTTTATATTTCTCATGCATTAGATTAGATGAATGAATGGTGAATGGTTTATATTGCTAAATGTTGAATTGATTTAAATTTTTTGAGGTTATTGATTCACCCATCCCCTCTCAGTAACTTAGCTAGTCTTGATTATTTCCAACAAAGTAAGTGCCAACCATAGGATCTATGTTGAAACATTTTAATGGGTGATTTCAGTCAAATATTTTAACAAAGTAGTCCTAACAGGCTATATGAAATCCTTTAACAAGTTACTCAATTGTAAGTTGAAGTCCTCTAACAAGGCATGCTTCTAATAGGCTGTTGAAATCTTCTAAAAAAGTGAGACCTAAAAATCTTTGTAAGCCTTTAACAAGGTAGACCTTTCACAAGGTAGATCATGTTTCATGATCAAAATATTCTAACCTTCATCAAATGCATTTTATTACTATAGTAGTGAAGATTTGTGAGTGTCATCCCCACCCTAGTTTTCCCTTCTCACTTGGAGGGTTTCTAGGTAATCATATTTGGTGTTATGTGTATGAATGCTTACATGGCTATATGATTTAGATGTATATTCTTTACATGTTATTTTAGTTTACTTATTGAATGCATGTGATGAATGTATGGTGAAAAATTTATGGGTGCAAGGTTAAACTACTGATTCACCCCCTCTTCTCAGAAGTTTACCTTTCCTCTTGTAATTCCAACAATTGGTATCAGAGCCTTGTTCTCTAAAAGAGAAGCTTTGAAGCTTTGATGAAAGATCTTGAAATAGAAGTCTACAAGTTGGGAAAGACTATTGAAAACTAGGAGATTGAAATACATCTTATACTACATCAACTGAATGAAGCAAGACATGAACTAAAGAAATCCTTGAAGAGAAGGAAAGAGATTGCTATTGTAGAGAATGACATAGTATACAAAGAGATAGACACTACTAAGCTATTTTTAGATGGTGACTCCAATGATTTTGATGCAAAAATTGTAGATCTAATGGAAAAGAATAGAGTCCAAGATGAGGAAATCAGAAATTTCAAGATAGAACAAGAATCACAAGCTATATTACTATGACAGGTGACTGAAGAAAAGAAGAAATCTATGGAAGAAAAAGCCATGATTGAAGAAGATAAAAGAATTCTGGCCAACATATTGGAAGAGAATTCATAAGAGCTAACCAAGATTTCCAACATGCAATTGGATAATCTTAGTCAAATGAGGAATTCCAACTATGACTTGAATGTCAAGGACATTGAGATAACTACATTGAAGTTGCAAAATGAACAATTGCAGAGTGACCTAAAGAGAGAAAATGAATTCGCTAAAAATTTCAACAAGCCAAATGAAGCCATCAAATACTTCGAGAAATTATTGAGATTCCCTAGATCCAAAAATGATACATTAGGACTGGGCTACACAAGCATTGAAGAAGGAGAATCATTCAAAGATGTAGAAGAAAGAAACACCAAAAGTAAGAACTCCAAACCTACTTGTTATAATTGTGGTAAGAAAGGACATACTGCTAATGTGTGCAGGAACAAGACTACAAATCAAAATTTCAAGCCTAAGAACATGACTCATTATCATAAGCGCAACAAGCAAGATCATTATGCACATGAATGTAGAACTAGGACCATGCATACACAAATATTTGAAGGATATTGCTACAATTTTTAGAAGTATGGACATAGATTTTTTGAATGCAAATCCAAATCCATGTGGTCATCAAACAACCCAACAAAGATAAGAAACAATGGGAACTCTTATAATTGGGATTATAATACAAGATATAGCTATTGTTATTGTTAAGAATATGGACATGTTCCTAAGAATTGTATTAAGCAACACTTCACTGGAAATTACAAAAGATGTTTAAGTCAAACTACATGCTTTAGCTATTTGAAGACTGGTCACATCAGTAAATATTGTCCAACTAGGTCAAAGGCACCAAGTTGTGAATTTGATAAAAGTAAAGACAAAGAAAATGTTGAACCCATCAGAGATGAGATGAACAAGACATGGAAAAATAAAAGATGTTTGCGGCACATCAAATGGAGAAGGGATCACTTCACCCAATTGGTCAGGTGATCACACCTCATCAAACTAGGCAAACAAAAGGTATTTGGGACTGATATTTAAAGGTTATATCATTCATCAGTTCCAAAAGGAGATAGTACTAAAAAGAATACATTAGTATGAATAAATATGCAAGATGTTATTAGAAATTCAAGAGAAACCTTTAAGTTTTCCATGTTTTTATTGAGTATGAAAAGTTTCCTATATGTGTCGAGTGGAATGTTAGTTGATGTCGAGCTCGTAGTAGTTGTCGAGTGATGGAAATATCAATGGATGCCAAGTGAACCCAAAATTGGTTATTGTTGAGATTATAGTTGTGTAAGAACTTATCATTAAATGCAAGGTTTTCAAATGGTATATGATTGATTTCAGCTCATTTTTCATCATTTTGGAATCGAGAAAGAGCGAGAAGAGCTAGAAGTGACCTAGAAATTCATCAGAAGTGATTGCAGAAGATTTGTGTAGTGATTCATTGCGAGTTTGTTAGATTCTTTAAGGTATTTATCAAGATCCAAGCTATGCAGTTTAAATTAATATAAATCCCAACTTGTCACAATGGCATCAAGTTTGAAAAAATTTGAAGGATAGGAAGTTTTAAATGTTTAGATAGTTAGTAATGAAATTAAGCAGCTTGTATTTAAAGCCATTCCTGAAATTGCTTATAAACAAGATCCTTCTAGCGCATTGTCTATGATCCTACCAAATGTAATAATGGTGCAAGATGTGAGGAAATGCTACAATTGCAAGATAGGAAGCATTGGTGACATGGAAATAAGAGGTGCATACAATAGGTTGTCTGAAAATAACGTTTTGAAATAAGAATTCAAAATTGTTGAGAAAAAGGGTTTAACATGAGCCCTAGATTTTACTAATTTATTTAAAATGGAGTGGATAAGAATTGTGCTAGGCTGAACTCATGATGGTTCCTTGTGGCTAGAAGGAGGACCAATCAAAATAACTAAGACAATAATTTATAGGGTTACTAGCTACCCAACCTTAGATCGGCCTAAGACACTCAGAAGTGATTCCAAGGAAATGATTGAGAAGAATACTAGAGTAGATTGGAATAAGGGAGGTATGACTATAGATACAATCACAAATCCTCTTATAAATTTTGTTGTAAGGGCAATCTCACATAAATTCTATCAATCTAGTAGATTGAATAGTGTACCCTGCATAGCTTTAGATGTTTGTTATAAAATTGTTAAGAAAGATCATACATGTGATCTAGCAAAACTTCAAATACAAAAACTCATGGAGAACCTTGGAGAAATAAGGAAAACCAAGAGTGCATAATGCAAGTTTGGTTTTATACTAGTTTGTATATTATTTTATGTATAGAGCACATTTCCCTCATGTGGAACAGTAGGATGGAAGACTAACAAATTAGTTGTATTATAGATAGGTGAATACATTGAGCAACTAGGAGAAAACTTTGAATCCTTAATGACTAGCTAGTATGAAGATTTCAAGAAGTCAATGAAGCAGAGACTCCTAATACCAGTTTCCTTAGTTGAGAAACATTATAATGATGTATGTTTTCTTGTTGATGCTAAGTACACATTTTTGCAAGCTACCACACCAAGGGTAAGATGGTTGAGACCCTTAGGATATGAGGTAAATGTAGATGAAGCATCAATAGCCATAACAACTCTACTTCTAGAAGAAGTAGATAAGACTGCAAAAATTTTTGGAAATTATGAGATAGTAAAATCAAAGATTGTCATGGAATTGAAGACTACCTCTACAAGCAAGAAGAAGGACAAGCTAGTAAATAATTTTAAAGAAAAATTTGGAGAGGGTGTCGAGGAGGAAGAGGAAGAAGAAGAAGAAGAGGAAGAAGAGGAAAAAGAAACTCAAGCTCAAGAACCTCTAGCATTGACACAAGACATGGGAGAAGATAATGAAGAGGAGGAGACTAAATTTTTCAAGGGAGAAGAAGCCAAGGAAGCACCTACTCCTGCCAAGAAAAAGAAAAGAAAGGAAAAGGCACAACTAGTGGAAAGGACCAAGAAACTTGTCAAACTAAGTGAGCCAAAGCCCACTGCACCTACAACTAGAGCCAACACACATGCTACAACACAAAAGGCTAAAGAAAATTCAAAGCAGACATAGTAAGGAGGATAAGAATAGAAGAGATAGAGAAAGAAGCATGTGGCTCAACAAAATTTAGATGAAGAGAAGATAGAATCAGATGACAATAATCAATTCAAGGTGGTGAGTCACAATCCTCTCTCAGATCTTGAAAATCTATGTGAAAATGTTAAAAACAATTTTGATTTATCAAGTTTTAGTCATGTTGATTTTGATAAATAGGGTAAAGAAGAGAAAATTCAAGTAGAAGAGGCATTATATGCCATGATGTCAAAGTTTAAAACAACACCACTAGAATTTTCCAACTCAGTACCAAAAAGTCTCTATGACATAGTTGAGCAAAAATGTCGTTATTGTCTAAATTTTGAAAGACAAATCAAGGAAACATCATTAGCCCAAGTAATGTATGACTTGACTAAGGGAAAAATTTCCAAGGTAGTAAAGAAATATGCAGTTAGGTTCACACATAAATACAGATCATTTAGCATTCTCCAAAATAATATTGAAGATGTTGTTAAGAAATCAACACAAATATGGAAACTCATTTATGGGTTAACCATTGTCAAGAAAGGAGAAGTTGACCCTTCAAAGGGTAAAGATGATGATAAGGAAGATGATGACAAAGATAACATAGTTGGAGGAGAGATAGAAAAGCAAGAAGATGACAAAGAAACAACCAAGCAACAAGAAGAAGAATAGAGTGTACATGACACACAATTGCCAAGTGCCAGTCCTCCCCATGACACAACTGAAACTACTATAACAATAACTGTCAAGGATGTCTTTGATCCATTGAATCAAAAAATCAATCCTCTTACTGTATAAGATTTATTAAAAAATTAGATCAATCTACATTACAAGCCAAACTATGTTGCAATCCAGTTTTGGTTAGTATAGAAGAACTACAAAAGGAAGTAACTAATGTCACAAGGTAAAAGGTGAATACACAAGAACTACATTCCATCATCCCTTTTGTTACTAATTTACAACCTTTGATCAAATGATAGTAGATACATCTACCAAGCTTGATACAATTGTCAAGAAAATAGTAGAAGAGAAAGACATCACTACAAGACAACAGGAGGAAACAAGACAGATAGATTCATATGTACCTACAACACAAGAACAAGGTGTAAGCTAAGTCATAGTGATAGACCAAGGCAAGCCTAAAGAGATAGAACCAAAGGCTAAAAAACAAGTGGCCATCCAAGCACTGGTAGCTTTACCAACATCTGGCACTCCTTCTACACAAACTCTTCAGAAGCTATGCATAGATGCTACTCCATTACAGATCTTAGTGCCAAGTCCAAGCTCGTTAAAGGATGAAAAGGTAATGCATTATGAAGATATAAGCCTTGATGAAGAAATTATTATTCCAAAGTATGATTATGATACTATGATATTGGAACAAATAGGCATTTTATAGCAAGCCTTAGAAAGGAAAAAGCATCAAGAAATGCTTAGGAGAGAATGCAGGTAGAAGCAAGCACTTCAATATATTAAGGACATCTTTCTAGATGCATTTAGTTTGCCAACTCCTGAAGAGACCAAGCCACTAATAAAACAACTGAAAAATATAGTGGAGAAAGTTAGTAATGAAGACCTTGATGCAAATGGAAAACTATTAGAATGGTTAGAAAAGAAGTTTAAAAGCAAGGTAAATGAGAAAATATCTACTGAGATAGCATTACAAAAAGTTGCATTGGCAACTAAAGTTGAGGATGTGAAGAACATACTTGAGAATATATTCTCATTGTAAACAAAACTGTGTAATCCTACACTCTTTACCCAAGAGACCAGAAGTCACATTTTGAGTTTGCAATGTCAAATATCTACATCAGGTGCAAGACTACCAAAAAATATAGTTTAGATTGAGAAGCATTTGAGGATATTTCTTCAAACACAGAGTTAGTTAGTTGTCTTAACAGCAAATGAGGCTAACATTAGAGCCAAATTGACAAGCATACAAGCTACCCTCACCCTACACATGGAAATATTGCACAAGTAGCTAGGTTATATCAAAACTCTACTGAAGAAAGACCCTAATATTTCTACTTTAGATGGTCTAGTACACCTTTCTACTAAGCTTGAACTCCAAATAAGTCATTGGATGTTGCATGTGATAACTGGGATGTAGCTCTCAAGATAATAATGGATGTCCACAAATCCTTTTTGGACAAACACACAATAGGTGTATAGCCCATTTGACATAAGTTTCAAAAATGGGGAGAGAATAATACTATGAGAGAAAGACAAGAAAGAGGGAGCATAGCAACAAGGAGAATAAGAAAAAGGGGGAGATATATCATTGGGGAGATATACATTTTTGGGGGAGAAAGTAGCAAAATAGGGAGAAATATTAGCTAAGGGAGAGCATATCAGATGAGATAATATCAGTAACATAGCACATTAAAGTCAAAGAGTATCAGAAAAGACACATTTACTCAAAGGGAACATAGAATTTTGGATAAATTATAGACATATTAACTTAGGGGGAGTTATCAAATTTTGAGGTATACAAGTTAGTGCAACATTTAAAAATTTTGAAGTTTTGTATAAGCCAAATCATGGATATGTTATGCTCAAGATATTAAAGAATGATAATGTATATTAAAGTGTTTTTGACACTCATGTCAAAGGGGGAGATTGTTGATCTCATATTGGTTTTGACAAGTGAGTGTCAATACACTTAAGCCGTTTACATAATTCATGCCAAACTAAAAATACATGTTCAGCACAACATGTAAATATTAGACCATGTTGAGTTGGAATGAGTGTCAAGTGACTCATGTGCCAAGTCACTAAAGTGTCAAGTAGATAGACCATGCCGAGTGATTCAAAATTCAAGTAAACAATGGATGCTAAGAAATGCAGGTGTTGACTCATAGTATACAAAATAGTGCATGCTAAGTATCAGAGACTTCATATGCCGAGTGACACAATTTTGAAATATTTGTCTATAATGGCACAAAAAAACTATGTAAACTATTTTTTAGCTAACTTAAGATTATATTTTAATATTCTAGAGAAAAGGATGAATCTCTATTTGGATTCCCTATGCAATTACATGCAACCAATCAAAAAATGGGAAGGATTAAGTGGAAAAATGGATGAATCTTAGCCATAGATTCATACCTAACCCTAAGCCACCTAAGTCTTCTTAAGGAGGATGAAGCCCTAAACTCTTTAGAGAAGAGAATGGTATGATATGGAATGTTTAAGGAATTGAAGGAGTGAACAAGATAGTTTGCATGTAGAGCATTGAAGGTGACTTTGAAGTTATGAAGAAAGAGTGAATTGCAAAATTAGTTAGAGAAGAATAGAGGATAGAGAAAAGGATATAGCATTGAGACTTTTGATCATGAAGGATCAAAAAGACATTGTTTAGAGGTGATACTTTATCATGCAAGCAAGTGCCAATCATAGGATCTATGCTAAGACATTTTAACAGGTGATTTCAGTCAAATCTCTTAACAAAGTAGTCCTAACAGGCTGTATGAAATCCTTTAATAGGGTGCTTACTTAGTTGTAAGTTGAAGTCCTCTAACAAGGCACACTTCTAACAGAGTGTTGAAATCCTCTAACAAGGTGAGACCTAACAGTCTTTGTAAGCCTTTAACAGGGTAGACCTTTCACAAGGTAGATCATGTTTCATAATCAAAATATTCTAACCTTCATTACATAAACTTTATTAGTATAGTAGTGAATATTTTTGGGTTTCATCCCCACCCAAGTTTTACCTTCTCTCTTGGAGAGTTTCTAGGTAATCATATATGGTGTTATGTGTATGAATGCTTACATGGTTATATGATTTAGATGTATATGCTTTACATGTTATTTTGGTTTAATTATTGAATGCATGTGATAAATGTATGGTGAAAATTTTATGGGTCCAAGGTTAAAATATTGATTTAGCCCCCCTCAGAAGTGTACCTTTCCTCATGTAATTCCAACAGATCTATATATTGCGAAAGAACATAGCTTGGTAGGTCTCTAATTATGGTTTGACCATTTGTTGTATATAGTATTTTGTGAGGGAAATCAAAACTATTCAAGATGGCATGAGTAAAAACCTACAAACTATCAATTCAATCTCATTGGCACCTTTCAAAGAAGGAGGTTTAGATATAGAAACAATGGTTAAGAAATATGAAGAACCACTATATGCAATAAAAAATGGAACTGACTTGACCATGGTAGACCTTACCAAGCTTGATAAAGTTGAAACTATGGTTAGCATGTGCAGCCAGTAGCTCCCAAAATACTTAGACACTGTCACTAGAATGAAACAGGATAGGAACACATGGAAGAATTTCCTATAGAGCTTAAAGAGCCTGAAAAAGAATGCCATGTCAGAATTCATCAGTGCATATTGAGTCTGGAAATTGGTGCAAGGACCTCCTACTCAAGATGATGATGAGGAAGAAGAAGATCCACTAAAGAAGCATGATGATGATTCTCTCTAGAGAATCTTTACTTTATGGTCTTTTCATTTTCAAGTTTTAAATGAGTTGCTTCAACGGTTTGCATACCCATTAAAGACTCAGTTATTTTAATTATTTTTAAATTGTCTGAGAATCAGGTTTTGATGGAGATTCTTGGACATCACTTTATTTAAACTAGGAACTCTATAGTGTTAGGGGTTGGTAGTTTTTGATGGATATCATACTATGAAATTTTACCTAAGTTTTAATAGTAATGAAAATGTTTTAAATTTTCCAACATTGTATCTAAACAAGATTTCTCTTTTTGGAATGGGAAAGATCTAATTATTCAAAGATTATATGCTTTGGATTGTTTATTGTTGATTTAGTATTGAATCAATAGCAAACTATTTAAATCTCTTCCTGGTGTTGGATAATATATTGAGTATATGTTAGATAAGTTATTTTTTTTGTATGCTCTTATGAGAAGTGGCTGACAGAGAAACTGTATGTTCTCTCTATTTTATTCTTTCTTGTTTATTTAATTATTTTTTATCTGATTATCCCTCTATCCAAGAATAGATGGGAAGCCTTTCTACTTTCTGGTTAAACATAATTCTCATTTAAAAGGATATTTTGATTGAATATCTAATAAGGGAACTGAAACTTACCAAAATTCAGAGAGGAATTAAGGAAGTTAAGATTCCTCAACTATTGAAAATTTGTATTTGTCTTGTAAATCTACGTATAGAAGTTCTTAATTATTTATTTTTATTAAAACACAAATATTTACACCAAAAAAAATATAAATCCTAATATGCATATACCACACTCACCAATGCAACAAAATTGGAACATATCTTGAAACTTTTCAACATCTTTTGTAACACTAACTAATCATGATTCCATTGTATTTGGTTGCATGGTATTGAGAAACAAAATTGAATGATAAATTGAGGTTTTCAGGTAAAGAAAGCATCTCTCTATCATTTGTGGGTAATTCTAGGTAAGGACTCAATCTATTTATGGTTTGAATCTAGAAGGAAAGTATCGATGACAATGTTTTTTTTAACGTTCCTACATAATGTTTTTTTGTTACATGTTTGGTTTTGAATGAGGGACATTATTTACCTATAATTCTCTTGCTAATGAATTTCTATCTTTGTAAATTTTTCTATTTCTAAACCATATCCAAACCATTCTCTTTTTAGAATGTGTACCTCTTTAGTGGTTAGCATATATAGGTAATTGGTTTTCTACATTTAGAACCTTTCTTTTCTTTTCATAGTCATCATTTTAGCCTAGAAAAATACAAAAACATAGCTTGCATATCTTAAGGAATTATTTTCTGAATTAAAAGGAACATTTTTGATAGGTCATTCCTTTAGTGATCATACATATTGTCTTGATTTCTCAAACATAATTTATATTCACTCACCTTGGATTAGACACCTTACATTTATCTTTGACTAACATTCTTATCACCTATTTGTCCTATCTTTTTGAAATCGGAAAAATCCACAATCTTATAAAACTAGTCAATCTTCTATCAAATGTAGGCAGTCAGAGATAATACTTAGGAGTATGGTTGATTTTCAAGATTTTGAGGAATTTCAACGAACCCCAACATGATGCTTTTGATGCTATTAAGCTCTAAAAAATATTTATTCTTTTTCATGATAGAGACCAGATGTTCCACATTCTCAGTCTAGTCTTAGCACAGGTGAGATTTGTTTTGATAATTCGCCATCCAATAAGAAATCATAACAATAATATTCAATTAATTTCTTGGTAGTGTTCTAAAATTACCAACCAGATCAATGTGTAAGTCGAGTGTATGGGGAAAGTTGACTTTGGATCATACCTTTGTAAATGCTCTCCATTAAAATTGTCCATGAATCCTCTCTGTATAAGAGTGTGCAATGGTATTATAATCTCAATCATTATAGATTAAACTAAATTTTTGTGGATGAATGAGTCATAATCTTTACTATATAACTTACTAGAAGAATTTTTTATTTTAAGTAATCACAACTAGATTTGATAACCCTTTTTTTATATACATTCTTCATTACCACTACAATCCTAATTAGAATGTCTTTAAACTCTCTATGGATTTATGATGTATTATATAAAATGAGATTGTATAAATACATAGCCTATTTTATTTCATTGATAGCTTTTCATTCAGCCAAGCTTATCACTCATGAGAATACTTTGTTTGTATCTAATAAAATGTACTTTTCCTAATACGTTCATAACACAACACACTTTGCAACTTTTTGTTACTATATAAATTCAAATCTAAAGATTTTCTTTAGAAATAATTTATTTGTTGTAGTTTTCTTGCCTCTTTCTTCTTTCATTATAAATATTTAATATTTTAAATTAATATAATATTTTTCAAAAAAAAAATTAAAATTGAAATCAACATTTAAAAGGTATAATTGGGAATTGTACCTTTGTATACACTAGGAATGCCAAAATGATGTACAAACTTAATTACGAAAAATTTGGTTGATTATCTATATACATTTTTTAAAGTGTATTTTGTTTAAGTATCAAAAAATTTCATGGAGAAATGATAGTTTCAAAACAACTATACATTTAGGGAAAAAAAAGAGAGAAAAAATAAAACTATCATTAAAAAGTCAGAGAGAGAGAGAGAGAGAGAGAACAAATATATTGTAAAGAGAGATGTGTGTTGAATAAGAGGGAAATCTAGATAGATACTGGTAGAGAGGGACGGAGTGATATTTATAGTGTCGATATGAAAAAATGATAATATTTGAAATATCCATGGACAAGCCAACCACAAAATCCTAACACACCATTTAAACTATATGCCTAATTACACCATTAAGGTCATTAAGACAAAGTGCATATTAAAACATGGAAAATAAACCAAATAAGGCACACCCTCAATGAAGCTTTCAATGGTTTTTTCTTTCTTCTCCAAATGTTGATATATTGCTCCTATATTGACAAAGTGCACCTAGAATGAAAGTAGTTATGATAGGATGATAATGAGAATACTCAAAGTTGTGGTTTTCAAAAATAAGGGTTTTGAGTCCAATTTATAGAGTTTTCGGACTTGAATTAATGAGTGAGATTAAAACTCAATCAAAATTTGCCATCACATTTAGAAATTGGAAATTGGAAATGGATATTATTACAACAAATTGAAGTTATGTATTTAGAAAATGATAAGTTATGACAAAAATAAATGCACATTTAGAAGTGCATAAATTAAGACGAATTATTGAAGCTAAATTATTTATGATTCTTATAAATTTTTTATTTTTTCACAAAAAAAGGATATCATCAAAAATTCAATGATTTTTTATCAATTTATCAATGATAGTTATCATCGATGACATGGAAACGTCATCAAAATCTCATAGGATTTCGATGAACTTTGGTCCATGTTTCGACAAGGTCAGTCATTGATGGCATGGAAAGCTCATCAAAAACCACCCCTAAGCATCAAAGTTTCAATGTCTACTCGTTATGGTCTAATGCCACCTGCTTGTAAGAGATTGGGCTAATTTTTTATGAGGTTTTTTGTCAATAAATGGACAACCCTATCTTTCATCAAAATTTCAAAGGAATTATGATGAAATATTTTGACCATTGGTTGTCAAAGAATGAACCAACCCTCATCAAAAAATAGGTCCAAATTTACTAGTGATTCTACTCAGAGTACTCATCAATTTTAATATTTGCACTTTCTATCATCTTTTTTTTCTTTTTATTAAAGCCCTTGTAATTTTTTCTCTTAGTGAAATAGCTTATGAATATTGTTTCATCACCTCTTGAAGTAAATTTGGTTGAACAATCATCTCTTTTGATGTAACATATGCTTCTAAATACTTTGAAATAAGTTAGTTCATATGGTGTTTTATTCATAAATTTCTTCAATTGCATATAGTTTAATGTATAAACTATTGTAGTCACATCTTATCTTCAAAATGTTTGAGCAACATTAGTGTTCTTGCACAATCAATGGTTGGCATGTTTGTTCTTTCAACAATTTCATTTTGCTGAGGTGTCCTTGGCGCTGACATTTTCCTTCTAATTCCATGTTCCTCACAATATGCAATGAATTTAAGTGAAGTGAACTCGCCTCCTCTATATAATCTCAAACATTAAATCTTCTTACTAGTTTTCATTTCTATTAGAGTTTTAGGTGACTCTACAACACCCCCAGGATCAAATGAAAGACCAAGAAAACTTCCACAAGAGATTGGCAAGACAATTGCATGAAGATGCAAGAATGCTATTATTGATATGGACTTGATTGGCATCCAATGGAGTGATTTAAAATGTACATAATAGGCCTCCTTATATAAGAGAGATGATAAGAGACAATGATAAGGAGAAGATAAGTTATCACCCACACAAGGTGGAATCACATGTCCACCAAAGTTGGATCATCCTCCATTATGCAATGAAGTATGTGTGATGATAAGGATGATAATATGATATGTGAACTAAAGATGGAATGAGATGACAACTATGACCACCTAGAGTGAAATTCTCCTACACCATGTGTTTAATTGAGGTTCAAACTCCTAAGTATCTCAATCACAAACTACTATGTAATGCATTATCCTAAGTAAGCTTAAGTAAGTGTAATTAGTGAATATTTAATTATACTAATAGTTTCTACTATGGTTGTGATCAAGATATTGAACATGTAGAATGCTTTTGATTTACACTTTAGAAATACAACACACATCATCCTAGAGAAATCATCTACAAATAGCATGAAATACCTATCTCCATGATAACTCTGAGTTTCTATGGAACCACATACATCTATATGAACTATGTTCAGAATACCTTCACAAGTGTAACTTTTACCGATAAAGCCAGAATTGGTTAGCTTTCCAAGCTAACACTCTTTGCACATTACATTATCTAGTTTCTATAGATTTTGAAATCCTCTCACTACTTCCATTTTACTCACTTTGACATGATTATAAAAGTTGACATGATAGAACATTTTATGTCACAACCAAAAATCCTCAATCTTAGCAATTGACAACTTCTAACAATAGAATTCAATTAGAATTAGTTAGCTCTAGTGTATTCACCAGTATCAATCATATCTTCTGATTTCCAAGGATCTTGCACATTCCTTTTTTGAACTCCAATTTGTATCCTTGTTTATTTAACTAGGAAACACTTAATAGATTAGATTTGAATCCTTCAAAATATTAAACATCTTCACATTATATTTTATCATTCAAAACAATAGTACCTTTACCTTTCACTACAAAATGATTTTTTTTTCCAAATTTTGGTTGTTCTCCATCACATTCTTCCATTCAGATGAACTTTCTCTTATTAGCAGTCATGTGACAAGAATAAAAACTGACAATTATCCATTCTTCATTACTTTTCATGCTAGAGATCAAATCTTTTTTTATCAACCTCAGTAAGATCTTCCTTGAATGCAAAAAATACAATCTCTCCTTCTTCTTTTCCATTAGACTCTTCCTCAGTAAAACATTCTTCTATAATGTAGCATGTCTTCTTGATATCCTTTGGTTTCTTTTCCTTATCCTTGTTGTTAGTGTAGTTTTTTATTTTTCCTATTTTGCTAGGTTTTTCCTACACTTTTACTAATCTCACTTAGGTTAATAAAGCATGTCTTATTAGGTGAATGGTTGTGAGGTGTCACCTTCCTACATGTGAACATCCATTAGCTATCTTGGGAAGATACTTTGCTATCTTTAGTCCGATACATGGTTGCTCCTCATTGGTTGGTGTTGCCACCTCCTCCCTCTTCCTAGCCTATATAAGCATGCTACCTGGCTTGTATTTGCATCTCTTGTTTTTGCATCCTCTTAATGCCATTTTTCTTCTAGCATTTGCATTACTCTCTTGGAGACTAACTCTATGTTGCTATTTTGATTTTGTATCATTTGCATTCATAGTTTAGATATTTACTCTTTGCACTAGTTTTCTGGGTTATTAATTTTTTCAGATTCTAACACTTGTTTCCTTTGTACTTTCCACTTCCTCTAGGAAACCTCCCATAAAGTAGCAAATTTAGTTCTTCTTTTTCTTTTTCTTTAGTTAAAATGTAATTGTAACCATAAACATATGAATTTCTAGAACCATATCTTCTTTTTCTTATAGGAGAAAGAGTCACAAATGAATTGAAATAAATTTATATCAAGTAGGGCTACTATTATAAATTTACTTAGCTTAAAAGTTATCAACTTTCCTATCAATGAACCCAATGTAACTACACTAGTACCTAAGATCTAACCTCTTGAATAGTTGAGAATCTAATAGCATATTTAGGCAACTAGGTCCTAAGAATTTTACTTACCACATCATCTTCCACAAGAGTTCCACTAACACCTCTTATAGAAACAACTACATCCTTGATCTTTTTGCTATATTGTTCATCGTTATCATTCTCCATCATTCTCATCCATCATATTTTCCTTTCAAGATATCCACCTTTTCCTTTTGCACACATGCATCTACTCCATAGATTAGCTTAATTTTCTTCCATAGATCATAGATTGTGTCCACATCTTTGACATCAATGTATTATGCATTTGAAAGTGTTCTTTCCATAGCATCCACTATAGTTGTGTGTTCTTTTTGTATCCTCAATTGTCTTCATTAAGATTTCCTACAAGAGAAACATCTGCAAGAGTAACATATTTCATGACCTCTTGTTTCCAATGTTGAAATATGATTAAAAGATCACTATTAAAGAAGGGATATTGTTGAGAAGAAGGGAGATTGTTGGTAAAGAATGTTTTCAATCATTATTTTGTCACTAATGTCAAACCTGCTATTTTCTAGAATGAAAATTGCTTATAAGATCCAAGTATTATCACTTAGTTGATAGATTAAGAGGATTTAATCAATAAGTTGTAAGAAAAGCACCCAAGGGAAAGGTTGAGTTACGGTTTTGTAATAAAGTACAAGTATTAGTGAAGACAATGGTCAAATGATGTATTGGTAATACACCTAAAGGTACAAAGGTTGGTTACACCTAGAAACTCTAGAAGAATAAGTTGTAACATAGTTGTGTGCAAAGCTTGACTAAATTCATTAGTGGGTGCTAAGAAAGTTAGTTCATGTTGAGAAGATTATTAGTAAGTGTCGAGCAAATGAAAAATCTACTGTGTGTTGAGTGAAATACAAGGAGCCAAGTGAAATATAAGGTTTCGAGCAAGTTCAAGTGTTGAGCTAGACAAAAATGTAAAAGGTGTCAAGCATTAGTAAAACTTAGTTGATTTTGAGTGAATCCATAGTAGGTGTCGAGTAACACAATATGTGTTGAGCTATTTCATTATTTGAAAGGTCAAAGATTTTCTAGATCTGAGCTGACAAGTTTGTTACCTTGAATTTTGTGAACCAGATGGAAGATAAGGATGATGAGTTGATGGCACAGAATTCTAGGTTAACCATTTTGGGTGAATATAGGTGGATTCTACATGATTTTTGTAGAACAAACAAGATAAGGGGTATATTCATTAAATTTTACCTAATCCATTGGAACCAAAAATAAGAGCAGGAAGATTAGAGTGGGAAAAGTATTCTAGACTTCTATTTAAGGAGTTACAGGTCAAGAAGCAAGAGTGGTTAGAGAGAGTGTGTGGCATCAAGGAGAAGGCATCAAGAGGGAGGAACAGAGTATAGAGACTCTACTTTAATAGGTGACCACAGAAGTGATTGCATTGGGATAATGAGCATGGAGACCCAAGGAGACAAAGCTTGAAAGGAGGACAAGCTATCAAAGCTGCAGAGACTGAAGGCCAAGAAAATTTGTGAGCTGAATTGAGATCTAAAATCTATAAGTTATGTTGTGATTTGTATCAGATCAAAAGCCCTTATTGTTACTCTCTAGCAATTATATTAGTTAGGGAAAAATCCTATGGACTTAGGTTGGTTTAATATCCACTTGTAAATCCCTTAATAGGGTGACATTCCAAGTGAATGTTCTAAAGTCCTTTAACTAGGCCCACTTTTAACAAGGTGATTGAAATCCTTTAACCATGTCACATTTAACAGTGTGTTTTGTAGCCTTTAACAAGGTAGGCCTTTCATAGGGCATCACTTCAAAAGAGTGAGAAAGGAGTAGCATGTTACTAGTGGTTTTTCCCAAATTAGGTTTCTACATAAATCATTGTGTTATGTGTTGATCTTTAATGTCTTATTTTTGCATGTTGATTTATCAGTAACTTGCTCAAAATAATGTTTAGCTTGGATGCATGGTTAGTTTAAATGGGCTCACTATACTCAGTGAAAAAAAATTATCAGGACATTTGGACCTTGAATAACTGATTCACCCCCCCTCTTAGTTATTCTAAAGCATTTCTAACAATTGGTATTAGAGACATTTTCTGATTTGGTTTAAAGGTACTAGAAATAGAAAGATCAAGATGTCCAAGAGAGAAGTTCCCAAGCTTAACAGAGCTAACTTTGATACATGGAAAAGTTTAATGAAGTTGCATCTTGGATCAATAGGTGATCATGCACAAGCCTCAATTGAAGTTGAACATGTTGATCTAGCTGGAATCCCTACTGCAAAAGATTTGAATAAAAAGAAGGAGCATAATTAGGAAATGTTGGAGATTGCCTTTTCCCTCAACTATGTTGAATTTAATGACATCAAGGGATGTAAAACTACATTCAAGATTTGGAAATCCTTGGTAGATATTTATGGAGGAGATCAGAATGTCCAAAGAGCAAAAAGAGAAAGCCTCAAAGAAAAGTTTGATGACATGAGAATGGATGAAGGTGAGAACATTGCTTAATATGCCTCTAGAATAAAGGAAGTAGTAAGTGCAATAAGAAGTTTGTGTGGTCATTTAGATGATGATACTATCAATAGAAAAATTATTAAGAACCTTGCTCCCCATCTATGCTATTAGACTATCAGCCATCCAAGAGTTAAGATGCACCATACCAAGAAACAAGCTAACTCTTGAAGGTATAGTGGGAACACTTACTGAATTTGAGTTATCCAACTTTGATAACTATAAACTTGAGAACCTTGAATCTACTTTCAAGGCTGAGCTATTGTTGAAAGATTCTAAAGAAGTGAAACCAAAGAATAAGGGAAGAAATATAAAATATGCATCCAATGACAGTAGTATAGATGAAGAAGATGTGGAACAATTGGAAACATTGTTGGCCAGAAGATTTCATAGACACAAAGGTAAATTCAAAGGTAAGTTGCCTATCATTTGTTTTAATTGCAATGAAGTAGGACATATTGCTGCAAGGTGCACACAAAAAAAGAGCTACAGAGAAGGAAACAAGTACAAGAATAGAAGAGAAGATGGTAGCAGAGATTACAAAGGCAAAAAGTGCTACATTGTTGAAGAAGAGGATTCTAATGAAAATAATGATGAGGAAATCTATGTAGCCATGAAGGATGAGTTAGATGAAGATGAGGCAATAGTACTAGTAACCTATGTAAACAAGAATGACAGGTCGATCATAGATAGTGGATGCTTACATCACATGATAGGATACAAAAGTAAGTTTGTTAATTTTACTTAGTATGATGCAAATAGTGCTAGATTTGGAAATGATGCTCCATGTCTAATCAAAAGAAATGGTTCCATTAAGCTTACAGATAAAATTTCATGTGATAATGCATATTATGTTGAAGGATTGAACTACAATCTACTGAGTGTGTCACAGTTAGGCAATGTAGGATGCAAAGTAGAATTTGGAAACAAAACTACCAAAATCTATGACACTGATGGAAATATTATAGGAAAAGGAGACCAAACTATGAGTAATCTATTTTACCTAGATATGAAGGATGTTGCCTATCTCATTGTAAGATTTGATGATGTGTGGCTATGGCATAAAAGGCTATGTCATGTCAACTTGGATAATCTAATTAACATTAGAAAAATGAAGAAATTCAAAGGTTTTCCCAAACTGAAGAAGCCTAGCAATACAATGTGCAAACAATGTCAGCTAGGAAAGATGACAAGGTCAAGTTTCAAAAGAAAAACCTATAATTCCAAAGAAGTACTAGAGTTAATCCATACTGATTTATGTGGCCCAATAGAAGTGTAAAGCTATACATGAGATAGATATATAATGTTGTTTGTTGATGACTACTCTAAAATGATTACTGTCATGTTATTAAAGCAAAAATCTAATGCTTTTCAAATGTTTAAGTGGTATTTGGCCAGGGTTGAGAAGGAAACAAGGAAGAATCTAAAGTGCTTGAGATCAGACAGAGGAGGAGAGTTCACACCAAAAGAATTTGAGACATTTTGCAATGATAAAGGAATTAAGAGACAAACATCAGCACCTAGAACTCCACCACATATTGGAATTGTAGAGAGAAGGAATAGATCAATGATTGACTATGCTAGAACATTAATGATGGAGAAGAAAGTTCCTAATGTTTTGGAGAGAAGTTGTAAGTACAGTAATCTACACCTTGAATCAAGTAAAAATAAAGAAAGGTACAATTACAACACCTTTTGAATTATGGTATGGTCACTCACACAATGTAAAACATTTCAAAGTATTTGATTTTAAGTGCTATATTCTAAAGATTCTAGAAATGGAAAGTTTGATGCAAAGAGTGATGAAGGCATATTCCTTGGATACTCCACAAGAAGTAAAGCATATAAGTGTTTATACTAACACTAAAAAAATTGTGGAGAGTAAAAATGTAAACTTTGATGAGAAAACAAAAGTTCAAGTTCATGAATCCAAGAAACTAGAAGAGTACAGATCCTTTGTATACTTCTATGAAGGAATGTCTACTAAAAAAGAAGATGTCAATCAAGTTGGGAATCACCAATAAATTTTAGTATTAGCTGAGTCATAACCAATGAATGTCAAGTTGCATTCATAAGTTGAGTTGCAAAATGAAGATAATGCACATTCTGACTTTAAAATTAGTACACGTGAAAGAGATGCAGAGCTACCTAAAAGAGATGTGCACAGTGACTCTTAAGTAGAAAGACCAAGCATGGAAACAAGGATAGAACCAAGGCTATCCAGCTATGTGAGAAGACATTACCCTATTAAAAAAATCATTGTTGACAAGGAAGCGAGACCAATGACAAGGAATAGACTAAAAAATGAATTGTGTTTGCTAAGCAAGATTGAACCCAAAATAGTGAATAATGCACTACTAGATGATGATTGGTGCAAAGCTATGGAAGAAGAGATTGATCATATAGAGAAGAACAAAACTTGGACTTTAGTTCCAAGACCTACTAATAAGAATGTGATTGGTACCAAGTGGGTATAGGAACAAACTAGATGAGAATGGTGATATCACAAGAAATAAGGCTAGACTAGTCTGTAAAGGTTATGCACAAGAAGAAGGACTGGACTATGGGGAAACATTTGCCCCTATAAGGATGGAAGGAGTAAGAACCCTACTTGCATATGGTGCTTACAAAGGTTTCAAAGTCTATCAAATGGATGTAAAGGCTGATTTTCTAAATTGTATATTGAAAGAGGAAGTCTACATAGAACAATCAGAGGGATTTGTTGATGACAATAACAAGGATATGGTTTACAAACTGCATAAAGTACTCTATGGTTTGAAACAAGGATCTAGAGCATGGTATGAGAAACTCCACAAATATCTTGTAAACCTAGGATTTGAGAGAACAGATGACAATAGCAACCTGTATATCAAGGAAGAAAAAGGTAAAGACATTTTGATATCTGAAATCTTTGCTAATGATATAATATTTGGAGAAAAAGATGCACTATGTTAAGATTTTTTTGATCGCATGAAACATGAGTTTGAGATGTCAATGTTTGGAGAAATTAAATTCTTTGTTGGATTGCAAGTACATCAACTGAAACATGGCATATTTGTGATCCAATCAAAATATATCAAGGAGATACTCAAAACATTTGGCTTAGAAGAGTCAAAATTAGTCAATACACCAATGGTAACAGGACATAAGTTATCCAAGAATGATGAGTCAGCTGAAGTAAATTAGAGAATGTACATATCAATGATTGGAAAGTTGTAGTATGTTGTACATAGTAGACTAGACATTGCATTATTTGTTGGAATAGTGACAAGATTTTCTACAAATCCAATGGAAAATCATCTTATGTTGGTAAAAAGAATAATGAGGTACCTAAAAGGAATAGATGACTTTGGCTTATACTACAAGAGGAGTGAAAATTTTGAGTTAAATGCCTACACTGATGCAGATTGGGGAGGTACTATAGTGACAGAAAAAGCACCAATGGAGGAGCACTCTTCTTAGGTAAAAGATTAGTTACTTGGACTAGAAAAAAAGTAAAGTTGTACCTCAGTCCATAGTTGAAGCTAAGTATGTTGTTGTTGCAACCAATTGCACCAATATTGTATGGATCAACCACCTGTTGAAAGGTATGAAGGAAGAGATAATTAAACTGATGATACTCTATTGTGGTAACACAAGTGCCATCAACATATCAAAAAATCCTATGGTGCATGCCAAAACAAAGCACATTGCAATTAAGTATCACTATGTAAGAGAATTAGTAGAAGACAAACAAGTGAAGATGGAATATGTCAACTTAAAGGAACAAATTGTTGGCATCTTCACAAAAAAATTACCTAAAGATGCATTTGAGTATCTTACAAGTAAGTTAGGGGTGATACCCCTATCCAAGGTTGTTTAAGTAATAGCAAGACTATCCTGCATCAAATGAGTTGATTATTGAAATGATATAAATTGATGCAAAGGATAATTACTTTAGGTTTTTCTTGAAGTAATTAAAATATTGAAATTTGAAGTCAGTCATAGGAAAGGTGACAGAGGGAGAAACTAGAGTTCCTACAAATGCTACACTTGCATGATAAGATGTTGAAAAAATTTATCTTTGGAATTGTTGTCAAAGAGGGAAAAATAGTAGAAAATAACAAAATCTATAGAATCAAATGTGTAGAGGAAGAAATAGCAGAAAGGAAGGAGTAAGGAAATAGTAGCTAAGAGGGAGAAGCAAATACACAAGAATCAGTCAAGATAACAGATCAAAGAGGGAGTAGAACAAAAAGGAGAAGATAATGTATCATCAAAGAGGGAGATATGAAAGATATTGAAAATAATAATGACAACAAGTTTCTTTTTGGCATTTGTCTTACTATTTTACCCTAGTTAGCATTTTGATAACTTGGTTGATCAATTTTGTTTCCCATCAATGCCAAAGAGGGAAATTGTTGAAATCTAATTGAAAATATCACTATTAAAGAAGGGAGATTGTTTAGAAGAAGGGAAATTGTTGGTAAAGAATGTTTTCAATCATTGTTTTGTCACTAATGTCAAACTTTCTATTTGCTGGAATGCCAATTTCTTATAAGATCCAAGTACTATCACTTAATTGATTGATGAAGAGAATTTAATCAATAAGATGTAAGAAAAGTACCTAAGGGAAAGGTTGAGTTATGGTTTTGTAATAAAGTACAAGGATTAGTTAAGACAATGGTAAAATGATGTACTGATAATACACCTGAAGATACAGAGGTTGGTTACACCTAGAAACTCTAGAAGAATAAGTTGTAACAAAGTTTTCTGCAAAACTTGACTAAATTCATTAGTGGGTGCCAAGAAAGTTAGTTCATGCCAAGAAAATTATCAATAAGTGCCAAACAACTAAAAAATCTAGTGTGTGTTGAGTGAAACAGAAGGTGTCAAGCAAGTTCAGGTGTCAAGCTAGACAAAAATGTAATAGGTGTTGAGCATCAGTAAAACTTAGTTGATGCTAAGTGAATCCACAGTAGGTGTCAAGTAACACAATATGTGTCGAGCATTAGAAAGTCAATAGTGTTGAGTTGTTGCATTATTTGAAAGGTCAAAGATTCACCATATCTAAGCTAACAAGTTTGTTACCTTGAATTTTGTGAACCAGATGGAAGATAAGGATGATGAGCTAGTGGCACAAAATTCTAGGTTAACCATTTTTGGGTGAATATAGGTGGATTCTACATGATGTTTCTAGAAGAAATGAGATAAGGGGTAGATTCATTGAATCTTACCTAATCCATTCAAACCAAAAATAAGAGTGGGAATATTAGAGTGTGAAAAGTATTCCAGACTTCTATTTAAGGGGTTACAGGTCAAGAAGCAAGAGTGGTTAGAGAGAGTGTGTGGTGTCAAGGAGAAGGCATCGAGAGGGAGGAATAGAGTACAGAGACTGTGCTTCGGTAGGTGACCACAAAAGCGATTGCATTGGGACAATGATCATGAAGACTCAAGGAGGACAAGCTATTAGAGCTGCAGAGACTGAAGGCTAGGCAAATTTGTGAGCTGAATTGAGATCTAAAATCTACAAGTTATCTTGTGATTTGTATTAAATCAAAATCCCTTATTATTACTATCTAGAAATTGTATCAGTTAAGGTAAAATCCTATGGACTCAAGTTGGTTTAACAGCCATTTATAAATCCTTTAATAGGGTGACATTCCAAGTGAATGTTCTAAAGTCCTTTAACTAGGCCCACTTTTAACAAGGTGGTTGAAATCCTTTAACTAGGTCACATTTAACAGTGTGTCTTGTAGCCTTTAACAAGGTGTCACTTTAGAAGAGTGAGAAAGTAGTAGCATGTTATTGATGGTTTTTCCCAAATTAGGTTTCCACATAAATCATTGTGTTATGTGTTGATCTTTCATGTCTTATTTCTACATGTTGATTTATCAATAACTTGCTAAGAATAATGTTTAGCTTGGATGCATGGTTAATTTTAATGAGCTCACTATACTTAGTGAAAAAGTTTTATTAGGACATTTGGACCTTGAATAACTGATTCACCCCCCGTGCCTCCCCCCCCTCTCAGTTATTCAAAAGCATTTCTAGCATCCAATATTGCTCTCCCATACCTCTAAGATAGAGCTTTATCCTTCCACACAATACTAGGTAGTTTCCTCTTGAAAACTTAGGATCACTCTTCATCATCTCATATCTTTACCTCAAGTTATTAAGCTTTCAATACAATTGAGGAACAAATATCTAACACCAATTGTTGGTCCTTTAGTGATTGGAATATTGAGATGGGGGTGAATAATTATCCAACAACTGACACAAATTTTTGACCTTTTAAACCACTAAGTGATAATAAACTTTAAGCATCAAATGAAATAGGCAACACATGAAATCATTCACACATTTGACATGGATATTTTTGTTACATGGAAACTGAACTTAGATTAAAATTGTAGTGAGAATTAGTACCAACAAACAATTTGTACTATTTTGAGGTACACTTTATTAGGAGCTTGACCCTATTAGGAATTTACAAAGATATTGTTAGGTACCACCCTATTATGGGATTTACCTCTAGCCCTTTTACGAGTTTTACCCTATTAGGAGTAGCCTTTTTGAAATACTTTTAACACTAGCTAAATTGTTACCATTGTTAAAAGATTTAAAATAAGTACCTATTAGGATCCACTCGATTAAGGGAACAACATAAAGATCAATAAGTAGGAGATAATTTCCATAGAAAGTCAAATTGTGATATTGCTATCAGGATTTAACTGTGTGATTTTTGAGTCAAAAATCACATAGTTAAATCTTGATAGCAATATCACAACATAAAGATAGATCTGTAAAATAACAGTACCTTTGCCTAATCAAATTTTCTTAAGCTCTCTAACTCCTCTCACCTTACTTCTCTTCTCTATGTCTTGACCACACCTTCCACTTCTCCACACACAAGCTTGAACACGATCAATAACATCAAACATGTCCTTTCACCTGTTATACTATTTCTTGTCACTTCCACCAACTTAAGTAAACCCTAAACATATTAGTATTAGGAAATTTAAAAGTTCCATTCAAATACAACATCCATAAGATGTTATCTTATGTTATAAGTCACCTTTCATGACCTCACCAACTAATTTATAGCATTTTATGCTAGAGATCAAACACATTTTGACTTGTGACAAGCATCCTCTATAATCTTCCCCACAAACTCAATCTTGACAATTGTGATGCCAAATCATCACCTCTACGTATTTACCCATGTCACTAGATTACAACTAACTCACCCTAGCTCATTTTAATCTTGTCTCCTATTGCTAATTCCAATTATCCAATCATTACTCAAGAACTCATTCTTCTCTAACCTATATGTTGCTTCTTTAACCTATTTTTCACAACATCACCAGTTACCTATCTAACCTAAAACTATCCTACAAGTTACCTTTCCTTCCTATAAGTGATTTACCTATCATGATAATGAGTTTCTATCATAATTACATCCTCTTCACTATCTTGTGAACATCATATTATGATCATTCCACTTCATTCACAGATTTGATAATCTAATAAAATAACCTATTATTTGTCATTAACTATTTTAGAAGTTGTATTATTACCTTTCTGATCATCCCATTCTTCTTCTACATACACCTAATTGTCACTACAACACTCAATTATAATTTGCAACATAATAAGAATACCAAGTCAATAGTTGGCATCAATGACAACATGATAGCTTCTTATCATGTAATTAAATCATTGGTTCTTTCCATCATCACACCATCAGTTATGCCAACAATCTCATCGGTTATGTCAATAGTGTGATACTCAAAGGTGGATGGGTCCATTTTGATAATTTTTTCACTCCATATTACTTGGGATTTAGTTTAGTTAGACACAGTGATCCATAAGAATTCTATAACGTGCTTAGAACTAGAATTAAGGGATCTATATTATCAGGCATGAGTTTAATTTTTTAGAAGACTAAATTATTAATGAACATGGTGAAGATTCAAAAGAGGATAGAAAAGAAAAATGGATCACATATAGGAAGCTTTAGAATAGTGTCCAAAAGATAAATCCAAGTAATGACCTTTGAAGACTTTCAACCCATTCTCTACTCAGATGAATATTTTAGGAAACCATTTTGAAGAGTTCATGCTTGCTCTATGTTAGTGATGCAAGAGCATCTTGGGTGTAAGGAAAATCTTGCATTATTGTTGGTAAATAGATTTGTCTTTCTACAAAGCCCTTTCAAAATGACTCTGATTTTACTAGATTCAAATATGTAATTTGCAACCAATAGTTGGGTCACTCGCAATTGAGATGTACTAGCACCCTCTAAATTTTGGGAAGGTACAACTCCCTTTTTCAAATATACAATGAATGAATAATAATTATTATACCTTTAACTAGAAGGTAAAGAAAGAGATCAAACATTCATCCACAAATGTACAATAAATGTGATTTTGGATTTTAAATAAGTATGATTAACAAATGACACAAATGCCACTTATTCATGTTTCATACTTCAAAAGAATACAGGGAGATATAACATTTCATTATAGGTACATGAATGATCAAGGCTCATAGATCATGCAATAGATGTACACACCATAAAATGTGGTAGGATGACATTTAAAGAAAAGTGAAACAATCCAAAGATCAATCTTAGTTAGAAGATAAACACCCAAACCCATGGATTTGTGTTAGCAAACATATTGTCTTTTCCTACTAAATCAATAATCTAATCTATTCTCAAAGCTGGAAAATTCAATAAAGTTCATTATAGTTGGGTAAATGATGTGTTAATCATTTCCCTATGAATTTTTTATAGATACAGCTCCCTTTACAAATGATTTATCAATAAATTTAAAAGATCAAAACTAACTAAATGCACACATTTTCTAGAAAATACTTAAGGGACACTCATGTAATCTTGGGTATTGAGGTAATAGTATGCAAATTCAAAAAATCAATGAATGAAAAGCTTACTGTCTTTCCACAAGTAAGAAAGATTTAACTATGAACTTAAATTTTACAAAAACTTAAATCAATTTTGGGAAATGAGAAATGAAAGTGAACAACAAGAGAAATAGCAGTAGATGTCATACAAAATTAACCATCACAACCCACAAAGTAACCATAACTGATTATGCTCAAATGTTATGTTTTAAAGCACAACAAAATATGATACATACATATATATATATTTATTTATTTATTTATTTATTTATTTATATTTATATTTAAAAAGACTTCCCAAGCACAAAGTCACTAAGAGAGAACCTTCATATATTACTATCTATCTATTACTATTTCCACACAACTAACTCGAAATAGTGCTAATTTTAACAAAATATTTTTTTAGGCTACCATAATCTAACCCTATTTTAGCCAAATTCTCTAGCATTTATAGTCTTTTACAAAACCTAAAAAGGCCTCCATCAAAACCCATCCTTTTGGTTGAAAGCAGTTAAAAGAAAGAAATAGTTTTAAAATAGTTTGAAAAAGAAAATGCAAAAAGTAAAAGTTTGCAACTAAACATCCTCGCCATCTTTTTCTCCATCCACCATGGTCTGCTTGATCAGTTTCTAGCTCCTAAAGGTGCTTGTAAATTACTGCATCATATGAGAGTGAGGATTTTTTAGGCTAAGTGGTTTTGGTCTATAGGCATCTTTCTACTACTTAAGCTCCCTAATCATGAGGCTTTGTCTCAACATAAGATTCCTATTTAGATATAACATTGACTCAATATTTTCCAAGGTGGTGAAGTTTCTAGAAGTAGGTGTATCATTTTCTTTGATTCCTAACATGATATCATTGAAGTTCTTGATTAAAACCTCAAAGTCCATGTTCTCATCCTCAAACAATAAAATACTTGTAGGATTGACAATCTGCATATCTTTTCAAAGCTCTTTATACATCCCATTAATTTTAATTTCCACTTATCACATTTCTTCAATGGATCCTTTGTAAATTGAATCCATCCAAACCATATTACTTTTAAGGATAAAAAACATGCATGAATATATGGTTTTCATGGGATTCACATTTAGAAAGTTCAATAAACCATATTTTCCAACTTCATGGACTTGAAACAAAATGGCTTGGCATCAACTATGATCAGCTTCCCACACTAGAACAAGGTTTTGGACTTCACCTAATAGTGCTTCTTCTTCCATGCATGTAGTAGTGAAATCCAAAATAAATTTCATACCTTCTTTTACTATGGATCCCACCCACTCTTGTACTATGTTGGAGAGTAATTTTCCCTTTTGCATTTGCTTAACCAATTGTTGCTTATCTGATGAATTAGGATCAAAAGATTGTGGAGTCTAAACCAATGGAATGGCACCCAAATTCATCAAGGAATCTATGTATGTATCCATAGTGATTACCAACCCTTTTAGTTCCTTCTTTTCTCTGTTATCTCTTTCAAAATGAATCACCATATGATCTACAAAAAATTTAAAGAAGTGATTCCTAGTATCTTTGGTGATGTCCCCCAATTCCATAGTAGTGACTTTAAAACCTTCTATGTCAATTTCCCCATACTCAGATTTCTATTTATAATTAGTCACCTCCATCATCACCTTTCCAATCACTGGGTCCTTAATCAAAGGCACGTCACTTTTCATCTTTTTGCTTTTAGAACCACAAGATGCATATTTTGTGATGATATCCTTAACTGGTGTAGACACCAGTTGAAGGTTATGTTTCTAGCTAACTAAATTAGATAACCATGATAGAATGGTGGAAGTAGTGGCCATCCCTTGATTTCCTCTAGAAGGAGTAATGAAACTAGGATGATCTAACTCTGAAGCCTCTATTAACTCTACACCGCCATCTTGATTATCTAAAAAGGTGAGCTCTTCTCCTTGACCTTGTCCTTGAGTAATAATTTTCTCCTTCTAAATCTCATGTTGTATGAGTGCCTTAGAATTGGTCTTAGACCTAGTTCTAGGAGTCGTCATTTTTTTAGGAGACATTATCCTTTTCTACTTCCTGGGAGTCAGAATGCTATCTACAACATGAGATGAAATTTGGATGTCAGAAGCTAATGTTTTAGAGAAAGAAAATTTCTTTGGGGACTTTGTAGTTTACTTTTCATTGACACCCTTCATGTTTCTTCTCCTCAACTAGTTATCTCTATGGGTGAGAATAGATATGGTCCTCAAGTTAATATCATCTTCTTCACTCTGGATCCAGTCCACTTCTAATTTCTTTTTTTTGCTTGCCTCTTCCAATCTTGGTTCAACAATATCTAAACCATCCTCAATTACCCCCTCCAATTTGAACTTCAATTTCAGGGAGTTAATTTTTTGAAGTTTTAATCTTGAATGGTCCCTTTTTACCACCTCTTTCTCATCATTGCAATCTTTCCATAGATCTTCTAAATGATGAACCATTGGTGATTGACCCTTCAAGCTGAGTACCTTTGTTATGAACCCTTTTGTATCAAAATTCCTCATTCCCTAGTAGGATTCAATGTTGAAACTAAGAAAGTTTCTTCTAATCACAGAAGCATTAATCATATTTCCACAAACTAAATGACCAAGTTTGATAGGAAAATTAGACTCCCACTCCTCCTGGGATAGATTATCCCTAATCACAAAAAACAACTGCCTACATATCTCAACTATAATAAAAAAATCTTAAAGCATACTAAGGTAACTTCACCAGTTCTTCTTCAAATCCCCCTATCCATAGGTATGTGAACTTAATAACTTGAATGGAATAGCTCCCATACATTTGAATCAACTTCTGAGCCTCTTGGGATATCCTCGGCATCAGTGTTTTTCTGAGGTTCAAATGTACACTTTCTATCAGAACATCATTTATTTCCTTGAATTGTTCCAACACTCTATCCTTTTGGAGTAGGGAAAAATACTAATAGATAGTTACATCTTCATTCCAAGGTTCATGGGGAAGGGAATTAATATTTTTGACACATGCAATACAATAGGTTAGGTAAGAAGACATATGGAAATCTTCTCTAGATATCTTAGAGTGTTTGAGTCGATTCCTCAACGAACTAGCTATTAATTCTGCCCAATCTAAAAGTTGTTCTCCTTTTAGGATAATCTCTATGTAGTGATACATCTGATCTTCAAGGAGGAAAACATTTGTAGACCCTTTAACCCAGTGCTACAAAACCATGAGTTCTTGAACATGGGGCTTCATATGATCCTTGGTAATTATTTTTTAGCACTCTTGAGCAACCTTTATAATTAGTCTCTATCAATTTCCTAGCCATCATATTACAGTACTTGTCGATTTTTTCTTGATATTCAATTAGAGATTAGGTAGGACTAAAAGTAGCAAAGGTACACTTAGGAAAATGTAATACTAATGAGGTATTCTCCCTAGAGATGGACAACACTGGTTCTCTATCCTTGTTCAAAATACAATTTCATATATATATATATATATATATATATATATATATATATATATATATATATATATATATATATATATATATATATATATACAACACACAACAAAATACTTCCAGATCTTATTTCTCCTATGTAAAAATTATAGTTTGGATAAAATATCCATCCTCCTCTCTTAAATTACAAGCATAAACCCCCAAACAATTCCCCCTCCTTTCCCGTAGCCTATAGAGTCCTACTAGAAAAGAAAAGAAGAACCACCTATAATGTTAAACATTTACAATAAAATAATCACTGAGCCCATATTCAATTTTTGTAAGTGATCTTCAATTACATTTTACATTTTCACTTGATCTTACTTCCTAATGACTTCACTTTAGAGTTCTATGTTTTCATAAACTTTTAATTAAATTTTTTTATCAATACAAATGCAAATGTGGCTATGGGGGGCATGTGGCATTGTTGGAAAGATGTGGGTATTGAGTAACTTCTTGCAAAGTTGATCTAGAATCATCTCCTAGATTTAGTCTTCTTCCATACTAATGCTCTAGAAAATTTTTGACTTTCTTCTAAGGAAGAAACTATGGAAAATTATAAATTAAGTACTTTTGAGCATACATTTGCACCACCTAGCTACTCATGCATGTGTATACAACATTCTTTGGAGTGAACACACTGATTGTCTTCACTATCCCCACCCTTAAACATCACACACTAAGGATGAGATTAAGCTTGGAAAAATAAGTCAACTTTGACTATTTAACACTTTTAGCCTAGGAATCAAGTCTTAATGTGTGATGTTTAAGAAATCTAAAGCATGCCATGATATTGAGCCACATGGTTTCATCAACAATACTGGTTCATTCCTTATGTATACATAACAAATCTCATGCCTTTGGTTACCACAAATAGCTTTGGCCTCAAATTTCATCTTACTGATAGTTAGATTTGGCCATATGATGGAAAGTTATATTCCTTTGGTGATGAATTTTGAGTTGATATCCATGAGATCTTCTTGATTTACAAGGCTTTGGTTATGAACCATAAACACTCCTACCTTGGGTATAGATTGGGTTTAATCAATCTTTATGTTTAGAGCCAATATCATTGTGGAGACCGAGTGACTATGACCTATTTGACAACTTGGAAAGCTCTTTGTGGGTATCACGTTTTTGAACTTGATGATTTTTGTCAACCACATAAGGCAACTCACAACTACTTGCATCACTAAGAAAAACTATACTTGAAACTAGCCTTCTACGTAAACATGATGTCACTAGGTTTGATTGGGTATCCATTGTGTGGGCTTTTCCTTTACTTTGATGTCCTTGTTTATGCTCTAATTATACTAGTATTTTTATAGATACAAACATATGAATCAATATCTCCATTGTTATGAAAGTATAGGGTAGGACTCAATCAAAGTCATTATTGATGTTGCATTGATATGATTAGTACGATGATGTTTGTTGTTTACCCTAAGATGAAGTCACTTGACACTTGTTACATTTATGTCTTAAAATAACGTTCAACCCCATGCACTCAACTACCTAAAATTACCTCTCATTATGTATAGTGTCTTCCCTAGTTCACATTTTGTTGTTGTTGTTAAACTCTTTTAGGATAGTTTTATGATGATGATAATTAGTAACATTATTTTGAGATTATCATATATTGTTTCAGATTTAGTTTATTATATGATGAGATTACTTGGTACTTTATAGTTCATGGTTGCAAGATGATTATTCAATGTTTGCAGTTATTGATGATGATTAATTAGATGATTTATTATCATATGTGTTTTCTCGTGGATCCTTACCCCATACTTGCATGTGTATGGTGTGCATGTTTTTTTTCCTTATGTATGGCATTTCTGATGTGGTTAAGGAAGGGATTCATAGTCCCCTGCTAGTCGAGATCTACAGGATGCACCACTTCCTACCATTGCCTGTTTAGCTTAGTATATATATTGTACTTGTACATGCGTGGATTTTATGCAGGTTGCAGGTACTAGGTATCGACTTTCCTGAATTGTCAGGATGAGCGTACCCTATCACATTATCTCAATGGTAAGAGAGGGGAGATAAAATTCTCAAGTCCAAATCCCAACCCTTTAAGCCATTTTTCCTAATTGAAAATTGGGACAAGTATCTGAGTTAGGTACCCTTTGAATACGTTAGATGATGTAGTTCGTGATATTAACCCTTGGTCAGATTTTGTATGTGTTTTGCTATGATGGGATTTTGTATTTTACTTTATGAGTCTTTGGTGTATTTTCTATTAATTAAGTCTAATTAAAAGATTTAATTAATGATTTAATTAAATGGAAAATTAAAATGATATTTTAATATTTTATTTTATTTTATTAATTGGAAAATTAATTAAATAAATAGAATTAAATTTGGAGATGAAAGTTATAAGTTTAAATTTGGAACGTGACAATATTTTTTTAATTTAATAATAATATATTTAGAGTTTATTTTTAAATAAATGCTAACTAATATTATAATATATTTTATCAATTAAGTTTCGAAAATAAATTTAAAAATGGAAAATAAATTAATTTATTAAAAAATTCATGACCACATAATAAGTGCATGAGATTTAGAATTAATAAATTAAATTAAAAAGAGTAAAGTGATTATTAAAAATAAGGTGCATTATTTTAATATTTATTCACATAGGAGTATGCGAACTCTCGGGAGTTGTCATGTAGACAACATAGGATTTTCACTCTAATTATGCACGTGTTGTCTACACTTAGGAGTTAGCATATTATTTGAGTACATGGTGTCTACAACATTCTAGAGACCTCATCATGTCTATCTTCTTATCATGGAAGTTATGTGCTTAGTTGTCATGCTTATTTCCTAGTTCTTTCTAGACACATTCTAGATGCATCTTAGAGGCATTTATATAGAGGCTCTCCTTGTGTGTATGGATATCCTCATATGCTTCTACAAGCACTCCTAGTCACTTGGAGGGGGTTTCGGTTCTTGGAGGAATTACAAATGTTGGAGAAGGAAGGAATTTTTAGAAAGGAGAAGGTTCTAAGAGGAGGAGGTTCTCTACAATTTTTTTGAGGCATAGCAAATTAGCATCAGTGTCCAGGTAGGCACTCGTGATTATTTTGCATATTTTATTACTCTCTTCCTGTCTTCTTCATGTCTATTATGTGTGTCTGAATAATTCTCTGTAAATGAATCTTAAATTTTGTAATTTGGAATTTGGGCATGCATATTGTTTCATCTAGTTATAGGAATTAAAAATATTAGTGCAATCTTCCCTTAGTAGAATAAAGATTTGGAAATTGATTCGGGTTTGAGTTTGAATTAAAATAGAATCTTATTATTATGCATTAGTTTTATATGATTTATTAACTAATCTAATTTAATTTAATTTAATTAAGATTAGTTAATAGTAGAAGAAGTGTAATTAATTATTAGTCAATTTAAGTAAATGGATTTCTAAATGAGGGCAAATTAAAAGAAAAGAGATATTAATAAGTGGAATTAAATAATTGAATTATTAATGAGATTGATTTTACTTAAAATCAATGAGGATTATTTTAAATAAATGATTGTCCTTGAAGTGTTTAAAGGAAATTGTAAACTAATTATTATTTGAAAGTTGATAAGTATTATTCTAATGTTTTGAATAATGTGAATGATTTTATCTAAAAGTCAATGGGAACTAGTTCAATGATTTAAATAAGTAAATAATTATCTTATGATTATTTTAGAGAATTGTTTTAAAATAATGGAGGGATAATTCTATGTTTTATTCAAAAAATAAATGGGTTGAGTTGTAGATTAAATGAAGAATCTTATACACTTGAAATGTACTTGAAAATAAAAATTGAAAACTAATATTGGGCTTAACCATGTGATTGTGAAAGAAAACTAAAATATGTTTTTGTATCTTGTTCTTTATGCTATCCATGTTTGGGGTTTGGGTGGTCCTAGAGTGTTGACCAGTTAGGATGTCTACCAAAGGCTTGGGAGTTATGTGAATGTGATGGCATGTTGATGTTATTTGGTCTCGATTCTTTTAAAACCCAACCATGGTAATGTGATGGCATGCTCTATGAGATGTTTGTATTTACTGATTGTTATTATTTTCTAGTCTTCTTGTGTGAAGCAGAGGTGTATGTATTTGAGACACTTGACTTAACCATTTTTGAGTCATTGATAAGTTATCCTTGGACTACTTTCTAGTCACCATGATGGGACTGAAGTGTTGATTTATTTTTTGATTTTGTCATGTTGTGACATGTTTTGACTTGACCATTTTGGAGTCTTTAATCAGTATTACTTTGAGATACTTTCTGGTTGCTCATTCAGAACCGATGGATATTATGATTATCATTGGATGTTTTTCAATTGCTCGTAGAGAACTAATGTGATTATTTTGATTATCTTTTGATGCTTTCCAGTTGCTTGTTCAGGACTAAGGTGATTTTATGTGATTATGGATTTGCGCTTTTATTGAGCCTAGGGTAGGTTATCTACTTGTAGTGTTGGAAAGTTGCTTGCAATGGGGGTCAGAGCCTTAAGTGGCTGCCAGGGTAACTCATTGTAAGTTATTTAATAAGTGAAAAAATTTACACTAAATGAGGATTAAATGAACCTAATAAGATAATTGTATGTTCTCACCCATGCCTCGAGTGCTAGTACAGACTAGGATGGGAGTAGAGAGAATGCTTGGTTGCGACCTTACATTTTGTAGTATGCCTCGTCAGTATGATAGGATACTAGTGGCCACATAGGGATCACTAGGGGGCTGGGGTCTATTGAGAGACTACTAGGGTAACTCTAGCGTGATTTTTGCGATGACACTTTCTCACTTACATAGTAGGTTTCCTATATGTCATTGTGTGCCTCTGGGTATAGGCGTCGACCCTTTATGATGGAACTTTGAGTTAGTATACTTTTAGGATTCCTGGACTTAGAGAGTATTTTTGTTATGTGATTTGATATCCTATTTGGGACTTGAGACTATCTCCTCAGCATGGTGGGAGTGGACCATTTAGGTTCCATGCAGTCAGGTGGTAGTTCTTTTTCACTCTTACCATTTGGAGATCTGTCCATAGTCATCGTGGCTGGAGCATTCTTGGTTGGTATTTATCTTCATTTTGTTCTTGAATCTTATGATGGATGTTATTTACTAACATGTTTCTTTAAATTGATGATTAGCAAGTGATAGATGATGTTATCTGCTTTGTAGGATCATCTTGTGTTTTATTCTTGCATGTTAGATCTCTTTATGCATATGTTGTAGTATGTTTAGGAGTGACATCCCTACTATGATAATTCCAATGATCTCTTCGATGACTTGGGATGTTATGCATAGAGGCATGGCTAGGGCCCACGATGGTCTAATGATGCTATTAACAGTTGGGAGGAACCGTGCACTTAGATTAGATGTGTTTTATGATATATGGTTATCTTTTACGATGGATGTTTATATCTTCTATGATGATGTATCATGTATGGAATTTGGTTTCATTTACTTTATTTCACTTGCATCATGGATTAGAATAGGATGATGTACTTCATTTTCATACATGTATATTCTTTTAAGCCTTTTGTACCCTATGTCATGTATAGTGGATGATTGAGCATTCTGAATTTAATTGTCAAGAGGCATTTGGAACAAATGTGTAATATGGACATTGGACTTTCTATTTATTCTTTCATGTGGATGTGGTAGTGGTTAGACTTAGTATTAATTATATCGAATGTGACTCAACATCCTGGGATCCTTAAGGAATGTAACTTGTTATGATTTTTTTTAGTTGTATGTATGTTATTACTTCCACGACTATGTGTTTGATATGAATAGTTTATATTTCATGTTTTAAAAAAAAAAATATTTGGCAAACTTGGTCAAATTTTAGGTTAATTCTTTTGGATCCCTTGGCAGGGCATTACATTATGCATGTTTATTTTTTTAGAAAGGTTAAACTAATCATTTCAACCAACCATGGTTGGCATAGACCAACTAGCTAACACAGTCATCTTTTATCATCCAACTCAACTACAATCATAAATTACAACTAAATCCATGCTACACTATAGTTAGCATTTCATATGTATTTCCTTATAAATTGATAGATGAGGACATGTGATCTGCAGAGCCCATATTTGGGTTTCTTGCCATGTTTTTGTTGAAAATATAACAAGAGTAATTGAGAGGGTAGGGGTGAATCAGTTACCACAAAAATAAATCCTAGATCCCTTAGATGTCAATACAAAACAAATTTGTGAAAACTTAACTCTGCTCATGCTCAGTAAACACATAGAAAAATGTTGTAACTCAATAAACACAGAAATAGCTCAGTAATGTATAACATGAAAATCTTTAAGATATTATCTGTGATTAATGTTACTTTAACTTAGGTGCAAACACATAAGAAAAATAGCATGAACACATTTGACACCAAGTTTTAACATGGAAATCCAATTTGTGAAAAATCACCAATTGCAACTAGTTATTGATTTTCACTCTTCTGAAGTGAGTGCTGTTAGGAGCCAACCTTGTTAAAGGTTACAAAACACACTGTTAGGTGTAATCATATTAGAGGATTTAATCACCCTATTAGGAGTGGATTTGTTAGAGGTATTTGGATAATTCAATGGAAATGCCACCTTGTTAGAGGATCTGCAAATAGTTGTTAAGCCAAATCTATTAAGAGATTTAGATCACTGCTAGAATGGTTAGAGAGTAACAATGAGATGACCTAATTCCTAATGCAACTGAATTTTTGATTATAGATCTTAATTTTGGCTTGTATACTTGATCCTTCTTGTTCAAATGTATCTTTTCAATGGTACAAGGATATTATGCTTATCATTCTAATTCACTTCCTCTGACCATCATTAAATATTCAATTATTTTCCATGCATTCCTTTTTCTAATTCTCAATTTGACCTTATATTTATATCTTTCATATTTTCAATTTAGCTAGAATATATCTTAGAATAATTAATATTCATCTCCTCATTTGACTAGAACCAACAAACAATTCAATTAAACTTAATATGCCAAAGCAAGAAAATCTTTCATTAGCCAACCCTAATCAATAGACACTAACTTAGAAACAAATTTCCTATGCTAGCCAAGTAAACTCGGTTAACACTACATATTTGCTAAGTTACTTTGGTAACTAAGTGAGCCTGGTTAACACTAGTTCCATCTAATATTTCTTTCATTAACTAAGTGAGCTCGATTAACACTCAACTTCAACAAACTTTCCTTTGGCACTTAAGTGAACTTGGTAGATATTGTCTTCTAAACTAGGCAAACTCTAGAATGCTCAGTAGACAGAGAAAAATGTCTTCAATGCCTGAGTGAGATCGGCATACACTGAGTAGTAATGATATGACATTTTGTGTAACATCAAAGACAATACAAAATTAATCAATTGTTCCACCAATCTCCCTCTTTGGCATTGATGGCAACACAATGTCATAGTGCAATGAAATTTTTAGAGTAAGAATAAAGTAAGGAATTATCTTTAGTTTCATTCTAATTCTCATCCATGAGAACTCCCTCTATTAGTGTGAACTCTTTCTACCTTTAGTTTCTCCCTCTATTAGAAAACTTCTGTCCACTACAACTACTTTTAATAGAAAACTCTACCTTAGATATCAGACTAAGTTAATTATCACTTTTTGATATTCTTTCTATGTTTTTTTACAAATTTTCTATGAGATATGACAGTAAACTTCTATCTCTTTGACATCTCATGCCAAAGATAATAATCAGTGAATATCAATGTACCTCAACGACTAATTCATTTTCAATATGCCCTTGTCAATACTGCACCAACTGATTGATCTTCAAAATACTCTTGTTGATGCATCACTAAACTATATTTAGTGAGCTTTAGATATGGGAATGATCCCTAGCTTACCTCTTACATACAGAAATGCATCCTTAGGTAATAGCTTGGTGAATATGTCTACAATTATTTCTTTAGTATTTACATATTCCAATCTGACTTCTTTATCTTGTACCAATTCTCTCAAAAAATGATATTTTATAGCAATGTATTTTGTTTTGGTATGCATCACTAGATTCTTTGATATATTAATTGCACTGGTGTCATCATAGTATATAACTACTAAATCCTTGATCTCTATTGTCATACCTTCCAGCGGTTGTTTAAACCAAACAACATTAGAACAATTAACTACTATTGCCACATATTCTACCTCTGTTGTGAACTGAGAGATACAAATTTTTTTCTTTCTTTTCCAAGACACTAGTCTTTTACCAAGAAAGAATGCTCCACCACTGGTGCTTTTTCTATCATCAACACTTTCTTCCCAATCAGCATTTGTGAATACCTTTAAATCCAAATTGCCTCATATTTGTACCATAAACCATAGTCTTCAGTACCTTTCAAATATCTAATGATTCTTTTGATTGCCATCTTGTGATTTTCTTTGGGATTTACTAAGAATCTTGCCACTAGACCAACTATTAATGCAATATCAGGCCTTGTATGCACTACATACTGTAATTTTCAATCATTGATCTATATGTGGTCTAATCTACCTCTTTGGAATCATCATTTTTGGAAAGCTTATGTCTAGTAGACATAGGGATTCCAACTGGTCTTGAATATTCCATTCCAAATTTCTTTATAATCTCCTTGATATATTTAGATTAAGTAATGTAGATACCATCTTTCATTTGTTGGATCTACAATCCAACAAAGAATTTTATTTCTCCAAACATAGACATCTCAAATTATTTACTCATTTTTTTTTGAAAATGCCTTGCATAAGTTATCATTTCCTATTAATAAAGTATCATCAATGAATATTTTTGCCAACATAATCTTCTTGTCTAATCCTTCTTTGATATACAGACTACTATTATCATGTGTTCTTTGAAAACCAATCTGTACCAAGTAATCATGAAGTCTTTCATACCAAACTTTGGGAGCTTGCTTGAGACCATATAATGCTTTGTGTAATTTTCAAACCATATCTCTTTTGCTAGGATCTACAAAACCTTTAGGTTGTTCTATATAGATTTCCTCATCAATAATTCCATTCAAGAGTGCAGATTTTACATCCATTTGATCAATTTTAAATACTCTATGTGTTGCATATGTGAGTAAAGTTCTAACACCTTCTAATTTGTAAGAAAACTTGCAACAAAGAATATAACCATTTTCATATAACCATAATACATCTGAAATAAATATGTAATTAAAATCTACACGCAAGAGAATAAACAACATACCCACTAAATTGTGACACAAGATATGCCCTAGAAAACCCTCATTGAGAAAAAAACCCAGCCTCCAAAAGCATCCATCACAATGTATTATTTAGCAAAAAATACCATTACAATACAACCATGGAAGCCTTCAAAGCCATAGCCACAAAAAATCAACCCATGTAAACAAGCATGAGTCCATACATCCCATGTCATGCTTCCAACCTTCACAAATGGTCCCTTGGCTAATCTGTCAAGCCTTGTCCCACTCAACTCTTTCCCTTTTGTATTTTGTGTTCTATTTTCACACATCAACAACTACCCTTGTGGTTGATTATATAGTAGCAAGTCCTACAAAACCACCAAGTCTAAAATGGAGATTTCGGCTGGCATGTTCCCAAGGTGTTCCAAGATATTGTACTGGCTTTTTGATGGAGCTGATGGTGCTGGTGAAACTGGTGGGCCTACGATGTTAAATTGTGCTCTTTGAGTGGTGACTGCACACTCATTGTCTGGTCCTCGGATATTGATAACATTGACAGAAGGCTCTTTCTCGGATATACAACCTATAAGGCTACCATAGTCTATATAGGATGAAGTGTGGTCATTGTTCTTCCCATGCTGTTGGTTTGGCTGGCGGTTGTTGGTGTTGTTTTGGATAGGTGCTTTTTCTAGATTTTGGTTTTTGTGTGGAGGAAAAGCATTTTGATAAATCTGTAAGCCTGCATTGGGAGAGGTTTGGGCACCAACAGTGATTTCTTTCCGATCAATGAGGTCCTGTACATAGTCTTTCAATTTCATGCATCTGAGGGTGGTATGACCATTTACCCTATGGAACTTGCAATACTCATTGTCCTTGTACCATGCAGCTTTGGATTGGCTTGGATCAATTTGCTGGGTAGGAGGAAATTTGATGAGGTTTTTCTTAGCCAATTTCTCAAAAATAACATCCAATGGCTCACCAAGGGGTGTATAGTTTCTAGGTGCAGGTTGGAATCTGGGCTTTTGCCCTGCAGCTACATTGATAGCATTGGCTTGATTGTTAGACCCTTGAAATTTGGGTCTTGTATTGTGGTTTTCATAGCTTTGGTTATTTCGTTGTTGGTAATTGATAGCTTGTTGGTTGTTTGTTTGATATGGTGGGTCAGACGGGTTTTGAGAAGGACCAACAATATTCACATGTCTGGTGTCAGTAACCCCATCTGTTGCAACATGCTTGTTTTTGTTCCAATACCTAGACTTGTCATTGGAATGTGATTGAATTTGGTTGGCCTCTTTTTAAATCTTGACCACACCATCTTTAATGAGTCCTTGCTCAAGGATCATTCCTTTCTCTTTGATATCCTTATAGGTCCGTAGACAGTTCATGGTCATGTGGTGAGCCAAATTGGGATGGGCATTATCAATAAACATTTTCAGGTACAGGATATGCGGGTGGTAAGGGTTTTCCATCTTTATAGGTATTCGGCAAGGATTTCTCCACCTTTTTTCTTGGTGTGGACAAGATCAACTATTGATAGCTTTGTTTCAACAAGATGGGCATATTGGGCTACGAATGCCTCAGATAATTCAACAAAGTTTTTAATTGTGCCATAGGAGATTCTGTAAAACCATTCAAGAGCTGGTCCAGCCAAGCTTTTAGGAAAAAGGTGCAAGAGGAAGACATCATTGTATGCCACATCCTAGCAGTGCATGTAAAATTCTTTGATATGTGTGATAGGGTCTCCTTTTCCTCTTAATTTTTCAAATTTGGGTACCTAAAAGTGTCCAAGAAATGGTGTCGTGGTAATGGCTCTGTCAAATGGGTAAGGACACACATTCTCAAAATTGAATGTCTTCAGATCATTCCCTTCTTGGATGGCTTTCAGAGCTGTCTTCATTTGCTCCCATTCTGAATTGATAGGTGATGGCTGGGGTGCCCCCAATGTAGGAGTGCCTTGAGGTAGGTATGCGCTAGATGGGGACACTAAATATGGACGGTTGTGAGGGATTTGTTGATAGGGATTGTACATTGTTTGGGCAGCTGCATGGTGGATGATGGGTTGCTGAGGGGGAGGTGGCGCATATTGCTGCATGTGCTATGAGGCTTGCTGTTGATATGGGATTTAAGGTTGGGATTGAGCAACATAAGCTGGTTGTGGGATAAATGGATTGCTTTGTGGGGGTAAGGTATAAGATGGTTGTGAGGCTTGTGGAAAGGATCAGGGGGCTTGTGGGGTTTGACCAATATATGTGGGTTGTGCCCCCATTTGGGATGGTATTTGCAAATAATTGGTGGTTGGCTGGATTGGTGGATTACCTCCTAGAAGTGGCATTGAAAAGTAGTTGGTAATAGGAGGTAATGGATTAGTTGGTGGTGGAGGTGGTGGGAATTGAAAGCTTGGGAATGAAATTGATGGGGTTTGATAGCTTGGTGGCTAGATTTGGAAGCTTGGTAGAGTGGTGACAGGAGTTGGGGTCACTTGGGAGCTTGGTAGAAAATTGGAAGTAGCTTGTGGGATTTTATAGCTTTGTGGAGTGAAGGTAGTAGCTTGTGGATTTGTGGCTAATGGTATTGAGCTCCCAAGACCTAATGAAAATGATGGGATTGAACTTTGGGTTGTGGTGAACAAGTTGGGGGTGATGAAAATTTGATTACTTGGCCCCATGGGTGGCATCCCTGTTGTATATTGCTGAGGTTGGCCAAAGGCGCTAGCACTAATTTGGGAGATGGGTGGATTTGGAAGGCTGGGTTGGGGAGCAGCAGCAATAGTGAAGGGGGTGAACGGTGAGGTGTTTTGGGTAAAGGGGGTTTGGAGCAGAGAGGTATGAACCAAGGATGGAGTGGTGGTGGTTGGGTTTGCTTGAGGCATGGAGATTTCAACTTGGGTGGATGATGGTATGTTTGGGTCTGTTGGATCATATGGATTGGTTGGAGGCTCTTCTTTTGGCATATATTGAGGATAATTTGGATCATAAGACCTATGGGTGGTGGCAGCTTCCCAAAAAATGGGTGAGATGGATCTGATAATGGAGGGGGTCTTCCAAAGTCAAAGGTTCCTACATTTTCCCTTCAAAAATTAGCCATGATTGTCTCTTTGTTCTTGTCTATAATGGCATTTACCAATACTGCATTTCCTGGTTGGTTCATGAAAGCTTCAATGTCAGTAGGTGATGGCATAGCTTTCTCTGGGCTAAAGGATGGTTGAGTGCTTAAGGGGGGTGATGTTGTTCGATCCAAATGATAGGGCTCCATTTTTTCTTTCTTCTTGGCTAAGCGAGTGACGGGTGGCATGAAAAATGCTCCTAGGGATGAGATGCAACAAATGCTGGTGGATGCAAAAGGGGGGAAGGCTTTTTTATGCAAATGATTTCCTAGGTTGAGACAAAACTATATGAAAAAACCTAAAGAGGATTGGGTTGGGGATTCTAACTTCAAAGATATGTTGCCAAAGCACAAAAAGTCTACTTTCCTATGTGCAAGCTTGGTGGTGATTGTGTCAACTTAAGGATAGATTGATGCTCATTTAGGAAGAACATGAGATTGACCACTTGTGGATCTCAACCTTTAGCTCAAGGTTATCAGGGATAACAAGTGACAAAGCTAGATTACCCCAGACAAAGCTCTGTCAAAGGGATAACCTTGGTGAGATTGGTGGATTTGGAAGATTTTAGGAATGGCCAACTTTTGGCAAGGTGACAACAAATTTTAAAGGCTTGGATGCGAAGATTTTGGATTGCTGGCTAGATGGTTTGATTCTAAATGAGATGGATGAGCTAATAATGCTTATGGGGATAACCTAAGATGGCTGGCTTTTCTACAAAGATGACTCTAAAGTGAAGCTTATCCAAGAAGATGGGGAGAAACAAGGGTGTCTAATCATAGAAATCATGCCTAGTTGGTAAGGCATAAGAAGGATTAACTCCTGGATATTGGCTAAATTTGATGGTGCGCTCTAACCAAGCCCCTTGAAGTGCTTCGTCGATAGCTTTGTCCTCTGCTTTGTGGAATTTGGCAATTCGTGGGCTTAGTGTTATTTCTTTTCTCTAGGCTGAAAGTTCTTGGTATGCTAGAGATGGCTTGAGTTTGACCTTGTGAAACTTTTGTTTGGGTTTGGGTGTTCCGACATAAATTCCTGAATTTGCTTGGCTTTTGAGAAATCTTAGTTGTTTTTCTTTGACTCGTTCAACTTCTAAAATAGGCAGTGACTACGCTAAGTGTTCCCTAAGCTAGGATTGACCAAGTTTGGCAAACATTCATTCAACAAAAAAAATATAATCAAGCAATAGATAGGAACACCCAGATAGAAATTTATAGTTCTCAGAATGTGATACTTGCACCGAGGAGTGTGTATGTTCTAAAAATGTTTTGATCAGTCACTTCAAACACATTAACATCCTAGATGGTTGTCTGCAAGGCTAACAGTTGGTTTAGCTAGGGAGTCCTCGATATACGCAAGGTACGTAAGGCCCAAATCCGTAGATGAGACCAAAAAGATGTCACACAACTGAGAGGAGCAGTAACCCACTTCTCCTCTTTCACTTCTCAAGGGTATAAAGTTCCTTAAGGCTTAGCTCAAGTGACAAAATCTTGATCCCAAGAGAGGTGTCTCTCGATTCACCTCCCAATTCTTATACTCCGCCAGAACGCTGGAGTTGAGGTCATCCAAGAGGTGATGAAATCCCCAAGCAGGCCTCCTAAAAAGAAACAAGGTTTTAGATCCTAATCTTATGCACCCAAGATGGCCTCGAAAGACGACAAGGGGAGAGAAGACTTGGATGACCTTGGGCTAAAAAACACACTTGTTCTTTTACCAATTGACTCTTATGTGTGCTAATCTAGACTTTGCAAGCACTCATGTTTAAGAGACAATGTTCAATTACAACTTGAAGTGCCAACAAAAGTAAATCGATCGAAGAATGCAAACAATAAGAAGAGTTAGGGTCAACGAAAGCAAATTCACGCGCTCGGAGGCCCTCTACATCAAGTATCGATTAATTTTCTTTAAGGCATTCAAGATTGAGTGTGAGTTTGTTTTAAGCCCAAAACAAAAGTGTGTGAGATTTGATTTCAAGCGTGCGCCTGGAGGCTCTCCACATCAGTTATTGTTCAATTTTAGTGCCCAAACTTGAAGTGTGATCGATTTAATCTAGAGTTTTGTCCATTTAAGAATTTTGATAAAGTTAAAGCAAATGTTCAAAGACCAAGTGAGTTAGTTAGATTGTGGAACATTTAACACCTTTTTCAAGTAGACCCATCCTCATAAATGGCGCTGAGATTGCAACCAATGGTTGAATTGATGGGTGATTAAAAAAGAGGTGAGTCCAAGGAAATACTCAAATTGATTTTTGCAAATTTGTATTTAACTTAACAAAGTTTCTTAATTGTCCAAAAATCAAACTTTACCTAAATTGCATGTGAAAAAAAGATTTGTTTTGTTCAATTTTAGAAGCTCCAAATGAAGTGTTTGATATTGCAATGGTTAATTGATCCTTGGCATTCAAGATTATATTTTTTGTTTTAAGCATGCATTTCAAAAAAAATTGATTTTAATCCATGGCATTCAAGAGTATGTTTTGAGCAACATTCATTCAATGGAAAATGTGTTTAACCATTCAAATTCATTTTTTAGCAACATGCATTCAAAGACAATGGTTAAACATTCAAGTTCATTTTTTAGCAACATGAAAACCTGCAAGAAACATGGTTAGTGGTTCCATATGTGCTCCAACCTGCAATGAGACAAAAAAAAGCAATTTAGTTAGTTAGCCAAAATCTTCAAAAATGAGAGCTTAACTATGGGAAAAAATATTTTAACTTTTTTTGTTGTTTTTCCTACACGTAAAAGTGCTTAAAATGGTCTAAAATGTTGTTTTTTTTTTTTTTTTTTTCAACTACAAAGTGTAGAAATAAAGATTTTAAAACAGAAGTGCAACAGAGACAGGTGAAGACGACAGTTCATCAGGTGCAGACGCCAAACTGCAGAGACGCTGATCTGCGGAGACGACAGTCCAGGATGTGTAGACAGCAGTCGGAGATGCCAAACTACACAGATGAAAATTTGGTTACGGAGATGACAAAGTAGCTGGCAGAGACGACAATTTGCAAGCACAGACCCCAAACTGCGAAGACGACACTGCGCGAAAAAAGAAGCTGAAAAACGCAGATTTTTTCCAATTTTTTTTTTTTTTTTTTTGTTATTTTTAGATTTTTGAGGGTATGTCTTCTTCCCAAGTGCATTCTTTAACCTGCAAAAATAAGCAAAACACCCTCACAACACACTCAAACAACAACAAACATTAGATGGTTAGTTTAAAATAACATATAGATAGAAATTGATGAAAAAAATGACTCATAGCGGGGTCCCACCGGGCGTGCCAAAATGTAGAACAAGATCTAGAATGCAAAGAACATTAACAGTAAGAGAAACATTCATAAAGAAAAACTAAATTCACATATATGTTTAGACAAAGAAAAGCAAACAAAAAGTGCAAACCTCACAAGAGAAAAGACTCCATGCTTTCTTGATTTTGTAGATGTGTCCTTTGATGTGGATGTATGCTCAAGATGCTCAAAAGCTGCTTCAATGGAGGTAGGCAATGGAAAATTGGTAGCTTTGTGAGCTCTCAATTTGGCATTATAAGGGTAAGATTGATGGCTTTGGTTCTTAAAATAGCATGGTAACTTTAGCTCAAATATTGTTGATGAAATGGCTTGGGATGAGATTCAATTTATAGGCCAAGGGGTAGAGGGATGGAGGGCTTAGATGCAAGGATGGGGAGATGGTTAAGGAGGGCTAAGATGCACTCAAAGGGGAGCACATGGATTGTGCTTGTTTAGCACCAATGGGAAGGTGACACTTGTCACAAGGAGGATGAGTGTGAGAGGGTAGGGTAAAGGGTTGGTTAAAGGCATGATGAGTGGGGTTGAGTATGTAAGAGGGATGTAAGAGGAATGAGTGTGGAAGAGGAAAGAGTGTGGAAGATGGATGTAAGAGTCATGAGTGGGCTTGTAAGAGTCTTTTATGGTTTGTAAGAGCACTCATGACTTGGTGGTTGGGATTTTTGAGGGGAGACTTTGATTTGGTTTAGGAAAGTCTTAAACTTGTTTAGGGAATGTGACAACATTAGGGAGTGGATTAGGCTTGGGTTTAGGATTAGATTAGGAATGTTAGAGATGTGCAAGTGGATGGCATTAATGAGGGTGGATGAGTTAGTGTCTAAGCTTGGTTAGTATGGGTGGATGGGGTGGATTAGGCTAAATGGAGGATTAGAGATAGGTTAGGGGTTTTTGAATTTGAGAATTTTATTTATCAAATAGATTTATTTAATAAATGAGGATTTTTGAAATTAGATAGGAGAAAAGGATTTAATTGATAAATAATAGATTATTTGATTTATCAATTCGGACTATAGATGATTAATTAAATTAATTAGCTAGGGGATAGAAAAGGATTAATTAAATAGGAATTTAATTAATGATGCATTTAGAGATGGCTAAATTAGATTACCAAAGTGGTGTAATCAAATTTAGGTGTCTACATTTTGCCCCTCTTTGACATAGTGTTGAGACAACACTATTTCAAAGAAGTTCGAATGAAGATGATACGAAGAAGATGTTTTGGCAAAAAGGTTACCCCAGTCTCGGATAAGAAGAGGAGAGACTAGACTTAGATGATGCCCCCTCAAGAAGGCGACGGGGAGAGAAAGTGAGGCTCGATGACTTCTTGAAAAGTACAAGAAATTGAGATGAGCTAAGACACAAGTTGGCAAAGAGAAGGGGCTGAATTCGCTCAAACTCTCACTACGGGAGAATGATAAAGAGAATTCAGGGGCACAAGAGTAAAGCAAGCTTAAGACTTTCCAAGATTGGGGGGGGGGGGGAGATGGAGGAGCGGAGTGCTATAAAAATGAATCCAGGATAGGGAGATGGATGAGGGGATTATAAAGTTGATGCAACAGGATTTCAAAGAGTCAGATTGGCAGAAGATGGGTTTTGAAGATCCCTAGGACTAGGATTGTGGATCTCGAAAGATGAGGCTTGGTGGATTGATTTGATTGGTGGATCCCTAAGACTAGGATTGTGGATCCCTAAAGCTAAGCACGAGGAGTGATCCAAAGAGATACTGATGCATAAGTTGGGATAGGTGTTGGATATGGATGGGGGATAATGGAGATGAAGGGAATCCATTGAAGCTTTTTGAGCGGGGGGATACTTCAAAGAGAAGTACCACCATGTAGTTGATAACTAGATTTGCTATAGGACTGTTGGTTAATTTCCAAGGTTACCAAGAACATCAAGGCCTTTTCACCAACTATCCAAAGGACTGATGAACTAACTCAAAACAAACACACAAGGATTGCCCTAGTATCACACATGAATCCCAAAGGAAGCAGCATGGAAACGACACTAGGTAACCCACAAGCAGAAAAAGAAAACAAGCAAAAGACCTAATCAAGACATTACGCTCTAATTGTCCCATTCACAGCATACCATGATATGGAAGATCGTGGCAACCTTGAGGAGGGAACAAGGAGATTGCTTGGAAAAGATATTTCAAGACCCAAAAGGGAAGATCCCAAATCAAAAGAAAGCAAAAATCTAAAAGAGAACTGTTTGCCAACGAGATGAGTAGGATGAGGTACTAATGGACCAAGATCAAACATGAGAAAAGCTATATCCTGTAAGGACCTATCGAAAGCACCTAAGCTAGTGGATTTGGATGAGTGATGCGTCTGGCAAGCTGAACTAAGAAGGATAACACTTTGGTGATAGGAAATCTAGCTAAAAGATGCATTGGAATAGCTAACCAAGGTGTGCAATGTGTGCAAGATGTTGACCAAGGATGAACTAACACGAAAGTCAGATAGATACAATGGTACTAAGCTAAAGAGGATGTACAAGCTGACGGACCAAGATATGTTACAAATGTACAAGTTTTTTCATGTTTTTTTTTTGTGAGATGGAAATGTTTGTGAAGGATGGGATGTCTATAATAGTTGATAAGTGGATAGGTAGATGGTTTGCGAAAAGCTTAAGGAAAATGGGATTCTTTTTGTGCATGTGATAGGATACAAGCTAGGATACAAGATTATTTACAAGCTAGAATATGGTACAAACTTTGGACAAGATTCAGATATACAAGGTATGATACAAGGGATGATACAAGATTTACAAGCTGTACAGGAGGTATTTACAAGCTCCATTAGATTTTGGATATTTGGTTGGAACACCAAGGGAACAAGGAGGTATCTTATGGGATGGTGGGTGGATGGATGAGGGATAGGATAGTGATAGATAATGGATTAGTCTTAGTACACAAGGCGCCTAAATTACCAGGTTTTTGCCAAGGTACCTATCCAAGGCACTTGAATTGCCAAGTTTTCACCATTGGATGCTTATTTCTCTTTATTATTTTTTTTTTCTTTTGTATTTTTCAAAAGCTGGGTATACCAAGGATCTTCAAGCATAGAAATTCTTGAGATGAATGATGTTAATGGGATCATTCAAGAGTTCTCCTTCCAGTGTAGATAGTTGATAGGCTCCGGAGCCAAAGGAGGTGGTAACCACTTAGGGACCAAGCCATGTAGGTTCAAACTTGCCTTTCTTTTCTCAATCTGCTTGGACTTTCATATTTTCTTTGAGGACCATGTCACCTAGCTGAAAGTGTCGTGGGAGCACCTTCTTGTTGAAATTCCTTTTGAGATGAGTTTGGTAGACTATGAGATTGTCATAGGCTTGTTGTCTCTTCTCGTCTAAGAGATCTAGCTGGGTGAGCCAAGCTACTCTGTATTCTTCATCTGAGATTTTCCCTCGCAAAGATATACGTAGTGAGGGAAGTTCAACTTCTATAGCTAATACCGCTTCAGCACCATAGACTAAGGAGTATGGAGTTGTTCCTGTGGATGTACGAAAGGAAGTTTGATAGGCCCATAGCACCGAATTTATTTGAAGGTGCCAATCACGGTCGGAATCATTGACAACTTTCTTTAGGATTTTGAGGAGGGTTTTATTAGTTGCCTCTACCTGGCCGTTACCTTGTGGGAAATATGGGCTAGAAAAGTGGTGATGGATGCAGAGGGAAGTGCATAATTCTTCCATGTTGAGATTTTAAAAGTTACCTCCGTGGTCAGTGAAGATGGTGGATGGGATGCCGAAGTGGCAAACAATGTGGTACAAGATGAACTTGGAGACCTGTACTCTTGTTGCTGAGACTAGGGGGACTGCTTCCACCCATTTAGTGAAATAGTCTGTAGCTATTATTATCCATTTATGTCCATCAAATGAGAGAGGTGTGATAGTTCCAACTAGATCAAGGCCCCAACAAGCAAAAGGCCAAGGTGGTGCAATAGGCTGTAGATCTTGTGCTGGAGCATGCACAAGATTTGCATGCTGCTGACATGGGAGACACTTTCTGAAAAAGTCACAGGAGTCTTCTTCAATGGTAGGCCAATAGTAGCCTACTCTAAGGATTTTTTGTGCTAGGAAAATGCCACTTGTGTGGGCACCGCAAAGTCTAGAGTGTATTTCTTTTAACACCATTGCGGCCTCGTTTTCATCTAAACATCGAGAGAGAGTATCGTGATAACCCCGACGATATAGGGTATTGGCTATGATAACATAGCGGGATAATTTTTGAATGAGGTTTTGGCATTGGGTACGTGTGAGGTGAGGGGATATGATACCATAATTCAGGTAAGAATTAATTTCATGGTACCAAGTGTATATGAGAAAACAAAGCATTAACTAGCATAAAAGACATAACATATATGAGAGACAAAGTGAAACCCTCAAATGAGAATATGAGCCATGGGATGGCTCTCCCAATGAGGATAGTCACTTGATTTAGGAATGAGTCCATTTGATAGGGTTTTGGGATGTATGCTCAAGCTTCAAAACTAGCTTCAATGGAGATTTTTGGGATTTTTGGTGTGGATGCATGCAAAAGTATGAATTTGGCTTCAAAATGGCATTATAACTTTAGCTCCAAGATTGTGATTGAAATGGCTTGGGAAAGGATTCCTTAAATACGCAAGAGGTTTGAGGGATGGAGGGCTAAGATGGAAGGAGAGGAAAAAAGCTTATGGAGGGCTTAGATGCACTCAAAGCTGAGCACATGGATTGTGCTTGTTTAGCACCAATCAGGGAGTGACACATGTCACAAGGTGAGTGGATGGAGGAAAGGGGAAGGATGAGTCAAAAAAGGAGGCTCAAAGGATAATATCTTCATAAAGACCCTTCATTATGGCTTCTAAGAGCTTGTAAGAGTCTTTATGACTTTTGTAAGAGAATTCATTGTTGGGTGGTTGGGATATTTTGGAGGGAGTTGAGATTGTTGACTTTCCTTGGCTTAAGAAAGTCTTAATCTTGCTTAGGGAACATGACAACATTAGGGGGTGGATTAGGCTTGGGTTTAGGATTAGATTAGGGATGTTAGAGATTTGCAAGTGGATGGCATTCATGAGGGTGGGTGAGTTAGTGGTTAAGCTTGGTTATTACGGTTGGATGGGGTGGATTAGGCTAAAAAGGGGATTTAGGATAGGTTAGGGGTTATTAGATTTGTGGGTTTTATTTATCAAATAGGTTTATTTAATAAATGGGGATTTTGGATTTAGATAGAAGAATAGGATTTAATTGATAAATAATAGGTTATTTGATTTATCAATTAGGACTATAGATGATTAATTAAATTAATCCGCTAGGGGATGGCAAAGGATTAATTAAATAGGAATTTAATTAATGATGCCTTTAGAGATAACTAAATAGGATTACCAAAGCAATGTAATCAAATTTAGGTGTCTACACCAAGGGGATTGGGGACCAACCAAGATACAAACATGGTTTGAATTCTCATTCGCATAGGCGAGTGTGAGGAGCTACTCGACTAAAAACTCATACTATGTAGCTTCTTGGAGAATTTCCAAGAGTGAGCTGATAGTGGCCATGGCATCTGCTACCTTGTTCTACATTCATGGCACTTGTGTAAACTGAAGCTTTGTAAAATGCTGGGTCAACTGATCAACTAGCTCTTTGTAGGGTAATAGCTTTTCATCTTTGGTTTGATATTAATTTAAGACTTGTTTGATGATGAGCTGGGAATCACCAAAGATTTCTAACTCAGTGATATTCCATTCTGCAACTATCTTTAACCCTGCTACAAGAGCTTCATAGTCTGCTATATTGTTGGTGCTGGGGAATTGTAGCTTGAAGGCTTTTGGAATATAATCTCCCTGAGGTGTAAATAATAATATTCCTGCCCCTGATCCATGAGATGTGTATGAGCCATCAAAATAAAGCTTCCATGGGGGCTATTCTTCAATTACACAGATATGCTCGTCTGGGAATTCTGTGAGCAAAGCATATGCATCTACTAGAGGTGCATCAACTAGGTTATCTGCTATAGCTTGCCCTTTGATTACCTTTCTATCCACATACTGGATGTCAAATTCGCTAAGGAGCATAACCCATTTGGCCAAACGGCCTGTAAGTGTTGTTCTGGAGAGCATATACTTGAGAGGGTCAATCTTGGAGACTAGTTGGATGGTATGACTTAGCATGTAGTGGAAAAGCTTTTGAGTTGAGAAAACAAATGCCAAACAAGTTTTTTCCATAGGAGTGTAATTGAGTTCATAACCAACTAGGGTTCTATTGATATAGTAGATGGCTCTCTCTCTGCTATAATCATCATGTTGTGCTAGAAGTGCCCCTAGAGCAGTAGGTGTTGCTGATATATACAAGATCAAGGGACGACTAGGAACTGGTGGAACCAAGATAGGGGGATTGGTGAGGTACTGCTTGAGCTAATCGAAGCTGCGCTGACATAAAGGATCCCACTTGAAGTTCTCATCCTTCTTTAGTAAATGTGAAAATGGTGTACACTTATCTACAAGCTGGGAGATGAAGCGTCGGACAGATTAAAGCTTTCCCTGAAGAGAGCGAAGCTGTCACAGTGTCTAGGGAGGAGGCATGTCTAAGATATCCTTGACCTTTTTGGGGTCGATCTCTATACCTTGCTTAGAAACTATGAAGCCTAGAAGCTTGCCAGATGTGACCCCAAAGACACATTTCTTGGGATTTAACATGAGATGATATTGGGCTAACCTATCAAAGACTTTCTCCAGATCAACGAGATGATCCATGAAGGTGTGAGATTTTACTATGATATCATCCACATAATCCTCCAAAATGCTATGGATAAGATCATAGAAAATGGCTATCATAGCTCTTTGATAGGTAGCCCTAGCATTCTTTAGGCCAAAAGGCATCATGGTGTAGTAGAAGGTTCCCCAAGGGGTAGTGAATGTTGTCTTATGTTGATCCTCTTCTGCAATCTTGATCTGATTATACTCAGAAAATCCATCCATAAGGGACAGAATCTCATGTCTAGCTGTAAGATCTACAATCATATCTATGTTGGGTAAGGGAAAATCATCTTTTGGGCAAGCTTTGTTTAGATCTCTAAAATCAATGCAGATTCTGATGTCACCGGAAGGCTTAGTGATAGGGACCATGTTGGAGATCCACTCTGAGTAGTCGATAGGTCGGATAACCTTAGCAACTAACATTCTTTCTAATTTAGCTTTGACTAGTAATGCCACCTTGGGGTGCATTTTTCTAAGCTTTTGTCTGACAGGATTGATCTTTGGATCAACTGCAAGATGATGAACTACAAGCTTTGGATCAAGTCCCGACATGTCCTGATATGACCATGCAAATTGGCCAATATTCTCTCTTAAGACCTCAAAGAGGAGGTCAGCTTGGTCTTGTGACAAGGATGTAGCAATGTGAACAAGTCTAGGGATCTCTAAAGAACCGATGTTGACTTCTCTAGTATCCTCTATTAGAATAGAAGACACCTCTGGTCAATTATCTTGAGGAAGCAATACTAAATCCTCAGTTCTTCTTGTGGCTTTAGATTTTCTTGCTGAGGGGTTCTCTTCGCTACCTTAGCTAGTCCCAGATTTACCTTAGTTCCAGTTTTGGGTGTATCAAAACTAGGTTGGGGATTTTCTCCAAAATACCCCTTGCGATCTAGCTTGTAGATGTAGGTAGAATCTGGCTTTGTTTTCTTATGAGGAGTTTCGGCTCCCATGAATCTTAGAAGTGCTTCCTCTGATGCAAACTCATCAATATGTATGACACTTGGTTGGTCCCAATCTATGAGTTGTGGATGAGCGAGTGGTAGGTCAATGAGATGGATGGATAGTTCTCGAAGAACAGAGTCTCCTAGGAAGATTTGGTCTAGGATATTGTCATAGGCTCTCTTTTCTACTTCCTCAGGAATGTCTTCGATTTTGACAAGGTCACAGTGGATGTTCGAAAAAGTGTTACCATTCTCGTTGGTGCCCCCGGTTGTGGGTATGCCAAAGCCAAGACCTGACTTCATTTCCCACTTATGTGCTTTGATGGAACATTGCATGCCCCTTTCTTTTGGTCCTAGTCCACCTCCTTGATAGTTCCATTTTTCAGTGATGAGCTTATGTTCTTGGTGATACTTCTAGCTAAAGTGATCAAGGCGTGCTTGATTTCTTGGAGGTGCATCCTTATGTAACCAATTGTTGATATCTGGAGTGAGCTCTTCATGAAGAGGGGTTTTTTAGGACACAAAAGTGGTTGGGCCAAACTGTTTGTATCGAGGAGGTGGAATCTCCTTAGCTTTGCGATATGTTGGTCGTCCATGGGTATGTGGATCAAGTGGGATTGCTCCGACAGCAAATGCATCTGACAGAATATATTCTCCATAGCCTTTGTTGTTGATCTTTACAGTAGATAGGGTGGAGGCGAGGATGGTTTCTGCATCATTACAAGTGTGGGATGAGATAGCGATGGCTGTGCCGATGTCTATTCCAGAGCAATGATTTTTATATGAGGCTTCAACCGCATTGCAGTAAGAAAAGGGTTCTAGATCGGCAGGGATGGTCACCTTAGTGCCCTGATGTGGAAATTTGATGCACTGATGGTAGGTGGATGGAACGGCCTTCATAGCATGAATCCATGGGCGATCGAGGAGGATGTTAAATGGTAGGTTTAGATCAACAACATGGCAAACTGTCTCTTGGATGACTGGCCCAACCTTGATTGGTAGCAAAATTGTCCCTTCTGTAGTCCTTTCCAAGTTGTCATAAGCTTTGATGGTGATAACCTCACAGATCATATCTGCCTCAGTATACCTAGCTTGTTTTATGAATTTTAGGGTGCAAATGTTCAGGGCTAATCCATTATCTATCATTACTCTTTTCATGGAAAAATTAGATACCATGATGGCTATGTGAAGCAGAAGGGTTTGATCTGCCTCGACCGCGAGTATGTCAGTGGGTTTGAATGATAGGGCACATGAGGAGGATAGCTGTCCAACGAGATTACGAAAGTCACTAGCGTTGATATCAGAAGGGACACGAAATTCTATGAGAGCACTATCAAGGATGTCTTTGTACACAGGACTAGTGCGGAGAAGGTCTAAAATGGAGATTTGGGTTGGCATGTTCCCAAGGTGTTCCAAGATATTTTACTGGCTTTTTGATGGAGATGATGGTGCTAGTGAAATTGGTGGGCCTGCGATGTTAAATTGCGCTCTTTGAGTGGTGACTGCACACTCATTGTCTAGTCCTCAGATATTGATAACATTGACAGAAGGCTCTTTCTCGAATATACAACCTATAAGGCTACCATAGTCTATATAGGATGAAGTGTGGTCATTGTTCTTCCCATGCTGTTGGTTTGGCTGGCGGTTGTTGGTGTTGTTTTGGATAGGTGCTTTTCTAGGATTTTGGTTGTTGTGTGGAGGAAAATCATTTTGATAAATCTGTAAGCCTGCATTGGGAGAGGTTTGGGCACCAACAGTCATTTCTTTCCGATCAATGAGGTCCTGCACATACTCTTTCAGTTTCATGCATCTGAGGGTGGTGTGACCATTTACCCTATGGAACTTGCAATACTCATTGTCCTTGTACCATGCAGCTTTGGATTGGCTTGGATCAATTTGCTGGGTAGGAGGAAATTTGATGAGGTTTTCCTTAGCCAATTTCTCAAAAATAACATCTAATGGCTCACCAAGGGGTGTATAGTTTCTAGGTGCAGGTTGGAATCTGGGCTTTTGCCCTGCAGCTACATTGATGGCATTAGCTTGATTGTTAGACCCTTGAAAGTTAGGTCTTGTATTGTGGTTTTGATAGCTTGTTGGTTGTTTGTTTGATATGGTGGGTTAGACTGGTTTTGAGAAGGACCAACAATATTCACATGTCTGGTGTTAGTAACCCCATCTGTTGCAACATGCTTGTTTTTGTTCCAATACCTAGACTTGTCATTGGAATGTGATTGATTTTGGTTGGCCTCTTTTTAAATCTTGACCACACCATCTTTAATGAGTCCTTGCTCAAGGATTATTCCTTTCTCTTTGATAGCCTTATAGGTCTGTAGACAGTTCATGGTCATGTGGTGAGCCAAACTGGGATGGGCATTATCAATAAACATTTTCACCGCATGGCGTTCTGTCAAGGTACAGGATATGCGGGTGGTAAGGGTTTGCCATCTTTGTAGGTATTTGGCAAGGCTTTCTCCAGCTTTTAGCTTGGTGTGGACAAGATCAACTATTGATAGCTCTATTTCAACAAGATGGGCATATTGGGCTATGAATGCCTCAGATAATTCAGCAAAGTTTTTAATTGTGCCATAGGGGATTCTGTAAAACCATTCAAGAGCTGGTCTAGCCAAGCTTTTGGGAAAAAGGCACAAGAGGAAGACATCATTGTATGCCACATCCTAGCAGTGCATGTAAAATTCTTTGATATGTGTGACAGGGTCTCCTTTTCCTTTGAATTTGTCAAATTTGGATTTGGAGTTTGTTTCACTAATCTCATCATGAACTATTGTATTAAGCTCAAGTCCCACTATTTGTAACTTAGGTCCATAAGACTTGGTTTGCTCTAGTAATAGCTTGATAGCTTCTAACTATGACTCGATTCCTTCAAATCATGACTCAAGTTGCACTGTCTACAACTCGGTAGTTGTTGGAGATTTTGGAGACTAGGGAGGTGAAGCCTCCTTTCTTCTAGATAGATTTGGTAGTGTTGGTGTTTTGAAATGTTATGAGTTTCAAATTACCCCGATGAGAATAAGTCACATCTAGGGGCAGCTAACTCCCATCTTCAACATTTTATTTCATACATTGGGCCAACTATAAGGCTAGACCCTTCTTCTACTTTAGGCTCTAGAAAACCTAGGCGGGTGGACCTCAGATTCACTTATATGGTACTAGTGCAAAAACATATTCATGAATCTATTAAGAAAATTTAACCCTTATTTCTCCTATTAACTCATGCAATGACATAGATCTATGGTAGCTAAATGCAAGATAATGAAATTCATAAGTTGAGTGAGGGCAGCATTGAAGTAGTTGTAGGCATTAATATTAAAAAGTATTCTCCACTTTTATGTGATTTCATTTCCATGAAAGTAAGCTTTACAAAAGATTCTTCATCAAATAGTTTTCAGCATTAAATAGGAGAATGGTTTAATACATCTCAACATACTTTGTGAAAAGTAGATTCAACAAAATTGTTTTTACATTTTGAAGTATGTTCAAAGTTTTGAATTGGTAGAAAGAACTCCAAATCTACTACAATTAATGAATTCTAAAAGTATTTATGGTGAATGAGTTTTAAGTTTAAAGGATATCAAGTTTCCTTTCATCAAGTATGCAGTCGGTTAGTGAGAATTATAGATCTATTTCTACCAAGAGATACATTCTGTTACGTTTTGATGGCATTCATGGTTTCCAAACCCTATGCTGTATAATCTCAAAAAAAATTTGTCTAAATTTAATGGGAACCATATTATTTCAAGTAGTCATCATATTTAGATATTCAATGATTTGATGGGTCACTATGAGATTTCTCATGAGGATGTGCACATGAAATTATTTTTTCAAACTTTAGAAGGTGATGCTAGAGACTTGTTTTCCTTTTTACTAGCATGTTCTATTTCATCTTGGAGTGAGTTGCATTCAACCTTCATGGAGCAATTTGGAGAAAGGGTAAGCATATTTGATTCATATGGTAAATTTGTAAGGATTCATATTGAGAATGATGAACTTGTTCCTCAATTTAATATCAGATATGCAACAACCTTGAATGAGATCCCTAAGAAATGTAGATGAGATGATCAAGTGTGTCTAATAGTTTAACTAGATGCATTTGATAAGAAAATGAGTTATTAGTTAAGGGATAAAGAACCCAAAACTTTATATCAGGCTTTTATGAAAGCTATGGATATTGAAAACAATTTAAAGTATGGACTTACTAGGATTCATTTCTCTAAGGGTTTTTTCTTGCATGATGAAGTAAAAAATAAAGACCAATATCATGTTCAATATTCAAATATAGATCACTGTATACTTTCCCCTGCTGTTGTAGATAATCTTATTGAAAATTCAAAATCAAAAAGATGTGATGTTGTAGTTGAAGTCTCTTTGTTTCAAAGGAGAGATGATCTTGTTCTTGTCGAATAGAGTACATATGTTTTTAGTATTTCAGCAGTAGATGTTAAGGTTGATTCACTTGATAAGTTACATGTAGAAGATTTAATTTTAGTTGTTGCTTCTCCAATTGATGATTTTCTTTGTGTTGAGAATGTAATTAATCATGAAGTTGCAAGGCATTCATCTTAGTTTTATATGGATGAAGGAGCTGAAAATTGTGTTTCAAGTGATGTGAACAATGTTGTTGATCTAGTATATAATCAAGAGGTTTCATATGAAGCAGATGATGAGAGTGGTTACTTGAAGCAAAGTGAGGAAAATTATATTACATGTTCATCTTCATATGAGTCTTATGTTGATTGGGAAGAAGAGAGAAATGAGGAAAATGCCATGGGGTTCTGTGTAAATGTAATCATCAACATATGAGTAATTCTACAATTATTGTAACAACACCTAGTAATAAGATAAGATATGATTGGTGGGTAAGTCATTTGAATCATCTTAGTGAAGATGATGTGAGTAATATTAATTTATATTTTGCATGCTTAGTTGATGAAGTGGATTTTATGTCTTCAACTAATGATGATGATGATTATGATTTTTTCTCTTCACATGCTAAAAGTTATTCAAAGTCTAACCCTCACTTAGCTTACCAGTTTCATGAGTCATCTTATTAGTTATTTAATGCTTGTGATTTCTTGGTTAAGTATAGAAGATTTAGGGGTTTAATCTGTTATTCTAGATCCTAATTATGCTCATTGCACTAGTCACATAATCAAATATTAAGAGGTTCACCCACTTAGGTTTTGCAAAACCTAAACTGAAGGAGTGTAGCCTTATAGTTGGCCCAGCTTCTTGGTGAATTGCATACATTATTGGAGATAACTTCTCATAGATGCATTCTTGCCTTGCATACTTGGTTATTCAAATTCTATTAAATCAGGAGCCAACAAGCAAGGTATCAGGTTCATAGTAAAAAAATCTTCTATAATCCTCAGGCTCTTTGTTGTTTTCTTCTTCACTCTTTTCTGCAAACTCATCAATTCTCACATGCGCACTTTCTATGACTTTATGAGTAGACAAACTAAAACATTTGTATGTTTTACTTCTGCAGGAGTATCTTAGGAATATACCTTCATCACCTTTGACATCAAAATAACCTTTCCTAAATTCTTGCAAGATATAACATTTGCTACCAAATAATTTCAAGTAACTTACATTAGGTTTGTAGCCATACCATAGTTCATAAGTGTAATACCTCAAAATTGGCACATTGCCATGCTAAACCAGCTTTGGTCTATTCAATCATTTCTAAGTCTTATGTCACTAGGCAATTTTGATTCTGATAATCTCTACTTGACCTAAGTGTCAAATGTAGAAAATCATTAATCTGCATTAATCATTTACTTTAATTAATTCTTGAATATTCATTGAATTGGCTAAATTAACCTTTTAATTGAATTAATTTAATTATAAGTCTTAATACTTTAATTAAATTAAATTCACCCCTTTTTGCTAATATAAATGAGGAATTAAATATATTTGATTTAATTAAATATTCTTATTCTAATTGTTGAATTTAATTATTCAATTTAGAATACTCAATTATGAGGCATATTTAATTTCCTTAAATCAAATATCTTTTCCAATATTCTCTCTTCAGTTCAGAAATGGAAACTCTTAGTTAATTGAAATTAGAAAAGGAAATAAATCAATTAACTCCATATCCCAATCAAAAGAAATTAGTTAACTTCCTTTTCATAAGGAAACTTTCCATTCTAACTGAATCTCATTTCTAATCTCGACCATACATCCAAATTGATCTTGATCGTTGATCAATTCTCAGATTCTATTTAAGAAGCTCTCAATTCCTCATTTCAAAGAGGAAGTTTGAATTGTTTGTGCATCAAATTAATGTTGGAATAGTTACTCACTTTCATACATCCATAGCTTAAATTCTTACATTGAAATCTCATATTATCTTAAAATGTATTCATGTAGTGTAACTTGCGTTATTTATTCTTAGATTAATAATGCATTTATTTTAGCTTTAAATATTGCATTCTCATTTAGCTTAAGTAAAAATCCTTCATTCTACATGCCTGGTTGCTAGCTTATTGATCTCAGAGCAATTAGCAAAATTATTCTAGTTAGAAGGCAACAGATCAACCTATTGGTTATTTTGAATGATCAATCCCATATTCATTCCAAGATGATTCTTCAGATAATGATCATGCTAAAGTGTGTGTGAATCACAGAGGCCCACAATCCACGCATACATTTCTAGCACCCACTGTAAGGCCAAGAAATCAACTTTCTAGCCTCATTCTTCTTGTTTTGCATTTTAGTTTTTTTTTATATCTTATTTTGCATGTTTGAATTGTTGCAAGTTTGGAGACACTTTGAGAAGACATCCAACAATCATGAGCAAATGAGTATTTAAGAAACCTCTTCCTCTTCTCCATCTTAATCTTCCTCTATTTCTCATCTTCTACTTCTTCCTTCTCATGTTTTAAAGTAAAAAACAAAAAATTCATCAAAATGATTTTTTTGTAATTCTAAAAATCATAAAAAGTAGATCAAATTGATGAAATTTGGTCTGAAATTTTTACTGAAGGTTCTAGACAATAGGGTGAAATCACATGCAAAATTTCAAATTTTATGATAAAAGCTCTATTTTATATAATGTTTTAATGATTTTATTATATGAAAATTATTTGAGCATGTAAAAATACCTTCTGATCTGAAGTTTTTTCTATAGGTTTGGAAAAATAGTTGGCGTGAACAGTAAAAAATGCAAATTTTTTGGATCAAAATTGGATTTTTAGTAATTCTTTAATGGTGTTTTCATAAAAAAAATTAATTTACCCTCCAAATAATCAAATTAAAATAAAAAAAATTACTAAGAGTTTATGTTATTGTCAGGATACCCCAATAAAAATTTAAGATTTTTCAGATTTAAAATATGTTTTTAATAATTCTTATATGATTTTTCATTAAAAAAAATTTAATTTATGAGATAAATCTCAACATTTTGATCTGAGATTTTTATTGCCAATTTGGGAAACTTTCAAGAGCTCATAGAAAAAATTTAAGATTTTTCCAATTAGAAATTCATTTTAAATCTTTTTTTTTAATGTTTGTTCATAAAAATATTAATTCATAATGCAGGTGTGTGGAAAGAGACAATGAAGGACATGGGAGGATTTTAAATTAGAAAGGAATGAACTTGAATGATTAATCATTTGTCTTTGAATGAATGTTGCAATTAAATTGAAAATCCAAACACACACTTGAATGCCTTCAAATCTAAAACAATCAAATTCAATCTTGAATGACTTAATAAATTGACAAATCTTTCATTTGAATGAATGTGCTAAAAACTCAATCTTGAATGTCATGGATAAAAATCTACATGTTTTTCATTGGAATGAATGCTAAAACACACTCTTGAGTGCCTTAAAGAGAACATAGTTTCATTGGAATGCATGTTAGTAACACACTCTTGAGTGCTTAAGGATCAAAGAACCATTGCGATGAAATATTTGGATTTTGGTGCTTAAAATTAATACATTCAATCTTGAATTCATAAAGGAATTGGCTCTTTTCCCTATCTATTTCTTATGTCGGCAATTCTTGATTTACTTTTGTTGACGAACTCTCGATTTATTATGTTGACGACGTTGGAAGTTGGAAAGAACCTTGCACGCTAAACACGAGTATCTTCAAGAGTAGAATACAAAATCTAAAGATTCATTGGGAAAGAATGAGTGTCTTTTAAACCCCAAGGCCACTTACATATTCACTCCTCTCACACCTTTGGGTGATCTTGAGTGCACAAGAAATAAGTGCATTTGTTTTATTTCTTTTAGGAGGCCTTCTTGGGGATTTCATCACCCCTTGGGATGACCTCAACTCTCACATTCTAGAAGAGTATAAATATTTGGAAGTGAATCAAAAGACACCTCTCTTGGAAGTATAATCTTGTCACTTTTCACTAAGCCCTAAAGAACTTTGTACCTTTGGGAAGTGAAGGTGGAGATTTGGGTCACCGTCTCCTCCTAGCTGTGTGGCATTATTTTCTTTCCTCTACAAATTTGGGCCTCATGTACCTTGTGTATATCGAAGACACCCTATAATTGATCTTTGTATATCCTAGCTGAAAGCCTTGATCAAATTTTTGATGTGTTTTGCATGCTTGAGTATTCAAAGTCCAAAATTTGCATAAACATCAAACAAGTCAAAATTAGTGAAACCATGAGTTAAACATTTGATGACAAACTACTTAAAAATGATAACTCTACTATCTTCATGAATCTTCACTAGTCTATGTTAAGAAAACTCCCTACACAACTCTACTTGCAATTAGCTAAAGCTAAACTATCTTGGTTGGACGCTTGTGAACCACATCTGAACTAGTCTCTTTGCTCCATTATTCTATTTGTTCTACTATTTTGTTATCCATTATTGTCATGATAGTCAATCTCTTAGTTTTTCTAGCCACTAACTATTTGTACCTTGGAAAACATCACTCTTGCTACACTTACACCTACTTTGAGATGACGTTTTAAGTTTGGTCTTAGTCTAAACCTGTCAAACTTTTTCTACCTATGACTATGGTAACTAAGGGTGGAAGAGAGTTTTTTTTCTTCACATAAACCTAGGACATCACAATGGCTAACAACAAATGCTTTAAATCCAATATTCCTAGTGAGGAAGAAGAGATACTTATTGCAAATATGAAGAAACAAATTCAATCAATGAGTGTTCAACTTATAGAATAAAGGAGGAAGATGACACATCATCGAACAAATTCGCCTTGCAAGATTATTTACCTTCATATAATTTTTATTCCAAGCCATCTCAAAACAATCCACAAACAACCAAGAAATCTAGAAATATCTTTGAAGAAAAAACTTGGGAACCTAAACCAAAGTATGATTTTACCCCTTTGGGAAGATCTTATGAATCAACTTTGGAAGAACTTCTTCAAAAGAAACTCATTGTGTTACCTAAGGTCATTTTGGCAGGAGTTTCCTTTATGAGTAACTATTGTGCCTATCATAGACATAATTTACATAAAACTTCACATTATAAGGAGCTGAAAAAAAAGATCCAAGATCTCTTTGACAATGACATAATTCAAAAATCTAAACTCTCATCTACTAGAGATTATACTCTCAAGAAGGATCAACATCATGAGACTAAGTCTAGAAATGGTTTAAATGTGACACTTATCTCTTCCAACATACAACCACCTTCTAAAGTGTCCAATCTTTCCAACACATATTCACCAAACAAAGAACTCGCTACTCCCCTTGTTGATTATATGTACCTTCAAGGGCTGCCTCTAAAAGAAACCTAAGCTAATCTTGACTTAGCTACAAACCTCTCCTATACTAGTCAAACTAAAGATCCAAAGCCTTCATGTGCTACTACTCCTATTATTCCCACTCCAGCTAGCCCTTCACTATCTTTTCAAGATCCTACCATGAAAACTCCACATCCTACCTTGTCCTTAGAAATGGATCCATGTCAAGAGGATTTAAACAAATATAAAGATCAAGATCAAGAACCCTCGCATATCTGTCAAGATGTCATCCCTCCATCTCAAGAGCCACATAGTCCTCCATCTCCCATATCATGCCTCTCTACTAGGAAAGATCATGATATTCCTTCCACCATCCCTAATGATATTATTGAAGATCCTAAGAAAAATGCTTTTCCTATACTATCCAAAAATCCTTTTCAAGATCAAAGTATCCCATCTTGTTCTACTTCACATCCACTTCAAAATTATACTCAAGCTTTAAGTTCTCCTATTGAAGGTGTTTCTCCTATTAAATTTATTCATGAGTCTATTAATGGCCTAGGTCATGTTGCTCACTATAAGAATATTGATATCCCTATCCACTATCCATTTGTATCTTCTAAATATATTCTTGGTCCTTATCCATCTAAGCTAAAGCCTTCAAACCTTCCATCTATTTTGGGACCTTATGTTCCTCCATCTCCTGCCCTACTTCAAGATCAACAAAGGCACAAATCCTTGAGTCCTTCACATAAATATTTCCATCTAAACCTTCCATATCAACCTTCTTTATCCATAAGTCCCAAGCCTTTTGGAAGAAATTTGGATGATCAACTTAAAAATAAACATGAGAATCCATTTACAAATGATCACCATGTCTCCTCTAATCGACATGTGAATCCAAAAATAGAACTATTCGAGATACCACAAAGGTCCACTAGCAAAAGAACAAAATTGAAGAAAATATGGGTTCCTAAATCCATCATTGAAGAAATATTCTCTAAAGCATCCAAAAGTGAAGAAAGCTCTAAATCCATATGGCTTCCCAAGTCTCTCTTGAAAGACTTGAATATTGAAAAAAAAATCAAAGTTGACATTCCAGCTTCCTAAGGCTTTCATTTAATCTTCTTCCAGGCATCTTTCTCAAAATATTTTGAATCCTTCCACTCCATCTTCCTCCAAAATTGTTCTACCACCTCATACATCTAAACCTCAAACTATTTCATCCATATTTTTTCCATCATTCCACTACCCTTCAAGGTGTGTGTCAATGTTGATCTTGCCCACTTTTTCTTATACCCTTGCACATCCCTTTCAAAACCCTATCCACTCCACCTTCTATCCCCCCACCTTTTATCCTTTCATCCCATTTATCTCTTCCAAAACCAACAACTTTATCCTCCATCTACCTCTCATTTTCCTATCATTTCCCTTCCATTACCTTAGCGTCATCTTTGAGCATACCTTGCTATGGCCTTGGCTTGTCATAACTTATCTTTCTTATAGGTGTGCTATCTAACTTGAGAAAGCCTGAGATCCTTTTGAAAAAAATCCAAAAAGAAAAAGAAAAAATAGTGCCTCAGTGAAAACCTAGAAATAGGCACCTTGGTAGCAAAAGTAAAGAAAAATAAATCCATCCTGTGGTGAAAACCACTTCTTATGGCACCTTGGATAAATACCATGATGAAAACTTGGTAAATAGGCATCATGCATAATTCTTCCATCCATGGCATCCTATCATGATCTTGCTTATCCTTTAGATGCCCTCATCCCCAAAGTTATTCACTCATAACCTCCATAAAAAACTTTTCCATTCTATTCACTTAACCCTTTGGTCTTGATCAATGATAGAAAGAAGAAAACTCAATTCTTAGCAATCCCTTGACATGGTCATTTTCTTAGATTACTTACATGACACCCTTCATTACACCACAAGCTTATATTGTTATATCTTTTTCCTTAGATTGGGTAATCTTGTGAAGATTTTTCTTTAGGGTAACATTCACCGCTTCATACCCCTTGCATATCCATCTCCACTTATCCACCAGCTTGCTACTACATCTTGTCCTACATCTTGCTAGACACTAGGACAAAATCAAGGTAATTCTTCTTGAGAGCTAGTAATCTATAAAAAATTTCTATAATTTTGAAAATATACTAAAAAAATCTAAAAATTGCAAAAAGTCCTAACAAAAAATTATTATCTTGGTGAAAACCTAGCAATAGGTGCTTTGGTAATAACAAAAAAGAAATGGAAATTTCCAAAAATTCAAAAAATATTTGAAAAATACAAAAATACAAAAAAAATTAAAAAATGGGAAAATTATCATTCCTCTTGCAAAAGATCTTTTAAGCGATAGTCAATTGTTCTAACTATGTTTGCCTACTATCGCTAATGTCACTTTTCAAGATTCCTCTCAAGGAAGATCTCTTAAGCAACAGCCACTAGTTTTTCTAACTGTGTCTACCTACTATCACTCATGTCACTTTTCAAGATTCCTCTCAAGGAACATCTCTTTCGCAAAAATCACCAGTTGTTCTAACTGTGTCTGCCTACTATCGCTTAGTTTCCTACTAAGGATCTTCTTACAATAGATTCCTCCTTGACTTCAGTCACCAGTTGTTCTAACTATGTTTGGCTACTATTGTCACCCTAATGAAGAGATTTCTTTCAAACATGTTCTCAACATTGGCACTTGACATCAATCCTATAACACAAAAAATGAACTCAAAATGATGAATTTTTTTGGGATCTGTTGAGCTTCTCTTTGTTTATTTTTCTCATTTTTTATCATGTCTCTTTGAGAAACTTGATGATGTCACTTTCAACTAGAGAAGTGAGGACTGGGGGCATGATCTTTTCTTTGCTTTCTGTTTGTGGTTTAGATCCAATGATCTAAAGCATCTATGTAAAATGGGTGTCCACTATAAGAGCCTCTATCTCTTATTGGATGGCCATGTGTACCTCAACCCCTATTATATAGATAAATTAGAGAGGTTGGTTCTTCTCCTTTCTTGTTGGAGTTAACTCTTCATGCTACAATAAATACTAATACTCGTCCTGCTAAGTGAACATACATGTCACTGCGAGTACATATGGAAAACTTTTGTCTTAGGTTACAAATGCAAGGGCCATTGCAGATAGAATACTTACTAATTACTTAGCATAAGAAGGATCTCCCATGTGTTTGGTGTGTCTTCATGTAAGAAACATTATGGTCATCCTAGCGTTTATGCTCTAATGCTTATGTTTACTTGCTACATTAGAAGGAACAAATGTTCTAGTCATTATGGCTTATTGCGCCTTGAATGCTTACATTTAATCTTGGAAAAACTAGAACAAATGTCATATTCATATTCCTATGATTGCAATGTTAGTGGAAATTGTATGACATTTGATATTTCACTACATGCTCAATGATGATAATTGTCGAAGCTTGGTAACTACATCTAGGGTTGCATCTAGTTTAAGTTTGCATCTAGCATAGGGTTGCATTGCATGAGCACATGGTTTGATTGCAGATCTACTTTCATCTTTTTTCATGCTGAATTTTTGGCTTCTTCAAAGCATCATGTTCTTCATGACTACACAAATGATCAATTAATCACCCTCTTGGCTACTTTGGCTACTCTGAACCCATTTTTTGGGATCAAATTTGAAATCTAACACACTTAATCAACTCAAAAACACATTTTAAAATTTTGGGACCGATGCAATCAAATACTTGTGCAGTCCATTTTTATGATACTTTGTGAATCTTGGAATCTTTTCAAATCACATTTCCTTCAAATTTTTGAAAAATTCTAGAAAAACTAAACTCATGTTAACACTAATCATCCTTTGTTCAAACTTGGTCTTCTGGGCCTTAAAATCACTTTGAATTGACTCCAAATTTTCTTCTAGTCTCTTCTATATTCTTCTACATAACATATTACTTTTGTATCTATCGCTATACCACTCTATATCATATTTCTAGTGTGTCATCTTTCAATTTCGCTCCTAAGGGGGAAAGATGATTACATCATTGAATTTGAATTTCAACTCAATCTAAATCATATGTCCTCATCACTCGGGGCATCTCATCACTAGGGGAATCTTGTTCCCCTCTATTTGACATCATTTTTCATCTATATTATCTTTTTATTAGCTGATCACATTTTATAGCAGTCTTTATCAGAGTTCAATGGATAGGTATCAGGACAGTCTAAACCCTGACAACTGAGGATCAAGCCTCATTTTTTGGATGATTCTATGACTCATGTTTGGATCTCACTATCTTTTATGGCTAGGTATCTAGGTGCTCCATCTGAATCCCTCAAGGTTAAGCTCTATTCTAGAGATAATCTTTAAAAGCTTGTTAATCTAGGTATCTAGGTGTTCTATCTAGATCCCTTAAGGTTAAGATCTATTTTGGAGATAATCTTTAAAATATTGTCAATCCAGGTATCTAGGTGTTCTATCTAGACCCCTTAAGGTTAAGCTCCATTCTAGAGATAACCTTTAAAAGCTTGTCATCTTAGGTATCTAGGTGTTCTATCTGAATTCCTTAAGGTTAAGCTCCGTTCTAGAGATAACCTTTAAAAGCTTGTCATCTTAGGTATCTAGTGTTCTATCTGGATTCCTTAAGGTTAAGCTCCATTCTAGAGATAACATTTAAAAGATTTTCATCTTAGGTATCTAGGTGTTCTATCTAGATTCCTTAAGGTTAAGCTTCATTATGGAGATAACCTTTAAAAGCTTGTCAATCTAGGTATCTAGGTGTTCTATCTAGATTCTTTAAGATTAAGCTCCATTTTGGAGATAATCTTTAAAAGCTTGTCAATATAGGTATCTAGGTGTTCTATCTAGATTCCCTAAGGTTAAGCTCCATTATAGAGATAACCTTTAAAAGCTTATCAATTGGTCTTTATATCATCAATTTTGGAACCAATCTCATTTCTTGATCTATGCATCATACTTCTTATTTCTTTGAATCGAACATGCTACTCGCACATTCATTGAAAGAGGGGCAAATGTAATACCCCAAAATTGGTGCATTGCCATGCTAAACCAATTTTCGTGTATTCAATCATTTCTAAGTCTTAGGTCACAAGACAATTCTGATTCTGATAATCTCTACTCGACCTAAGTGTCAAATGTAGAAAATTGTTAACCTGTATTAATCACTTACTTTAATCAATTTCTAAATATTCATTGAATTGGCTAAATTAACCTTTTAATCTAATTAATTTAATTATAAGTCTTAATAAATTAATTTAATTTAATTCACCCCTTTTAGCTAATATACATGAGGAATTAAATATATTTGATTTAATTAAATATTCTTGTTCTAATTGTTGAATTTAATTATTCAATTTAGAATACTCAATTATGAGGTCATATTTAATTTTCTTAAATCAAATATCTTCTCCAATATTCTCTCTTTAGTTTAGAAATGGAAACTCTTAGTTAACTAAAATCAGAAAAGGAAAGAAATCAGTTAACTTCCTTTTCATAAGGAAACTTTCCATTCTAACTGAATGTCATTTCTAACCTCGACCATCCATCCAAATTGATCTTGACTATTATTCAATTCTTGGTTTCTATTTAAGAAGCTCTCAATTCCTCATTTCAAAGAGGAAGTTTGAATTGATTATGCATCAAATTAATGCTGGAATAGTTACTCACTTTCATAAATCCATAGCTTAAATTCTTACATTGAAATCTCATTTAGCTTAAAATGTATTCATGTAGTATAACTTTCTTTATTTGTTCTTAGATTAATAATGCATTTCATTTAGCTTTAAATAATGCATTCTCATTTAGCTTAAGTAAAAGTCCTTCATTCTAGATGTCTAGTTGCTAGCTTCTTGATCTAAGAGTAATTAGCAAAATCATTCTAGTTAGAAGGCAAAAGATCAACCTGTTGGTTATTTCGGATGAACAATCCCATGTTCATTCTGGGATGATTCTTTAGATAATGATCATGTTGAAGTGTGTGTGAATCATAGAGGGCCACAATCCACACATACAATAAGGAGCTTAATTTGAGTCTTTCTTCAGCTATACTTTGTTCAAGGTATGCACTACAATGCTAATTGCTTCCTTCTAGTATTTGATTGCAACATTCTTTTCTATCATCAATGTTCTTGCACAATCCATGATGGATTTGTTCCTTCTTTCAGTTATGCCATTCTACTGAGGTATACCAAGGGCTAATAGTTGTCTTTTAATTCCTTTTTCAATGTATAATTCATTGAATTCATTTGAAATGAATTCACCACCTCTGTCTAATCTTGAACATTTCAAATTCTTTCCAGTTTCCTTTTCTACTCTTGCTAGATACCACTTGAATTTTTGAAAACCTTCAAATTTTTATTTTAGATACATTATAGTCATCATTCTACAATTGTCATCAACAAAAAGAATGAAAAACTTATGTCTATTGTAACTCTCTATTCCAATAGATCCACATAAGTTTATGTGCACAAACTCTAAGATGTCTTTTGAATGATAGTTCTTGCTTTTGAAACTAATATTTCCCATCTTACCAATTTGACAGTTTTTTCATAGACCCATATCAAGTTTTCTTAAGCTAGGAATACCCCTTACTCTTATGTTTTTTCTTATTTTAACCAAATTACCAAAGTTAACATGACATAATCTTTTGTGCCATAACCAGCTTTCTTCTACTTGAGAAATAAAACATGAACTTTCACTAAAATCTAGATAAAATAGCTTACCTTTTGTTTGTTTACCATATCCAACCAAATTTCCTTTTCCATCTAGTAGTTTGGCATTCCCATTCATAAATTCTACCTTGAATCCAATGTTATTCAACTATGCCACACTTAGTAGATTATGCTTTAATCCTTTAAACCAATAAGCATTGTCACATCTAAGTTCATTGGTTGATGAGATACATCCTTTTCCTATTATGCAACAAGGTTCATTGTTTCCAAATCTCACACTACCACCATCATAATATTCCATGTGCTCAAACTTTGTTTTGTCTCTAGTCATATGATGTGAGCATCCACTATCAATAATCCATGTGTCATTTTTGCTCAATTGAGAGATAAGTGTCATTTTATCTCCTTCATCATCAAATTCATCTTTTACAATAATATATACCATTTCATCTTCACTATTATCAAAATATTTAGCCATAAAACAAGATTTATTACCTTTGTCCTTGTAGTTTTTGAATTCCTTCTTGCCTTTATACTTATTACTTTTCTTTTCAACCTTGTTTTCTTTGTTTGGATACCTTGCAGCAATGTGACCAACTTCTTCAAAAGAAAAATAGATTAGAGGAATCTTACCTTTGTACTTTCCTCTGTCTTTGGAATATTTCCTTGCAAGTAGGGATTCAACAACTTCAAGATCATTGTTTGAACTTTCTTCTTCACTTCCCAATTCATTGGCCTTTGATTTCTTACTTCTTTTCTTGAGTGAAAGCTTGGCTTCAAATGTAGACTCAATACCTTTGGAGCTAGGGATATAGTTATCATAGTTATCCAACTCAAAAGCAATCAATCTTCCAACTAGAGCATTCAAAGTTATTTTTCTATTTTGATCACATCTCATCTCTTGAATAGAAGATACTCTAATTGAATAGATAAGAAGAAGGGTGTTGAGTACCTTGCTTACAACTATTTTTTCATCAATGTCTCCTCCAGATGCTTTGATTGTGCTTACACTTGCTTTAATTCTCTCAACATATTTTGCAATATTTTCATCTTCTCTTATCTTCATCTAATCAAATTGTCCTCTGAGACTTTCAGATTTGGTTTTTCTTACATTTTCATCTCCTCCATAGATATATTTTAGTTTGATCGAAATATCATAAGTTGTAGTAAAACTTTTGATCTCATCAAATTTAGCATAATTAAGAGTAGAAGCAATGTCAATCATGATGATGTTATGATTTTTCTTTTCAACAATATCTTCAACTGATAACGTTCTAATAGGAGTCTTGTATTTAGTATCAAGATACTTACAACTTGAATCATTGATAGTTGCCAGATATAACCTCATAAGTCCTTGTCATGCTACAAAGTTGTCTCAGTTCAACTTGAGAATCTCTCTTCTGTAAGACATCTTGATCTTTAGCTTAGGTCCTTGAAACCTTCTCTACAAGCACCAAAAGATCTGATACCAATTGTTAAAAATATAAGAGGAGTAACTAAGAGGGGAGGGATGAATTAGTTACCACAAAATTAAATACTAGATCCCTTAGATGTTAGTACAAAACAACTCTATGAAAACTTAACTCTATTGATGCTCGATAAACACACACAAAAAATTTTGTAACTCAATAAACACTAAAATAGCTCGATAAATGTATAACATGAAAATATTTAAGATATTATATGTGATGTAGTGCCTACCCTTATTCACATTTTTATAGACACATTGTTGCTATTATTATCAGAATATGTTAGACTAGCTTTATGTTGATGGATTAGTGGTATTGTTTTGAGACTATCAGATATTATGTTATTGATTCAGTTGATATATGATGAGATCATTTAGACCTTACATTTCATGTATGCATGATGATAATTACATTGCTTTTAGTTATTGATGATGATTAGTTAGATGGTTTATTATCTCATGTGTTTTATTATGGATACTTACCCCATACTTGCATGTGTATGGTGTTCGTGTTTGCTCTTATTGTATGGCATTTCTAATATGGTTAACGAAGGGAGTCGTAGTCACCTGCTAGTCATGATCTACATGATGCACCACTTCTTGCCATTGCCTGTTTAGCTTAGCATTATATATATTGTATGTACATGTATAGTTTTTATGCAGGTTGCAAGTACCGGGTATCAACTTCCCTGAAATGCCAGGATGAGCATACCCTCTTATATTATCTCAATGATAAGAGAAGGGAGATAAATTCTCAAGTCCAAATCCTAAACCCTTAAAACCATTGTCCTAAAGAGATAGGAAAAGTATCTGGATATTTTACCTTTCGAATGTGTCGAATGACATAATTCGTGATTTTTAACCCTTTAGACTGATTTTGTATGAATTGTTCTATGATGGGTTTTCATATTTTATCTTGGAGGTCTATGGTGAATTTTCTATTAATTAAGTCTCAATAAATAGATTTAATTAATAAATTAATTATTTGGAGAAAATTAATATAATATCATGATCTTTGATATTTTGAGTATAATTAATTAAATGAGAATTAATTGAGAAAAAGAATTAAATAAAAGAAAATTATAAATTAAAATTAATAATAATTATAAAATAATAATAAAGTAATAAATAAATAATAATAATAAAATTTATAAAAATTAAAATGAAAATTATAAAAATTAAAATAAAAGTTATAAGCTTGCCTAGGAGTAAACGCACCTTTTTATTTCTCTTATGTCAACAACATGGGGGTTAGTGCACAAATTAAGCACACGATGTCTACAACCTTATGACTCATGAAGAAGGTTGGAAAAAGTTCGTGCTTAGTTGTCTACACCTTCTAGTTGTTTCTAGAGACATTCTAGGTGCTTCCTAAGAGTCCTTTATATTCAGGCACTCCTAAAAGCTTAGGGAGAGCGTTTTGGAGCATTGGAGGACTCGAGAACTTTGGAGAAGGGAGGAGCTTGCTCTTCGATTTTTCTGAGGAAAAGTGAATTAGCATCAAAATCTGAGTAGACTCTTGTGATTTTACTTATGCTATTTTCGCATCTTGCACTTCCTATCTTATTCATGTCTTCCATAGGTTTTCTGAGGGTTTCTCCTATTTTAGTTGTATGTATTCTTAATATGGGTAGTAAAATCTATTTTGGAAAACCTTATATGCATAGATCTGAAGAGAACATGGGGCTAGAGTTTAAATTATAGCCAAATCCATTAGAAAATTCATTGAGAAATTTGGAGAACAAATATTTTATGAATTTCTTAGAATTGAAAGTCCTTATAAATTGTGTTGATATGGACATGTTAATTCAGATTTGCATACATACACACATATATATGTATGTATACACATATATATGTATATATATACATAAATACATTTATGTATATATACATATGTATGTATATATATATATCTTATTGAAAGATCCAATGTCATATCGCTCTGCGATTTACATTTTTTTGTAAAATGTTTATATATAAAAAAATATAGAACAAGAGCATAGATCCAGGTCTAGGAGCCCTCGGAAGGATCGTCAAAGGTCCATTGTGTCCACTCAGATGAAGGATCTTTCGAGATCCAAGGTCAAGCCTTTTCATGGGAAAGGTTCTGGTTATGTGGCTGAACAGTGGCTTATTGCCCTCGACAGGATTTTTTCCATGCAGGATTTCGACAGCAATGTTAAGGCAAGATTTGCGATTACCAATTTGGAAAATTTTGGGGCCACTTGGTGGACAATTGAGGAGAAGAAGTTGGGTATTGATATGAGCAGTGTCACTTGGGAACTATTCTTAGAGAGTTTCCACAAATGATTCCTACCAGAGGAATGGAAGCAACAAAGGGTAGATGAGTTTCATAATCTCAGACAGCATACTATGTCAGTGACTGAGTATGAGCGTAAGTTTTATGAGCTCATGTCTTTTTTAGGATTCAATGAAAATTCAGCTCAGTTGACACAGAATTTTATTAGAGGTTTGAACAACCATATAATTGGGGGTGTCAAGGTATTTGAGCCAAAAACCCTCAAGGATGCAGTACCTCGAGCTATCCTTGTTGAGAAAAGTGTCAACCTTGGTCAAGGAGGTTTTGTAGGAGCACTAGCAGCATCAAGATCTAAAGGAAACTACAATTCAAGTGGTAACAGGAAGCCTCATTTTTCTAAGGGGAAACAATATCGGTAGCAGTCTGAGCAGACGTAGCAACAGAAGGGATCGAATTCTTAGGCTCAAGGAGGTGGCAGAGGTTCTAACTCCAAGAATAGCCACAATACTCAATGCAATAAAAAAAATCAGCCCAATCAACCAGCTCAGAGCAGTCAGTCTTTTGTTGGTAGGAACAATCATCAACAATAAAATGCACAACCTATGGATAAAGGATCTTGCAAAAATACAGAATGTTTTCCATGTGGTCAGATTGGACATTATGCAACTCAATGTCCATAGTGAACACCTTAGTTTTAAGGACCTAGGCCTACAATTTCAGAGCCTACTGTTGGTGATGTAGGTAGAGCTCATTGAGTATTTGTAGTAGTAGATCACTGTCAGGCAGATCATTAGGGAATAGTGGTTGAGACCACAGGTGCTATTCGAGGTATATCTCTTTTAGTATTGTTTGATTCAGGAGCTACAGATTCATTTATTTTACCATCTATAGTTTCTAAGTGTAAGCTAGATGTGGTGAAGCAAGATCATGGTTGGCAAGTGGAACTAGCCTTATGTATTAAGGTCTCCACAGATTCTGTAGTTCATAAGTGTGGGCTTAGTTTAGGAGGATTTGATACTGTAGTTGACTTTCAAGTTATACCCCTTGGTTTGTACGATGTGGTTTTGAGCATGGACTGGCTTGGATCTCATAGAGCCAGTATAGCTTGCAGGAAGAAGATTATTATGTGCCAAGATGACCAAGGGAATGATGTGAAGATAGTTGGGATACCAATGCCTATATCCCTATGGATGATTTCTGTTATGCAATTGAAGCAGAGTTTTTGTAAGGGATGTTAGATATTTTTTGTTATGGTAAATGATCTTGATGAGGAAGATCCTATGAGGAAGACTTTAGGTCACCCAATTTTACAAGAGCACGCAAATATTTTTCCAAGTGAGATTCTAGGCATGCCTCCGAAGAGGGACATCAATTTTAGTATTGATCTAATTCCTAGAGTGAAGCCTATCTCTAAAGCTCCTTATCGTATGACTACATAGAAATTGGGTGAGCTATGTCTTTAGCTAGAGGAACTTCTAGCCAAAGGGAGCACTCAACCTAGTGTATCACCATGGGGAGCTCTAGTGCTCTTTTTGAAGAAGAAAGATGGCTCTTTGCACCTTTGTATTGACTACAAACAATTGAATAAGGTGACTATTAAGAACAGGTATCCTCTACCAAGGATTGATGACTTATTTGATTAGATCAAGGGAGCTACAATATTCTCCAAGATTGACCTTAAGTCAGGATACCACCAGCTTCACATTAAGGAAGCTGATATTCACAAGACCGCTTTTCAAACTCGCTATAGGCATTATGAGTTCATAGTGGTACTTTTTGGGTTGACTAATTCTCCATCAGTTTTCATGAGTTTGATGAATGGTGTTTTTCGATCATATCTTGACAAGTTTGTACTTGTGTTTCTTGATGACATATTGATATATTCTAAGTCTTAGAAGGAGCATGACGAACACTTGTGATTGGTCTTATAGTGTTTAAGAGATAATCAGCTTTATGCTAATGCGGCTAAGTGTGAATTCTTCAAATTGAAGATTCAGTATTTAGGGAATGTCATTTTAGGTGATGCTATTTTAGTAGACCCTACAAAGATTCAAGTGATAGTAGATTGGCCTACACTGACTACTGTGTCAGAGATTGGTAGATTCATGGGCCTAGCAGGTTATTATCACAAATTTGTCCAAAACTTTTCTAGGATAGCACATCCTATCACTTCTCTTTAGAGGAAAGGAAAGAAGTTTGTGTGGATGGAGAAATGTGAGGAGGAATTTTAGAAGCTCAAGGAGCTTTTGACTAGTGCACTGATCTTAGCCATACCTGATCCATAGGGAGATTTCATGGTGTGTACGTATGCTTCTCTTGAAGGGATTGGAGCAATTTTGATGCAAAATAGACGGGTCATTGCGTATGAATCATGCAAGCTCAAAGATCATGAGCTAAATTATCCTACGCATGATCTTGAGTTAGCAGCAGTAGTTCATGCTTTGACAAGGTGGAGACATTTCTTGTTGGGGCACAAATTTGAGGTACATAGCAATCATCACAGTCTTTAGTACATTTTCACTTAGCCTAATTTGAATGCTCGCCAGAGGCGATGGATGGAATTTATATGCAAGTATGATTTTGAGGTAAAGTACATTTAGGGAAAGGAGAATGTGGTGGCAGATTCTTTGAGTCATAGAAGACATGTGGTATCATCTATGACTCTTAGTGTGGATTTGAGGAGTTGGATTCTTCAGACACTTCCTACAGATTCTTGGTATCAGGAGGTGTGCAGGGAATTAGATTCAAGAAGACCTTTGGAGGGTAAGTTTGCAGGCTATGTCTGAGAATTAGATGGTCTTTTGAGACATTTGGGAAGGATTTATGTGCCATTACTGGATGGGCTTCACACCGTGATCCTAGCAGAAGCCCATCGTACACCTTACTCAACACAGCCAGGTGTCAAGAAGATGCATACTGATTTGAGACATTTGTTCTTTTGGTTTGGGATGAAGCAAGACATTGCTGATTATGTGGTTAGGTGTCTTGAGTGTCAGAGAGTCAAGGCAGAACACCAACACCCGGCAAGACTTTTGCAACCAAATCTCATTCCTTCTTGGAAGTGGGATATCATCTCCATGGACTTCATTATAGGATTACCTATGATTGTTCGTCATCATAATGCTATCATGGTCATGATTGATCGGTTGACTAAGGTGGCACATTTTTCACTAATCAGGTCTTCCTAAACAACAGCTTCTATAGCTAATGTCTTCATGCTTGACATTGTGAGATTACATGGCATTCCTAGAAAGATCATTTCTGATAGGGATCCTATATTCACATCTACATTCTGGACATTGCTGTAGCATGATCTTGGAGCACAATTAAATTTCAGTTTGGCATATCATCCAAAGATAGATGGTTAGATAGAGAGGGTGAATCATGTTCTGGAAGATATTCTATCGATGTATGTGATGGATAGGTAGACACATTTGGAGGACTATCTCTACCTAGTGGAGTTTTCTTACAATAATGGGTATCATAGTTCTATTGGCATGGCACCATTTCAAGCATTATATGGACGTCCTTGTCATAAACCCTTGACTTGGGAAAGCCTTGAGGATCGCATCCTATTGGGCCTTGAAATGCTTCGTGATATGGAGCAATAGGTAGTGCGTATCTGTGAGCACTTGACTATGGCACAAGATAGGCAGAAAAAATATGCTAATGCACATAGGACAAATAAGCAGTTTGCTATGGGAGATAAGGTTTTCTTGAGAGTGTGTCCGTGAAAGAGTTTTATTCGATATGGAAAGGGTTCTAAGCTAGCACCTCGCTTTGTGGGACCATTCGAGATTTTAGAGAGGATTGGCTCAGTTGCTTACTGCCTTGCTCTATCGCCCAGCCTAGCTCGCATTCACGATGTTTTTTATGTTTCAGTACTTAGGCAATATATCCCTAATGTTGTACAAGTTCTTGATTGGAATGTTTTGCAGGTAGAGGATGGGTCACTACCTTTGGAGCCAGTTTGTATTATGGAGCAACAGGAGTTGACCCTCAATGGTCAAACCATCGAGCAGGTAAGGGTCCAATGGGACCCTATTGATGATTCTTCAGCTACATAGGAGGATGCAGCTAAATTACGGGAGTTATATCCCTACTTGTTTGTAGGCTTCCCGGAGTAAGCCTAACCCAAGGGGGCTGGATGTAGTGCCTGCCCTCGTTCACATTTTTTGGACACATTGTTATTATTATTATCAGACTATGTTAGACTAGATTTATGTTGATGGATTAGTGGTATTGTTTTGAGACTATTAGATATTATGTTATGGATTCAGTTGATATATGATGAGATCATTTACACCTTACATTTCATGTATGCATGATGATCATTACATTTCTTTCAGTTATTAATGATGATTAGTTAGATGGTTTATTATCTCATGTGTTTTATTATGGATACTTACCCCATACTTGCATGTGTATGGTGTGTGTGTTTGCTCTTATTGTATGGCATTTTTGATATGGTTAAGAAAGGGAGTCATAGTCACCTGCTAGTCGAGATCTACACGATGCACCACTTCCTGCCATTGCCTGTTTAGCTTAGCATTATATATATTGTATGTACATGCATGGTTTTTATGTAGGTTGCAAGTACTGGGTATCGACTTCCCTAAATTTTCAGGATGAGTTTACCCTATTATATTATCTCAATGATAAGAGAAGGGAGATAAATTCTCAAGTCCAAATCTCAAACCCTTAAAACCATTTTCCTAGAGAGATGGGACAAGTATCTGGATATTTTACCTTCTGAATGTGTCGAATGACATAATTCATGATTTTTAACCCTTTAGATTGATTTTGTATGAATTGTTCTATGATGGGTTTTCATATTTTATCTTGGAGGTCTATGGTGAATTTTTTATTAATTAAGTCTTAATAAATAGATTTAATTAATAAATTAATTATTTGGAGAAAATTAATATAATATCATGATCTTTGATATTTTGACTATAATTAATTAAATGAGAATTAATTAAGAAAAATAATTAAATAAAAGAAAATTATAAATTAAAATTAATAATAATTATAAAATAATAATAAAGTAATAAATAAATAATAATAATAAAAGTTATAAAAATTAAAATGAAAGTTATAAAAATTAAAATAAAAGTTATAAGCTTGCCTAGGAGTAAATGCACCTTTTTATTTCTCTTATGTCAACAACACGGGGGTTAGCGCACAAATTAAGCACATGGTGTCTACAACCTTATGACTCATGTAGAAAGCTCGTGCTTAGTTGTCTACACCTTCTAGTTGTTTCTAGAGACATTCTAGGTGCTTCCTAAGAGTCCTTTATATTTGGGCACTCCTAGAGGCTTAGGGAGAGCGTTTGGAGCATTGGAGGACTCGATAACTTTAGAGAAGGGAGGAGCTTGCTCTATGGGTTTTCTGAGGAAAAGTGAATTAGCATTAGAATTCGGGTAGACTTTTGTGATTTTACTTATGTTATTTCCGCATCTTGCACTTCCTATCTTATTGCACTTCCTATCTTATTCATGTCTTCCATAGGTTTTCTGAGGGTTTCTCCTATTTTAGTTGTATGTATTCTTAATATGGGTAGTAAAATCTATTTTGAAAAACCTTATATGCATAGATCTAAAGAGAACATGGGGCTAGGGTTTAAATTATAGCCAAATCCATTAGAAAATTCATTGAGAAATTTGGAGAACAAATATTTTATGGATTTCTTAGAATTGAAAGCCCTTATAAATTGTGTTGATATGGACATGTTAATTCAGATCTGCATACATATATATATGTTATGCTTAATTAATCTCTGCGTAT